>CM024687.1:7586061-8793144 GCA_014182735.1 Corymbia maculata | reverse complement strand
CATGACTTTATCATGTCTTAAAAGGAATAAAATCTAATGATCCATGTATTCAGCATCGACTCATGTCACTCGCAGTCCATGTTTCCCATAGCTTGAAGCATTGAATTCGGCCCACAATCATATTGCTCCGAGTCAAGTCTCTCGAGCCAACTCGGTGATGATCAATTGGCCTTGCTACTCTGCGTCGACTTGTTCTGCGTGTGCGTGCGTACACACAGCTAGCATCCAAAGCTGTGGCTTTCCGATATTATAACTGTTCAAGGTAAACTATACATAATGAGGTGGGAAATCACATTCGCACTCAATAAAACACGAATCACGGGAATAGGACTGGTCATTGGTTGAGCCAACAGAAAACCAAGGAAGATTTTTCTGCAGCCATATAAGCCCGGAGGGAGGACTTCCACAGGCGATCAAGTTGTGCTATTTACTTGACACGGTCTATAGGTCAGGGTTAACCAAAGGCCCAACCCCTTGCGGTCAAAGCACAAACTTAAAGCTCAGGCAATTGCAAAAAGTCACATTTTCTCCGTCTTTCGTAGCGGCGAGATTTGGTAAAATAACACCAGGCTCAGCAAATTTAGAGTGCAATGATAATTTATGAATCTTAAACCGATCTTTCTTCCATGATGACCACATATATAAGGAAAAGAAAGAAGCCTATGTCTTTCCTCCTGTAGAGAAGTCCGCACACAACATGTTGAACCCTTGTTGATTAAATAATTGTCATACACAATTAGGAAAGCCAACATGGATTTATCCATGTTTATTCTTAAGGACTAATCTACCTGTTTGGTTCTTGAACAAACTATAGTAAATGACGAGGGTAACATGGATATGCAATATTGTGCTTCTCTTTCAGTTGCGATATGTGTGCAACTATTGAAGTTGCAAGAAGACTATCATAACCGTGCGAAGTGACCCTCCTCAAATAGATCTAGTGAAGAACAGTCTATGATGTGTATGCAAGAGTGGTTATTGAAAAAAGTGAATATCAATGAGTAATTACATTCCTAAGAACAATCAGTGAAGTAATCCCAACATAAACCTAACAAAAAAATAGGGGAGAATAAGAAAACTATGAAGGACCTATATCTGAATTCTCGTGTGAGAAGGGCGTATCAAGAATAAAAAATACAAAAGACATATTGCTACAGAACAATGAAAAGGACCTTAGCTTGTTAAATGCATAGTTTCAGTACTAGTACCAACCCATCAGCAAAGGAAATTCTTCATTCTTCAAAATTTTTCTTTATAACTGGCCTTCCAAGAAGAACAAATTGACAGAAAATAACTAATCATCAGATGCCACAGTGGGGCTGTCCAAGCAGATCTCCTTTTGATGAAGTTCAAGCAACTTCTTTTCTGGACTACATAACCCTGCACGTCAAGTAATTTTGTGACGATTTCTATTAGCTATTTTTTCAGGGCAAACAGATTGACAACTACTAGTGAAAGACGGTCAACATTTTCATTAGGTTCAGTGAAACTTTAGAATGTTGTTCTGGATTGACCAGGTACTTTGATGAGCACCAAACAGAAAAATCAACTACTTTTGACAAGTACCTGTGCCAAACCACTGGAATATTCATTACCAATTTTTTGTGCGTAATGATGATTGGGTCTTTATAGACTTGTCTAGCGAAACAGATCTTTTATGAGTTCTGAGAACAACCTGAACACTTTGGTATATCCCACACGGCAATGGATGAGGATGTACACTCCGGTTGACATAGCTCTTTGTTATTCTCATGGTGGACATTCATTGCGAGCATCCATGCACCAATTGTGACGTCCTCATTGCTGAACATCCGGACACTGTCATTCAAACAGAATTAACATCTGATAAAATGATTAATTAAGAGAAGTGTTAGCACACTTGATTGCATTATCCTTTCAGAACTTGGGTTAGATCACATATAGAACAGGCTAGTATTGCAAGATTTCATCACGATACAAACTATACATCAGCAAAATATGACTGGTCTAACATTCAACGGCAAAGGTAAATTTTTAGGCTTTTGGAGGACCTAAAACAAAGTGTTGAAGTTGTGCAAGTGCTTGAGCATTGCATTAGACTCAATCAACTTCTCAACAATGAATTAGATATGGAAGGTTCAAAAAGTGATACACACAACAACAAATTAAGCCTCATGCCTCTAGGTGGGTCTGGCTATATGAATTCTTTTAGACCATTGCGCTATCTTCTGTATCAAGTATTCTTTAAGATCTAAATGCTCCATATCTTGCACGTAATTATATAAGATACGCGATTTTATCAAATGTATAGCTCTTTAAGCAAAGGTCTCAGTCAAGGCCACCTAAGGGGCAACATATCATTGGCTGAATCTACCATGAGAGCACGATCCTTCACCCAAAGTGTCTATCCTACGATAAAATGAATGCAAGCACATACCGCACTACATGAGCGCAGCAGCCATTACAGTTCAAATTGCTGGATGTGAATGTTGTCTATTGACAAGGAATCCATATATGCAGAATGCCATTTGCTAAGCTAGTCTGTTCTCTCTTCTTAAATTAGGAACCACATGATTAAGCAATACAAGAACCAAAGCATAATTCAGTGTAGCTAAGCAAATTAGCTTCATCCAACCAAAATCAGATCTTCGTAATTATGAATTCCAGTAGAAGTCTGACATGAAAAAGGATAAGCAGTCACAACATTGCGAAAAAGTTGGAAACTTCCTCAATGACACCCATAAAGGAAACAACCATACGCTGATATTTCTACAAGCCTACTTAAGCTAGTCAGAAGACATTGATGAGAAAACATGCCTGTTGTTTCTGAGAGCCACCAAACTTGCAACTACTTCTGCTGAAAGGGCATAGATTGGACCATAAGCATGGAAGAAGTATTCTTTCCCTAGCAAATAGCCTAATGGCTCATACCTGCACATGGAGAATGGTCCAACCACGTTAAAAAAAGAAGAAGGACAATTTAAAAAGGGACGCTGATTGCTGGTCATAAGCAAGTGCCCTCAAACATCTCTACCTGAGCTTCTTTCCAACTTTCTTGAGTAATTTCTGCCAAACTATATGACTATTTCAACAGTTTCAATCTAGAGAGTAAGCTTGCAAAGGTTCCAGCTCAAAGAGAAGTTTTCCAGATAGATCGAACTTCGAAGGGAAGCATAAAACATTTGAGCATGGAGAAAATGTGGAAAGTCGTCGATACTAACTTTCTGAAAGATATAATTGCCATATGTTAAAAACTTCAAGATGTTCAACTCTCTCTCTAAATGTCATGACAGGAATTGAAAGTGAATAAATACTAATGAAGAGGCAAAGGATTCCAAGACAATATGAGAGTTCTCTGAAAGAAGATACAAGGCAAAGCATTCCTACAAGCACAATATAATGGTCCACTAGAAGAAGAAATTCAAAGAAAGACATTGAACTAACCATTTCAGTTTTGGGTCGGTGAAAACTGGGCCCTTTTTCATGCATCCAATATAAGTTTGGGAATGACTTCGTTCCTTTGTCAAGAGCAGGGAAAGCCGATCTAACAGTTAATGAGATGTGATTGCGAGATCATAAGACAACTGGTGCGAGTTCATAGCGTGATGAAAATGCAATAGAAGACTGCAAATCCAGTTACCTGGCCTGAGATAGATGTCATCATCTGCTTTAACGTAGAACTCAGCATCATAAAGCGCATAGGCGGCTTTGAAGAAAGCTAACCTGCAGTTTAAAGCAGATTAAGCCGGAGAGAGAGACAGAGAGAGACAGAGAGAGACAGAGAGTGGTGTTTACGTTTTGTAGGGGAGCTTGCTGTACTCCTCTTCTACATCCAACAGTAAGAAGTCATCATATTGTCCCACTTCCTTTTTCAATTCCATCATCTTCGCCCCATCATTAGTTCTACCAATGACAAATCTAAAAACTAATCCAGTGTCTTCCTCCAAGCTGCAATTAGTCCATAAACTCACAATCAATAGAGTTTCCTATAGCTATAAAGGTAAGCACAAGCAAAAAAAGCTCAGATTTTAGCTAATTGAACTGCTTGTAGGCATTAGTCGGAACTTAGCAGGTCAAAATGCAAGAGAAAACAATGATGTAACCATATAAACAGCTGTTAAGAAAAGAGACCTAACAACTAAAGCCGATACTCACCAACCAAAAGAGCTAATCTCCCGATAATTGATGACTACTGAAAGAGTTGTCCAACCAAACTAATCTTAATCTCAACTATGTTCTCCCATAACAAATTTTCATGTATAGCCATACAACAGTTCCCTACGTTCCTCAGTTCCATCAGTGATTCAACAATTTGCTTCTTTACAATGCTTCCAAAGAATCAATAGTTTAAACGTTTCCGCTTCTTTCAATAATACCCTCCAGGTGATAATTTCCAAGAATACCACAATTTGAGCTACATTATAGTTATAGACTCCAAAACCTGAAAAACAGCTTCAATGGATACATGGTCAACATGAAGTGATCTTTATCAGTGAAAGAATAACAAGTAATCTCTCTAGCAGATACACGGTAGACTAGATACTACATAGTAATTTCACTGGGTTCACAGTTGATAACAAGTAAGCTTTCTAGCATGAACTCGATGGATGCTACGCAGCATTCGTAAAAAATGAGTGTGTTCTTCCAATGAGCTGCACACTGCAAAACCCACTAGTGGCAATGAACCAAAACAACTACTCGATCGTGATTCTCAGCAAATTCTCATACACAACAAATGGCTGGAATCGCATTCTTATTCCCGGGTCTGTATTAGCAACATGAGACTGAAAAAATTAAATGCATTAAATCAGCATCAGCAGATCAATTCCACACCGTGAGATCAAACAACTCGACGGGCACGAGCACTCAGTCAGATGCAGCAAGAGAAAGAGCGGCATACCGTTGCAATTTCTCCCGATCCGACGGCATCCATGTCCGACGCAGAGATCTCCGGCGGCCGACAGATCCGAACCCGGTCTGAATCCCCACAAACCCCTTCACCTTGCGCCTCCTCAGAACCTTCTCGCCATCCCTGACCAACAACCCGCCGCCGCCGTCCCTGCCCTCTCCACCCCACGAGACGCGGAGCAACCTCGGCTCGGCGGCGGAGCACCCGCGGCTCGGCCCGAGGATGGCTATGAGGCCGAGGACGAAGCCGGAGAAGCCAACGAGGAGGCAGCAGGAGACGATGAGCATGGTCGAGCGGCGAGGGGAGGGGGGCGAGGGGCGGCCGTGGTGGTGGGGCTTGGGAGACGACGGCATGGCGGCGGCGGCGACGGCGACGGCGGTGGGGTCGGAAAGATCAAAGGCATGTGAAGAGGAGAGAGAGAGAGAGTTCGTTGAGATCGGAGAGATCGGAGAGATTGGAGAGAGAGATCGTTTGGTAAGAATTGCTTTGCTAGGAGAGTGACTTGTGAGCTGAACAAGCTTCGGTCATTGGCGAAGCTGTCGTTTTAACGTCGACGATGCCGATTCCCGACCGGGAAAAGGCCGATGATCCTCCGGCACACGACCCTTACGAGATCCGAGGTTGTTTTGTATGGATAATACGACAAGATGTGTTGCGTTTTCGGTGATATATACTTTTCGAATCGAAATTCCTTTTTTTGAATATTCTTAAGAATGTTCTAAAAGCACCGGTCGACTGGATCTGTTAAAAAAAATGAAAAAAAAAATAAAAAATCTATGATGATCTTATCGGCTTTTCGCTTACAAGGAGAATTTTCTTAAATGGAATTTATATCATGGTTGTGCGAGCTCGAGCTATGGAGAAATAGCAATGTCTAATAAAAGTGAATAAAAGTTTACATATTTTTTGTGAGAGCTCATGATCACTTTATTAATTTCTACATGATTGATCAGATGCAAATGATTTAGTAACTCTGTCGAAAGAACTAGAGGAATCTTTGGATTGATCGGAGGCAAAGGATGTATTCGAGTGGAATTGTAAATACCCATCTAGTTGATAATTAAGGCGACTATATGTTCGCAAGTCGTTGCCACAAAAGTTATAGATCATTGGAAATATTTTTGAAATATCTTTTATTACCTATGAGAACATGCATTCAACCAAATGATGTCGTGGCTGGAGAATGTTCCAACATTTGCAGCTTGGTCTAATACGGAATATTTCACTAAATTCAAACGATACTTGTTAATGTAATGACGCTTCTAGGATTCACATTAATTAAGATGAATAGACAGCAGCCGATCTAATTTCGCATTGATCTAATTTGTTTCCTCCCATTTTCTTATTAATTAAGGGAAAATACCCATGAAAAGTTCTATTTTGGACTAAATAACTAAACGAGGACATTGCTTATTTCCCCTACATCAAAATCCAGATTGGGTATTGCATTCTAAGGATTGAGCAGTGTTTATTCACTTACAAATCCAAACCCAAAAAACTAGATTACCATATTTACATTTGCTAATAATTTTATCACTTCCCATACAATTCACAAGCTTTCCGGGCTTCTTCCCCACAGGAAAGCTGTGTCTGGTCATACACCATCATGGTATCGACATTACAACGCCTTCCTCCGGTTTGCTTTTCCTTCTCCCCCAGGGACACAAGGGGGCCATCGCAGGACGGCTTCGAAAATTGGTCCCACGAGATAGTTTCTTGTCCTACAACTACTAGCGAATCCTCGCTTTCCATACGACTAAGTAAGTTAGCACAACAGGTACTTTCCGATACCTGTACAGACTCAGCAGTTTCTGTCTGACAAAATTTGGACGTTTCTTCCACGCCCTTCGGCTCATCCTTGTGATGGTTTTCTTCAGAAGGATGCGCATGGTTGATGGCAGGCTCTTCTTCGGAAGAGATTCCTGCTATTATAGGGAGGTGAGAAGTTTCATCTGCTAATGCAAAATTTTGTGCAGCATTGCAAACTCCTTGTCCTATCTCATTAGTTAGTTCAGTTCCTCGCGAAAGGTCTCCTTCCTTGGGGCTGACTTCCCTAGCATCAGCTTCTTCGTTGTTTGCATAGCAGGTTTCAGCAGATGTATTGACTTGGTCGTGAGTTCGCATTCTGAAAAAAGTCAAATGATAAATTCATTCCTAAGTCTGATCTCCTAGTAAAGTGCGATAAGATGACATTTACCTCTTTTGGCTTGTGATGTTAAAGTAACAAAAAAACAAATAAGAGCTGGCACATCAACTTGAAGAGGCACAACAATCACCTGATAATGCCTCAGCTTTCTGATTTGTGGACAGGCTCTTTTTCAGCAGTACTGTTCCAGGGAAGACCATCAAGTTGATCTTGTTGAGTGCCTCCTTTTCATCCTTTTCCACAGCCTTGAAGCCAAAACCTTCAGTCCATGTCTGCACCAAATCTGGGATGGCAGCTATCACAAGTTTTTCCACTCCAAAAGACACCAGTAGCTGGACAAATCACATAGGAAGAGTGATTACATACTATTTCAATGATGATTTTTTATAAATCAATACAACACAAAAACTCAAGATGCTGCTACATAATAATGATTTAACTACCATGACATAGCAAAGTAATCTTTAGTTTATGTTTTGACCATTGCCACCACCAGTATAGTATGGATGACACCACACACACAGAGGCATTCCTAAATAAGCAAATGTTTAGAAGTGACCACTAGTACAATCAGGTCTTCGGTGGAAAGTACAGAATTGAGATAATATTAGGAAGAGATGTGTTTTAACAAAGGTGAAGAACAATGAGACTAGTTTATCCCTACAGGCTTATCCCTACAGGCTCAGATTGAAGAGATATCGATGTGGTTTTAAGGGTACAATATAAAGGAAGCACAAGCTCCATGCGTCATTATTCAGAGCTACAATTCTCAATTATCAGAGGGAGGCAAAACCTTAGTTGACAATTAATCTAACAACCATACATTGAGTAATCTCTGGACTTATCTTTAAATGTCTAAGGATAGAGATTCTTATTCTTATCAGGGCACTCCCCGGGATACTCCAAAAGAAACAAGTTTGTTTCAATAGTTAGCTCATTGCACTAAACAATTCTATCACTGTCTCTCAGGTCTAGACAATTGCCACATTTGTGGCACTAGCAATCACTTTGTTTTTAGTCTGAAATGTGAGTGTCTAGTCATAGAGCAATATCAGAGCTTACCTTCTCTATAGCTATCATAAGGCGTCGACACATTCCCTGCCGCCTGTATTTGCTACAAGTTGCAATTAGGGGCATCTCTGCAACTGCTATTCCATGAATCCTGCAAACCGAAGGCATGATGAGAATATGTACATCTAAAGTCAATGATTGACCTGACCAAAAAAAGTTCAATGATCGGCCCAGGGATGATCTTATCCCATATTAGTTTCCAAAGTAAACCAGGAAAAGATATTAATTTATGAATAAGGCCGTTTCTAGACTTCCGCCATTTGTGCTAACATTCCCCAGGCAGCCCTACCTTGTTTAGGACAAATGTAATAGATATACAATTGTCAATAGTACTCCTGAAAACCAAGATGGTGCACATTTTGCAGTTCTAAAGCACACAAAAACAAGTAGTGAAAAGGGCTACGATCATTGTCAGGCAAAAGACCCCATAACATCAAACTCAGTTAGAATTAGAGATTTTTGATCAAAAGCAAACTCTATATAGGAAGGATCACCAATGCATATAGTCAGTATTTAGCAGCTAAAGATATTGTTCCCGAGACCAATTAATTGTTCAATAATCATATCTGGCAGCATCACAAGATGTTGAAAAGGATTCTTAATGCTCTAGGGTAAACAATTCAGGACATTGCCAGGTAAATGAAGTATTCAAACCTGACACATGCAGCAGATATTAGCACATCATCTTTCTCCAGGACCATGGTATAAAAGCCACGAAAGTTCAGCCGTGCAAAATCTGACCTAAATATCACCAAGAAAAGGAATGAGAATTATTTAGAAAGGTATGGAGCAAATACAGAGATACCTCAATGGGGTGGACAATGCCAAACTGAAGTTGCAAAACAAACAGGGGAAGAAGAAAGATGCATGGCAAGAAGTCTCACAAAGTAAAGCCAGAAAGTTGGAGACATTTGAGTGTTGCAAGTAAAAGAATAAGAAGTGCGAGACAAGCAAATTTACCCCCAATTATATAGAACATGAGGTATCATATCTATTCCTGTTCTTGGATCCAGCATGGAGACAAAACATTCCTCCATTATAGTCAGAGCAACAGCCAGTTTAGAGTTGCATTCTGCCTTTAGAGCAAACCCTTGGGCAGAAAGAACCTTCTGGTCATCGTGAATGCATCTAAGCAGAGTCCAAGTGAACCCATCTTCAATATGGTTGATAAGACCAATACGAGAATGAAGCCCAGAGTAAACCTACCCACAGAGTTGACATATTTATCAGTCAAAGCAAACAGGAGTTGGAAGACAGAGCATTTCTAAACCTTTCAGCAAATTAGGCAACCTCATAAAATCTAATGATGCAACCAAATGGGTAGGTTAGCACATCTCTTTAAAGATAATATGGTCTTTTTCTTTTTTTTTTGGTTAAAACAAAGTCGTGTTTGAATAATAAGCCATGTTCCAAAGAGACTGAATTAAAAAGGAAAGGACAAGGGAAAATAATATGCTGACAAAAAATCGCATTCAATACTTAATAGCATAACTCTTGGAAGGAATGGCAACGCTTAAGATGCAATTCTTCGAGGGTTTAAAGGGTTCATGAAACATATAGTCAGGAGGCTGTAAAAATTCACTTTCATTGCTGAACTTGGTTCTGGAGGAAGATAGCCAATGAGGAAACAAGTTCTACAAGTTCCTCCACTCATTATCTACACTCCATGAGTTCCGTAGATAACTGTCTTCTCTCCAACGACAAGGCTCAGATGTATCAGTGCTTGCTTTTCTGGAAGCAATAACAGTTGGTCTGTCCAAGATTTGGCTAGATCAAACATCAAGCAGGGCTTAAAAGCTGCAGTAATCTTTTCCTCAATTTTCATATGCTGATCCAACGAAACAAAATGAATGGTTGTGTAGGAGCACACACAGCAGGTAGAAGACAGGAGGCTTGTTACCTCTTGACAGCCTTCACCACAAAACCACCCATCAGCTATCTCCGGGTCGACATTCTTTTCCTTCATGCATGACTCGTGATCTGTTCATACATCATCATTATCAAATGAAGCGCTTAAATTAGAATTAAAGTTGCCAGGAGAGGCGTCATGGATTGAATAAATTTACCAGTCTACAACAACTTTTTTTTTCAAAAAGTAAATTAGATGTTTATAACTATTGTTGCCTGGATCAATAATCAGTGAAAGATTCAAGCATATCTGAGCCTTCACAAAGATGAATGAAGAGAATGCTCCAACTAAACAACACTAACGAGGTATATCTTTGTCACCAGGAGATTACTTTGTGTCAGCACTAGACTTAATGCAAAAGGCTGTACACAATTGCTCAAAAATCATAAAACCCCCAGCAGAATTAGCATTATCTTAACCTAAATACTATTTAGTGTAGCAGCCAAGTTCCTAAGGACAGACAGAACTGCATTTAAACGATTTTTCTTAAAAAATTAAAATAAAACCATCCCTGAAGATGATACCATTCTCTTTTCCTACGTGAACCAGTCCTGCTAGACAAGCCTACCTCCACAGACCAAGCTAATATGCCTACTTCACGAGTGAACTGAATCTTTAAATCCTCCATCAATGTTCCAGTTGTTTCCAATTAAAAAAAGAACAAGACACCTGATAACAATAGTTTGCAATGATTATCAACAAATAATCATTGACAAACCCTAGCTTAAAATTCAGATGTTACTAAAGCTCATTCATCCAGTGTCAAACATTCAATGGCTATTCAACGGTTCTCAAGGAATTGAGGCTTTGGCTTGACATTTGAATCCCACACCAGTCTGGGATTCCATGCACGTATAGTATTTTTAGATCCAGGCACATCACGAAAACCATAACTAAGAGAGAATAAATCTGTATTACATTTGTGTTCACACTGCAAACACTTCAGTGCATCATTAGAGCTTGCAGCCTTCTTGTCATCAACTAGGCATCCACATATTCGACATGTGCAGTTGGGACAATACCAATTGCCCTCAGGCAGGTCCTGCAACGGTAAAAGAAAATGATGTAACTCCATTGACTGGGCACATCTCGTGCCATAGGAGACAAGATACACAACCTAATGAATATGAAGAGAAATAAACTACAAGCTACATATTTTGAGACATGTTACGAACTTAAATTTAAACTCCTCGCCTCTAAAACCGGAACTTGCGTGTAAACCTACTTTAATATGAGTAAAGTTCCTGATCCGGATTGATGTTTGCTTGGCCAAAAAGAGAGGGTTGTTATGAGGTTGTATGCTTTTATGTCTTTCCGTCATTTTAAAGGGCAGTACTTAAGGAAACCAACCAAAGAAGCAAATGTGAAACAGGCACATGACATACCTCCGTCAGCAAGCAAGCTTTATGGAAAGTAGAGGGACATTGTCACAGCAAATCAATTCACCCCCATCACCACAGATTCCACAAGAATCATCATTTGGATCATTGTTGTCAACTTGCACATTTGGCCTTCCATTTTTCCTCAACTTATATTCAGATGACCAGGCCTCAAGTACGCACAAGGCAAATGGCTCACCTGATTCCATGAAAAGGTTCAAGCATGGACGATTCTTCTTGAACCCTGCATGAACCTTGAATTGAGAAACTGATAGCACCATAGTACAGCACCTGCAAATGATGCCATTCCAAGTGACCTGACCATCCTTCTTCACGGTATTGTCTTTAACATCACAGTATTGGATAACATCATTAAGAGAAATTACTCCAGAATTTATCAACCATGACAAGACAGTTCTAGCACCTTGCAAGGCACTCCCATCCATTGAAGGCTTGCCCCCCTTCCCTAAATTCTTTGGACGCAGCTTGCATGCACCCTTCTGCCTCTTCAGCATCCGTCTAGCCCTTATTCTGCGACATTTGGTTTTAGGCGTAAATTTGGAAGCACTTCCACTGGCTTCTTGGTTTTTCATTATCGCTGAGACAAGCAGCTCATCATCTTCAATATCACACTTTCTTTTATTTGATCTATTTTTTGAAGTATCAATCTCTCGGCCAATCTTCTTATATTTCAGCTTTCTCTTCTCACTCTGGTACCTGGGAAGGCTGAAACACGAGGACTTGCAACTTCCTTTAAATCTTTCTTCTGTTGCCAAAAGATCCTGAACCTCATTCAACTCTGAGTGAGAACTGTCTGTACCAATACCTGGAGACTCAGCCTTGTTTGGCAAAGTTGTGCCCATTATATCATCCTGATCTGATGTTGCTGACTTTATTTCAGATATCTTCTTTGACTTCCTTCTTATTTTCTTTCTCAAACTAACATCTGCCGGAACATCACTACAGTCCACTTCTTTGTCATGCCCAGACTGCTCCACAGCTCCAGAATTCAATAAGATGGCTACATCCGGTTCATCTCTGTGAAGTGAACAAGGTGGATGGAATTTAGATTTATCTTCCAAATAAACCAAATTATTTATATCAGACAAAGGTTTGCATGATTTGCAACTATCTGTAAAACAAGAAGCAAAATACCTGGAAAAATGACTAGGGAAGGCTGCCAGGTTTATCTTCGACTTAATAGCATCTTGGTCCTTAAATGACTCTCCTTTATTTTCACAGGTCACCAATGATATATCTTCTGAAACCTTCCTATGTCTCTCCATGTCATGCTCAGAACCCTCTTCATTGCAGCTCAAGCAATTTGACTTGCCATCCACACCCAGATGGGACACTGTCCTGAATCCTTCAAGTGGAACACTTGCACTTCCTGAATAAGCAGGACAATAATACAGGGTATGGTCAGATGAGGTGCCACCATCAGGTCCAGGAGCTGGTAATGGTAGGGATCTAGGTTGCAGATTTTGTTCCCCTGAGAGTAATCTGCAGTCGCATTGGCAGTTTGAATAAAAGGAGTAAAGCCACTATCAGCCTTACGGAAAGACATCCCAGTAAAAAAAGCCCCACAACTCCCATCAGTTCTTTGTATGCCATGTCCTGAGGAACAGTCAGTGCAAGATAGCCTTGCAGAAGCAAAGCAGTTCCCATCAACATCCGTCAACTCACTTCCACAGGCCTGAGATGAATCACCAAGGAAGCCAGAAATTTGGCTTGCAGTGAACAAGTCTCCACAGATATCATTTTTCTTCACAGCCAAAGCAGCATTTCTTTTCCTGCTCGTGTTGGTGAGCAAACTTGGTCTTACTTTTACCACTTCACCTTTTCTTAGAATACCAATTTTCTTATCAATGAATATTACTGCCACAAAGGGATCTAAGAGATTCCAGCGATGAGCCAATGAGTTAGACAATTCTGACTGATTTAGTCCTTTCTCAATACTCAACAACAACTTTGCCAAATCAGACAGGAATAAACTGAAATCATTCCATTCTCTACTCTCATCTTCCTGCACCAAAGCACATTGATTGGCCAGTAACAGTTGTCCACATGATATCCATGCTTTAGAGAATTCACGGAATGACCTCCCTGCAGGTGATCGAAATTTATACTCCGTATAACGCCGACTAGGTCTTTGATGCATGGTGATAAGCCATCCCGCTGCCATAAGCAAGTGAAAAGCATGTTGATGGAGAAGGCGGCGAGGCTCCTTTGCAATGGAAGAAATGTCAGATACACTAAGTGGAGGAAAATCATAAGCAATTGGCCTTTCGTCAGCATGCAGGGGACTAGACTTGTCAGCAGCATTAGCAGATGGGCTTGCTGCAACTATTCTGTTTGCAATGCTCTCCTGTGAAGCAGGTGAAGCAATAGTTTTCTTTACAGCAAATTCCATACTACCATTACAATTTGAACCTGTAACTCTACAGTTCGCAGTAATAGTATTTCCTACACAAGCTTCTCTGTCCACTTGCATGAGCTCTTTAGCACATAGGAGTTGTATGCGACCCCCTTACTGGAAGACTCTGCCACGATGAATTTCTCTTGACCAGACATGCCAGAAATATTCTTGTTAGAGCAGAATAGTGAACTGAAACCTCTCTTCAAGTCAGGCACAGGACTAACAAGCTGATCTGCTGGAAATTCAATCCCTGTGAAACTGGAAATCTTTCTGGGATCTTCATCTACAACAAAAGATTTCTCGCAGGAAGAATTATTAGAAGCACAAAGACTGGTCAGAGCAGAACCTTCACCATTAGAATAGACTGAGAGATCCATGTTTTTACTAGATCTGGACTCAAAGTTCATAGGTCTGATAGATGGTGACATTTTCTTTCTGTCGCCAGTGTAATTTCCAAAGAGCACCTCTCTAAATATACTAAGCTCGTCATTTGATCCCTCAAAACCATCATCACAGGGGTCCTCCATGTTGTTAGTCAGCAGAATGCCCGCAACATAGAAAAATTACAATTTGTCACCAGCCACTTCAGTCCCTTGTTCCATAGGGATCATTACTATTTTGAAGAGGCAGAATGCACCCCCAAAGTTAAACTCTCACCTGGAACACCTCTATTGGAATTTTCATAAAGCAATACTGCTTCAGTACAAATTGTCTCCCACAAAGCACAACCATAAGTTTAGATCAGCAGAAATCGCTGTGGAATCTGCAATTAAAAAAAGAAAAAGAAAAATATAAAAGCTAAGATGCAGAGATAATTCAACAACGTGGGGAAAAAAGCATGAGTAACTCAACAACAAATTGCTTCTGTCATCTTTGATAACTCACAAATTTAAGAGTGTCCTACTGACCAATCACAAATAGTCTGCATACAATTAAAGCATAGGATATGAATCGGGAATGCTGACCGCACTTTCCTTTTAGTCCATGGAAACCATAAATAATTCCAATCATGATGTTATTTGCATCTGAAATTACAGTCCTGAATTCAGCATTTAACATGGTCCCATAGGCATGCATCTAGCATAGTTTAGATATATGATCCTCAACTTAAACGGTCTTGTCTTGTCCCAACTCACTTGGCAGAAGGATAGTACCCTCAGAACATGTTTTCACTTAACTAGTCTTACCTAGTCGATCCAAGTCCTGGGTAAAATAGGTTAAGAAAGGGAATGTAAAGGTGAGTAATGAAATTTAGAACAAAGAAAAACTCAGGAGTTGGTCTCCACATGCGGGAAGTACCATTAGAATTGAGCTAATATCTACCAAAATGTTCGCAAAAGGTTTCCTAACTAATAGAGTATTGTTCTTCCAAGGTGTTTTTTATCTCAATAACAACTGTCATCTACTCTTTGTGATTATTTCTCAATCAAATGAGAAACTGGAGTCTGAGCTAGAAAGGACATCTGCAGCAAATGGCCAATAAAGCACAGACCTGCTGCTTTGAATTGTTACTTCTGCTGTGAATGAAGATGCTGCCGGTACTTCGAAAATTGGTAAATGACTCCATACAGTTAAATCAGTTCGCAAATCAAGGAAGAAGAGAAATCGACGGGGATCTCATACAGCCATATCTGCAATATCTATGCTTTCCATTTGAACCATTCCCATTCATAAAGAGATATTGACTCTACCACTTAGCGTAATCTAACTTCCCATTATTGCCTTGAAACCTAAGAGTGGTATCATGGTTATCTTAGAGTCCCACCAGACCAATCATTCACGGTTTAGTGTCACTTCCTTTTAATATTTCTATCTACAGTTGAAAGTCATTATTGTGTGAGTATGTCGACAGGAAAACATTTCCTTGAAATGTTCTTATCCACCATCACAACAAGTCAATTTAGCCAAAAACTGCTTGGAAAACAGGTTCTGTCTGGTGGTGTCTGACAGAAACCATACAGCACAATAATACATGTACCACCTCAGCCAAAATAAAATATTTTAACATATTTGCCCAGACTTTTCTTTCTTTCTGACAAGTTAAAAATACGCAATCATATAGATGATCT
Source organism: Corymbia maculata (assembly GCA_014182735.1). Classification (NCBI taxonomy): domain Eukaryota; kingdom Viridiplantae; phylum Streptophyta; class Magnoliopsida; order Myrtales; family Myrtaceae; genus Corymbia; species Corymbia maculata. Next base: position 8,777,263 of record CM024687.1, on the reverse strand, counting down.
CGCCACTTTGGAATATCAAGTTCAAATCTATTTTAATGATAGAACTCCTGTGGTTATTAAAGTAAGTGAAACCTGCTCGAATTACTTCATAGTCATGATCGTGTCTTTCTAATGCGTGATAACCAAAGAGAATCTGTTTGCCTGGACTTCTATCTTAGGCGTTCCAAAAGAAAAGGGTGGAAAAGAGAAGGATCACAGTTTTAAAGATTAGATTGCATGGCCACAAGAATTATCTGCAGAAGCAACATGAGGGTAAATAACAGGTCTCTGTAAGGTGACTATGCCATGTCATCAAAGAACACAGCGAACAATGGTTCTCCTCTAATTAAATGGTAACTTTGATCCAAAATCCCCATCTGTTCACCAAGCAATTTAATCAACCAGTAGAGAAGGGTCCTCCATAATCTCAGCGAGTTTGTTTACATCAAAACAAGCAAAGTGCAAATGCATATAGAGGAAAAAACACCTCTTATGTGGCCCTTGCAATCCCATGCACATGGAACACGAGACACATGTTTATTAGAAAAACAGAAGTAAAAGTCAAAATTGAAGAAAATAGAGATCGTTGTAAAGTGGATATGTTAGGGTCAGCTCCAGCAGAATTACTAGATTACAAATGTTTCTCCGCATCTCCATGACCATTCCCAGCTCCATACTTAATAGCAAGCTCATTATATGGGATTTCACGCAGGAAATGATGGTGAATGCCCCTTAATTGGTATAACTAATGAACAAAAAGGAGATGGATTATCCTTCCTAAACCAATGGAAACCTGCAGCAACCTATGGAAAATACAGAGGGAAAAGGCGGTGGACTAGGCACTCTAAAGTCTGCTAAAAGGACCAAGATTCAGGATCGTTCAATCAAAGTGAGGATCTCCTGTCCTCATTCAGGCACATGCCCAGACATGCAGTACTGCTCCTAGATAACAGCTGAGGCTAGACATTCGTGCAATAATTCACCTAAGGCTCAAACCTTCGTGTAAAAACTCTCATATATTGCTCTTCAGCTGAATTTTCCGGAGGCTGCATGACGTTTTCTAGTCATGAGAGAGAGGAGGGAGAGAGAGAGTCTGTGTGTCACCGCCTGTCGTTTATAATTGGAGAAGCCACCATCATCGTCAATCTCAGCATTACGTCTTGCCGAATTGCTCAGGTTGAGAGGGGTGACGATTACGATCATTATCGCAAACACAAAGACCAAAGCATCAAAGTACGAGCAATACGTGAACACTCCTCACCACCCAATCAAACCTCACCCCATTCTGAGAAGAAGAAATTCGAGTCATCTCCAAAAAGACAACACTCCAGAAAAGCCAATTCCCGTTCGAACCCGCCCCCCAAAAAAACACACACGGATTCAGCGGCTCGGCCCGGCCGCGGAAATGACAGGCAGCCGAGCTCAAAACACCCAGCAAGAAAACCCACATTAGCGACAAGACCCAGATGGGACAGAGCATCAGGTAGGAGCTCACCTGGGCAATGCAGCTCCTGATCCGCATGCAAGGCCAGCGGAGGCCGAATCTCGAGCTAGGGTTTCGGGACGGAGAGGACGGCGAGCGGGTCGAATTTTCTCGGGGAACGATCGAGAGGAGGCACCTAGCGAGGGAGGCAGCAGGAGGAAGAGGGGAGAGAGAGATGGCGGAGGGAGGCTTCTGTTGCGCACGGACTGGGCCTCATTACTCCCCCGTCATCGCAACGTACACGAATCCCGACTCTCGCGAGAGGGAAGGAGAGGGAGGGAGAGAGAGAGGTGCACTTTGGGAAGCCCGAATCCTGCTCTCATGTGCAACAGATGGCATTTACCTTTCTCTCTCTCTCCCTCTCTCCCTCTATACTTTCCTCTTCTACGCTCCGTTCATGCGTATGCTGATTGTACTATCCTAATCCCACTCTCCCCCCATCTCTCTCTCCTTCCTCCCTTTCATCTTGTCTCTTTGCGTTTCCCTTTTCCTCCCCTTTTTTTAAACCCATTTCCGATAGAAAGCTGGCGTCACGCGGGACACCATGCCGCTCGAAATCGCGAGAGCCCGACCAGAACTGGTGCCCCTCTTTCTCTCTCTCTCTACGAATTTAAAAAAAAAAAAAAGGATTTTGTCCTTTTTCGGGGCTTTCTCTTTCTCTCTCGGATGGGGATGGGGATGAGGAAGGGGAGGAAAGTCGAGAAGGTGTGACGCGGGGTTCGCGTTTCTTCGTGGACGTCGGTTTCGGCTCGCATCTTTTCGGGGTGGACGACGACGACGACGTGAGATCTTTGCCGTTGCGGTCTCGCGAGTTTGAACGGTAACGCAGCTGATGATGATGATGATGGCGTTGAATTCCGCTCCTGCGGTTTCTCTGCATGCGATCGGGACCGAAGGATCGAGGGCTCGGCTTCTATCGACTTGCGGATCTCTCCCGCTCTGAAGCGTTGAGTTGGGACTTTTTCGCCATCTCGTTGCTGTTATTACCATGCATTCTTTCTTTCTTTTGCCGCGCTTGGGATTTTGGATTCGGGTTGCGTTAGGTGAGGTTAGGTGAGGTTAGTTATGCGCGTGTGATCTCCTGATTGACGCTGATGGTAACGTGTTTGTTCGAAAACGGAAACCATCCGTCGGCATCAGACTTGATTAACTGCTTTGTCGCTCGACATGGAAAGATTGCCGTCGTGCGAGAATCTATGTAACCGGCGCCCTCCTCTCCTCGAGATCTGGCGACGGCTTATCCGATGAGAATGTGTTTTTGGCAACCGAGACTGATGACGTCTGAAAAAAGAAAATTTTTGTCGTGAGGCGCAATTGCCGTAAACTCGATATTTGACCTATTTAAGAATTCAACCGCAACCGTTAAGCGCACGTGCGCCGTCATTTTTGGTATCGGGAACAATTTTGTGCGTTAAATACATAACAAAATGCTGAATGTCATAATTGATAATCTATAAATTGAAAGTGATTTTTCCACCTCTAAAATTTGTTGAGACATTACAAATTCTTTTTTTTTTTAACTTAATTTGACCTCTAGTGGCCATCTTTTTCACATGGGAAAAGGAGGAAGTGGAGAGTTTAAATCCCACATTTTTAGAGGTTAGGGTTAGGAAGATTTAACTTCAATTGTGGGTTTCAACTCTCATACCATGCAAGAAAATATAGCAAAATTCTGAAAGTTAGAGTTATCATAGGAATAGATTAGAATTGACAAAAAAGAAAATAGTGAGAGTTAGAGTAGGAATAAAATAGGACCGAGCAAAAGTAAAGCATCATCGACAAAAAAAAGAATGAAAGTTAGAGTATGACTAAAATGAGACTTACAACCAAAAAATCTCAGGCTGACTACCATTAGTAAATTAAATCTTTAAAGTCTTATCTCTCTTCTTCAACCTCCAGATGGGAGGATGGGAAGGGTCCCACTTTCGTTGAATTTGTTTTGTTTTTATTTTTTTTTGTTTCTCTTCCGGTTTAGATCAGGGAGCTCTTTTCTCCTGGTCTAGCTATAAATTTAAGAGTTTAAACTCTTCCGATCTAGTTTTAGATCTATGAGTTATTCTCTTAAAAACCTAGGTTTTTTTTTTTTTTGTTCAATCTCTTAAAACCTAGGTCGGGGAGTCTAATAAATATGCTTTTGAGAATTTGCTACCTATGCTCTATTTGTATATAGGCCCTCTACCTTAAGTTTTAAAGATGATCACAAGAGCTCTGGCGCCTTATTGAACCACAAAAGTTTGCTTTTCCAAATATTGGATTTGTGTTTGTTCAACTTGTTTTTGTGGTTTTTGTACAACCATGGTATAAAAGAAGTTAAACTTAGGTGCACACTGCCAACTAACAACACCATAGATATTGGAGAAAAAACTTCAACACATGCTCGTCACTAATGAAGATACGAAATTACTAAAAGAAGGTAGATAATATGGTATGTGTGGAATCCAAGGGTGGTTACGGATCTCAATTGACTTACCATCTCCTACCTGATAAAGAGTGTCCGGTTTGAGTATTTCTCTAGTGTTCACGATTGCCTCTACAATTGAGATGTCGATGCCTTAACCTCTTGGTTCCAAAAATTGGATCCCCAAAGATATTTACCCTCAAAGACTCAAACCAAGAATTTGCCTCACTCATGTATCAATCCTTGGTTTGTCTAAACCCTGATCCACCACATTTCTTACTTTTGCATAAAGAGTCCCAACATTTAGGTGTGTAGAACCTGTTTTTCTCCACTAGGACACCCCACCAGAATTTCTTTGTAGCTACGTCAAGCCTATTACAAATGATTCTTGGCAACATGTTGGATTGCATAACATAGATCGAACTACTCTAAACAACTTATTGAATGTACATTACCTCTATTTGCCCATGATAAGGTCCTCCCTTTTCAAGGGCTAAGTTTGTTATCAGCCTTTTGTTCAAAGAAATTGATATCTTGCCCTGCCATTTTCGGGGTTTGAAGAGAAGGTTGCCAAGGTACAATGCGTTAGAATCTATCTTCCTCGTGTGGAGTTTGTCCATGTAGAATTTGTTCATGCCTGTTGAGGTTATTTTTGAGAAGAAAATAGATGACTTTTGATGATTCAAGCACTAACCCAATTAGGAGTAGTAGGTTTCAATACATTCCTCCAATGCTCTCAAATATTTGTTCATAGCTTAAGCAAATAACATCAAGTCATCCATGTACATAAGATGTGCTAAAGATGGACTGTCTCTTGCTCTTATTCTTGTGATCATCTTCAAATACTTTGCCTGTTTGAGTATCTAAGAGATAAGTATGGCATAGATTACTAACAAATATAATGAGATAGGATCTCCTTGTCTAAGATAGGATCTCCTTGTCTGAGACCCTTTTGAGGTATAACTTCTAGCTGGTCTATCATTGATGAGCAAAGTATAGTGACCTGTCGAAATACATCGGCTTACAAGTTCACAAAAGTGATATGAAAATCCCCCACTATGAAGAAAAATAGCAAGCTTCTTTATCCTGGAGACAAAAACTTGGGATGTCAATAGTCTAACTTAGGTGTTTTGCCCAACTTAGTCCAAGCCATCCTCCATATTCATGTTCCAACCTCCATTTGGGTGGATAAACCAATATGGTAGCCAACTATTGATGGAATTTTTGCAATTAAATATGCTTATAAGCTCATCAAGTTGTGTACAAAGAGTGGTCCCAACTCTAGAATCTGTAACAAAATATGGAAAGTTAGAATTCATGAGAGGCACAAGATGATGTTTTGGAGGACAATGGCTAATGTCTTGCCCTGTAGAGCTAACCTAGGTAGGTTATTTCACATTCCAGATCTTTCATGTCCATTGTGTGGAAATTTAAAAGAAACTTCGATCAATTTATTCACACCATGCCCTTTGGCTCAACTTTTATGGAGACAATGTTCTTGGGGTATCATCTTGTTTGCTTAGAACTTCTTGACACCAAAGGAAATGATCAACCACTTCCTTGACTTGGGGTGGATTGCTTAGAGAGTGGGCTTCAATTACAAACTCTTCACCCTCTCTGTAACGATCATATGGATTAGAATGTGGTGCTATAGCAACTTCTTCCCCAACAATAGGACACAATTGCAACAAGTCCAAGATCCAATCCTATTGGAGGAAGGGATAAACTCCTGGCTCCCACCATTAGATCAATAATTGAAATTTAATATAGATGGGGCATGGAAAAATAATAATGGAGCCATTGGTATAATTGCATGATAGCCTTACGGCTTAGTTGTCCAAGCTTGGACAAGGAAATGAGGGTGGAACTCACTGTCAGAAGTGGAAGCAACAACTCTCCTTCTAGCCTACGATTATGCTCAATCCCTTGACTTATTTTTTATTTATTGATTATACTCTACTCCTACTCTAATTCTCTCTTTAAGATTTTTTTTTTATATTTTGGTCGGTCCTACTCTAATTCTCTCTTTAAGATTTTTGTATTACTCATACCTAAAACTAAATCATCATCATCTCAATGCCTTGAGAAGGTTGTAATTCAAACCCCGATTCCCCCATCTTCCCATTCTCATGTAGGAAGGGTAGCCACTAGGGCAACCCTAGTTAAGTCCCCCGACTTTCAAAAAGCAATTTTTGAAAGCAATTATAGTCTTAATTGATATCATTTAACAAAAGGGTCATTGCCCTTGGAGTATTAAGCCTTTTGTTGCAGTTTCTAGCTTCCTACTTTAGTAAAATCGAAGTTGGAGCTTGGCCTGGCCATATATCTAAGAATGGAATTGCTCTTACGCTTGTAAATCGGGCTTTTAATCAAATAGGGATTACATCCTCTTTTATTTTCTATGGTCTTTCATCTAGTGTTAAAAATATTGTATTAATCAAGTTTTGTTTTATCTATAGTTCTAACATAGGTATTGCATCTATTTTGCAATGAAAAGTTAAATAGAAAAAAAAATGAAAATATGAGATCTAGTGATCAACCACCAATTATTTTGTATAATAAATCCATTCTCGTGGAACTAGTGTGTGCTTAATCTTGTTGATGCCATGTTAATCAGGAAAAGTGTAAAAAAAGTCTTAAACCTTTTGCACCGGTGCCAATTTAATCTTAGACCTTTTAGTAGTGCCAATTTAGTTATAAACATTTTATTGGTGATAATTTAGTCCTAAAACTTTTAACCTAGTGCCAATTCATCATTTCAACTAATTTTGGTCAGATTTTGCTAATGTGACACAGCTGACATTGATGTGGCATGGTTGACGACTGACATGGGCAACTTTAATAATATTTTAATATTTTTTTCAAATTATTTATTTAGTTTCTTTCATTTTTTCTAAATATTTTTTCGACACATCAGGAACAATTTGGTGCATTAAATACATAACGAAATGCTTAATGTCATAATTGATAAAAGTGATTTTCCTACCTCTAAAGTTTGTTGAGACATTACAAATTCTTATTTTTTTTTAACTTAGTTTGACCTCTAGTGGCCATCTTTTTCACATGGAAAAAGGAGGAAGTGGAGAGTTTAAATCCCACATTTTTAGAGGTTAGGGTTAGGAAGATTTAACTTCAATTGTGGGTTTCAACTCTCATACCATGCAAGAAAATATAGTAAAATTCTGAAAATAAGAGTTATCATAGGAATAGATTAGAATTGACAGAAAAGAAAGTAGTGAGAGTTAGAGTAGAAATAAAATAAAACCAAGCAAAAGTAAAGCATCATCGACCAAAAAAAGAATGAAAGTTAGAGTACGAGTAAAATGAGACTTACAACCAAATAAACTCAAGTTGACTACCATTAGTAAATTAAATCTTTAAAGTCCTATCTCTCTTCTTCAACCTCCAGGATGGGAGGATGGGAAGGGTCCCGCTTTCGTTGAATTTGTTTTGTTTTTATCTTATTTTTGCTTCTCTTCCAGTTTAGATCGGGGAGCTCTTTTCTCCTGGTCTAGCTATAAATTTAAGAGTTTAAACTCTCCCAATCTCATTTTAGATCTATGAGTTATTCTCTTAAAAACCTAGGTTTTTTTTTTTGGTCAATCTCTTAAAACCTAGGTCGGGAGTCTAATAAATATGCTTTTGAGAATTTGCTACCTATGCTCTATTTGTATATAGGCCCTCTACCTTAAGTTTTAAAGATGATCACAAGAGCTTTGGCACCTTATTGAACCACAAAAGTTTGCTTTTCCAAATATTGGATTTGTGTTTGTTCAACTTGTTTTTGTGGTTTTTGTACAACCATGGTATAAAAGAAGTTAAACTTAGGTGCACACTGCCAACTAACAACACCATAGATATTGGAGAAAAAACTTTAACACATGCTCGTCGGGGAAAGTACAGCAGGAGTGCCAAAAGTTGGCACGGAGGGACACTTAAGTGCCAAAACTTACAAATGGTACATTTAAGTGCCACTTTTCAAAAAAATGGATCACTTAAATGCCAGGGTCGTCGGAATCTTGCCCGAAATCCTACGTGGCATTTTTTAATTAATTTTTTTGCCTACGTGGTCGCCGGAAATTGAAATGACGAAAAATCAGCGCAAAACGACGTCGTTTTTGCGCGACGTGGATTTTTAAAATTATTAATTAAATAATATTAAATAATTTAAAAAATGAAATATTTTCAAATTGATTAATTTAAATAAGAAAAGGGGAGGGGGAGGGGAAATCGGCGGGCTGTGCAGCCCCGCCGCCGGCCCTCCCGACGACGGCGGGGCAACGACGGTGGCGGCGGCGAGGGCTGGCCGATTTCCCCTCCCTTTTTTTTTTTTAATAAAATCGATTTTAATTTTTTTTAAAATCGACGTGGACAATTTTTTTTATTAAAATTGCCATGTGGAATTTTTATTTTGAAAAAAATGCTCGTCGTCAAGCAAATAAAGTCGCCGGAAAATGGACATGTGGCAATTTGACCAGATTTGGCACTTAAGTGATCCATTTTGCTCCGATTTTGGCACTTAAATGTACCGTTTATAACTTTTGGCACTTAAGTGTCCCTCCGTGTCAACTTTTGGCACTTCTGGGGTCCGTGCCCCCATGCTCATCACTAATGAAGATACGAAATTACTAAAAGAAGGTAGATAATATGGTATGTGCGGAATCCGAGGGTGGTTATGGATCTCAATTGACTTACCATCTCCTACGTGATAGTGTTCGATTTGAGTATTTCTCTAGGGTTCACGATTGCCTCCGTAATTGAGATGTCGATGCCTTAACCTCTTGGTTCCAAAAATTGGATCCCCGAAGATATTTACCCTCAAAGACTCAAACCAAGAATTTGCCTCACTCATGTATCAATCATTGGTCTGTCTAAACCCTGATCCACCACATTTCTTACTTTTGCACAAAGAGTCCCAACATTTAGGTGTGTAGAACCTGTTTTTCTCCACTAGGACACCCCACCAGAATTTCTTTGTAGCTACATCAAGCCTATTACAAGTGATTCTTGGCAACATGTTGGATTGCATGACATAGATCGAACTACTCTAAACAACTTATTGAATGTACGTTACCTCTATTTGCCCATGATAGGGTCCTCCCTTTTCAAGGGCTAAGTTTGTTATCAGCCTTTTGTTCAAAGGAATTGATATCTTCCCCTGCCATTTTCGGGGTTTGAAGAGAGGGTTGCCAAGGTACAATGCGTTAGAATCTATCTTCCTCGTGTGGAGTTTGTCCATGGAGAATTTGTTCATGCCTGTTGAGGTTATTTTTTAGAAGAAAATAGATGACTTTTGATGATTCAAGCACTAACCTAATTAGGAGTGGTAAGTTTCAATACATTCCTCCAACGCTCTCAAATATTTGTTTGTAGCTTAAACAAATAACATCAAGTCATCCATGTACATAAGATGTGCTAAAGATGGATTGTCTCCTGCTCTTATTCCTATGATCATCTTCAAATACTTTGCCCGTTTGAGTATCTAAGAGATAAGTACGACATAGATTACTAACAAATATAATGAGATAGGATTTCCTTGTCTGAGACCCTTTTGAGGTATAACCTCCCGATGGTCTATCATTGATGAGTATAGTGACTTGTCAAAATACATTGGCTTACAAGTTCACAAAAGTGATATGAAAATCCCCCACTATGAAGAAAAATAGCGAGCTTCTTTATCCTGAGGACAAAAACTTGCGATGCCAATAGTCTAACTTAGGTGTTTTGCCTAACTTAGTCCAAGCCATCCTCCATATTCATGTTCCAACCTCCATTCGGGTGGATGAACAATATGGTAGCCAACTATTGATGGAATTTTTACAATTAAATATGCTTATAAGCTCATCAAGTCGCGTTCAAAGAGTCGCCCCAACTCTAGAATTTGTAACATAATATGGAAAGCTAAAATTCATGAGAGGCACAAGATGATGTTTTGGAGGATAATGGCTAATGTCTTGCCCTGTAGAGCTAACCTAGGTAGGTTATTTCACATTTCAGATCTTTCATGTCTATTGTGTGGAAATTTAAAAGAAACTTTAGTCAATTTATTCACACCATGCCCTTTGGCTCAATTTTTATGGAGACAATGTTCTTGGGATATCATCTCATTTGCTTGGAACTTCTTGACACCAAAGGAAATGATCGACCACTTTTGACTTGGGGTGGATTGCTTAGAGAGTGGACTTTAATTACAAACTCTTCACCCTCTCTGTAACGATTCTATGGATTAGAATGCGGTGCTATAGCAACTTCTTCCCAAGCAAGAGAACATAATTGTGACAAGTTCGAGATCCAATCCTATTGGGGAAGGGATAAACTCCTGGCTCCCACCATTAGACCAATAATTGAAATTTAATATAGATGGGGAATGGAAAAATAATAATGGAGCCATTGGTATAATTGCACGATTGCCTTGCAACTTAGTTGTCCAAGCTTGGACAAGAAAATGAGGGTGGAACTCATTGTCATAAGTGAAAGCAACAGCTCTCTTTCTTGCCTACGATTTTGCTCAATCCCTCAACTTTTTTTTATATTGATTATACTCTACTCCTACTCTAGTTCTCTCTTTAAGCTTTTTTTTTTTATATATATTTTTGTCGATCCTACTCTGATTCTCTCTTTAAGACTTTTGTATTACCCATATTTAAAACTAAATCATCATCATCTCAACGTCCTGAGAAGGTTATAATTCGAACCCCCATCTTCCTATTCTCATGTAGGAAGGGTAATCACTGGGGCAAACCCTGTTAAGTCCCTTGACTTTCAAAAAGCGATTTTTGAAAGCAATTATAGTCTTAATTGATATCATTCAACAAAAGGGTCTTTGCCCTTGGAGTATTAAGCCTTTTGTTGTAGTTTCTAGCTTCCTACTTCAGCAAAATCCAGGTTGGAGCTTGGCCTGGCCATATATCTAAGAATGGAACTGCTCTTACGCTTTTAAATTGGGCTTTTAATCAAATAGGCATTACATCCTCTTTTATTTTCTATGGTCTTCCATCTAGTGTTAAAAATATTGTACTAACCAAGTTTTGTTTTATCTATAGTTCTAATAGTGCATCTATTTTGCAATGTTTTGTTTTGCAATGAAAAGTTAAATAGGAAAAAAAAAACGAAGATACAAGATCTAGTGATCAACCACCAATTATTTTGTATAAACAGATCCATTTTCGTGGAACTAGTGTGTGCTTAATCTTGTTGATGCCATGTTAATCAGGAAAAGTGTAAAAAAAATCTTAAACCTATTGCACTAGTGCCAATTTAATCATAGATCTTTTATTGGTGTCAATTTAGTTATAAACATTTTATTGGTGATAATTTAGTTCTAAAATTTTTAACCCAGTGCCAATTCATCATTTTGACTAATTTTGGTTAGATTTTGCTGACATAACATGGTCAACGTTGATGTAGCATGGCTGACAGCTAACGCGGGCAACTTTTAATAATATTTTAACATTTTTTTCAAATTATTTATTTATTTTCTTTCATTTTTTCTAAATATTTTTTCTTTTCTTTTTCTTTTTCTTTTTTCTTTTTTTCCCCTATACTCCTCTCTCTAGCCAATCGCTAGCATTCAACACACCTCACCGCCTATTGGGGAGGCTCAAGCCCTTACTAATGGCCACAAGAGCGGGCAATGCTAGCCCTTACCAGATCCAATGAGGGTCGAGCATCGTCGGCCATGGGTGAGACTTAACCTCGCCAAATCTGGCGAGGTCAAGCCTCGCCTAGCCCTTGGCAAGGGCTCGAGCTATCGCCAGAGGTCGTGAGGTTGCGCTTGTGACCGCTCGAGCCTCACTTGTGGTTGGGCAAGGCTCGACCTTATTGGATATGGCGAGGTTAGGCCTTGCCCATGTCCGACAAGGCTCAACCCTCACTAAATCCGACGAGGGCGAGTCTCTACTTGCTCGGTGCGAGGTCGCCCTAAGCGCGTTAGAGGCTAGCAAGGTTAAGGTTGGCCTCCCCATCCCTCACCTCTAGCCGGTCACCTAGCCGGCGATCGGTTGGAGGAAGGAGGAGAGTAAGGGAAAAAAAAGGAAAAGAAAAGAAAATAAATATATAAATAAATATTTTTAAAATTTTAAAAGATTTATTAAAAGTTGTCTACATCGACCGACAACTAGCAACTGTGTCACATTAACACTAGTTGTGCCACGTCAGCTAGTTGACATCCACATCAGCAAAATCCGACCAAAATTAGCTTGAATGATCGTATTTGCACTATGCTAAAAGTTTTAGGATAAATTAGCATTCAATCAAAAAATTTAGGATTAAATTGGCACCAATAAAAGGTCTAGGACTAAATTGGTATAAATGCAAAATGTTTAAAACTTTTTGACACTTTTCCCCATGTTAATCTTCATTATTTTCTTGATTTGGTTTTGTTCTATAATATTTTTAGGGTTTGCTTTGCTTCGATTTGTTTTGCTACAAAATATATGTAGTTCTTATGTATCTTTTTGAGTAATGAATACAATTTTTTTAACTAAAAAAACTTAGATTGACTAATATAGAAAAAAAAATCTAGGTTGGCTCACCATTTTCATCTAATGTAGCTTTCAATTTTTGTAACACATGTTAATGGTGCCTCTACTTCCACATGGAATTCTATTTTTCTTTCTTTTGATAGGATCTCAACCCCTAGATGGTGGTCCATATATATAATAAATATTCAATTTGGGTTATAACTCTTATTTATTTGAGTGAGCTTGCTATCGTAGCCTCACCACAATCCTAGTGGGCTAGACATATGCCTTAACACAATCAAACCTATGCCATAAATGAAACAAGGCTTCTTGAGGCTGGGGAGCAACTCAAACTTTTTGAACTCATGACCACACTATTCGGGAGTGAGCTCTACTCTATTAGGCCAACTACGATAGTGTGTTATCTTGTCTTGCTAATCAACATAAAATTGTGAAAAAGAAGAAGAAAAAAGCGAGGGATTATTGATTGAATGAAAAATTTCGAAACCGGATGAATCAATCACATTATGCATGCCCACATATGACCAATCTCACCTAAGATTATAACGTAAGTGCAATAATTTCACACTATAGACTGCTCATCCGGGTTTGGATGAAATGGGATGTCTCTTGGGCTTTAAACACACGGGCAAGACATCACGCCAAATGCTGGGCTTACAGTGCACACGCATGCCCGGCCCATGTATCGCTTCAATTGCATCAGGCCCATGGTCCAGCTAGCCCAGCCGAGCCGAGCCCATTATATCACGTACTGACCGCCGGACGGATATCCACTCCAGAGAAGACTCCAGCGTCCGCCATTGTATCTCTACACTCGCTCCAGCTCGCCAAGTGTCCATGCGACGCCTCCAGAGAACTCGGCATATAAAAGCAAACTCCGTGATTCGACCCAATGGCGTGGCGTCACGTTGCTGCTCCGCACCATTCTCTCTTCTTCGCCTTTAAGCCCCGACTCTCTCCTGCCACTGTCACTCTAGGAATCGCTTCTCCTCCTCTAAAGAAGACTAAGAAGACCAGCACTCGCCTCTCCTTCTCGGTGTCCGCTTCGTCAATGGCTTCTTCTCCTAAGAAGGTAATCACATCGGCGTTTGTCTGTTTGATTTGTTGGGATGCGTGCTGGATGCGCGCGCTTATCGAGGGCATCTTCGCCGTTTGTTTCTTCTAGGTTTTGGTCCCGGTGGCCAACGGAACCGAGCCGCTTGAAGCGGTGGTGACGATCGACGTGCTGCGGAGAGCCGGGGCCGAGGTCATCGTGGCTTCGGTGGAGGAGCAGCGCTGCGTGGACGCGTGCCACGGCGTGAAGATCGTCGCCGATGCTCTCATCTCTGACCGCGCCGACGCGGCCTTTGATCTCGTCTCACTACCTGTATGTATGCAGTCTGCTTCTGCTGCTTCTCTGTCTGCGTTAGTGTACATGGCAATAGCTGTGTGTAGGCACCGTTCGCTTGCCAGTACTAGCGGATTCGTGACTCTGTTTGGTCGTCGACTGAGTGTGAAGCCGCTGTGAACTTCTGTTGCTTTAGTTACTTTCAGGGAAATTTGGAGGCTGTACGTACTTAACCGGAGTAGGAGTTCATTTGATAGATGATGATAGCTAGCTGAAGCTTGCATAGGACTATCAATTTGTTGTCTATGTGAGATTGATTGTTCTTACTGTACAGCTACTTCCTCATTGATAAGCACTTATGCATGTGCGGTTTGTCTACTGTGGATATTGTAGTGAGTACCGAAGTAATGATCAGTTGGAGTTAATATGTTTGGTTCTCATTCTATTCTTTAGGGAGGAATGCCTGGTGCTTCTAGCCTCCGAGACTGTAAGATTTTGGAAAACTTGGTGAAGAAACAAGCTGCAGATGGCCGGCTTTATGCTGCTATCTGCGCATCACCTGCAGTGGCGCTAGGATCATGGGGTTTGCTGAAGGGATTGAAAGTAGGCCCTGACTTTTCATATGTCGTTAATCATGATAATTATGATGATGACAAACAGATTTAGAACATGAGGATGCTGGTTTTGACAGGCAACTTGTTATCCATCTTTCATGGAGCAATTATCATCTTTGGCTACAGCTGTCGAATCCAGGGTGCAGGTAGATGGCAAAACCGTTACCAGTCGTGGACCTGGTACCACTATGGAGTATGCTGTTACCTTAGTTGAGCAATTGTTTGGAAAAGAGAAGGCAGAAGAAGTTGCTGGGCCACTGGTATATGTCTCCTCTGTGAACTTCTTTTTTAGCTAATGTGGTCTTCTCAGAGCCTTGACTATGCAAGGCTCTCTTGGAGAAGGTAGACGTGCTTTGCATGAGCAATGGCAGCATTCTGATTTTAATACTTAATATTTGAATGTAGAAGTTAAGCAAAATTTGCTGCTTCAAGTAGTGCAGTCCATTTTTATTCTTTCATCAGAGTGAATCTCCCCCATCTATGAGTTAAATTATCCCTGGCTTTTTATCTTTCTTAGTACTCGGTGACAAGTATAGTAAAAAACAATGTGAGTCTCCTCTACAGGTATAGGAAATGTCTGGTATAGATTACAGAGAAAATAACCAGGTTACAGTAATTGGTCCATGCAAACAATCCAAAGAAGGTGTTAAGATGGCTGTGGCTGGCCTAATGATGCATAATGAATCATTTGAGATAAATGTGTTTAGAGGGAAAAATTCCTAAGCACATAAGTGGGTGGAAGAAACCATTTGAAGCTTCACTATCTAGCTTGTCAAAGCTGTACTCCTGCTAAAAAGATCTAAACAAGGGAACTTGCTTAAAAGATATTTCTCATATATAAATAATGGCAAGATGGTGTTAAGGTGGCTCTTGGTGGTGCAAGAATGCGTCATGAATGGTTCTATATCTTTTGAAGCAGGTAAATCATAAATTTTTGGGGTACTGGTCACAGGGGGATAAACATTAATAGAGTGATAATTTTTCCCATCTTAAATTTATGGAAGCAAATTTCACTGCGAGCACCATGAACTGTGTTGCACCTATTCTGCCATGGTGTGTCACAGAAAAACATCAGTCATTGCTTACTCATATCGTTTGAATTTGTGTAAGATATTTACTTGGCTCTTTTTTCCACTATACAGGTGATGCGCTCCAATCATGGTGATGAATATCATATGTTGGAACTGAATCCGATGGACTGGACTTTTGATAAAGGCCCTCAGCCTCAGGTAAATTTTTTAGTTAAGTCCATGATCTACAAAGAAGTAAATTATATTTTCTTTACTTGCTTCTTTCTTTGGTTTATTCAAGATAAGCTCAAATAAGCTATTCTTAGATGTGCTGGACTGATGCAACAAGTCATTTGCTGATGAGTTGGTCTTGTTTCACTAATTCTGACGAGGTCATGTTGAGTTTGAGTGTTTAAAGAACTCCATCTTGTTTATCAAACTGAGCCAAGGTTTAGAATTTGTCAAGTAGCTCATCGACTTAGCAAGATTAAAAATGAAGCTCCATCTATCAAATAGCGGGTAATGAATTCCAAAACTTCAATTTCTCAGACTTAACTCATTTAGTCTAAGTTAGCTTGAAATTGAACTTATTATTGTTGACTTGACAACAAACTTCAATTCTCTAGTGTGTTTTAAGGCTGATTCTCATCCAGGTTTATCTGGTTAGCAGAGTCTTCTCAGTTTATGTGCTTGTAATAGAGTAAACCTCTGAACTGAAGATCCTGGCAAGCGCTAGTTCTCTAGTGCACTCACGAGTGGTCAATGCTATCCAGGTCGATTTCATTCACACATATAGTCATCTCAGTTTGTGAGATTGTAAGAAGAAGATAAATACAGTGACACTTACACGTGCAAATTTTTTACCACCATGAGTTTTGTATAAGCACGAGAAGTTGAGCGAGTGTAAAGAGGAAATGTCATGTAATCTGGAATTGGCAAAACCATGAACATAGCATAAGGTACATACCTGACTGGATTTTCAAAAATCTTAGTTCTTTGACATGATTTTCTACCCGTAATTGATAGGTGTTTTACACTATTTGTTTGATAATGATCTCTGCGCGAGTGTGCACACACAAATTTTAAAGGTGAATTGTTGGCTTATGTGGGTTTGCGTGTCTTATCCCATTGTATACTTTTAGGGAAGGAAACTCGTGTGCAAATTGGTTAGCAAATTGGATACTTCAGTCATATGACGCAAATGACACTCTACCATTAGATAGGCCACCAAGAGGTTTATTTCTTTTGTTGATAGGAGATTGTAAAAAATCAAGTTTTATCAGGAGAGTAATGGTGGAATTCTAGGGCTTTGCCCCTTTTCTTAAAACTGCCCCCACACCCCAAAAAAAAAAAAAAAAAAAAAAAAAAAAAACCAAAAAAAAAAAAACAAGAGAAAGGAAGAGCTTGCCAGATTGTTGATCATTTTGTTCAACGTAAACATGATTTAGGGTAAAGATGTTTTGGTTTTATGCCCTTTACAGATTCTGGTGCCTATTGCCAATGGCTCAGAGGAAATGGAAGCTGTTATCATCATTGACGTTCTGCGGCGATCAAAAGCAAATGTTGTAGTAGCCTCTGTTGAGGATAAAGTTGAGATTGAGGCATCTCGCAAAGTGAAACTAGTTGCAGACATGCTCTTAGATGAGGCTTCTAAACTCTCATATGATCTAATTGTGTTGCCTGTAAGTATGCCTGCCCATAGCTATTTCATGTCTTTCAATTAGTCGATGATTGCTTAGCATATGTTACTATTACAGGGAGGATTGGGTGGAGCTCAGGCATTCGCTAAGTGTGACAAATTAGTCAATTTACTGAAAAAGCAGAAGGAATCAAATAGACCATATGGAGCGATATGTGCATCCCCAGCTTTAGTTCTGGAGCCCCATGGTTTGTTGAAGGTTGGTTCATTGCTGCACTGTTTGCCTTTTGTTTTGCATTTTCCAAATATGAAACCAAAATGATGACTGAACTTATTGACTTCATAAATACGTTATTTTTATATGGGATTATTCGATCAGATTGAACTTTGGACTAAAGAGCTTGTGCATGTGGAAGAGAAATATTCCTCTATTTGGACTTGGAAATATTACCTCGTCTCAAAAGTTAGATTTTTAGGCCATTCCATGTTTGATACATACAGAAAAGTTAAAATTTTGACCTAAATGGGCATGGGGTGGCAGCAAACCAAATGAAATGTCCCTTTTGTTTCAAGGTGGCTTCCGAGCGAAGTCCAGTTTGGTTGGTACATCTGCTACATGACCTTGGAAATACCTGTCAGTGTGTTTAGTCATGAATTGATTTTTGCACTTCTTGTAATACTCATGAATAACATTTGATGTGGGGAATTAAAACTGGTAATTATAAATGGGTAAGCGGTATCTTTCCTTTGGGGGAAGTGATTATTCATTGATTTCTTGCTTGGCATCTTTCCAGGGAAAGAAGGCTACAGCTTTCCCTGCAATGTGCAATAAGTTGTCAGATGCGAGTGCAGTTGAAAACAGAGTGGTGGTGGATGGCAACCTCATAACAAGCAGGGGCCCTGGAACTACCATGGAATTTGCATTGGCGATAGTGGAAAAGTTTTTTGGCCGCAAGAAGGCATTAGACCTCGCAAAGACCTTGGTTTTTACTCATCCCTAGAGCCTTTTTTGACTGCTTTCATGCTTCCTAGTAGAGCCAGCTGTGAAATGCCAGAACTCGTGTTCAGGTATGAGTTTAGCTTCGCTAGCCACGTGTATGTAGGAATAAGGCGTGAAGTGAGTCTGAGTTCCTTGCTGCATGTAACCCTTTTGTATCAATGTAATCGACTCTGGATATTACTCTGTGGATCTTGGGGTTGTGGAGAGTATTAACCTCGGGTGCTTATGGTTTGGACAACTTGGACTTTCCCTTTCCGCTTCAGCCGTGATACATGCGCTCCGACTCGGTCGCCGAATCTTCCCAAAATTTGGAGGTATTCTCATCCCTAAGCAACTCAACCGATGTCATTGCGTTGACATCATGTAGGGAAACGAAGTCACATCCATCCTGTGCTTTCTCGGGCAGGCAATATAAGTGATGTCTTTTTTGCAAGTGGAGGATAGCGTTTGCCATTCAGAATTCTGAATCATTCAATCGCAGCGGCTGGGACCGCGGGTTTGAAATGGCTAAGCAAGGGTTTTGGAAGAGGTCATTCTTGTTCGAGGATGATCGTGAAATGTCAAAGCAAGGGTTTTGGAAGAGGTCATTCTCGTTCGAGGATGATGATGGGGAGAGAATGGGAGGGCACGTGCTCTGAAAAGGACGGTCATTCCACCTTTGCGTGCGCAACCTGACTATTCTACGGCTACCTCCGCGTAACCTGTTTTTCTCGATGATTTAAAACTAACGACTCTTCGTCATGATTGTAGCTGTGTGAAAACCCAACGTGTCCCGTATTTTCGATTAATTCAATCGGTCAATCGTCTGAATACGAGAGGGAAAAAATTCCGACTCCGGTGGCTTTACATAGGGTAAACAATGATATTATGATGAATAAGAAGAGAATGGTATCGATTAATGACACGGTAATTACCGACGGGAAAATATCCGTCTTAATTTTGTGTTTTTTTATTTTGTCTATTGAGGATAAAAGTGTTAAAAAAAAGTCATAAATATATTGTATTAGTATATATTCAGTTGTAAATTTTTTAATCGAATTAATTTAGTCTTAAATTTTTCACATTTATGCCAATTAAGTTCATTCAGTGAAAATCATCGATGTTAACAATTTTAAATATTTTTTAATTGATTTTTATCATCTTCTTTTTTTTTTCCTTTCAATTTGTCGACGACCCTTTATAGAGGCGTCTCATCCACAGCCTTCCGATTGCGAGCATGGTTGTGGAGGCCCTCACCCAAGGCCTTAATGGCCTCGTCAACTTTGGGTAAGGGTTGTGGCCATCACTAGCCAAAATGAAAGAAAAATAATACAAAAGAAAATAAAAAAATTATTAAAAATAAAAAAATAAGATATCATTTTAAAATGTCAACATTGGCACCAGTCGCATCACATAGGATGTCCAATGTTCACATAAGTGATTCTAGCTAAAATTGGCTCGACAAATTCAATTGACACAAATGCAATGTTTAGGATTAAATTGGTTAAACTGAAATATTTAGCATTGAATAAGTATCAATTAAGACTAAATAAGTATCCACGCAATAGGTTTATAATTTTTTTAGTACTTTTCCCTTGAGATATATCGGCAAAAACAATGTTTGATCTCATGATTAGTTATTTTTCGACAAAACTGAAAAAGGAAAACTTGAACTCCATGTTGACCAAAAAGAAGAAACAAATCTATCATTGAAAAAATCCGCTATGTAGTTTCTTTGCAAAGGATACATGGGATACTCAGAATGGGCGATTTCAGGACTGGTCTAGATTTCATTTGGAATCTATCATGTCGGAATTGGTTTCTTAATTTTTGAAACGTGAAACTTATCTCACATATTCCTAGAACTTGGAATTTGAAACCCATGAAGTCAAATGATTTTATGATTTACTTAGAAACTGATTGATTTCCTTTTTTCCTTTTTTTAATTTTTAGTAAAGTAAAATAAAAGTGAATGCAATAATACAATTTCCATTTATAAATAATAACAATTCATAAATGATGAACATGTAAATGAAAATAGACAATAAGAAATTCAAAACACGTGATATGATAATGCAACAGACTTGTACCAATGAGGAGGAATGAACTCTTTGGTAGCATGCTCATAATGATTGGAGGAGAGCTGCCGTTCATGAAATGATAATTATCCTATCCGGTCCGGCTTTCCTTTCCCCAAGCCAAATGATGAAGACATCATCATGCTCAGTATGTACTTCAAAACTATATATATATATATTTGTTAAAAATTATAGTAACTATAGTCCTCATATTATTCTCCAACAACCTAAGTTTTTAACAATTTGTGACGTACGCGCCCGCTTCAAGAGCCTCGACAAGGGATGGGGATCTTGACTACCAATAGAAAAGGGAGTATCTGAACGAAACCGTGTTAAACTAGATATAGAGAACAAAAAACAGTAAAAAAATGTTGAATTGGTGGGTACCGGTGTGTTATTGGACCAAAAGATCAGGGTCAAACACGAGAGACACCGATGGTTGTCTTTAGCAAAACAGAAAATTTATAATTAATTCAAGTCCGATTTATCGATTTTCAGTTCTCAGTGCGGTTTTCACTTACAAATCTGGAATTGAATTGTACAGTATTAATTTCACTTTTTTGAAATTGGGAATTGAATCGATAACAGCAGGAACCAAGGTAAGGTGGTATGAGATAAAGTTATACAATTATATTCAAAAAGTGAATATACAAAAATTACTCAAATTGAAACAAACATAGCAAAAAAAAAAGTATGAAAATGTATTTATTTATTTATTATTCATTTTTGGATGGAAATGTATGTATTTATTGTATATGTATCAATTAAGGGTTGCATTTAGTTGTCCATATTAAGATTGTGATTTGATAAGATAAAGTGACATTATAAATCTTTTGAATATTCTCTAGATTGTAGAAAGTACCATCACATGTTTAATGTGATTTAAAATAGGGTTAAATTTCTTTTAAAGTCTTACTTGCCCAGCACAATTCACTAGCGTGGGCAAAGCCTGCTATATTTAAGCTTCCCCCAATCCGTCTGCTTTGCCACCATCTTTGCTAATTGACATCTCCACCTTTAGGCCGGAGTCCTTGCTCAGTTTTACAGCGTTAGAGGTGATTCCGACGTCGGCGAAGACAAGCCTCGAGTTGTCGAGGGAGTTGCGGATCGACGGAGAGATAATGGGCGCGATCAATTGTGGTAGATGAGCTTGCAACGACTGATTTATAGGTGAAGGATGGCGGTTCAGTGGCGCACACCACAAAAGCTTGAGTGCCACTTAACGACGAAGCCGATGATTTCAGGGTGGCGAGGGTTGAGAGGAGGTGGACGACACTAAGGCGTCGACAATGACATTGAAGGATCTGGTGCATTCAATGCTTCGGCAATCTCATAATT
The DNA here is from genome assembly GCA_014182735.1 of Corymbia maculata. Classification (NCBI taxonomy): domain Eukaryota; kingdom Viridiplantae; phylum Streptophyta; class Magnoliopsida; order Myrtales; family Myrtaceae; genus Corymbia; species Corymbia maculata. Next base: position 8,755,935 of record CM024687.1, on the reverse strand, counting down.
TATCCTTTCCATCCTCAATCATTCGTACACAATCAGCCACAATCAGCCCCGCGACCACGGCGAAAGTTAGAGGCAACAATGATTGGACAGTGGTCGAAAGTGACGGTGATCGGCTGTTGCAAAGGAGGCGGTTCTTGCGCGGCGGTCGAGAAGCCAGGTGTCACTCCATCTTTGGCAGAAGACTGGTGGTGAGTATCATTCCCAGCCCGGATTTCGCACTCGAACAAAGTCAGGCTTATCCGGTCCGAAAAGAATGTCGCGCAACACCATCTTGGACTCGAATGTGGAATAACGAATGCTTCCCAATTATTCAACCGAAACGCGCGAGGGCGGAGTTCGTTTCTCTATAAATTAATTCCAATTTGCGCGATTTTAATATTATTGGGAAATTGCGAGTGGGAACAAGCAGTTCCCCGAAAGTCCACTTTTGAAAATGGATCACATGGCCCGGTTTCTCTCGTTCAAGCCGCACCGTTTTGAAAGTCAAAGGCGGCCCTTCTGATCCTGACCGTGGGTTCCCCCGTCGCGCCTTCGCACGCGTCGCGCGCCCGCTCGACTTTGCCGTCGCACGCGTCGACGTTTCCCGTGCCTCTGGATATCGTCATGGCTGGGACGTCGGGTGGGTTCCCCCAAAAATAAAATAAGTTTCATTGACCGTGTATTTTGAACGATAAAAATCAATCGTTTAAAATAATATGATTTTTAAATTATTCATTTTTTTGGAATTAACAAAAGCAGATTTTACCATAACAAATTCTCTGACTTTTTCTTCGAAAGTTCTTTTGTCAAATAAGCACGATAATCTCGTGATCCACAAAAATACGAAGAGGACGACCTGTATTTGGTTTTTCAAATTTCCCCTAGTCAAAGGTTTTGTATATTTAGTGAAAAATGAATGATTTTAATTTCAAAATAATTGCTTAAATAGAACCTTAATGGTGGTTTTATTTTGGCAGCGCCATGAATTTAACTTTGATTCACCGAACAAAATAGTCAATTGGGAATGATATTGAAAAGAAGTTATTTGTGTTTTTTCTTTTATTTTAAATCTTTTTATCAATTCTAATTTACTTTAATTCTAATTCTCAAATTTTTGTTGTGATTCTTTACATGACATGGCATGAGAGTTGATTGTTTCCGTTCTAAAAGACGAAAATTCGATCTCTAGAGGGTTGCTACTGGAATAATCTCTGCAATGGTTGTGTTATTTTGGATTGAAAGCGAACAAGATGGTCGAACGGGGTTCTCGATCTGGGGCCGAAAGAAGAAGTCCGAGGACTCCCACATGGTCAAGTTCAAAGCGCGGGCCCCACAACCCCCCTAGCCGAGGTGGCGTCACGAAGGTTGACTTTTCAAACAGGGAAGGGAAGGGGAGTGCCCCATCTCCAAGGGTGGGCGACTTTGAATGATTGCCAGAGCCGGTGTCGTTGTACCATCTTCTACCTTGTCCTCCTCTTTTTCTCTTCCTTCTTCGTCCTCTCCTCTTCCTCTTCACCATTTCCCAGAAGGGCCGTAGGTGGGACTTGAATTCAACGCTCCATCCGGCGCCGAGATAGAGCCTTTTTTAACTGGGTGCAAGACCTCGTCACTTATCTCTCCATCCCACGCTCTCTCTCTCTCTCTCTGCGTGTGTCTGAAACGGGCTCCGTTCTTGATTCCTACGCTGACCCAGGTGAGTTCCTTAGCTGCACATCGCTTGTCCGTCGTGGTTTTACGTAGTTCGCGCGCGGGAAGGGGGTGGCGGGGGAGTTGGTGTTTTGCTCGATGGGGTTGGTTTGGTTTTACCCTTACGTCCGTTTTGGCAGAGCGAGTCAACCCGTCTGCCGATTGGGCGAAGTCGTCGTTCTGTTGGAAAAAGCAGTTCGATTTGGGGTTCTCTCGTGGGCGTTCGGGGGAAAAGATCAGTCGTTTGTGGTGTGGCTGTGTGTCGAGTGATTCGGTTGATTCGTCCGGAGTTGGGACGAGTGATGATTAGAAAAATTGGAAAGCTCGGACGGATTCTCAGCTGCCGGCTCGGGGATTCGTTCGCTCGAGCCGACAACATTTCCAGTATCCAGTTTGAAGCATTTTAACGATGAGGACTGCAAGTTGTGGAATAAATGAAAAAAAATAAAAAATGAAACGATACTCATTTGTTCGGATGAGCTTGATTTGCGCGTGCTGGATTACGTACAAGGAACTTTCTTTTTTTGTTTGTTTCTTTTTGGGGCCAAAATGCATGGATCTTTCTTGGTCGTCTAGTCTTTCCCATCTTGTGTTTGTATTTCAACTAGTCTTTCCCATCTTGTGTTTGTATTTCAACTTGAAGTGGTAATGCCTAAAGTTCTGCCAAAGCCTGGAATGATCTGAATATTCGATCATTGTGAATGCAATTCAATGGTTGAATGCCAGTTTGCTGCTGAGACACCCCGTTTTCGTCCCTTTTTTGAAAAAGAGGACTCTGATAAAGGTGAAAAGCGTTTGGCATTTTGAGCTAAAAACGGTGTTTGAATATTTAGATTCCTTACCTAAGGTACAATTTACCATTCATTATCCACAAATGTCCATACATTCCATGAAGAATTAGTAGGGCATCAGTTTTCTCCAAGCGAAACTGCTGGTTGAAATTATTCCCACAAAATTAGCTTTCTTGCCTTTAGTTCTTTTATCTATTCTAGTTGGGCAAGTGATGGAAGGAAACAAATCATGTGAGTAAAACCTGTACGTAGATAAAGTTCAGTGGTGATCATTATTATAATGTTGGGGCATTTCTTCATTGTTCTTTAGTTGTAAACATGCTTATTTCATTCTGGGGATTGATTTTTCTTCTTCTCTCTATTGTAGTGGCTGATTTCATCTTGCTGTCGAGGATAGACCTGGGGCTAAGTCCGGTGCAACTAAAAGTCTCTGGTTATGAATTGCTTTTCTTCATTATTCAAAAAGAGGAGTGCTTCCCCACCTAGAAGACCAACTCAAAGTTGTGTAGAACTTGATGAAGGTAATGACTCCATGCGTTACTCTCTGTTTGCAGCTTTGAAATTGACAATCGGTATGTCATTACCTCAAAGCTCTTCTCTTTTGATTGAGTTGGTGTAGAAGCCTTTAGTATTTTGGACAATCCAAGTGAAATAATGAGATATTATCAATGGGTGCCCTGTCCTTTGGATACTAAGATTTGTTTCTCCTAGTGAAAATCTATTTGACAATTTTTTCCATATGGTATTCATGGCTCTCTTTGTTCTGAATTTGCTGGATTGTAGGCATATGTAGAATGACAAACTCAGCATTTCAGCTTATTTGGTTCCCGCATATTCTTTGCATGTCTGACCTCTCCAAGTTCGAATTCCTTTTTATTTGAATGTCTAGATGTTTCATCCATCCAAAACATTAGAATGTACACATACAAAGAGTTGCGTGTGGCAACTGAAGGCTTCAGTCCAGACAAAAAAGTTGGAGAGGGTGGTTTTGGATCTGTTTACAAGGTGATTGCTCATTTGGATTCAATCTTTTGGTGAAGTGTTTGTCTGTCACTCATTCCTGGCATCGAGAACTGAGATGCTGATTCTTTGCTGTAATTTTGTTTAAACACACAGGGAACTCTTAAAGACGGTACCTTAGTTGCTATAAAGGTATTGTCATCTGAGTCACGACAAGGAGTGCGGGAGTTCTTGAATGAGATAAAAGCAATCGCAGAAATAGAACATGAAAATTTGGTCAAGTTATATGGCTGTTGTGTGGATGGGAAGCACAGAATTTTGGTATATGGGTATCTCGAGAATAACAGCCTTGCACAAACACTTTTAGGTGAGTTGACTTCTATTTGTTGAAAATGTTACCCTTAGTCTACCAGTAAATGATCAGTCATTCTACACATTTAGGCGGAGGCCACAGTAGCATCCAATTCAATTGGCACGCAAGAAGCGAAATTTGCGTTGGCATTGCGAAAGGGCTTGCATACCTTCATGAGGAGGTTCAACCGCATATTGTCCACAGAGATATTAAAGCAAGTAATGTCCTCCTTGATAGATATCTTAAGCCCAAGATTTCGGATTTTGGTCTTGCCAAGCTTTTCCCTCCAAACATGACTCATGTGAGTACACGTGTTGCAGGAACAGTGTAAGTCCATGATCTTCCCCTCTTCTTGTTAATTACGTTTATCTTATCCCACAAACTGATAATGAACTCTTTTAGCTTGATTGGCAAGGAACACATATTTTATGTGATGATGGAAAACCATACTTCGGATGCGTTTGTTTCGTGGAAATCATACCATTTTTGGAAAATGTTTTTCAGGAAATCATTTTCATGGAAAATGATTAGTTTTCTTGTATTTGATGATATATGATTAAAAATGTTTTCAGGCGTTTGGATCGTATTTGGAAAATGATTAAATAACATTTAAACTAACAATTTACACTAGGGAAGGACCTAAAGACCTGATAAAGATGGAAAGTGTTTACTCCTTCCCATGCACAGGAATACATTTTCATAAAACAATACTTAATATTTATGTTGACTGGAAAGTATTTTCCATTGACCAAATCGTTTTTGGAAAAACAAATAGCGGAAAGTCCGGAAAACACTTTCCGGGAAACTACTTTCATTGAAAAAAATGCATCATTCATTTGCTTTTGTTTTCCTATAGGAAGGGAAGTAAAACTTGCTTGCAGCTTGTTTATATGTTTTGGAGGCTCTATGTACCGATTAGGTCCCAGCTCATGGTTAAAACCAGATGCATTTAAGAGTTACAACTTGGGCTTGTTTCGCATAAGGCTAAGTTACTTATATGCCACTGTAATTCTTTCCTGTGCAAAGCCAATGCATAATCCTTGTGCAACAATCTATAGACTTTAATCTCTCTCCTTTTACTGCTCGGGTACCAATAATGTTTAAAGTATGAGATGATTTTTCTGATTAATAGTGGGGAGCTAGTTCTCTGCCTTTGAAAGTTCTACCTTTCCTTTTACCCCACAAGGTGGGGGGACCCATCTTCATTTTTCTCCTCCTTTAATTGAGATCCTCTGTGGCTATAACCTTCCTCTTGGACTTGTGCAGAACACTTGTTATTGCATTTTCTCCTTTGTGCAGAAGCACTGTCCCCATTCTGCTATGATAACTAGATAGAACAGCATTATGTTGTCATGGTTCACGCCCTCATGAGTCAGCCATAATATTGTTTTAGGCATCTCGCTGAACTTTAAGAGTTGTGGAAACATCTGGTAATTGAAATTAATCCAGGCAGACAATGTTTTCTGAAACTGTACTGGTTACACAGGCACATATGCATCCAATTCTTACCAGTTTTTGGCATGGTCCAGTATTTTCATGTCAAACTGGCCCAGCAATGGTCACCTTGTTGAACCTGTTGGTCCAGACCAGTTTCCGAAACATTTCCATGCTTTGTCAATTTTCATGATATTCATGTTATTCAAAACTGCATTTGCCTTTGTCCTTTTCTGTAAACTGGCTCAGCGATGGTCACCTGGTTGAACCTGTTGGTCCAGACCAGTTTCAGAAAGATTTCTATGCTTTGTCAATTTTCATGATATTCATGTTATTCAAAACTGTATTTGCCTTTAACCTTTTCTGTAAATATCTATTACGGAAGCTTATTAGTATTCTCACATGTTTTATGCAGAGGTTATCTGGCACCCGAGTATGCCATACGAGGTCACTTGAACAGAAAAGCAGATGTCTATAGTTTTGGTGTTTTAGTCATGGAAATTGTTAGTGGGAGATGCAACACAAACAGAAAGTTACCAGCTGAAGATCGTTATCTTCTTGAAAAAGTATGTGTTTTTTTACCTCCCTCTCAGTATTATGGTTCAAAGATAAGCTTCTTTGCTTTTATACAATAGAGCATGCGCTTATTACGAGTCCATCTTGTGTTGAACTGCAAAGTCACTGCACCCTACCGAAATTAAATTTCTCCCAAGAAACCTTAGATTTGAAGTCACCATTCTGGTGAAGTTAGCGTAGCAGCTCAGATTCTCTGTCAACCTCTTTTTTGGCAATTTACACTTGTGTTTTGGTTTGGATGTATCAGCATTATGCTGAGGGAGAATGATTAGGTCATCTGATTCAAGTTCAAGTCTCTTATGGATGCCTTTTCTGGATTGGCGAGTCCCATGAATTGCTCATCTACCAATGTTAGGCTAGAAATGGATAACCACTAGCATGTTTGTGCCTCTACTGAAACAATAGATGGTGCCTGTGTCGCTGTGTAGCTTCAAAATAGGAATTAGATAACAAAATTGGAGGTTGCAGCACAATTAATTTGTTAGTGCTGCTTCATTGTTGTTCTTTCTTTTCACATGATATTCAACAAGAGGGTTGCTAAGCTTTCCTGATTGCTTCGTCAGATCCAAATTGAGATATTATTCCTCGAGAGTTAGCATATTTAGATGCCAAGCTAGGGAGTGGATCCAATAGCTCCTTTTTCGCTACCATTATGCTCTCTTTTTTTCCTTTTAAGGCAATAATCCATGGAGGATAAAATGCAATTGAGAGATCTGATCAATTACATGTTCCTGCTATTGTTTCAGGCGTGGAAGCTGTATGAAAAGGAAAAGTTAGCGCAGTTGGTGGACGAATCACTGGAGGGTGACTGTGATATTGAGGAGGTCTGTAGATACATGAAGGTGGGCCTTCTCTGCACACAGGACATGCCAAAGCTACGGCCGACCATGTCGACTGTGGTCAAAATGTTAACTGGGGAGATAGATGTTAATGCGGAGAAGATTTCAAGACCAGGGTTGCTTTCCGAGTTCATGGGCGTTAAAGTTGACCTCGGCCACACAACCATCATGGACAAGCCAATCATAGGCGACACATCTGACTCAACAGCCACCGCGAGGCAGTCTTCCTCTTCAGAAGACATAACCACTTCATACGCTACGATGACCTTCAATTCGATATATGACCGGAGTAATTGAGAACGGCCATGGGGGCTATGATTGCATCCCGATTGTTAAACCGTGTAGATCTTTCATGGAGTTCAAATAGCACACTCCAAAACGACGCCATTTTCGTTTTGCTGATGCGAGGAACTTCCGACCATGTAAATCCTTTTCAAATTCTTTTTATTTTTATTTTTGTTTCTCCAAGCCAAGTTGTGTGATGATTACCATCCAAAGCTTTTCCACTGTCCAGAATATATGAGCATACTATTCTTTGTGAAGTACAAACTTGCTTATGATCTCGACCATGCGGGGACTTAACTTAGGCTTATTTGGGTTGTTAAGTCGCCTACGCCAAGCCTTTCTCATGAATCGAATCATTAAGCCGCCTAAGCCATGTCTTTCTTCATGGATCGATTGCTTCCTAAGCCACTCGAATTGTATAGTGAGAGAAACTCTAGGAATGCTTTTATTGCTCAAATGTTAGATGATACAAATGAGGAAGATAGCTTCTTACTTGTACAAGAGGCTTTTCGATTACTACCTTTGACTTCCCTTCATCGAACAATTAATATCCACTCTCTCCAGCTACCCTTTACGCTTGCCTTTGGCGCTTGTGCAGGTTGTTGGAAGGTGAGTGGTTTGAGCTTGTGGTCTTATCTGTTTGCCAGGGCTGTATTCTCGCGACTTGTTTGTTCCTGTTGTTACGACTGTCGATGAAACCTTGAAATGTACAGGGTAGGTTGAGACCCGTGCTTGGTTTATCATAAGCAGATAAGTTTGCTTAATGGAAACATGTTTAGAGAGAGAAGTTTGTTCCAACCTCAAATCTAGCCAAATTTGGTTTTAGGGATGGATAAAATGCAAAAGGTTTATGACTTTTTTGACACTTTTCCCATGTTAATCTTCATTGTTTTCTTGATTTGGTTTTGTTCTATAGCATTTTTAGGGTTTGCTCAGCTTTGATTTGTTTTGCTACAAAATATATGTAGTTCTTATGTATCTTTTTGAGTAATGAATACAATTTTTTTTAACAAAAAAAAACTTAAATTGACTAATATAGAAGAAAAAAAAAACCTAGGTTGTCTAACCATTTTCATCTAATGTAGCTTTCAATTTTTGTAGCACATGTTAATGGTGCCTCTACTTCCACATGGAATTCTATTTGTCTTGCTTTTGATAGGATCGATGACCCCTAGGTGGTGGACATATACAATAAAATGTTCGATTTGGGTTATAACTCTTACTTGTTTGAGTAAGCTTGTTATCATAGCCTTGGACTAGAACTATGCCTTAACACAATCAAACCAATGCCATAAATGAAACAAGGCTTCTTGAGGCTGAGGAGCAACTCAGAATTTTTTAACTCATGACCACACTATCCGGAAGTGAGCCCTACTCTATTAGGCCAACTACGATAGCATGTTATTTTGTTTTGCTAATCAACATAAAATTGCGAAAAAAAAAAGCGAGGGATTATTGATTGTATGAAAATTTTCGAAACTGGATGAATCAATCACGTTGTGCATGCCCACATATGACCAATCTCACCTAAGATCATAACGTAAGTGCAATAATTTCACACTTTAGACTGCTCATCCGGGTTTGGATGAAAAGGGATGTCTCTTGGGCTTTAAACACACGGGCAAGACATCACGCCAAATGCTGGGCTTAAAGTGCACGCGCATGCCCGGCCCATGTATCGCTTCAATTTCATCAGGCCCATGGTCCAGCTAGCCCAGCCGAGCCCAGCCCATTATATCACGTACTGACCACCGGACAGATATCCACTCCAGAGAAGACTCCAGCGTACTTTTAGATGGTAATATGTTGATTTCTGTAATTATTGTTATGCTGAAGGTGGATGGACCATATTATGTAGATGGTTATCTGTTGATTTCTATAATTGTTGTTATGCAGAAGGTGGATGAATTCATTCCGTACTATGTAGATGGTCATGGGCTTCCTGTTCACGGTTCATGTCTTGAGGAGGTGGAGTGCCCTTCTGTCGATTTATGTAATTGTTGTTATGTTGAAGGTGGATGGATTCATTTTGTATTATGTGGATAGTCATGGCTTCTTGTTCATGGTTCACGTCTTGAGGAGGTCGAGTGCCCTTCTATTGATTTTCGTAGTTGCTGTTATGCTGAAGGTGGATGGATTTGTTCCGTATTATGTGGATGATCATGAGCTTCCTATTCATGGTTCATGTCTTGAGGAGTTCGAGCGCCAATCTGTTGATTTCTGTAATTGTTGTTATCTTCCATATTATAGCCCGTTTGATTTAGCTTTCCCAAGTATGAAGCGTTTAGCAAGTGTTTTTGGGACTCAATTGACAAAATGCTAACATTCCAAAAGCTGAAAGTTCAAGATAGGTAGAGACCTACATTGGGTTTTTAGCATTTTGAGAATGCAAGTATGCATTCACCGTTCATTGATTAACTAGTCATCTTTCCCCATTCACCGCTTGAGTTTTGCATCTCGAGGACCATTGCTTGGGGGTCACGCATCCCTAGTGATTGCCACCAAGGGGGCATGCCTCAAGTGTTGCCTAGGTTCACATGACCTAGGGCGTCGCTTGGGTCACGTGGTCACCCTCGACTCAAGTGGCATTGCCTAGGTTTGCATGACTTAAGCAACGCCGCTTAAGATCAACCTATCTTAGGAGAGGTTGTTTGGTAGCTAGATTGATTGCGGGCCATCGGATTTTATTTTGAGATTTAAAAAAAACAAAATCCCTTTATAAATGTAGGTTTTACGGAAGAATTGCCAAAAAGTCCTAAACCTTTATTGCGGTATTTCAGTCCCTAAACCTATTTTTGGCCAGATTCGAGTCCTAAACCTTTTGCGATTGTGCTTGAGTTGAGTCCATCCGGCCAAATTTGGCTGGCCGGAGCTGACGTGGACGCCGGCCGGCGCCGGCGACAATTTTTTAATATTTTTTTGAATTTTTTGATTTTTTCCGAATTTTTTTATTATTATTATTTTTTTTTTTTTTTTTTCTTTTTTTTTTTCTCCCCCCCCCCACGCCGGCGGCAGTGGCCGGCCAGCTCCGACGAGGCCGCCGGCCACTGCGCGAGGGCCGCGAGGCCCTCGCCGGCGGCCAGCGAGGGTCGCGGCCCCGTCAGACCAGCCACCCTCGCCGGCGGCCTCGCCCAGACCAGGGCGAGGCCTGGGGGCCGCGGCGAGGCGGCCTCGCCATGGCCTCGCCAGCCGTGGGCGAGGCAGCCTTCGCCCGCGGCCAGGCCATGGTGAGGCCGGCCTTGCCCAGATCTGGGCGAAGGCGCCTCGCCGCGGCCGGCCTCGCCCAGATCTGGGCGAAGGCGCCTCGCCGCGGCCGGCGCCCAGATCGGGCCGAAGGAGCCTCGCCGCGGCCGGCCTCGCCCAGATCTGGGCGAAGGCGCCTCGCCGCGGCCGGCCTCGCCCAGATCTGGGCGAAGCCGCCTCGCCGCGGCCGGCGCCCAGATCGGGCCGAAGGCGCCTCGCCGCGGCCGGCCTCGCCCAGATCTGGGCGAAGCCGCCTCGCCGCGGCCGGCGCCCAGATCGGGCCGAAGGCGCCTCGCCGCGGCCAGCTTCGCCCAGATCTGGGCGAAGCCGCCTCGCCGCGGCCGGCCTCGCCCAGATCTGGGCGAAGCCGGGGCCGCGACCCTCGCCGGCGGCCCCCAGGTCTGGGCGAGTCTGGGCGAGGTCGCCGGCGAGGGCTCCGCGGCCCTCGCGCAGTGGCCGGCAGCCTCGTCGGCGCTGGCCGGCCACTGCCGCCGGCGGGGGGGAGGGGAGGGGAGAAAAAAATTAAAAAATTAAAAAATTAAAATAAAAAATTCGAAAAATCAAAAAATAAAAAAATTATTAAAAAATTGCCGCGCCGCCGGCGTCCACGTCCACGCCTCAGCCGGCCGGCCAAATTTGGCCGGATGGACCAACCAAGCACAATCGCAGCCAGTGACCGAATCGGCCAAAAAAAAAAAAAGGTTTAGGATCGAACCAAGACAACCGCAATAGGTTTAGTGACTTTTTTCGGCAATTCTCCCTAGGTTTTACCAAATGACATTTATACCAAAATTATTTTCCAGTGTATTTTGGAGTTACAATTTACCAAATGCTATAGTTTTTCGGAAAACCTCTATCTTAAAGGTATCTGTAATTTCCCAAAATCATTTCTCCAAAGCTAAATTGAATGAGCCCTATTTAGATGGTCATGGGCTTCCTGTTCATGATTCATATGTCTTGAGGAGGTCAAGTGCCCTTGTTTCGATTTCTATATTGTTATAATAGCGCGCTATTTATTAATAGAATCTCAAGTCAAGGCTCCTCTCATTGAGAGTGAGGTTCTCCTCAAGTACAAAAAGAAAATCAACATTGGATACCCCTTCCTTTTGACTTTCTGTTTTCAAATAACAATTGCACATTCCCTTGGTCTCTTGAAATTAGTTGAAGTGCCATTGCCCATGTGTGAAGAACCTAGTTCTGCAAGCGTCTTTGCACTTTGGAAGAATATATGATGCGAGAACCTGTTCTACCAACTATCTGAAACGTTGGCAAACTGGGCTATAGTATTGACCAAGGCTACATTTTCCTGGCAATCAGGGCTTTTCATGGGCACTCAAAATTCAAGAGACCTTTCTTCTTGGAGGACCAAGACTATGTTTTTCACGTCCTTCTGCACTCACTTCGTGTTTTTTTATTACATTATTTTGTCTGAGATCAAATTATAATAGCTGGTCAGTTCCTATTCTTACTACCACATTTTCTGTCACTATTTTATTTATTTGTCTACTTGTTACCGTATAGAGGAAGCTACGGAAGGGATATATCATATATGGACCAAAGATATCGTTATCTCATTGCTGGAGTGATAATGTCATGGAAGGAGGACGAGAGATTGCAGCTTGTAATTGGAGTGATAGGGATTTGTATAGAGATAAGCATATATACACATGCATATTGGTGTAAGGAGTTAAGTTAATCATATCATTACTTTTATTTATTATGCTATCTCTGTATGACTAATTTTTTTTTTCTCATTTTGTCAATTGAATATTTGAGCCAACAGATGATGAAGGAGCTAAAAAACTTGTCCTCGAAAAAGAAAAATATTTTTTTGTGGAGATATATCAATCAATACTTTATCAATCAGTCCAACGGGCTCCCAAAAAAGTGATGGATTGTTGAAAGAATCATTAGAGTGGTCACTTGCATCGTAGGATGGTAGGTACTTCGTGTTGTGGTCTTAATTTTGCCGTGTTTTACTAACTGAACGATTGGTGTTATTTGCCATTTGAGCGAGCTTGAAGCAAAGGCACGTATCTATAGTACTTCAACAATTAACATGTTATTTCTTTTCTTTAATTCGAACGTATATATTTTATGCTTCATATATGCGTCACAATTTCTTTAATTCAAATAGATATATTTGATTGTTACATTTATGCGTGGCAATGGAAAAGTGTTATTTCTTTTCTTTAATTCAAATAGATATATTTTATGCTTCATATATGTGTCGCCATGGAAAAGTCAAAAGCCAAATTTTTTCTCTCCATTCACACTTAATTACAAAGATAGAAAGTTTTGGATAACAATTACTTGTAAGATGATACAAATCAAGAGAGGAGTCTTTTGTATATACAAGTATGACTTGAATCATGATCATATATTGCCTTTTCAATCTAATGGTAGAGATCTACTACTTTATATATATATATGTTTACCGTATTACTTCCCCTATAAACATTCTAGAGTATTACAGGAAAATTCAAAAATACTTAGTAGAAACTTTGAGGGTCTCACTTCTTCTTGGTCATTACATTTTAGGAGTGACAGCTTTAGCTTGTAATATCATTTGTGTTATTAACATTAAGCTTATAGGCTGCCCAGCTTCCCAGTGGGAAAAAGTGCTCCCTTTTCATGAAGCCTATACACATTTGGAGGCTCTCCATGGCAGCTTAGAACTAATCTTGTCCGTGTTCCATTGAATTTAGGTTTTTCTTAATAAATTCATGTCTTGACAAGAACAGTCACTCCTCCAATCTCGGCTCTTCATATCTGTATTGGTAAAAGACTTGGTGTTCATGTTGATCAATATTTAGATTGACAAAAAGGGCGGCAAAGAGCGATCAGCGCTAACGATCATTACCAATTCCATATTCGTTACAAAATGTTGGTATCCATCAATTTTCGTTTAGTCAATTCACATCATGCCTATAATAGTGGGTCCGGCCCAATTATTTATTTTGGGCTTTTGGGCCGGTACTTCCCCGATAGCCCAATGCATTTATGTAAATAAACGATAAATAGAAAATCTGAAAATGCCACATTTGTCATTTCCCCAATAACTTGAGGCATTTACGGGTCCGCGACCTAAAATCCCTCGAAGCTCCGCTTCTCATTTTCTCTCGTCAGTCATCTTCTTCGGGGTTTTAGAGCGCACCCAAAACCCTAACCATGGCGACGCAGCTCTTCACCCGCTCCCTCCTCCTCTCGAGGCCTCAGCAAGCCCTCGCCTCCCTCCTCTCTCGCTCCCTCTCCTACTCCTCCGCTCCCGCCGCGGCGCCTCGCTCCCCTCTCTCCCTCCTCTGCCGTCGCCTCCGCCCCCTTTCCGCGGCCTCCGCCGAGTTCCGTCGCCGCGTGGCCGCGGCTCCCTCCGCCCGGTCCTTCTCGTCGAGGTCGACCTCGTCTTCGCTTAATGATCCGAATCCCAACTGGTCGAACCGTCCCCCGAAGGAGACGATACTTCTCGACGGTTGTGACTTCGAGCACTGGCTCGTCGTCATGGAGAAGCCCGAGGGCGATCCTACTAGGGATGATATCATCGATAGTTATATTAAGACGCTTGCGCAGGTTGTCGGAAGGTCAGTGGTCTTATCTGTTTGCCAGGATTGCTTATATTCTGTTTCGCCATTGTTTATCGGCTTCTTCATGATATATAGAATTACCTATGGCTGAAGGGTGAAATGAGTGAATTCTTTAAGCCGTTCCCGTGTTTCTCAAATGAGATATGATGCTACAAGGCTTTCCGTGAATAACTTTTTTCTTTGTTCTGGCCAGGAATAATGAATAATTTTTTGGTCTGTTAGCTTCTGTTTTAAGTAAACTCTCAATCAGATTGTAGTATTTCTTTTGTAGTGATTATTATGCTGTCTCTAGCAGGTGTTTGAGCTCAAAGGTGATTCTTTATTGTCACTTTATGGCAAGATTGATGCTGTGTTTTGATTTAGAATTGGTTTTGACTTGTAAGAATTATTGGGTTTGTTATCTTCAGATGCGGCATATTTCCCTTTCATGTGAAGTGAACAATTCTTGATATTGGTCTTCATTTCAATGTCATAGCTAGTACAAAAGTAACGAGATGCTTATGAATGCTATTTGGTGGGTGCAGAAGCAAAAGTTTGGCTCCATGTCTTAATTTTTTAGCAAACGGTTCTTGAAATTATAGTACTTGCCTGAAGTCATTGATCATCTTTCATTTATTGCTGTCCGTTTATTTTGTCTGACCACGAATTATTTTATTTTTTTGGTAAAGGTAAGTAGTATAGACTTTTCAACCAGCAAAACTGTACGTCTGACCATGAATTGTTACTTGCTAGTACAGTGAAGAAGAAGCCAGAATGAAGATCTACTCAGTTTCGACAAGGCACTACTTTGCATTTGGAGCCCTTGTATCTGAAGAGCTTTCTTACAAACTCAAGGGTAAAGCTTGTTGATTGGTTGTCTTTTGCTTCTATTTTTGGAAAGTGGTGCTAATGACTTCTGTTTTGTTACACAGATCTGCCCAGAGTTCGATGGGTTCTTCCTGATTCATACTTGGATGTCAAAAATAAGGATTATGGAGGTATGGAAGTTTGATCTTCTAATTATGTGATGACTTTTGCATCATGTAGATTACACCCTCTCATTAATGAAAACTGCTGCTAAAGTTTTGTTATCCCTACTTTGTTGACCCCATCATGAGGCTGTTGTGCTGCTTTGTTTTTGTTCTTGGCTAATCAGGATAGATATTGCACTTGATCTCTCTTATCTTAAGAAGAAAATAAGTTTACTTAATGGAAACATGTTTAGAAAGAGAGAAAATTCGTTCCAACTGCAAATCTAGCTAAATTTGGTTTGGGGATGGACAAAAATATCATGTTTGCCTTCATGGTTACCATATGAACAAGTCATGAGTTAATAGAGCAGCATGAGGAGGCCTAGTTAGTCTTGCGAAAGGTAATCCTTCGATGTTATTCCTTTGGTTACTGTAGGTAATTATTATCATGGATCATTAGAAGCCATACATCGCAGTCTCAAATCAATCAAGCGAATTTGTTATATCCCATTGTGGAATTCTCACCTCTCTTGTTCATGTGATCTCTTGTCCATGTCATAATATATTTTTTCTGCATATGTTAGGCGAACCTTTTATTAATGGGCAAGCAGTTCCTTATGACCCCAAGTACCATGACGAATGGGTGAGAAATAATGCTCGAGCTAATGAGAGGAACAGGCGTAATAATGATCGACCCCGTAATTTCGACAGATCGAGGAACTTTGAAAGGAGGAGGGAGAATATGCAGAACAGAGATTTCCAAGCCAGGGACATGCCACCTATGAATAACCAAGGGATGCAGAACCCTCCACCTCAAGGCAACATGCCCCCACCAAATATGGGCGGTGGAGTGCCCCCTCCAAACAACTTTGGTGGAATGCCTCCACACAACCAAGGTGGAATGCCCCCAAGCAACTATGGTGGTATGCCTCCACGTAACCAAGGTGGAATGCCGCCAAACACTTTTGGTGGGATGCCTCCAAACAACATGGGTGGGATGCCTCCAAACAACATGGGTGGGATGCCTCCAAACAACATGGGTGGGATGCCTCCGCAAAACAACATGGGTGGGATGCCTCCGCAAAACAACACTGGTGGGATGCCTCTGCAAAACAACATGGGTGGGATGCCTCCGCAAAACAACACTGGTGGGATGCCTCCGCAAAACAACATGGGTGGGATGTCGCCCCAAAACATGGGTGGAATGCGACCCCAAAACAACATGGGAGGAATGCCTCCTCAAAACAACATGGGTGGACCGCCGTCAAATAACATGGGTCAGATGCCACCTCAAAGCAATATGGGAGGCATGCCTTACAACAATATGGGTGGAATGCCACCGCGAGACACGGGGGCCCCTCAGAATGTGGGAGGCTTTTCACAAAATCAAGGATGGTCCAATACCACGCCTCAAAGAGATGCTGAGAATATGCCAAACTATCAGAGCCAGAACTACACTCCTAGCAGGGACCCCTCAACTGGACCAGGGGGAAATACTTATTAGGTGTAGAATGTTGGCCTAGAGTGAAACTTGGATCGCCGGTCATGGGATTTGATGTATAGCTAAAACGGATGGACCTGCCTGATGCATGCTTTATTTGCTGCTCCTAAACTTCCAATTGCAATTATTCGGTGCATGAGTCCAATATCGGTGCCTACCCAATGGAAGGGAGATTATGGTACCGTGTAATCAATCAGGTAGCGTCAAGAAGCTAGGAGATGGCTGTGGTCAGGTGTATACATTGCACTTTTGCAGTTGAAGAGCAAATCTGAATAACTTTTCATCTCATGAAATCCTCTATCTATGACTTCTTCTCATTGCTTGGATTCTCAGAGAACTTTTAACTTTCGATGCCTGTATTAGTTTTGTGGGAAATGCAGCCCTCGATACTGTTGTTTTATTGTTAAGCTATCAGTTTTCCTCTGTGTGGTTCTCAAATAGTTTTTGAGGTCAGCCTATTGCGCTTGCATACTATAAGGTAGCGTATGTTTTCTTCAGTAGAGGTACAGAACAAGGCCTTAGAACAGAACAGAGAGAAGATGTGTATATATAGAATTTCTCGATCCGAGAGGATGGCATATATTAACCTAGAAGGAAGGCAGTGTATTAAGAGGCTAGAGGAGATAAGAGAGCCGAAGCATGTCCTGCAATGCATGGCTAAATTTTATTTAGTGGTGTCAATTCTCTTCCTTGACTTCACCAACTATATGAGAGTGCCTTCACCAAATGGGAACTGCACTGTGGCTTACAAGAAATCACTATTACCAAAGCGATTATATGCATCGATGAGTTAGTTTTCTCGGTTTAGGATGACCTTATAATGTCTATCAACTACATGGCTATAACTGAGAAACTCTATTGACGATAACCCGATCACCGCGATGACTGTCTTTGCCTTGCGGACAAGTGACACCAACACGAAGCGCAAAGAATTGCTGCGGCCTTGGCTGTTCAGATACTGACCTCAATCATGACATGAGAAGTTCGAGGGTAAAGACAAGTTTCCCTTGGTCAGCTCTTATATCTCATCCGCTTGACATAGTTCGTAATAAGTGCTGCGCACTTCTTACACCAGGGAGCACATGGCCCATAGCGATCGGCCGTAGAGGCTATGAGCTCGCTGATGCGAAAGATGCCCAGAAGTCGATAATAAAGAAGATGGGGAGCAAGCGCCAGAGCTGCCTCTGGCTTTGCTTCTCCAACGTGGAGCTGGGTTTGGTTGTCCAAGAGGACGAACAAGAAGAGAACTCGGTGCTGGATAAGAGGAGTTGCATGCTCATGTGCTGTTCCAGCTTTGTAGCGAACAAAAAGGGCTGAGTTTGTTTGGTCTTCTACACAATAAGGTAAAAGCTTTATACATATGTAAGGCTTCTATTATCGTCAGGTGGTTTATATTAACCGTGCGCTGATAAAGTGGCTGCAGCATCTTCTCAGTCTGTAAAATGTTTTCTTAAATGTAATAATAGCATGTACTTGCATAAACTCTATCTATGACAGAATGGGTCATTTACAATTTTCAATCATTTTAGTATCATCATGAGAATACTACATAATCTAATTGTTGATAGATTGCACATCCGATCCATGGATTACCGTTCAGGCAAGTGAAGGCCCTATAACTTTCGAGGGTCGATTTGTGTTGCTGGTCCTTACAAGCAATCCAATATTCTCGGAGTGGAGCAGGCATTTCTATTCTAGCTTTATTTGTGCTGTTTGTCGTAAAAAATTGTTGACCCGATCTAGAAGTTTTCTGTCTTAACTCATTGAATGACTGCCCTATTCTTTTATCATATCTTAAGAAATAGATACACGAATTTTTTATGTAAGCCCACTTTCTTTTCCCAACACAAAACTTCTATGAAGTGCATTTTCTTTCTCACTATTCTTATGGCCAAGTAATCGAATCAACATATACTTTGCTCCGGCTCCTCAACAACAATCAAACATCATAATTAAAATTAACATTTCATTCCTTGGCTTTCTTCATTCAGTTCTCCCTAGTGCCATCCCTAAGTTGCTCTTAATAATTGAATCAACGCAACATATCAAATCCAATTATTCTATTGGTGAAAATCTAATTACGTCTCACTCAAATCAATCCTTCACAGGCCAATGTAAAGAACTATAGACACCGGTTTCAATTGCAAATCTAGCTAAATTTGGCTTAGGGATGGACAAAAATGTCATGTTTTGCCTTCATGGTTACCATATGAACAATTCATAAGTTTATGTAGCGGCATGTAAATGATGCAAAATGAACTGTCTAAACCGGGAACCGTTTAGATTGATTGGTTTGGTTTGATTCCCAAGAGTGTAAGTCTGATTTTTGGTTCCTAAAAGTGCAACCGGTGTCCAGATGATCCAGTTCTCAATTCCAAAGAGGAATTGGGCTGATTAGGGAACCGGACATATTATATATACATTTTTTTAAAATTATTTCTTAAAATTTTTAGTAAAATATGAACTAAACACTTTTTTAGTCTAGTTCCAAGTAATGGAAAAATAGTTGTGAAACAAAGTGATTAGTTCTCTGGATCAGAGTCGGAATGGAATTGGACTAATGGTTTAGTTTGGTGTCCGATTCCCAATTTTGGGAACCGGTCCTCTCGGTTGGATTCCTTGTTCCACCTTAGAATCGGATTGGACAAAGAGCCGATTACCCCTAATGGCATGAGTTCTAATTAGTGTTGCAATAGATAATCCTTCCATGTCAGTCCTTTGGTTAATATAAGCATTATTTTCATCTGCTTTTGCATTGCAACAGCACAATCAACACCTAGCTTTATTCTATTTTACTATTATGGAGTTACTTAGAAGCATTACATCAGTCTCAACTCAATCGAGCGAATTTGGTACATCCCGTTATGAAATTTTTGCTATGCGATCTCTTGTCCATGTCATAATGTATTTTTTCCACATTTGTCAGGCGAAACTTTTCTCGAGGGGCGAGCCGTTCCTTATGACCTCAAGTACCATAGAGAATAGGTGGGAAATAATGCTTGAGCTAACGAGAGAATGGGCGCTATGATCAATCAATTTGTTTTAGTTAATTCATGAGTTAACTAAAACATTTATGGAAGCCCTTAGGCTTCTCAAGCAGAAAACTGCTTTCTTGATATTCCAAAAAAGCAGTTCGGCTTTGGATGGACGATTTCCAGCCCCTATCGTGGGTGACGGGCCAAGGCTCTAGTAGCACCCCTCCTCCAAGGAAGTCTTCCCGTCCACGAGGTCGAGTTGGATGAGCCTAAATCCCTTGAGGAGGCCATCATGTTATATCGTGTCTCAATAGTCACACGGTCACCACAATCAAAATAGAGAAAAGATCTTAATTAGAACAAATTGATCGGTACTAGCAATGTGAAATTCAATCAAGCGAATTTGATATATCCCATTGTGAAATTCTCACCCTTCTCTTTCATGCAATCTCTTGTCCATTTCTTTTATATATATATTTGCCAATCAACCTCTTAGGATGAGAGACAATGCTCGAGCTAAAGCGAGGAAGTTCAATTGCCAGGATGTCACAATGGAAAAGCCGGAGGGCGATCCTACTAGTTTGTTTTGCAATGATTATCTTTATCAGAATGTTAAACTAGTTTGCTTTGCATTGATTATTCTTATCAGAATGATAAACTGTTTTGCAATAACTATCCTTATTGGTTGCAGTTTTTATCCTTATTGGAACAATAAACTAATTTGCAGTAATTATCCTTGTCACGAGAGGGTGATCCTATGGGAGGGCAGTTCTACTAGATTGTTTTGCTCGGTATGACAAGGGATCCTACTAGATTATTATGCAGGACTTCTCCATAAGGATAAGATATGGACAAGTCCTTAACAATTGCAATTTGAATCACGGTCGTAGATTGCCTCTTCAATCTAATGGTAGAGATCTACTACTTTATGTATTATTTACCGTATTGCCCACTTCTAAAAACATTTTAGAGGATATTCTAGGGACTCTTCTACGGAATATCTTGAGCATATTCTAGAGTATTACAAGTAAATAAAAAAATACTTAGAAATTTTGAGGGCCTCACATCTTCTCGGATCATCACACTTAGGAATGATAGCTTTAGCTTGTAAGTTCATTTATGTGTTATTTAATATTAAATTTATGTTTGGCCATCTACATTTCTAACTAAGATAGGACTGAATAGGATATGATATAAAAATCAATGAATTTTACTATATTCTATCTGCTGTTTGGTTAATGCAGCAATAAAATTTGATAAATTCACATCGTATCATATATTTTTTAGTATAAACGGCATATTAATATAAATGAACCACAAATTGTACAAATGGAGATGGTAAAGATTTCTTGTGACGTTCTTGTCTACTTTATCATTAGTTGTTATTTTATTTTATTTTACTCTATTTTTAAATTTATTTATTTATTTCCTCCCATTTGATCATTTTCTAGTAAATTTTATTGAATAGAAAAGTGTGCTAATATACCCAAAATATTAAAACACCTAAAATATGTAAAAATATATTTTTTATACTGAGTTTACATTATAAGATAGAATTAAATTCAAATATATAAATAAAAATAAGATTGAGTTAAAAAATCAAATTGTTAGTTTTTGTTATTTTGAAATTCTTTTATTATAATTTAATAATTATTTATATTGAAAAGTTATTTTGGTTTTGTTAATTTAAGAAGTTTAAACTTTCATATTATTTAAATTAGAAATCATATATTTACCTTTATCTAATTTTATTCAGCTTATATCTTTCTTATATCCAACTTTATCTTGTCTTGAGTAAGTACCGAGCGTAGAATGTGATAAATTTCATCATATCTTGAATTTTATTTGATCTCCAAACACAGCCTAAGCTTATAGGTTGCCCAGTTTCCCAATGGGAAAAATTCCTCCCTTTTTCATGAAGCCTATAAACATTTGGAGGCTCTCAATGATAGCTTAGAACTAATCTTGTTTGTGTTCCATTCAATTTAGTTTATTTAGGTTTTTCTTAATAAGTTCATGTCTTGACAAGAATTGTCACTCCTCCAATCTTGTCTCTTCATATCTGTATTAGTAAGTGTTCATGTTGGATCAGTATTTTGAGCGACAAAAAGGGCGGCAAAGAGTGGACAGACCGTTACCAATTCCATATTCGTTACAAAATGGCGGCATTGATCAATTTGTTTTATTCAATTCACATCATGCCTATGATAGGGGGTCCAGGCCCAATCGTTCGGTTTGGGCTTTTGGGCCGGTACTTTCTCTGACAGCCCAAGACATTTCTGTAAATGAACGATAAATAGAAAATCTGGAAATGCCACATTTGTAATTTCCGCCATTCTCGTTTTCTCTTGTCAGTCATCTTCTCCAGGGTTTTAGGGCGCATCCAGAACCCTAAACATGGCGAATCAGCTCTTCACCCGCTCCCTCCTCGTCTCCAAGACTCAGAACGAGCCCTCGCCTCCATCCTCTCACGCTCCCTCTCCTTCTCCTCCGCTCCCGCCACCGCGCCTCGCTCCCCTCTCTCCCTCCTCTGCCATCGCCTCCGCCCCCTATCCGCGGCATCCGCCGAGTTCCGTCGCCGCGTTGCTGCGGCTTCGTCTGTCCGCTCCTTCGCGACGAGGTCGACCTCATCTTCGCTCAATGATCCGAACCCCAACTGGTCGAACCGTCCCCCGAAGGAGACGATACTTCTCGACGGTTGTGACTTCGAGCACTGGCTCGTCGTCATGGAGAAGCCCGAGGGCGATCCTACTAGGGATGATATCATCGATAGTTATATTAAGACGCTTGCGCAGATTGTTGGAAGGTCAGTGGTTTGGGTTTGAGTTTGTAGCCTTATCTGTTTGCCAGGACACAATCAGATTCTAGTGTCTCTTGGAGTGATTATTATGCTGTCTCTATCAGGTGTTTGAGCTCAAAGGTGATTCTTTATTGCCACTTTATGGCAAGATTGATGCTGTGTTTTGATTTAGAATCGGTCTTGACCTGTAGGAATTATTGGGTTTGTTACCTTCAGATGCGGCATCTTTCCCTTTCATGTGAAGTGAACACTTCTTGAAATTGGTCTTCATTACAATATCATAGCCAGTATGAAAGTAACGAGATGCTTAAGAATGCTATAAAGCGGGTACAGAAGCAAAAGTAGGGCTTGTGTATTATTTATTTATTTATTTGTTTGTTTTTTTGCAAATTGTTCTTGAAATTATAGTGCTTACCTATAGTCATTGATCATCTTGATTTACTGCTGTCTTTTTATTTTGTCTAACCATGAGTTGTTTCTTGCTAGCACAGTGAAGAAGAAGCCAGAATGAAGATCTACTCGGTTTCAACAAGGCACTATTTTGCATTTGGAGCCCTTGTATCTGAAGAGCTTTCTTACAAACTCAAGGGTAAAGCTTGTTGATTGGTTTTCCTTTGCTTCTCTCTTTGGAAAGTGGTGCTAATGAGTTCTGTTTTGTTGCACAGAACTGCCTAGAGTTCGATGGGTTCTTCCTGATTCATACTTGGATGTCAAGAATAAGGATTATGGGGGTATGGAAGCTTGATCTTCTAATTACGTGATAGGCTTTTGCATCTTGTAGATTAAATCCTCTCATTTATGAAAACTGCCGCTAAAATTTCAATTTCACTGCTTTGTTGACCTCATCATGAGGCCATTGTGCTGCTTCGGTTTTGTCCTTGGCTGATTTGGATAGATATTGTTCTTGATCTCTTCTCTTAATAAGAAAATAACTTTACTTAATGGAAACATGTTTAGAAAGAGAAAATTTGTTCCAACTGCAAATCTAGCTAAATTTGGTTTGGGGATGGAAAAAATATAATGTTTCACCTTCATGGTTACCATATGAACAAGTCATGAGTTAATGTAGCAGCATGAGGAGGCCTAATTAGTCTTGCGAAAGGTAATCCTTCCATGTTATTCCTTTGGTTACTGTAGGTAATAGTTATCATGGATCATTAGAAACCATATATCAGTCTCAAATCAATCAAGCGAATTTGGTATATCCCATTGTGGAATTCTCATCTCTCTTTCATGTGATCTCTTGTACATGTCATAATATATTTTTTCTGCATATGTTAGGTGAACCTTTTATTAATGGGCAAGCAGTTCCTTATGACCCCAAGTACCATGAAGAATGGGTGAGAAATAATGCTCGAGCTAATGAGAGGAACAGGCGTAATAATGATCGACCTCGTAATTTCGACAGATCGAGGAACTTTGAAAGAAGGAGGGAGAATATGCAGAATAGAGATTTCCAAGCCAGGGACATGCCACCTATGAGTAACCAAGGGATGCAGAACCCTCCACCTCAAGGCAACATGCCCCCACCAAATATGGGCGGTGGAGTGCCCCCTCCGAGCAACTTTGGTGGAATGCCTCCACACAACCAAGGTGGAATGCCTCCACACAACCAAGGCGGAATGCCCCCAAGCAACTATGGTGGTATGCCTCCACGTAACCAAGGTGGAATGCCGCCAAACACTTATGGTGGGATGCCTCCGAACAACATGGGTGGGATGCCTCCGCAAAACAACATGGGTGGGATGCCTCCGCAAAACAACATGGGTGGGATGCCGCCCCAAAACATGGGCAGAATGCAATCTCAGAACAACATGGGAGGAATGCCCCCCCAAAACAGCATGGGTGGACCACCATCAAATAACATGGGTCAGATGCCCCCTCAAAGCAATATGGGAGGGATGCCTTACAACAATATGGGTGGAATGCCACCGCGAGACATGGGGGCTGCTCAGAATGTGGGAGGCTTTTCACAAAATCAAGGATGGTCCAATACCACGCCTCAAAGAGATGCCGGGAATATGCCAAACTATCAGAGCCAGGACTACACTCCTAGCAGGGACCCGTCAACTGTACCGGGTAGAAATACTTATTAGGTGTAGAATGCTGGCCTAGAGTGAAACTTGGATCACTGGTCATGGGATTTGATGTATAGCTAAAACGGATGGACCTGCCTGATGCATGCTTTATTTGCTGCTTTTAAACTTCCAATTGCATTTATTTTGTCTGGATTGGTGCATGAGTCTAATATCGGTGCCTGCTCAATGCGAGGTAGATTATGGTTTAATGTAATCCATCAGGTAGCGTCAAGAAACTAGGAGGTGGCTTTGGTCAGTTGTCTACATTGCACTTTTGCAGTGGAAGAGCATATCCGGATGACTTTTCATCTTATGAAATCCTCCATCTATGACTTGTTTTCATTGCTCAGATTCTCAGTGACTTTTTACTTTCGATGGCTGTATTAGTTTTGTGGGAAATGCTGCCCTCGATACTGTTGTTTTGTTGTTAAGCTATCAGTTTTTCCTCTGGTTCTCAAATGGTTTCTGAGGCAAGTCTCTTGCGCTCGCATACAAAAGTAGTGTGTGTTTCTTCAGTAGAGGTACAGAACAAGGCCTTGGAACAGAACATAGGATGATGGATATATATAAATTTTTTGATCCGAGAGGATGACATGTATTTACCTTAGGAGGGCAGTGTATGTAGAGCCTGGAGGAGATAAGAGAGCCAAGCATGTCCTGCATTGCATGGCCAAAATTTAGTTGGTTGTCCCGATTTTTTCCTCGACTTCACCAACTATATGAGAGTGCCTTCACCAAATGGAACTGCACCGTGCCTTACAAGAAATCACCATTCACAAAGCGATTATATGCATCGATTAGTTGTTAGTTTTCTCGGTTTAGGATAACCTTATAATGTCTGTTGACTACATGGCAACAACTGAGAAACAATATTGACAATAACCCTATCACCGCGGATTGGCCAGCGCAATGACTTTCATTGCCCTCTGGACGAGCGACACCGACATAAAGCACAGAGAATTGCTGCAGTCTTGACTATTCAGATATGACCCTCAACCATGACATGAGAAGTTCTTGAGTACTAGACAAGTTTCCCTTGGTCAACTCTTCCTTCTCATCTGCTTCATATAGTACATAAATAAGCACTGCTCTCGATCTATCTCATTTGCTCACTCCAGGAAGAACATCGTCAATGGGGGTTGGCCAAAGAGGCTATGCCAATGCGAAAGACGCCCAGAAGTCGAAAATAAAGAAGATGAGGCGCGAGCGCCGGCACTGCTTCTGGTTTTGCTTCGCCAACGTGGAGATGGGTTCGGTGGTCCAAGAGAACAAACAAGAAGAGAACTCGGTACCGAAGAGGATTTGCATGCTCATGTGCTGTTCCAGCTTTGTAGGGAGCAAAAAGGGCTGAGTTTGTGTTGTCTTCTACACAATAAGGAGAAAGCTTTATACATATGTAAGGCTTCTGTTATCGTCAGGTGGTTTATGTGTGCCGTGCGTAGATAATAGTTTGTGTTGTCTTCTTCACAATAAGGAGAAAGCTTTATATATATGTAAGGCTTCTGTTATCGTCAGGTGGTTTATGTGTGCCGTGCATAGATAATAGTTTGTGTTGTCTTCTTCACAATAAGGAGAAAGCTTTATACATATGTAAGGCTTTTGTTATCGTCAGGTGGTTTATATATGCTGTGCGTGGATAATGTGTCTGCAGC
This sequence comes from Corymbia maculata, assembly GCA_014182735.1. Lineage (NCBI taxonomy): Eukaryota > Viridiplantae > Streptophyta > Magnoliopsida > Myrtales > Myrtaceae > Corymbia > Corymbia maculata. The sequence goes on along the minus strand of CM024687.1, from coordinate 8,730,253 downwards.
ATCTTCCCAATGTATAAAATGTTTTTTTAAATGTAACAAGCGCATCTACTTGCATAAACTCGATCAGTGACAAAATTGGTCGATTATAATCTCAGATCATTTCAACCTTATCTCAAGAATACTACGTAATCTAACGGTTGAAATATCGTGCGCTTTGATCTATAGATAACTGTTTAGGCAAGTGAAGGCCATGTAATTTTGGAGGGTCGATTTGTGTTGCTGGTCTGAATAAGCAAATACAATCAACTTGGAATCGAGCTGTCACTTCTATTATAGCTTCATTTTTTGTTTTTTTCCGCCTTGCCTTATTGCAAGGCATGGATATTGAAACTCATATCCGAAACTAAATCATTTTTAACCTAATCCTCAAGAAAGCTTGGATTCAAACCCCCCACCTTCCCTTTCTTGTGTAGGAAAGTTGGCGGGGCAAAATCTAGTGATATTTTTTATGCAAAATTGGTAATCCAACCTATAAGTTTTGTATGTCTTAATCTGTTTGAATGACTGACCTGTTCTTTTATCATATGTTTAAAATTAATTATACACAAATTTTTGATGTAAGCTCACTTTCTTTTCTTGACGCAAAACTTCTATGAAGTAATTTTCTTTTTCACAATTTTCATGGCCAAGTAAACGAATCAACATGTACTTTGCTCTAGCTCCTCAACAACAATCAAACATCATAATGAAAATTAACATTTCATTACATGGCTTTCTCCATTTAGTTCTCCCTCTCACACGTGATGACATTGACGTGACATTTTCGAGAGATAGGGGAATTTCTCTTCCTAGACTCGGGTCCACTAGATCGCCCGAATCTCAATTGTTGAATTTGTTCGTCCTACATAGATTCTACATGCGAGTTTCACAAAACCAACGGTTACGATACGTTTGATCCATTGAATCTAGGTTCAGGTAAGAATGTCCCTTCGAGACAGCGACAGAGGACGAGTCCAACCCAATTTCGAAAGCCTTTGTATTAGACGAGCGCGAACCCTGCCTGACTCTTGAACCATTCCGTGCACTCCCCACCACAAAACATCCAAGAGCAGCCTAACTTGCAAGTGGCCCTATCAGAAACAGAAACAGTTTGGCTGCAAGGAATCACTTTGCATGAGGCCAAAACCCGTGAGAATCACATATAGCATCAGCTACAGAGGGAAATCATTGAGCAGAAGGCCAGGGGGATGCCGATCATCACGCCACAAATAGGTAGATCTTCCATCCAGTGACATGCTTAATAAAAGGCGAGGGCATCATTCCTAAGCTTCAATATCTTCCTCCAATATGAATGAGGAGTTAGCTGAGATGGGCAAAGTCCAAAAGGACTCGCCTTTCAGCCTATAAGCAACCAGAAATGGATCTTGCCTGTGCAAAAATTCAACCATATTCATCTCATGACACAAGCAAACAGTATCCAAACTTTTACTTTGGCCCCTTCAGCAGAAGAGCCATCGCCTTTCCACATAAAAGCCTTCATCAACTTAATTACCTTTTCATTGCCTTTTCATCGTACTCTTGCAGTTGAATACTATGTCTAAATGTTTCCCCATCTCATGAAATCCTTTATTGACGACTTCTTCTCTTAGCTCAGATTATCTATAACTTCATTTATTTCGATGGCTGCTGCATTCGTTTTCTCTGTGTGGCGCTGAATGATATAGCTTTCAAGGCGAGGCTCTTGGGAGCGCATGCCAGGGTGGTGTACGTTTTCATCAGTGGAGTGACAGTTAGGCCTTGGAACAGAACACGGAGGATGATGTGTATTTTCACATGGAAGGAGAGTAGTGTATGCAGAGCTCTTGGTTGAAATAGATTGGGTAGCAAGCTCAGTCAATGAGAGTAAATTTTTGGCCAATGTAGAAACCATCAATGAACGAAACAATTGGCGAGCTACAAGCTCATCGACAGTGAACAAGATGGTGAGATTAGTACAGTAGTTATTGATGGCATTCTTCACCAGTCAACAAGGAAATCGATTGATAAAATCATCGACATCTGACAATTACAGATTTTGCTTAGTGTTAAAACAATGCCATCTATGAACAAAAACATAACATTGCCAACGCATCAGTTGGAGACGAAGATGGTAAATTGACACGAACACATTGCCAGGTGGTCACGCCTGTAATATCGAAAATCATAATTTCTTATGATAATCACAATAGATGATTGGAGATCGTGTCTAGAATCTCAAAAAGTATTACTGCTTATCAATAATGGTAAGTAATGCTAAAAAGTTATTCAAGGATTCGGAATCCATAATTGCTTGCAAATAAGATCTTGTGCGTGAGGATCGTCGATCAACAACAAGGACACTAAGATCTTGTGCATATTTCCTTTCGTCCTTTACCTTTTCCTGCAAATCTACCCTTCTCACCACCTTTACATTCCCTCTACCTTTTTACCATTCTCGGAACCTTTGATTGACGGTACTTGCACTGTAATATTTTTTTATTTTTTAGTTTTTACTTTTACAATCATCTGCATCCTGTCCATAGTCAACGAAAACAAAATTCCAACGTAACTGAGAAACTCAATAGACATTGACGGGAATCGCCGGGATTGGCTACCGGTGGCGACTTTCCTTGCCCTTCCAAACGAGTGACACCGACGTTAGAACACAGAAATTTCCCGCAACCTTAGCTATCAAGGCAATGACCTCAACCAACCCACGATAAGTTTTTGAGCGGTTGATAAGTTTCCCTTGGTCAGCTCTTCGTTCTCATCTGCTCCACGGATTTCATCATAGATAAGCATCGCTCTTATCTCTTGGACCTTGCCCAATACCAGAGAGCACAACAGCCGATGGCGATCGGCGAGAAGGGCTACGAGCTTGCCGATGCGAAGGATGACAAGAAGTCAACCAGAAAGAGGATGAGGAGGAAGCGCAAGAGCTGCATCTGGCTCTGCTTCTCCAACATGGTGGTGGGCTCGGCGGTCCAAGAGGATGGCCAGGAAGGGATGGCAGAGAGATCCGCTGTCGATGGCTTGCCGGTGGTGAGTGCTTTCTCTCGTGTCGATGAGAAGGAGAAGGGTGCTTTGGTGTCGGGGAACGAGTCTTGCTTGCTCGTGTGCTTTTCCAACTTGGAAGTGAACACGAAGGGCAAACCCTTGGATAATAAGTGAAAAAAGCTCAAGCGCTGTTTCAGTCCTTTGAGAATAAGGTGAAAGCTTACATCCATGTGAGGCTTATGTTGTCGTGGAGGTGGTTCATGTGTGGCATATGTCTGATAATGTTGTCCGCAGTGTCTTCTTTGTCTGTAATATGTTTTCTTAGATGTGATGAGAGCAAAAGCTTGCCTAAACTCGATAAGTAATAAGAGTAGCTTAGAGAGGGTGCTTTTGATAACATTTTTACTCCTGGAACAGCTTCTTTTGAGAAATATTTTTTTTTCTATTTCTACTCCCGAGAACAAAATTTGAGTAAAATAAGGCAGCGACTAAGGGTGGAGGTCGGCGACTAGTTCGAACCCGTCAATATATCCAATTGAACTCAAGCTAGTGAATTATTGGCTCTGATACTAGTTGTTAGGAGCACGCGACAAAAGTTCGATATCTTTACCTAGGGAGATCTTTTAAGGGGAAAGCCCAAGTCCGAGTTTGTCAATATGTCCAGTTGAACTTATCTCAACTCAAAAGCTTAAGCTAGTGAGTTATGGGCAATTAAGATATATTAATTGCTCTATACCACATTAATTCTCCGATGTGAGACTACTTCTCTAACACAACTCATACGTGTATCATAATACTAGTGGCCGCTACCGTTGGTCGCCGCCACCGGTTGTCACCGCTACTGGTCACCACCGTCGCCCGTTGATTGCCGTTGTCGCCCGCTGGTCATTGACCCCCGTCGCTTGTTGGTTGCTGGCCACAGGGTGAAAGACGGCGACTGGCGATCGGCTAGTGGCGAGTGGTAGGGGTGTAAACGATTCACTTCGGTTCAGTTTTTTTGAAAAACGGAACCGAACTGAACTGATAAGGGATAATACCAAACCGAATCGAAAATGCAGTTCGGTTCGGGACGATTTTTCTATTTTTGCTTTACTTATTGAAATCTAAATGAAGAAAAGATGATGATGAAGAGAGATTTGTTCATTTTTAATTAAGAATTCTGATTTGGTTCGATTAATCGAACTGAACTAAAAAGTTAATAGTTATTTTTTGGTTAACCGAATCGAAATTGAACCGAATAAAAAATGCATAAAATTTTTGTTCAGTTTTCTATTTCGGTTCGGTTTTCGGTTTGATTCTTGACACCCCTAGCAAGTGGGTGGGGGCGGCCGGCGACAGGTGGCGGTGATCGGCAATCGGCCGGTGGCGAGCGAGTGGGGGGTTGGCGATTGGTGGCAGCGGCGGCCGGTGGGTGACCAACGGCAGGCGGCCGGTGGGCAACGGCGGCGGCGTGGTGGGTGGGTGGCCGCATGCTATAAGTGGTGAGTAGTTCTCAAGAGATAATTTCTAAAAATTGTTCCAAGGAATAAGAAGCGACTTTTTTCTACTTCTCATTTCTACTCAAAATCTATTCTCATGAAAACTTTTTATTCTCGGGAATAAAAAAATCAGTTGGCGTTACTAAACGCATTTATGTTCTTTTTCTATTCCGGGGAACAAAAGAACAGAAAAATAGAGAAACAGAAAAGTTACCAAATGGAGCCCTAACTTCCAAATGACCCTATCAAAAACAGAAACGGTTTGGCTGCAAGGAATCACTTTGCATGAGGCCAAAACCCGTGAGAATCACATATAGCATCAGCTACAGAGGGAAATCATTGAGCAGAAGGCCAGGGGGAAATGAGGAGTTAGCTGAGATGGGCAAAGTCCAAAAGGACTCGCCTTTCAGCCTATAAGCTACCAGAAATGGATCCTGCCTGTGCAAAAATTCAATGATTTTCATCTCATGACACAAGCAAACAGTATCCAAACTTTTACTTTGGCCCCTTCAGCAGAAGAGCCATCACCTTTCCACATAAAAGCCAAGATTTTATGCTCCATCAACTTAATGACCTTCTCATTGCCTTTTCATCGTACTCTTGCAGTTGAATACTATGTCTAAACGTTTCCCCATCTCATAAAATCCTTTATAGATGACTTCTTCTCTTAGTTCGGATTATCTATAACTTCATTTCTTTCGATGGCTGCTGCATTCGTTTTCTCTGTGTGGCGTTGAATGATATAGCTTTCGAGGCGAGGCTCTTGGGAGCGCATGCCAGGGTGGTGTACGATTTCATCAGTGGAGTGACAGTTAGGCCTTGGAACAGAACACGGAGGATGATGTGTATTTTCACATGGAAGGAGAGTAGTGTATGCAGAGCTCTTGGTTGAAATAGATTGGGCAGCAAGCTCAGTCAATGGGAGCAAAAGTTTGGCCAATGCAGAAGCCATCAATGAACGAAACAATTGGCGAGCTACGAGCTCATCGACAGTGCTGAATCTCGATACAACAAGATGGTGAGATTAGTGCAGTAGTTATCGATAGCATTCTTCACCAGTCAACAAGGAAATCGATTGATAAAATCATCTACATCTGACAATTACAGATTTTGCTAAGTGTTGAAACAATGTCATCTATGAACAAAAACATAATATTGCCAACACATCAGTTGGAGACGAAGATGGTAAATTGACACGAACATATTGCTAGGTGGTCATGCCTGTAATATCGGAAATCATAACTTCTTATGATAATCACAATAGACAATTGGAGATCGTGTCTAGAATCTTGAAAAGTATTACTGCTTATCAATAATTGTAAATAGTGCTAATAAGTTATTCAAGGATTCGGAATCCATAATCACTTGCAAATATCTGCTGATTATCGGATATAAACGCCTGCACTTGTAATCTGCGTGAGGATCATCAATCAACAACAAGGACACTAAGATCTTGTGCACATTCTTTCGTCCTTTACCTTTTCCTGCAAATTTACCCTTCTCAGCACCTTTACATTCCCTCTACCTTTTTATTATTCTCGGAACCTTTGATTGACTGTACTTGCACTGTAATATTTTTTTATTTTTTATTTTTACTTTTACAATCATCTGCATCCTGTCCATAGTCAACGAAAACAACATTCCAACGTAACTGAGAAATTCAATAGAAAATAATGACCCGAATCGCCGGGATTGACCAGCGCTGGTTACTTTCCTTGCCCTTCCAAACGAGCGACGCCAACGTTAGAACACAGAAATTTCCCACAGCCTTAGCTATTAAGGCATTGACCTCTTCCAACCGATGACAAGTTTTTGAGCGGTTGATAAGTTTCCCTTGGTCAGCTCTTCCTTCTCACCTGCGCCACGGAGTTCATTATAAATAAGCATCGCTTTCATCTCTCGGACCTTGCTCATTACCAGAAAGCACCACAGCCAATGGGGATCGGCGAGAAGGGCTACGAGCTCGCCAATGTGAAGGATGACAAGAAGTCAACCAGAAAGAGGATGAGGAGGAAGCGCAAGAACTGCATCTGGCTCTGCTTCTCCAACGTGGAGGTGGGCTCGGCGGTCCAAGAGGATGGGCAGGAAGGGATGGCAGAGAGGTCCGCCGTCGATGGCTTGCCGGTGGTGAGTGCTTTCTCTCACGTCGATGAGAAGGAGAAGGGCGCTTTGGTGTTGGGGAACAAGTCTTGCTTGCTCATGTGCTTTTCCAACTTGGAAGTGAACACGAAGGACAAACCCTTGGATAATAAGTGACAAAAGCTCATGCGCTGTTTCAGTCTTTTGAGAATAAGGTGAAAGCTTACATCCATGTAAGGCTTCTGTTGTCGTGGAGGTGGTTCATGTGTGCCGTGTGTAGATAATGTTTGTCTGCAGTCTTCTTTGTCTGGAATATGTTTTCTTAGATGTAACGAGAGCAAATGCTTCCCTTTCAATAATATGATCGGTCAATTACAACCTTTGATCGTTTCCCTCATCACTTGAATCCCACGGAATTTGACAATTAAAAGGTTGCGCATATGATCCATGGATTATCGTTCAGGCTGGTAAATTTATGTAATTTCGGAGGGTCAGACTTGTTTTACTGGTCTAGACAAGTTACTTAGGGTAATTTTTTTTTTTTTGTCTGGGAGCATGTGATAATCGATGGAAGACCCCAACTGGTTCAAATTCATAACATAACAAGGATGAGGACAAGCAGCAGACATTTCTGTCCTTTTCTCCCTCTGTGTCAAACTTGGGAGGTTGATGGAGATAACCACTATTCCCATGAGGAGCAATGGCAAGCTTTCGTACCTTTGGTCTTTGTAGTTATGTGCCCATGTCCGAACGTACACGAAACCGATGAAGAGTGAGCATTGAAAGTGATTCTCTGTTGCTCGTGAGGAACTACAAATTCTCCATGTGACCTTCCCCCCAGGGGCTCTCTCTTCTAGATCACGGGGAATGTCGACAACATGGTATGATCGTCATCTCATAAATAAACCGACCCTTTAGATCAAGGTATAACCGACCCGTCCTTCGAGTGGAATTGTCGGTTCTGCTCTGGTTTCGTTTATACTGCTTTGCTGTGCAAAATCAGTAACTCAATCTACAATTGAGCATTCTACCACATGAAATGAACGATGACGGTATGTCTTGACCGATGGAATGACCGCCGCCCTATTCTTTTTATCTCATGTCAAAAACAAAAATTACATGTCGATTTTGTTTGTAAGTTCACTTTCTCTTCCTAATGCACAGCCTTTTTCAAATACCAGCTTTTTTATTTTCGCATTTTTCATAACCAAATAAGGAGAAAATTGTCCAAATAGTCATAAACCTATCATAAGTTGACTAATTCAATCCTAGGCCTCTTAAAAATTTGACTAATTCAATCCTAGGCCTTGTGAGCCCTCGCCCAAGGCTCGGTAGGAGCCATCAGCCCTCTGTCGACCTTGCCAACACATTGAAAAAAGAAAAGAAAAGAAAAATGAAAAAATTCAAATAGTTTATAGTCAAATTGACATAATTGAAAAATTAAAAATTGAATTGATCGTCGTATAATAGATTTAGAACTTTTTAAATAATTCTCTTGCCAAAAAAATGAATCAACGTGTAATTTTCTCAAACTCCTCAACCAAAATTAGACAAAAATCATTAATAGTATAGTTTTAATCCATTGCTTTATTCATCCAATTTTCCATCATGCCATCCCTAAGTTGCTCTTAATAATTAAATTAACGCAACACGATGAAATTCAATTCCTCTATCGGCGAATCGTGGCACGAAAATCTAATTGAATCAATGGTTATGATGCATTCTGATCCATTGGATCCGATTTCAGGGCAAGAATATAAGACGAGCCCAGCCCAGCCTAGCCCAGCCCATCACATCCCATCCCAATCTGACAGCCTTTACACAAGACGAGCGCGAACCCGGCCCACCTCGAAGAGCGTCTCTACAAAAGGACGACCGCATCCGGGTCGTCGCGGAAACGCCCCGTCCTCGAATCTGAACTCGCCCGTCTGCTCCTTCGCTTCGCCGTCGCGTTAGGGTTTAACAGCAAGAATCCCTCCTTTGCCTTCCGACTTCCCCTTTCTCCGGCCTGCGCAGAATCCATGGAGACCTTCTCCGTCCCTTTCGCGGTGGACCTCTCTAAGAAGCGCAAGATCGAGGACAACAACGGGTTCGCGCCGCCGACGGAGCAATCGGACGCCGTCGCCGTCCCCGCGCTCGCTCCCCTCGAGGCTCGCAGGATGATCGAGCCTTTCACCAGGGAGCAGCTCCTCGACGTCCTCCAGGAGGCCGTCATCAACCACCCCGATGTGCTCTACGCCGCCCGCGCCGTGGCGGACGGCGACGCCACGCAGCGGAAGCTGTTCGTACGCGGCCTCGGATGGGAGACCACCACCGAGGGGCTCCGCTCGCTATTCTCTGTGTACGGCGAGATAGAGGAGGCCGTCGTGGTCCTCGACAAGGCCACGGGTAAGAGCAAGGGTTATGGGTTCGTCACGTTTAAGCACGTGGACGGCGCGCTCCGTGCTCTGAGGGAGCCGAGCAAGAAGATAGATGGCCGAGTCGCAGTTACCCAGCTCGCTGCTGCCGGTAATTCCGGGTCGAATGCGAATCCCGTGGATGTTTCAAATAGGAAAATTTATGTAGGTAATGTGCCGAATGATATGCCCTCGGATAAGCTTTTGTCTCATTTTTCTGCGTATGGTGAGATTGAGGAGGGCCCACTGGGGTTTGATAAGCTGACTGGGAAGTCGAGGGGTTTCGCTCTGTTTGTCTATAAGACGATGGAGGGAGCGCAGGCTGCGTTGGTGGAACCGGTGAAGACGATTGATGGTAGACAGTTAAACTGTAAATTGGCGATCGATGGAAAGAAGAAACCTGGCGCGGGGCCTATGGGAGGTCCTGGTGCACCTGGTGGGCATGGGGATCGCCCAGTTGATGGAATGGGAATGGGTGGTGTACCTTCCTATCCGGGGTCTGTTCCAGGGCAGTATGGTCCAAGTTCGGTTGGAGGTTATGGTGGGTTTTCAGGTCAACCATCGGTGGGCCTGATGAATTCGGCTTCGATGGGCGGCCCTAGTGCGACTTCTATGAACAATCAGGCTCCTTCATCCCTGGGCGGTGTTGGTGGTTATGGTACTGGACTAGGTGGTCCATATAGTGGTTATGGTGGGCATGGGTCTGCAGGCTATGGAGGGATGGGTGGTGCTCTTGGCGGACTTGGTTCTGCTGGGGGTTTTGGTGGTGTTGGCGGCAGTTTGGGCGGCGCTGCTGGTGGACTAGGTGGTGTTGCTTCAGGTTTTGGAGGTGCTGCCACCGGATCATCTCTGTATCGGCCTTCAGGTGGGTATCCAGAAGGGGGGAACTATGGGTTGTCATCATCATCTGCTTATCCAAGTCAGACTCAACCGCCAACAGGGACCTCTCCTGTGCCAAGGGTTCCCCAAGGAGCAATGTATCCCAATGTGCCTCCTTATTATTGAGGTAATGTCATTTTTGCATTTAATCCATGCCATTCTTTATTTGCACCTTTTCTTTGTCATGTGGTCACGTACTTTGATTGCAGCTGTTTCCTTGCTAGTTATTTTTCGTTTGTCCATAGAGGAAAGTTTTGTTTAGCAGTTTGCTGTTGAATGCCTTAATGCTTTTGTTTCTATGAATTAGTGGTTGATCTGGGGTGCTATGTTTGAGTCTTGTCTATCTTTTGGTTTTCCATCTTACATTGATTTTTAGTGAGGCATGTGATATTGCTTCAGATAGCAGTCCATTTAGCATGATGTCTATTGTCACTTTTTAGAGTCAATTGTTGCCTTTTCAATGTAGGCATTCTTTTTTAATTTTACTCTTGCGCTTATGCAGTTGGCTATCTGGGCGTGATGCATTTGCATGTTTTTTCATGCATGTTGGAGGGTACTATGCTGGCGGGCTCTTAAGTGTCCTCCTTTTTGTGTGATAATTGCACATCCTGCAGATTTCTTTCTGCGTGCATATACTAAGTAGAATTCTTGGTATTAGTACCAAAGCATCTGGTTGCTCTATGGATTTTCCTCTTCAAGACCTATACTGGATACACGTGCACCCCTAGCACCCCTAAGGCAATAAATAAAATGGTTTAAGTAATTAGTTTGGATTGGGGATTAGATTTATGTTTGCATAAGCATCTCTGAAGCCCTGGTTCATTGAAGTCTTTGAGCAAACATATGTTGTCTTTCAACCATTTTGTATGTTATTGCCATGAGTTTTCATATGAAAGTATTGAAGTATCACCTAACATCACTGTGGAATGGACTTGACTGGTAAATAGATGCATCCCTAGTTTTTTTTTCTGGAGTTATTGAATTTGTATTTGATCACAGCGTCCTTATGTATTTTAGCTTGAAGTTTATGCTTCATGGTTGTGAAATGATGTATTGAGTTGTGATCGATATTTTATTCAGGTGTATGACAGCTTGTTGGGGCAGATGCTATTATCATTCAAGTGATTGACTGAATGCAAACAATATTTCTCTGGTTTGATGAATGCATTAGCTGTGCTTTTGCGGCCTCTTCTTGACTCATCTTCTCCTTAATGATGTGGATCTGACTACCATTAGCTAAAGCATCTTCAGATTAGATTTTATATTTTGGAAGCTTCTGTAATATCCGAGCTCTTTTCTTGAATGTAGGTGTTTATTAGCAGAAGTGTTGATGTTTAGTGAAAGGTCTTTTGTACTCATTTTGATGATTGTTTCCTTTACCGTTATATAGCCCGTATGGATTTTGGAGTTGTTTTTTATTGGTGATGGTTGCAAGGATGTTATTCAGTTTGCTTACTTTGGAGATGTCTTTACATGTGATGATTCAAGTTTGAAGGGTAAGAAAGAATCCCAAAAGTTTTTTTTTTCCCCTCTTTGACATAGCTATATTAGGGAATTCTGGTTTTACAGTGGGTAGGGATGGCTGGTTTTTTTCTCATTCAATTTTTCTGGCCTTGTCCTTTCCTTGCTTTTTGCATTTATACAATTTGATTTGTGGAGTTCTGGGTTTTGCAAGGGTTCAGATAATGGTTTCTTGAACACAATATTTGGAATATAAACTAGTGAGTACTGTGTTCTGTGCTCAACTTCAAGGACATGACTTTCTCTATCCCTGAACTCCCTTCTTAACCATTTCACTTCCATCCTGCTGATCTCGTCGACCCTTAAATAATGGCAGCTATACAAATTATAATGGGTAGCTGCTGTGGCAAACTTTTGCTTCTGCAAGTCTCTTTCTTTCATCATCATGACTGGTGCCTTTCTTTTGGACGGGAATCATGATGCATATGTTTTCCAACACTTTTTTATAAAATTTTGTTGCTTTTGAAAGTCATTCTGCAGGTGTGTGATGTCATGCTGCTAGTCTGCTATCCATGGTTTTGGTTTAAAAAGAAAAAGACTTGTTTCTGTGTTGAGTGTAGTTGCCTGTCATTATGGGTGAAGGCTAGAATCTCTAGTCTTTGATTTGGGTGGGGGCAATCCTGTTCTTCTTTATTCTCCCCTGCTTGTGTGAAACGAGTCATCATTGGTGGTAGGGATATCAAACTTGTATCCTGGTGACGGTGTGGTTCCGGAATACATTTTTGCCTACAAGCCAATATATGTTCCTCAATCGTTTCATGATGTTATTTTTATGTTGGGTATGATCTTCAAGTTGCTAGTTTAGCCTGTCATATCGGTTGAGTCTAGTGCACTGTTGCTGCAAGTGTAACATTCTCTGGGTACAAGCTCGTTGTCCCCATTATTGATTCCCTAGCCACCCAGGGACTAAGCTAAAGTTGTGCTCTTTATCTCTTTTATCTTGAATTTGAGCTTGACTTACTGGCACCTGCTTCTTCACATGGTATCTCAAAGGTGCTAAAAAATGTGAAATTTAGGAAGCTGGGGAGAGTGAAATAAGCTTTAGGATGCATGCTCTTATGCCATTGTCTGACTTGAGTATTTGTAATGCAATGATCATCTCCTAGTTGGAGGAGAATGATAGAGGCAATCGAAAGTGCTTGGACAATTGATGCATCATGGTCTTAAGATGCTTTTGTGCCTTTGATGTCACTTTGCATGAACTTATTTTGTGTGATGAAACGAGGATGCTTACCACTGGCGGGAGCTTATCGGAGTTGTTATGTTGATCATTTCGGAAGACAAGGAAGAGTTCACTGTTTGAATTGTTTCGTTGATTGTTGACTATGTAATTTTGTGTGGTAGAATGATAGATGGTATTTGGCTGATTTTTCGCTAGACGTAGTGGTTGATTTGTGAAAGTTGGATGGGCATCATGGGAGGAAATTAATAGGTGTTTTTGGACCAAAAACTTATAATCCGAGTTTTCTTTTGGGTTGATGCGTGGTTGTTGACTTGGGTGGAGGGAAAGGCGCGCTTCTGGGGTGCCCAGAAACTTCTCTCATAATTTGGCGACATTGTTTTATAGTTTGAATCGCCATACGCTTTGATATTGCAGAGGTGGTATTTAACTATATACGATAATTGAGGTCTGCGATAGTAAGTTAGATGACCCTAATGCTCTTTGAAACTTGTAGTCAAGTCCTTCCTTTCCAGAAATTTTCAGCTAGAGGCATTTTAAGTCAGCATGCTTAGACGATCTAGTTCAGAACAATTGACAATTTGACGTGGTGATGATTTCTTATGCAGATTGTTGTTTAATATGTTGGTAGTTCAGGTTCATTCCATGTCCATACGTGACCATTGGATGGCAGTGAGTGGTGTGAAGCCTCGACGTAATTGTTCTTTGTATAGTAAATATGGTGTTATAAATTGATGTGGCTGAGCTTAAAATGAAATTGGAGAAATTGGAAGTGGCTTAGTGAGTCATCTTAATCATTTAATGCTTCTGCCTCTCCTTGTTTTGTTCCATTTTTCCTCGTCCTTGTTCATGGGGCATGAGGACATGACCCCTTGTGAGTAAGGCCGAGGCCAGGGGAGTTCTGATAGGAGAGTTTCCGCCACCAGCTGCGACATCGTATTGTGTCAGAGTCAGATGAATTTCAGGCGATGCGGTTGTTGGAAAGTGTCATTCGTTTATACACGGCGCAGGACAGATTACTCCTGAAAATTAGGACATAAGCTTTACCAGTTTTGGAAATTTTGTATTTGTAGCACGCGCTCAGGATGTAACTCATGCAATGTAAATCATCGATTGTCGTTTGCTCGACACGAATTTTGGAAAGTGAGTTTCTGCTATCGAAATCCCAAGAATGGTGATATATTGAATATGGAAGTAAAGAGAAGTTGCCCTGAACTCCGAATTTTGGTATGGTCGTTGTTTTAATAGCATCGGCAATGCGCATGACTTCAGAATCTGGACTAAGGATGTGTTTGATTAACGGAAGATGAGTAAGGATGTGTTTGATTCACAGAAAATGAGTGGTTTGGATAATATTTTTGAAAAAATAATTGTTTATGTTGTCTAACGGAAACTATTTTTATGATGCCATGTTATGTTTAATTATATTCATGGGTAATGAAAATTTTTTCTATTCATTTACTTTTTAGAAAACATTTTTCAAATTTTATTCATTTTTGGCTAAATGAACGCCTCATAAACTTCGGGAAGTGTCTGACTTGAAAAAAAATAAAAATAAAAAAACTTGGGGAAGGGGAACCGCATATCAGAGAGTGCAAACTATAGTTGGCCCAATTGAAGAACATCAGCATGGCCCATTACTCGAGGGAAGCAAACCAAGTAGCCGACTGGGTCTCTAAGGCCCATATGCTGAAATCCACTCCCTACGCAATTGGGTTTCCAATCACCCCCCAAGAATTTCATGGGGCCTCATCTGTCCCGAGGCCCATGCTTTTCATAATGCCGAACCCACTTGAAGCTATAAAAAAGGAGTGCGATTCCGAACAAATTTAAAAAAAAAAAAAAAAAAACAAACCTAGCGCAAAGGTCAAATCCATTCTTTATGCTCGCTCATGGTCGAAGAAGAGCTCGCGTGGCGAATCTTTCCCCGCACATGGGACCCACAACGCAAAGCTTATCAAATCCCTTCCCTTTTGTTTTAAAATGCTCTTATAATTCAAATTACAAGAAAAATACAACGTGCTTAACTTGGCCACCTTCGTCTAGAAAAAATTGAAAAAGGGAAAAAGGAATACCTTGAGCGAGAAGGTTGCCAGATAATGGCCGGACCGTAAATAAACGCGAGTCGGATGGTTTATGTTTATCTATGAATTAATGATTACGAATGTAATGTATTTGATAGGACCGAAATAACGACCACTTTTTGTGATGGAGAAGACGTCGTCGTTTCAGGGGGTAAAGCTTCTGCCTTTTTTTTTTCGGCTTTAGCATCTTCTTCTTCCGGCGTAGACTTGACTCTGCACACGCACACTCTCTCTCTCTCTCTCTCCTTGTCGACGCAGGCCAGCGACAGACCTTCATGCTCTCGCTCTCCACGTCCCGCGCGCGCTCGTCATCATCATCAGCAGCTCAACCCCAGCGCATGACGACGAGCTCCCCGCGCGCTCCTCTGCAGCGAGCCTCTCTCCCCGGCGCCTCCAGGTAAACCCCCGATCGACCGGCTATATACACCCCCCCTCCCCCCTAAACCACGCGATCGGTGGTGGGCGCTTCGCCTCTTCCGTTCTCGCATGTGGGGTCTCCCGATGATCGCATTCGCCCGCGCGCTTCTGCTCCGGCTTTGTTGTTTCGGCGTTTGGCCCGAGTCGGGACGAGAGTGATCGAGGTCTCGCTTTGAGTGGGGCTGGGAGTTCCCCGTACTGCCGAGTTGCTTGTCGAGAGATTCTTTTTTGGTCTTTCTAGTATGGTGCTACGGTTTTTTTTTTCTTCTTTTTTTTTTTTTTCGGGGGTGGGGTTTGGAGGATGGTGCTGATGGGTTTTCTCGATTGCCTTCGGGAGGGTTTCGCGTTGTTCGCTGATATTTGTTCCGGCCCTCGGTCTGATGCTGATTGTGCAGCGTGTCGTTATCTCGTGATCGTGTCGTTTCTGGTGGCTGCTTCTGGAAGATCGAAGTTGACGTAGCTGGTCAAAAGAAGTTGTGATTAGAATTATGAATCCTTGGTAATGTGTAGAATTTCTGTATAGACGTAATTCAAGTTGTAGTTTTTGATGGTTAGAACCGATTATGGTGCCACTGTGCCAGAACACATGCAGAGTACACGTTCTTCTGAACAGAGTCTAAGATGGGTCTGGTTTCTCTTTGAAGTTTGATTGGCTTGGCCTATTTGAATGAGCCTAATCACTACCTTCTCCTGGTGCACACTCCTCTGGCGTTTCCACTTTGCGATGCTTTGTTCTCCACTGTAATTTCATGACCTATTCCTGTTGCACCATGATGTTTCTGGGGCCAGCTTTCTGATTTTTTTAACTTTTAATCTGGTTCCTGCACTTACCACTTAATATCTAAGTTTGAGCAGCAGTCGCAGTTGAGTTGGATTGTGTCTTTCTTCTAGTTCAGCAATCGTTTTAGGTCCAATTTCTTGTAGGTGTTTGTCTCCCTACTGTAGTAACCTTCTTTCATCTTGCTGGCTCTTTTATGGAGATAATTTTAAAAAGCTGTTGCTATTTCTGCTGAACTTCATTATAATCACCTTAACTGTAGCTCTTCCATTTTCAAATGTATTCATAGGCGTAGGGCAAATTAATTTTTCCACTTTGCATGCTTTAACTGTCTGTTTGACATGTTCTCCTCCTGGTTGGAGAGCTTTACAACTCCTAGAACTAAATAGAAGATCTATAGAAAATTAGGCCCTTTGGTCACCCCATGCCATTATTGGTCTATCAATGTGATTGCTGCTCTTGTAGGGTATGGAAAGCACCAGACCTCACTGTTTTTGAGACTTCTTCCTTTTCTTTCTTAGAATCGGGTAAAAGAAGATATATTGATGGTATGGTTATTGTGAGTGATTCAATGTGCTACAATGACTGTTAGGTGTTCAGCAATTAGCTAGTGGTAGTGACTGGTTTCATAAAATTCCTCATCAGCATATGGAATGTTAACATTGATATCGGGCATTTATTTATTTTTGTATGTGTCTTTTTAGGCTCCTCATTCTTGAGTACGAATAGTGCCTCTTGTTCTTCAAGATAAGGAGGCTATTCCAAGTATTGATTCTTGGAAAAAATAAATCAACATTGTAATGGATTTGTCTGCTAAACGTCCGAGCTGGTTTGGCCAATTCTACCAAACGCTATGCCAGGAAGGGGATGGGACTATGAAGCAGGTAAAAATCATTTTTGCGATATTTTGCTCACTTTTCTATCTTTGTTTTCAGCATTTCCCTTCTTTTTCTGGTAAGATAAATTTAACGTCTTCGTCATTATAACTAGAAAGAATTTTGCATGTTATCTATAATCCAATTCGATGTTCAGGGATAAAAGCTCATGAGGCATGCATGTATTATATGTCTGGTTTAGATACATGCGTGTTATATTTCCTCGAGGCTCTAATATGTAGTTTGTTCCTTGATGCTGAACACCTTTCATACAGGATTTTGATCATATCGAAAAACAAGTAGAAGCTGTTGGTGAGAAAATGAAGAGGTTTTGTTCTAATATCTTCCGCGATGTGCAAAATCCTGAAAGAGATGTCGCGAGAATCGACTCTCAATTGGATTTAGAAGGAGATGCTTCCACCAGTGGTGCTAATTTAATGAAGAGTGTTGAAAATGAGCCTGGGAAGAGTATCCCAAACCAATTGCAGGTGGCCTGCCCCTTACTGAATTATGTGGGTCATGAATCGAGCGAAGCTGATCCTTTAATATTTGACCCACAGTTGGATCCTCTGAGAAGTATGCCAGTGGTAGAAAGTAATGATGAACATGTCCAGATGATCACAGAACAATCGCAGGTGACCTGCCATTCGGACCCTTTTCAGGAGCCAATTGAATGTCAAACTTCTAATTGCTCTTCTCAGAATTCAATCGAGGTGCCAGCATCTTCCTCAGATGTGGGGCCACTGGATGAACCCACTTCTTTTGCCAGTACAAGGAACCAAGAACATACATTGGATGATCCTAGTCAGGAACCTGAACAAAGTGAACCTCAAACTTCTAGTTCCTCCTCTCAGAATTTGATTGAAGTGCTAGACTCTACCTCAGATATGGGAATACTCGACAACCTAACTGCACTTGATAGTGTGAAGAACCAACTGGGACATACATTCAACAACCCTTGTCAGGAACCTACTGGATCTCAAACTTCCGATCCATCTGCTCCAGATTTGTCTGAGGTGCCTGAGTCTTCTTTAGAACTGGAATTTCTGGACATAACCTATGCTTTTGATAGTGTGAAGAACCTACCAGGACAATTTGACGACTCTAGTCGGGAAAAAGGTGAGTCTCAAACCTGTAATCCCTCTTCTAAGAATTCATTTGAGGTGCCAGAGTCCTCGAATATGGTACTACTGGGTGAACCTGCTGCTTCCGGTGGGTTGAAAAAAAACCAACAAAGACATATGTTCGACTCCCCAAGAGGTCCAGTTTCTGTGCCTTTACTCAAGGGTGGACGGTCCATGTCATCTTTGGGGTGTCCAGAAGGTATCTTGAATGAGGAAAAGGCTGCCAAGTTTTGGAAGGAAAATGCCGTGCATGGGGAGTCATCCGCACCTGAGGTGTGCTTAATCTCTAGTGTTGAAAAGGATTCATGCCAAGCTGATTTTCTGTCCATTCATCTCCCCAGCGACGACAATGCAAACACTGCAAGTTCAACCCTGAAGAAGCTTTCACCTGCAAATTCAGTTCATGCTGAGGACCTTGTCCCTTCTGACAACTTCACAGTTGAAACTGTGTGCAGCATTGGTGCTTCGAATACGATTGCTTCAACTGATATTTCTTCACCAGTTGCATCTCACGAGGAAGAGGCAAAGACAATGGATCTGGAATGCTTAAGCAATCCAGTGGAAGTTGAATTTTATGAGCCAGAAATCTTGCCTGAAGTTTCCTTTCAAAGAGGGAGCTTTTGTGATGAAGAAGTTGGTATTGTGAGGGGTATACCTCACAGTTCCAGCTTTACCCCATTTGCCCTATCAGGTGGAAATGGTTAGTTTTTTCAGATTTCTTTGATTGCAAATATCTGCACCCTTTCCATTCATAGATGATTTTAAGTTTTCACAAGCCCCATATCCTTCTACAGTGGAAAATACCTCTGGGTTTAGTGACACTACTTCTTTGACTGAAGCCTACAAAAAAGAGCACATTCAGATCGATGAGTCTGCTGAATTTCATGATCTCTCATTCTCTTCAGGTGAGGATCCATCTTTAGACTCAACAATGGTCCTTTCCTAAACCGTAATGTGCATCTTTGCCTGGATATATTGTTTTTGAAAGTGATTAAAGTGTATGGTGATGTCATCATATGACATACAGGTAAACTTTGTTAGTGGTCTCAAACTTCCGTACTATTTTCAATCTAGTCTAAGTTTTGATTTCAATCACGCAATGCACTATATTGTAATTGATGCACCCTCACTTGAATTCGGCGAATTTCCAGCAGAATGTTAAATGTGGTGGTTCACACAGTGCTGACATGATGTCCAGTTGAGCTTCATGTCAGCCTAACTCAATTGCATGATCCTTGAAATCCATGGCAGAGGGGCTGTGCAACCCTATGCAAGCCATGGTAGAGAGTCACAGGACCTTCTGCCACTATTGTTGCTTGCAAAGGGCTGACAACCCTCAACTGCATGCAGTGGACCTCTGCCTCACTTTATCTCTTTTAATTTTTTTTTAAAGTTCATACTTGTTTTCTCCAGCTCCTTAAAATTTCTTAAGTTAAGGCTGAGTAGGGCACGTTGTCATTGTCATGTGGTTGCCAAGACGTCATCTCAGCAATTCTTAGAAACATTGATGGGATTTCAGTCAAAGTATCTAAATTGCAAAAATGAAAGTTTAGAATGGATGATATCCCTTTGGTGACTTTATCCATGTATATCTCTGCTTGGCTATGCTATCTTTTGATTGTCTTCCTGATTTTGCATTGATTATCTTGTGAATTAATGCTTATGTGATTATCCTCAACATTGATATCATAGATAAGGATGAGGAAGTGAAGCTTGAGGAGAGTTGTGTTGCTTTAGATTCTCGTGAAGTATATGCCCTGTCTCTTAGGATTAAACAAACCAGATCATTAAAGGTATTCTCTCTTAGTCCTCACTTTGATTCATTTCGATGTGTTATTGTAAACTCGTCATTCATCCTAGCTAAATGATGCTCCTTCCTGTTCCATTCAGAAGAAGATCATGGATACCTTTGCTCCAAGACAGAGGACAGTAAAGGAATATGAACAGCTTGGAATATGGTATGAAGACAGTCAATTTGAAAGCGAGTTTAATCGAGGAATAGAGCATACTGCTTCACAATCTGCAATCTCCGCCTTTTCAGACCATCGGAGTTCGCAAGAACATCAAATTGACTCTGATTGGGAACTATTATAGGTCATACCTATACTTCCTTAGGTAAACTGCGTTAGAAAGGTAAACCCGGCTTTTCTTTACCTTAGGATGAATAAGTTGAGGATGATCCACTGTGACATTAATAAGAATGATTGTCAGGAGGTTTTGTGGAGATATAGAGTTGAAAAATAAAATGTTAGTCTGAAAGAAGACACGACTTCTTATAGAAATGATATACTCGGTATCTTTTGTTTTTCTTATGGCTACACGTATCGTTTTTATACCTAAAAAACCACCAAATCTTATGGAAATCAATCAATTACAGACCAAGCAACGAGAAAAATTTATTGATTCAAACATTCTATTATTCTGCAAAGTTACATAATTGTCCCAATAAAGTTTCTCAATTTACAACTTTCTTTACTCTCCCCACTTTTAACTTTCACTTAATCAAGCCATATTAATTAAACACAAGCTCTTTGTTTTGGTGTCTATCCTATTTTGATGTGGGACTTTTGTCTTGCCTTTTAACAAGGTGTAGGAGTTAAAACCCATTCCTAAAACTAAATTGTCCTCATTCCAATTCTCCGAGAAGGTGGGGATTCGAATTCCTCACCTCCTCCTTTTTTATGTGAGAAGGTGGTCATAAATTTTATTTGTTAACACCAAAGCTCATTCATTTGTTATCTAAGACATATGAGTATTTTATTACACCAATGGCATGCCAAAGATTTTATAAATTTACGGAAATAGCCTACTTCCAAATTAATTACATGATTAGGTCTAATTTTGCATAATTAGATACATTGTCTAGATTAAGCAATTATCTCTATAAATAACTTAATCTCTTATCATAATAAGGCTCCACATGCTATGAACAACCCCTAAAATTTTCAATTATTTTAAACTGGTCCCTTAGCTCGGTGAAATTATACAGTTGCCCCCAAAGCTTCAAAACTACTTTTTTTTTGTAGCGGTTTGATTATTTTTAATTAATCTAACTTTATAACCCATTGAGTAACAGTTAAAACCATAAAACTCACACTGTTAAAAGAGCCCTCCCATTTCTAAAATATACAAATTGCCCCTAGACATGTCAAAATTTACTAGAAAGCCTATTCTGAGTCTTGTTTTACCATTTTCTCATTCTTTTCCATCTAAGGTGCAACAAAACCATTTGGGTATTTTTTTTTTAAACACCTTTTAGGCATGCATTAAAGATTTAAATATAGGCAAGAAATCACCATTACTCTACTTGTCAATCTTGGAGTCTGCTTGCATTAAAGATCAAATTTAAACTAACAAAAATCAACCAAGTAGATTAATCTAAGCTAGTCCTTTGAGTTTTTACTTATCTTGAATAAAAATTGGACAACTCAAAACCTAAGTCACCTTCAAAGCAAAATAAACAAGAACAAACGTTAACAACTCTCATCTTTAAGAAAACAACAAAACTAACTTGATAGAAAGAAAATGAAGTTCCTAGACTTCTAACTCGTCAATACTTGAAAGATGAAATTAAAAGCTCAAACATATTAAGTTGAATAAACTTTGCAGCTTGATTGAAATTTAAGAGGAAGCTTTGCTTCTTGTTCTGTGCTTCCCTTCCACACAAGGGCCATATGACTTGACCGAAATGTCGTGCTCTGTCTACGATTGCTTTTGTCTTGTTCAAGAACTCCAGCACTTCTTGTGGTGACCCAGAGGACAGTACCTTTATAGCAACTAAGGTACCGTCTCTAAGAGTTCCCTGTGTATTCAAACAAAATTACAGCAAGGAGTCAGCATCTCAGCTCTCAATGTCGGGAGAGAGTGACAGACAGATACTTCACCAAAAGATTGAACCCAAATGAGCAATCACCTCGTTAACAGATCCAGAACCCCCTTCTCCAACTTTATTGTCTGGACTAAACCCTTCAGCTGCCACATGCGACTCATCGCACTCGAACATTCTAATGTTTTGGATGAATAAAACATCCGAACATTCAGATAAAAAGGAATTTGAAGTGGAGAGGTCAGACATGCAAAGAATACATGCGAACCTAATAAGCTGAAATGCTGAGTCTGTCATCCTACATATGCCAACGGTCCAGCAAATTCAGAACAAGAAGAGTTGTGAATACCTAATAGAAAAAAATTGTCGAATAGATGTTCACAAGGAGAAACTACTCTAAGTATCCGTTGCATAAGAGTCTCTTTATTGGATTAAAAATTGTGAGGTTGTATACCTCATGGTTCCAGCTTTACCCCATTTGCCCCATCAGATGGAAGCGGTTAGTGTTTTCAGATTTCTTTGGTTGCAAAATCTCTACATCCTTTTCCATTCATGGATGATTTTAAGTTTTCAATACGTTATCATAAGCTCGTCTCCCATCTCAGCTAAATGATGTTCCTTTTCCTGTTCCATTCAGAAGCAGATCATGGATACCTTTGATCCTAGACAAAGGACGTTTAAGGGATATGAACAGCTTGAATTATGGTATGAAGTCAGTCGAATTGAGAGCAAGTTTAATCGGGAAATCGAACATACGACTTCACCATCAGCAGTCTCAGCCTTTTGAGACCGTCAGAGTTTCGCCACAACATCAAATTGACTCTGATTGGAACTATTATAGATCATAACAATACTTAATTAGGTAAACTGCATTTGAAAGGTAAGCACAGCTTTTGTTATCGTACGGATGAATTAGTTGAGGATGATCCACTGCGACATTAATAAGAATGATTTTCAGGAGGTTTTGTCGAGATACGGAGATGAAAAATTAAATGTAGTCTGAAAGAAGATAACTTCCTATAGATGATATAGTCGTAAGCAGGTATCTTTTGTTTTTCCTATGGCTACGTATAACCTTTTTGCACCCAAGTTGTACTTGTTTTCATTGGGCATATCAGACCTGGAATTTGCTATGCTTGGAGCTATAGAATGGTTTGATGATCTTTTAACAAGTAAGCGTACAAAATTTCATTCCATGCATCAGGGACTCCTGGTAAACACCAGTGGATGCAATCACCAAACGTTTTGGGGTCAGATCTCTGTTCCTTTGTTAAGAGCTTGCCCTTCCTTTCCGTAAAAACCGACGTGTGAGCATCTTTTCTGAACTCCGACATCTGAGTTATGTTCAACAATGTTACATTGATCTTCAGCTGTTGTAGGGCATGATTTACTATTTTCATGATCTCAAGGTTTGATCCACTGCCCCAGTATGGACCCTGGATAGGGTTTGATTCACTGAAGCAGTTTCCATCACTTCCACGTCTCCATTCCCAGCTCCTGCAAACCACAGGAATAAAAGACTAATGACAATGCTTGAATGGATAGTATCTGCACAACTTTAGTTGATTTCGTACCTAAGTGAGAGAAAACTGAGAATGCTCAGACCGGAACAGAAGACAGAACAGCAATTTGACTAGTATGAATACTGGGTAAACATAAGAAGCATGAAAAGCATAAAAACGTCACTTCTGAAAGGTTTCCAATCATGAACATTTTGATGCTTGTTTAAACAAATCCTCAGCATAAACAGCGTAGAAATGATGGCTAATTTTCCCTCTTTTGGACATAAGTTTAGTCCTAGGCACCATATACACGGTGATGTTAGAAGGGGTACTCACCACAAATGTGTTGGCGACATGCTCATGAAGAAAACCTTTTGCTTTTGAGGGTCGATGCTTGATTCTACCCAATTTGCCCAAGTGTCTAAAGCCAGTCTGTATGCATCGGTAACATTGTATTCTCGGACATTGTCTCTCGAACCATATCTGGTAAAAGAAGGCAACTACACCTGGTCACTACTATGGTTCCAGATTGGTTCGACTTTGATCAAGTAGAAGAGACATAAGAGTCGAGTATATAGCAAGAAAGATCACGGACTGTTATGGTGAAGAGCTCACGTTGCATTGATCAGAGGCTTGTGCATCCACCACACGTAGCTCTCAAATACGAGCACATCGACTCCATCCCAGTACTTACTGTGATTGGCGACCGAGTCAAGCTTGACGAGCCTCTTATGGACGGTATGATTCGTGGCGTGATCTGATATCGATTCGACTATAAATGGAGCCCAGTAATACTCAATCGAGGCATTGTAATCCTGCCATGTGTCAAGAAAAAGCCAGATCAAGCCTTAGGTTTTCCTTTCCAACGTGTGTCGAGAATGTCTAGGGGTACCTTAATGGTGAAGATCTTCCTGGGAGGGACTCTCCGGAGTGACTTCTTTCCTTCAGGGATGACAGATTGCACCAGGCACACCATTGAGTCAAATTGGGCTCTTTGTATTGAGTCACCAACAAACATCAGTCTCTTGTTCCTTAACATCTCCAGCATCATCAAAGGGTCAAACCTGAGATATAGCCAACGAAACGGTAGGTACGCGACTTATAACTTCTACAGGAACTGACCGATATGAGTGATTTACAGTCAAAAAGAAATGGTCAAGAGAAAGCTGAAGTCACCTTGGCAGATTGCACCCATTTGGTTGCCACCTCCAGTTCTGGTACATGGAATCAGGCCTGCCATTTTTGAGGCAAGTCACCTGTTTCACCAAGTAATGACACTGGTCTTCTCTGTAAAGAGGGTACGACACGTTGTCCCACACCCACCGTCCGTCGAAAACGTGCACTCGTCTTTGATCCGATCTCGGGGTAATACTAGCATCGGCACTCTATGCTCACGGCCCGTGGGGTCGCCGTGAAGCCGGAAGGCATCGCTCTTGCAGCTCCTCAAGTTGTCCAGGACCAGTCTCGCCGTCCCTATCACAAGAACCGAGGCTAACGCCAGAGGGAAGAGGGATTGGATTTGGCGGTCGAGCGGGGATTTCGTCTTCATCTCCGGATCAGAAGATGAAGGAAGAGAATGGCGGAATCCAATCTCGGGATGTGCATTCTCTTGGAGGGGTGCTTGGAATTTAGTATCTTGAATCTCAAGCGTGCGTGGCCCATACTTCATGCAACCACCGGTTGGTAATCTTGAGCTTTAGATGTTTGTTTTGCGATGACAGCCAGAGTCGTTCCCGTACTTGCCTTTGAGACAAGCAAGTTATGATGTCGCTGCTCTTACCGGTTCCTCCCTCCATTTTCTATCCTCCTCGTGTTTCTGGCGGCATAGAAGATGTGTCTTGTTTATATGGGGATTCATCATTTTCATGATATTACTCAAACCTATATATCAATTCGTTTAGCAAATTTTAGGTAACCCATATTGCATAAATGGGCCTTCAACCCATATATGACCCGACCCTTGAATTGTCATAAAATTGTCATATAGTGATAGTTTTGAGAATTATGAATATTAAAAAAATCAGAATGTATGAGCTGTATGTGAAAAGTGAATGGTTGATTAGGAAAACAATAGTGCTAAGAAATGAATCTATATAATTGTTCCATAATTGATTTGACAAATTTTTATTAAGTGTCAAATAAGATACGACACATTTAAATGCTCATTTGAAGATCATTGTATTATTTTACAAATAGCTCATGTCAATGGGTTGGAAGCATTATTCGTGTGTTAAATTCCATATGGTTTTACTTAATTATTTGAAAAAATACCAAAAATTTGTTTGACTTGATAATGGTTTCACATTGAAATAGTCAAAATTGACAATTTACTGCAACACTTATGTAATTTGATCGAAGACTCAAAAGAGTATCCGCAACCTTTTATAAAAGAGATAATTATATAAATGGTGCATAAATTCTAGCTTAATGTATAATTTGATTCATAAAATTTTAATCTATTAAACTCAGTCCTGAATTTTTGATAAAAGTTCAATCTAATCCTAAAATTTTTATATCCTAAATCAATTTAATCCCTAAATTATCTAGTTTATGGGTTAAATTTTATATATATTAAAAATTTAATAATTATCTTAAATAAATTTAAAGTTTGTAAATCATATTACATTGTTAAATTAAAATTCAAGACAAAATTTCGAAATCAATTTTGTCATTTTTCCTCTATAAAAACAAGTTATTGCATTTTCTTTGCTAGCAAATTCATATCTTCAGCATTGCGGATGATGGCATACATAAAGGCCTCGTCTCTTCTTCCCTCGCTCTCACCATTTCCTGCGTTCCACGATAACCACTCTCGAGCAAACATCACTCCAACCATGTTCAGCGGCGGAGCGTGCAGCAGCCTCCGGACCTGTTGCCTCCGCCCTCTGCGTTCGCCAATCGAGCCTCTCCTCCGTCGGAGCGCTCGGCCGCGCTCGGCTCCCCGCCGGCGGCTCTCCGCCGCGGCCTGCTTCGCCTCGAGCGCCGAGGCCAAAAAACAGAAGGTCATCGTGATCTCCGGGCCCACCGGAGCTGGCAAGAGCAGGCTGGCGCTGGAGCTCGCCAAGCGGCTCGACGGCGAAATCATCAGCGCCGATTCCGTACAGGTTTTGGCTGTTGCTCTCTTTCGTAGTTTCATTTCGAGTTTATTGCGGCGAGGGTAGGGATGGGGAATTGCTAGTTATGGATGATGAGCAGCGTTGTTAGTGGATTGTTGAGAAAATGTGGAGATGAATGGGCGAAAGCGTGCATACAGGTGGTTTCTGTGGCTTCTTAGGTATAGCGTGGAGTTAGGCTCAGGATGGTTTATTTGCGTGCATTTGATGATGCGTGCATGAGGAAAAGTGAGAGATGAGTCGGGCAGTACGCAGATAGTAACAGTAAGTTTTCTTCTGTTCTTCTCCCTGCTCTGTAGAGACAGGTACTCAGCTGTTTATCTTAGTAACACTACACCAGGATCGAGTAATCGTACTTTTTTTTCTTTTGCTGAATAATGCGGGTATAAAACTCCATAGAATGGCTTATCTGCATTTGTTGGCTGTATCTGTAATGGGATTGGAAAGGGCCTTATCGCGCTTATGTAACTTTGGTTGGGAATGATAAATTATCTTCATCTTGTGGACTCAAACAATCCATCTTTGGTGAGGTGAAGACTGGAGAGCATGATTCGTTATGTAGTCACGGATCTTTATTCTCTTGTTAAGGAGAAAATCTCTTTCCATATGTGTTACAGGTCTATCGAGGTCTTGATGTTGGATCTGCAAAGCCTTCCCTGAGGGACAGAAAGGTTTATAGATTATTTGCTGATTTTCTACCTGTCAAGTTAAAGTTTGTGTTCTGACAATGTCGATTGCACTTTACTCAGGAGGTGCGACATCATCTAGTTGACATACTACATCCGTCTGAAGGTACATTGCTGTATTTTGATTAATGTTGACAACAAGACTTGTTTCATTTGCCTGTTGAAGAAGTCATTCTTATGAGCTTGCTATCTTGACATTGTGGCAGATTATTCTGTTGGCCAATATTTCGAGGATGCAAGGCAGGTTACTAAAGATATTTTCGACAGTGACCGTGTTCCTATAGTTAGCGGAGGAACTGGTCTGTATTTGCGATGGTATGTTTCTTTGTACGTTTGGCTTCAAGAGCTTTCCATGGTTTGTGCTTCTTATCCTGCTTTTTCTATGAAAAATTAATCCAAGCATTTGGTATCCCAAAGTTCTCTCATATGCTGGATGAGGAGTTCTTCCATCACTTCTAGTTTTTTAGCATCTCTTCAGTGAAGTCTACTCTTCTATGATGTTAACTTTGGCATATAGAAGCTCATTTGAAATATATCGATGAATAATCTGTTATTCGGAGTATAATATTCCTGGGATTTGATGATCTGCTGCTGACTCCTTTGTCTAAATGCACTCGCTTGTTTGTACACCATACAATGATGGGAGCGTGGGATGGCACTCTAGTTGCTCAATTAAATAGATTTTTTGGGTTTCAAACCTAGTCTTTTCATAGAGAATGGATTGCATGGGTACTCAATCATAATAAGATCATTGTCTGTGTATTATTATTTTAAACTCTTGGGTTGTCCTGTTATATCAGCTCAATTTATTGAAATTTTTAAGAAGATAGTGCCAACTTCAGTGTCATGTCAACATTTTGCAAACTATTAGGTATATGTATGGGAAGCCAGATGTTCCAAAAGCCTCTCCAGAAATATCATCTGAAGTTTACTCAGAGCTTGCAGACTTGCAGAAAAATGATGATTGGAATGCAGCTGTTCGGTTGGTGGTCAAAGCTGGCGATCCAAATGCCCAGCACTTGGCTGCAAATGATTGGTACCGCCTGAGGCGTAGTCTTGAGATAATTAAGGTTAGTCCATGGCATGAGCTTGTATAAATTGACCATCTTCTGAGTAAATCACAATTTCCTTTTGCATTTACTTGAAGTCTTTACCTGATCTGGGAACTCATATTATGCTTTTGTTTCTTTATGGTGGCTGATGGAAGGCTTTGGCCATATTGGTTCTATGTAATTATTTAATATGTTGATAAATACATTTGGTGTCCTCTCTCTTCAACAGTCCAGCGGAGCACCTCCATCTGCTTTTCAGATACCTTATGACTCATACAAGGAGAAGTTCCAATCCAAAATGAGTGATGGAAGTCAAGAAGTCTCGTCTTCTGTTGCACTTGAGGAGATTAGATCGAAGGATTTAGATTACGATTTTATTTGCTTTTTCCTCTCAAGTCCAAGAGTTGATCTGTATAGATCGCTAGATCTCCGATGTGAAGATATGATTTTAGGTATGCAATGTCATTTGATGGAATCAATGGTTCATCATAAAGATGTTAAGCTTTGCCTTTTAGAGAGATTCTCTTTTCCTCATTAGTACATGGTTGCGCCCCCTTAACAGCCATAATGAATCCTAACTTCTGGATAACTTAAGCATGTCATGTATATGAAGCACAGTTTATGTACTTAATCACGTGTATTGTGTAAGAAATTTTAGATGGCATGTTTTGCAGGTGACAACGGAATTTTGGCAGAAGCTCGATGGCTTCTCGATGAGGGTCTTCTCCCAAATTCCAACTCTGCAACTCGAGCTATTGGTTACAGACAAGTAAGGAATTTGATTTGTGATGCACAGCCAGCCTGTGGTTTCCACATTCATTATCGCACTTCAGTAACAACCTTTGCTGTTTTTGGCTATCATTTCATTCCAACTCTGGCTTTCTTCTTTTCTCTCACTTTTTATGCTGGAGCTGTTGATTTGAATTCCAGGCAATGGAGTACCTGATGTGGTGTAGGCAACATGAAGGAAGGACCTCTGCACGGGATTTCCTAGCTTTCTTGTCTGAGTTTCAGAAAGCATCCAGGTAATGCACATGTCACAATCTAGACATGAGTATTGTATGCTAATTAAAGTTGACCATTAAAGTGGTTGAGGTTTTTGTTTCTTAATCTTGCTTTGAAGAACTTCAAGACCAGTGTGTTTTAGCTTCTTGTGAAATGTTAAATGGCCTATAAGTATGGAGCTTTATTTTCATGTTGAGGTAGGCATGACTTCTTTTTGGGGACAAATATAGGCATCAAGTATATGCATGTGCAGGAGTAGTGAAGAACTGCACGGGTCAGGGAGCCTCATGCCTCCTTTCGATTCTCTGACACTTACAATAATTGAGTGGGAAAACTCGCCTCTCTCTCTCTCTCTCTCTCTCTCTGAGGAGATTGGGAGTCAGGAACTTAAATGGAAATGGAACAATGGTTTATGTTGTAGTTGAACATTTTTAAATGTATCTGCACAATTTTCCAAACACAGAATTAGGAAACACCAAATTTAATTTGCATGATATTATATGGAATGCTCTTCTTTAATTTTCCTATTGTACTTTTTTTCTATTGAAAATTCTTATTTGAAGTTATACCAATGAGAAATGCAGGTGGCCCTTGCAATTGGTATCGTGTCTACCACATGCATAGCTAATTGATAATAATTATATTATTGCCTGTTCTTTAACAACTTCTTCCTGTTTTGTTGATGAAAGATTCTTTGCCTTATGCAGAAATTTTGCAAAAAGGCAGATGACATGGTTCCGGAATGAGCATATTTATCACTGGCTTGATGCTTCTAAACCACTGGTATGTTTGACTGCTTTACATTGAAATGATACTTTAAAGATTTTGTTTGTATAACGTATGCAACCATGCTGGGTCACTTTGCCATAATGAGTTTGTCAAGAGTTGCTAATTTAGCATTAAATTCACACTGCTGAAAATCCTATATCTACATGTTTCAAATAGCCAAAAAAAGAAACATGTGAGGTCCTTGTGACTTCTCTCTGCAAGTAATAGGGTCATTAGCATTCTTCACTTCTTGTTTTTGTTATTCTGTGTGTGCATCATGAATGGCAGTCCATAAATCTGTAAGTAATTTGGCTTTGTCAGATGTCTGCTATTCAAGTACACCTCATCCCTTTTCTCTAGAGAAAATAGTAATTTAATATAATAGGATACCACTAACCTAAATCTCTAGCTTTTTCTTTGTTTTATAATAATGCTTGCTGGTTATAGCTATTCAAAGTAGGAAGGCATGAGAATTACAGAGGGAGCAGCATGCTTAGCAATGCATTGTAAACTTAACATGTCAGAGGGTTTGAGTGTGTCCTTGAAAAATAAGCAGTCTCCTGTGATGGGATATTCTCCACACGTGAAAGCTTTTGTTTTATTGGCTACCAGTTTCTCTAAAGAATACACTTTGCAGGAAAAGATTCTCAACTTCATTTGTCATGCATACCATGACCAAACTGGAGAGCTAAATGTACCTGAGTCGCTTAGAATGAAGAAAGAAATCTCAGGCCATCGAGAAGTTGCTGAACTTAAGGCATACCGTACCAAAAACAGGTATGAGTCGGAAAGACAGTGTTGGTGCAATGTTTGCTGCATTATCTGAATGTGATCTTTTTGCATTGGAAGGCATTTTGTGTCTCGTGAAGATTGTTCAGATATTCTAGATTGGATCAGAAGAACCCAGGGATCAACACAAAGAACTTATTCATTATAGTGAACCTCCTTTGGTTGTCATGACCTCACAGAACTCGGATACATGATGACCATTTCTTCACTGACCTTCAAGAGGTGCATCATTGTGCTGTTGCTTTTTGCCAATTTCTTTGTTTCCTCATGATATTGGATTTACCATAATAGGGTCACTGATTCCCGCTGCAGCAAAGGATGCAAATCTGTTTTTTAAGTTGTCACTTGAAGAATCTTAAATGAGAGTGCAAGCAAATGTAGATCTTTCTCCATGAGGCTTGACGTTCCAGAAACAAGACCACTTACAGGATCATTCAACCAGCCTGCTTGTATATTGAAAGGTCTTTCCTGACCTGCTGTCCACTTCCTTAATCATCTGGTCAGGTACGCGAGTTGAGTTAGGCGTATTGCCCCAACCTCTCTCCTTGGTTTGGATGTTAGCGGGGAAATGAGCATCATCATTTACCACACATGCTAGGGAATTTGATTGCCTTGCAGCATTTGAGGTTTGCTATGTTCGGGGAACACTCATAAACCAAAAGTGGATGCCTGGATCCTAAATTAAGTCTTTGGGTGTGCGAGTACCCTTTCCCTCCGATGTGGATTCATTCCGAGCAGATTAGTTGACATCCATCGGACACATTGTGGCTCATCTGCATTGGCCTGTTGCATTTGATTGGACTTTCCTATTGTCACCTTATGTTGTAGTCATTCGTTTGTCTTCTCTTCCCAATCTTGTAACGTTAATTACTTTTGGAATGAAATCTTGTACTTCTCAATCAAGAGCTGGCTGGCCGATAATCTAGGCAAAGTTTCTTGATACTTTTTCCGTTAAGTAGTCAAAGAAAACCTCATTAGCATCAGGGTAGTGTGATGACTTGATCTCGGAATCTGACTGTCTAGGCCGTTTGTTCACCGTCTTCCTATCAAGATTTCAATTAGGCATCTGAATTTAAATTTGCCAACTCGGTGCAGCGAAAGAACCCTAGTAATTCCTCCGATAATTAAACTAATCATGTTGTTTTGGACTTGGCCTTTGAAGTTCTGAATACCTAAATATCAAACTTGTAAAGCCACTTTACGTTAGTTCGGGAATTGGCCTTTTTCTTAGTTTGATTGCTTGGTACGAGCGAGGGCTGTACGAAAGGAGTAGCTGCAGATTTTTCAGCCCGAGTCGTCGCGAGGAAAGGGGTCCTTTTCAATTTGAGTATCTAGTTATTCCCCCGGGGGGACCAATCATATCTCTTACAGCAAAAGAAAGATTCCACCTCCAAAGCTAAAGTTTCGAATCTTGACGCGCACGACCAATTTCCCATTTTAATTTACATATTTAACTTGTGTTCCTGAAGTTCGACGTTGTCAAAAAATCCTCGCACGTTATAAAAAGTTCCGACTGTTTTGCCCGGTTGCTTCTCGTAGAATGTCGATGTGAACTCCTGAGAATGCTTGTAGTGTACACGCGTTCCATGAAATCAGTTATAAATAAAAATATATATATGAAAGGAGCGAGAGGGTGAAGACCTTAAGATGCAGAGAAAGGAAGATGGAGAAAGGAAGATGAGAAAGGAAGTGACTCCATAAGTCAGGCGAGCTGTATCCCTTCAACTGTGGAAGGCATTAATCTAGAGATCAATCATCCTTAGTTCTATTGTCATGTTTCACCAACTTTACACGAAAATTAGCGCAAGATATCTATGCATCACACGTTTCAAGAATGCATCTATTATACAATTTTAAATGTTGTTGTCAACGTGAATTATCAGAAGAAAAATAATACACAAAAAAAAGAATAGAACTCGTCAATCAAAATTTACATGGAGTTATACTCAAAATTTATCCAAACCCCATCATGTAGTATCACCCTCAAATCTAAAGAAAACAGGACACAGAAAATTGTAATATTTACTCAATCGGTAGCGGGAGTACGTGCAACGCTTCGAGTGCTCATGTCCAATGCATGGGTCGCTCATCCATGTCTGAACATCGGCGTCCCATATCGTGAAAATCAATGAAATCTAGAGCATTGGAGTTTGGAAAAGGCAAACCAAAAGAAAAAAAAAAAGAAGCCCAAAAGCTTACAGGATGATTGTTTTCCTTGTCTGCTTTAATATGCCTTTATAATAAAGGGGGCAGGCATTTTAATTTCTTTTTTTTGTTTCATTTTGAGATAATAATAATAATTTCATTTTAGCCGGCGAAAAAAAAAATTCCATATTTCTTGTCCTTCCTACAGTCCAACTATAAATATTGACGGACGGCCGGACGCGGAGGAGTGTAGGACTCCTCGAGACTCGCAGCTTTCCCTCTCACTCTCTCTCCAGAAGAAGAAGAAGAAGAAGAAGCGGCGGCAGCAGCAGCAATGAGGACCGTCCTGTTGAGATCTCTCCGATCAGCGGCGGCGAGGTCGGCCCCTCGAACTCGCACCTCCTCCGCCGCGGATTCAGCTCGGAATCTGTGCCGGAGCGGAAGGTCGCCGTGCTCGGAGCAGCCGGCGGGATCGGCCAGCCGCTCGCGCTCCTCATGAAGATCAACCCTCTCGTCTCCAAGCTCTCTCTCTACGATATCGCCGGCACTCCCGGCGTCGCCGCCGACGTCAGCCACATCAACACCAGATCTGAGGTACTACACTTTTTTGGCTCCTCGATCGCTTTGGACCTCTCTCCCCCTCCAGAATTTCATTTTTACTCCCTTCGAAAACCTTCGTCTCGACTTGTGTTTTCTCGATATATGAAATGTTGAGTAATTTTACGACTATGAGCGCCGTCAGGACTTCGGAGCTCGTCGATCCGGTCTCAGTCAATAAGAAAATGTGGAATTCACCTGAGGGCGCACTAGCACGTGTAACTGGCCAGTCAAAGTTCTCTTCTTTGTGGATCGCTTCGAATGGAAGTCTTAATGCAACAGTAGTAGGAGTCTTTGATTGCTTGATATTCTGTCATCAGACTCGATTCTACTCCCGCATCCGTTGGAACTCTTGGCTATATTGATGAGCGTATCTATTCGGACTTGTTTGTGTCAAAGTGACCATATACCAGTTTCATGTTAAATGCTATATCCGGTTGTCGTTTCCTGTTGTTATTATTATTTTTTTAATCAGTGATGTTGCCTCCTTGTAGGTTGCTGGTTATGCGGGAGAAGATCAGCTAGGACAAGCTCTCGAGGGAGCAGATCTGGTGATCATTCCAGCTGGTGTGCCAAGAAAGCCCGGAATGACTCGTGACGATCTCTTTAACATTAATGCTGGCATCGTCAAGTCTCTTTGCACTGCTATCGCTAAATACTGCCCCAATGTGAGTATAATCAAAATTCTTGCTGGAATGAAAAGATAAAAAGAAATCTTTCAACCACCGCCTCGGTGGCCGCGATGGTTTGGGCTCTCCCCCCCAACACGAAGGGGAGGGGTTTGAATCCTCTCACGGTCGCTTGGGGTCTTGTGGTGGGTTCTCCCATTTACGTGTCACCCAGGTTTACTCTCCGGCTGCCGGCCGTGCGGGATTCCCTGGTCACCAAAAAAAAAAAAAAAAGAAATCTTTCACCTCTGTCCTGTTTATTATGTAGTTTGCCTCTGTGGGAATCACATATAGTAGATAATAGCATGTGGATAATAGCTGGTTATTGTGGACCTTGTGGGAACTTGTTTCTGAAATTAGGTCCCTGTTTAATCAAGGCCACTCCCTTTTGATATTGCTGACTTCCCTTCTCAAATCTGAGATTCAGAGTGCTCATTACTGCAAAATAGGCCAGAGATATTTTGTTTGACATGCATGGTTACCATCTTTTTGCATATCTGATTCGAGGTGACATTTCTTGTCTAGTTATCTGACTAGAAGAAAATTACTCATTCAATCAGGCAATTGTGAATATGATTAGCAATCCTGTGAACTCAACAGTTCCAATTGCTGCCGAGGTATTCAAAAAGGCTGGAACATATGATGAGAGGAAATTATTTGGGGTAACAACCCTTGATGTTGTTAGGGCCAAGACTTTCTATGCTGGAAAAGCTAATGTACCAGTCGCAGGTACTTATCTGCATCTATAGAAACTTGATTCCTTTTTTCTATTCCATATCTTCATATCTGATCTTTGGTTTTGTACTTGATAGAGTACTTGTCTGTGTTTTTTCCCCTTAAATATCGTTGTCTGCTGCCTTTTCACAGGAGTGGATGTGCCTGTTGTTGGAGGTCATGCTGGCATAACTATCCTCCCGCTATTTTCACAAGTTTGTCTCTCTTTTCTTGAAAGTCAAATAAATCATCATAAATAGCATATTCAGATTACTTGCAAGATCTTTCTCTGTAAATTCCTTTTGGTATAGGGTTCAATTAACTTGTACTTAACAGGCCTCTCCACAAGCCAATTTACCAGAGGATGTTATCAAGGCACTTACCAAGAGGACCCAGGATGGAGGAACTGAAGTAGTGGAAGCAAAGGCTGGAAAGGGTTCTGCGACACTGTCTATGGCGTAAGTCTTTCCTTATATATCACTTGACAATTGACAATAAAACAAAACATGTTAGTAAAAATTCTTTATGTTTCGCTGACATGTCCCTTTATGATTGAAGCTATGCTGGAGCAGTATTTGCTGATGCTTGCTTAGAGGGACTCAATGGAGTTCCCAACGTCGTACAGTGTTCATTCGTGCAATCTAGCGTTACGGAACTGCCCTTCTTTGCTTCTAAGGTTGACTCATCTTAACTTCGTTAATACTTTAGATAGGTCTAATCTATACTAATGTATATGATGGATCTGCTGTCTGTTTTTGGTTTTGTCTCTATCCCTTTTCCATTGTTCGGTGTTTTGATGTTTACAGTGTGTTATTTTGGTTGGCTAGCCTTATTTCGTTGATAAAATGATATGTATTGTGCATTCATAGGTGGCATGAATACATATTCACCTGCATACACCATGTGGATAAGATAGTATTAGTTACCTTGTCATGCCTCACGTGCTAGTTTGAGTTATTTGTCATTAGAAAATGAGGCACTAGAGTGATGCTGCATGACTGGGATCTGTGGATGGATTGAGGAGATAATTTTGGTAGCAATAGTCCTTAATTGTATTAGAATCTCTCATTCCTGTAAACACCAACTATGCATATTTATTTCGAGCTAGTGTTGAAGCCAGGGGACAATGTATCCTAGTATATGTGCAGGTTCTTCTTCTTTGTTGAATTTGTTAGTGGACATCACTTTCTCAATATGTTTTGTGTCATTCCTGATTGCTTGAGGATGAAAATTTGTGGACCAAACTTCGTATTACTTTTAAAATCATGTGGACAGTGTTGATTTTCAGCCCAAAGATGTCACTGTACATGTGCAAGCATGCTTATTCAGTCCTTGTTTCCTTATCAGCTCACTTGCATTAAATTCTGCCTTTTCTATCCTCTGTTTAGTAGTTTTCATGGAAAGCTCACTGGAGAAAATGATCATGACAAATTTTGTGGGTGTGCAGGTGATTCTTGGAAAGAATGGAGTGGAGAAAATTTTGGATTTGGGTCCTCTCTCTGACTATGAGCAAGAAGGCTTGGAAAAGCTGAAACCCGAGCTCAAAGCATCAATTGAGAAGGGAATCAAGTTTGCCAACGAGAATTGAATTAACTGAATTATTAGCAGATCAAGTTATCCAACCAATGTTTCTTGAAACCTGTTGGAAATTTGCTCCATTTCTCATTGTCGAGTATGTTGCAGTTTACACCAGCTTGTGGTATTTCCGATGGAGTAGGAGTTACGTAGACAGTATGTGATGAATAAATTTTGCAGGAGCAGCCTAGATAGACCTCAAATGTATTTTGAGGGGAGGATTTTTTCAACTGAATAATAAGCATTCTGCTATGCGATTTGAAGAGCGAGGAATGATATCGCATGTGTTACTTTCCTGTGATGTCGAGTACCTTACCACGAAGACTTTCCACATTAAAAATAATGACTTTTTCTAGGAATTGAAATTGCAAACTATAGAGTCTCGGTTAACTTAGACAAATGACACTTCTATAAGAGCTTTCGATCTCAATTACTTGACTGGTTTCAACCATCTTTTTGAGAAAACTGCTTGGCTGCTTATATATGTGGATTTCAATGTGATAGTGATCCTTTCCGGATTTGGCTTGTAACATGAGTCTTATGAGATAGGAAACTTTCAAAGCATGTTTAGATTAGAGGTGAACGTTCCAGGTTTTGTACCTACCTACTTGCTAGGGTAGATTTTTTTTTTTTTTTCTAGAATATGAAGTCTACCTTAAAACTTGGAACCTACTAAATCAAAGGTTCCAAGATTCATTCCAGATTTTACTTATATTATTAATTGAACAATTGTATTGAATCACCACCTTTAATAATCGTAACTTGTTATTATAAAATTTTGACTAGAACTTATATTTAGACACATGAATGATACGAAATATTAATAAAATAAAAATTTTTGTTATAAAATGGAAATTCAAACTAGTGATTTCAGATTATTACTCATCATAAGATGCCATTAAATACCGTAGGACGATGCAAAGATATAAATCGAAAAAAATACAAAAAACTTGCTCTAAATTCTAGGCTCCAAGTTCCACCTACCTATATCTTGAAACTTACTTGTCGAAATATGTTTTTCAATTTTTGGAACCTAGAAATTATCCCGCATATCTTGGAATCTAAGATCAAATAAATTCATACCAATATGATTCTTCAATTCCAAATTTTACCCTAAAACTATCCTCGCCCTTAGTTTGATTGCCCCATGTTTGCTACTTTTCTAGGGTAAGGATTCATTATACAAATGGTCCTAAACTTTATTCCTATGTGAAAAGTCATTTTTTAACTTTTAATTTGTTTAAGATGATTAACAAACTTTAATTTAATATGCAATTTTTCTTGAACTTTAAGTTTCATGTGATCGCTAAATTTTTAATACATGTTCAATGTAATTTTTAAATTACATAGAATATTTTCATATACTTTAGAGACTAATTTGAATATATACTAAAAGTTCAATGTAACATTTTTTAGGGACAATATTGCAACCTTTCACTAGACATACGAAGTCCTTAAAGATTGTCAAAGCCTGTCGGTTCTCACCTTAATGGGCCGAAACCAGAATGGGCCCAACAAGAAAGCCCATGCGGGACCCCAAGCCCAAAAGGTTGAAGCGCTAATCCTCCCACTAACCTCGTTTCCTGTTGTCTTTCCGGACACTGAGAACTCCTGCTTGGTCGGTGTCGTGTTCGTGTCTGCTTACGGATTTGTGATTCTGATCTGCGCATCGAATTCTAGGGTTTGGCATAGGGACAGAGAAAGCCCTAATTCGAAATACTTTCTTGCATTTTGCTCTCTCCTTTTCTCTCTCTCCTTCCGTCAATCGCAGTCCTCCATCTTTCACAGTTCAGTCGACACCTCCGACCGACCAAGTTCCGTACGAAGCTAAATTCCAGTAAAACCCTGAAAAGCTTAGGGTTTATAGCTAATCCTACTTTGTCCTGTCGGATTCTTGTTTTTTTTTTTCGGAACTGATTGGAAATCCCTGTAAAGGCTACGTGGGCTTTTATGAGTGCAGACTGTCGATGGCCTCGGAGCTGATGGGAGATGAGGACTCGAGAGAGAAGCAACCAAAGTGGGCAGACGGCAGCAAGGTCTACTCGCGCAAGAGACCCGGCACTCAGTCCTCGCAGACCCCGGCTGTCGCGACGGAGCACAAGAACTCGTTGATCCTGGAGGGGGGCTCTCAATCTGAGGATGCGGCCGCGTCCGATGATTCGTCGAGCCAGAGTTTGGAGCGGGCGAGTTTGTCCAAGGTAGCAAACGGTAGCTCGACGCCTGGTTATGCTTTGTCTGCTCGTAGTGTTCGGATTAGTGTCGATTCAAGATCGAAACTTGAGATTAGGGAGATTAAGAGAAAGCTAACGAGAGAGCTCGATCAAGTTAAGAACTTGCTGAAGAGACTTGAGTCTAAGGAGATCCAAGTTAATGGTTATTCGGCGAGCGATGGTGTTGGTAAGGCTGGGACGTTAATGCGTGTGAATTCCGAAGTGGGTTCTGTGGGCGTGCCAGCTTCACGGCCTTTTCAAGGTCATGGTGTTTCCGTAGCTGATAGCAACAATGGTGTTGGCAGTGAGATTTTAGGGAAAGATAGAAGAAACCCCAAGGTGAACCAGCTTCATCCGCATTCAGAGTTGGTCACTCGTAAGATCAGGGTCCAACCAAAGGAGAGTAACAAGAAGATGAAAAAATCAAATGGAACAATTGATGATAGGGTCCCGAGTTTTGGGCTTGATAATCATTCCAGTCAATTGTTTAAGAGTTGTGACAGTTTGTTGTCTAGATTAATGAAGCACAAACATGGGTGGGTATTTAATGCACCGGTGGATCCTAAAAAGCTTGGGTTGCATGACTACTTCACCATCATTAAGCATCCGATGGATTTGGGTACTGTGAAGTCTAGGTTGAATAAGAACTGGTACAAGTCACCCAGAGCGTTTGCAGAGGATGTGAGATTAACATTTCATAATGCAATGTTGTACAATCCTAAAGGCCAGGATGTTCACTTGATGGCTGAGACATTGCTCAAGATATTTGAAGACAGGTGGAAAGTCATAGAGAAGGAGAACAATCTTGATCAGAGATACAATACGAGTTTGCCAACACATATTTCAAAAAAGGCTCCTTCTCCTGCTCTTGTAGCTCCACCAGCATCATCAGTATGTCCTGATGCGAAAGCTTTGGATAAATCAGAGTCTAGGGCATTGCCAGTGGATTCTAGGACTAAGCCTGCCATTTCCGGACATCCAGGTAAGAAGCCAGTTCCCAAGAATCGTGAAGCCAGGGATTCTCACAAGAGGGATATGACATATGAGGAGAAGCAAAGGCTTAGTGAAGACCTCCAAACTTTACCCTCGGAAAAGTTGGAGGATGTTGTTCAGATAATAAAGAAGAGGAATCCTCATCTATTTCAACAGGAGGATGAGATTGAAGTCGATATTGACAGTGTTGATTCTGACACTCTTTGGGAGCTTGATAACTTTGTGAATAATCATAAAAAAGGCCTTACCAAGAACAATAGGAAGGCTGAGTTTCCTCAAGCTGGCAATGCTGTGGCAGAGATGGTAGAACTGCAACCTTTTTGATTTCCTTCCCTTTCTGTCTCAAAGTTCTGTTATTGCTGATCAGTATTGATGTCATCTAATGCAGAATGAGGTCCATGTCATTGAGGAGGCACCAACAGAGAACATGGCAGGTGACAACTAAGGAATGTTGAAAAAGGAATACTTATGATTTACATTTTGGATGTTGCCTTTAATATTCACATGCACTATTTTTTTCGATGACTGTTGATGTAGGCACAGCTGAAAAAAATGCAGTTGCACCTTCTCCACCTCCATTAGAAAAGCAAGGTGCCAACTTGAGTGAATCAAGTAGTTCAAGTGGTTCGAGTAGTGACTCTGGATCTTCTTCAAGTGGTGATAATCTAGCTTACCTGCATTTTCACCATCCAGTCTGTTATCTAGGGCTTGAATGTTGATTGATTTGCTGATGTTACTTGTGCAGATTCTGACAGTGATAGGTCCTCTTTGTAAATCAGCTACTTGTGATTCTTGCATTTGACTTAGTTTAATCAAGGTAAGCAAAATCTTTGGTCTTGTCTAATTATTAAATCAGTGTTTTGTGCCTTCTTTTGTTAATGACAGTTCAGAACATGCTGACTTGAGTGTCAAATGTTCCTCTATAAATACTTTTGTCTCTATGCATTATGATCATGTGACCTTGCTCATACACATTCTTTGGCAGTTATCTTGTGCATAGTTCATATAACCACAGAACAATTCTTGTTAGCCTTGGGAGATGCGGCTGCGGCTTTTGCACTGTTATCTCTTTTAGCTGAGCTGACTTCATGCTGGAAGTAGGAAGCAATCTACACTCAACAATTTTTATCAGAGATTTTAGTTTTTTAGTGATGAAAGCATGGTTTACAAATTGGTTTAAACGGGGTATCTAAATAAGCGGAACATATTCAAGGAACCGAGTAAGATTTTGTCATGACAATTTTTGTGAGTGAGTCCTTTACCCCAATTATTATTCTTCATTAGAAGGATCAAACTGGATGATCATTTCTTTTCTCATTTTCAATGAAGTGCCACCCTACTGGAGCTGGTATCTCGAAGTTAGCATGCTTTTATCCGTGTAATGCCATCCTTGCTTATATGTTCAGATTGGTGTTTGATTTTCACCTGAGCTACGCGATTTACCAGTGGTGTCACTCCATCCTCAGACTTTTATTTTTGTTCTCGGTTTATTTTCCCTTGAATATTTGCTTGTTAAAAGCAGCAAAAAAAGATGCCTTTATCTTAATCTCGATTTGGTGTGTAATGTGGCAGGTTACGAAGAAACCTCAGGTGAAGTTCTCCGAGTTTGTACTTCCTGAATTGCTACTTTTGGGTGTCATTTCGTCGCCATGAGAGGCCTTCTTTTTTGTCCCTGTGGTTCTGTAGTGAAAGATGTAAATTCTTTGCTAGTGCTTGGGAGGTGGCTGGGTTGAAACATCATTAAATCATAATGCCATGAAAACATTCTTTCTGACTCGTCTTACAAATTTATCTGTGCTAGATACGTTTTTTCGTTTATCATGCCTCTAAATAAAAATAGAGTCTACTTTATGGAAGTTTAATTTTTTCTTTTTCCGCCTCATTGTCTGTTTCTTTCAATCTAATCAGGGATGTCTTTATATTTGTGCAATTATAAATTTCCTTTTAATTTTTGTAACCATTCCAATCATGTAATTGAGAATATATATCTTTTTATGTCGCTTTGGTTTTTTAATATCTATAGTCTTTTGGATACATCTGGAATTTCTCCTAATGTACGAAAGTGGCAAAGTTAGATAGTTTAGGACTGAATTAAGGTTTAGTGCTAATTGGACAATCTCTCCTAAGAAAGAGTGCCGTGCTATTATTGTCATATGCCATTTATTCTGTTTGGGGTTTTTAATTAACTAATCCTGACCTCATTAACATGGGGTGTTTAGAAATTAGAATAACCGGTTCCCCGCATATAATATTATAACAGTATAAACAAATAACATAAGAGTTCATTAAAGTCATTCTTTGATTAAGAAATTATAATAATATTGACCTGATTTTTCAATTGATAAGTGTGTTGTAAAATAAAATGTAATTTTTTTTTCCCACGGCATCACACACTTATTTTTGGTGAATCTTAACCGTGGAGTATTTTCTGAAATTATTTAAGAAAGTTTTCAATTTTGGCTTTGAACTGAGTCAAATAAAACACTGGCTTAATATATTATTTTACACCTTCAAATAAATTAATTTATGGGTTTGGTCGATTCGATTCGGACTTTAAATATTTCTAATATTCTATAGTTATTTCGTTGTGGCATGACGATTCATAAGTGTTTTGGTATATGCACACTTTGCAGAATAGCTCCTCTCATACACCTTCAACTAAACTACTTGGCTCAGGACTGAATCATATCAGAGAAATTGCATCTGAAAAACTATGGAGTTGATGCAGCAGACAATCATATGACACATGCATTTGATCGAGCAAGAACGATACAAGAAGGCAAAACGATGACACAACTCCATGTCTCCAACAAAAAAGACAATCCTGAAAAGACACTCTTATCTCACAAGTCCGACCTGAATGAAAAACATCATCTATTCACTGGCCTCACACATGTCAACCTCCCTTGCTGTTCTATTCCCATTCCCCCACTGAGTCTTTGAAGTCACAAGTTCTCCATCCATTGCCAGTAGTTGCTAGTGGTGTTGAGGATCCGGCCCTACCGGCGCGGCTCTATCCGTTTCCAGTCCCTCCATCATTCTCCTTGGAACACGACCGGACTTAGGAGCACTATACCCTAAGTTCTGCAAGATTTTTTTGCTGTTGATTCCCTTTGGTACGTCCGAGAATCCATTAGAAATCAGCCTCGTGCTCACCACGAGCAACAGGAGGAGGCACAATATCAGTATAGGAGCCTTGGTAAAATGGGCCATGTTGGTTTTGAAAAGCTAAGGATGGAAGTAAATCTGAGATGAAGAAAGAGGCCTTATATATACACACACATATACGAGGAGGCAAATCGGCCATCCTCAGGCAGAGGGGCATTATTAGAGCGGTGCGCTGTGAAGACGGATAATAATGGAACGTCGTATAAGCAGATAACTTTGACCAAACGGGACATTTTGTCTTCCTTCCGAGAACAGTTTTTTTTTTTTTTTTTTTTTTCTGCTTTCTTGAGTCATCCATCACCTTAAATTTCCCAAATTGCATCCATAGTGTTGGAGTCCTTATTGGATAGCTCTGAGACCACTCAACACAGTGTGGTCTGCCGAAATTCTCATTATGGCAGCGAACTTTGGAGCTGTCCTCTCGCATTACATCAAAATCACTGTGGCGTGATTGTTCGATTTGAATTGTGATGGATAGGATCGAGTTGATCATGGCCCAGGTTGTGATTGCACTGGTCCATCGACAATGATTCCAGCAAATGTTCCTCCTATTGGCTAGTGAAACTTTCTTGAACTGGGAAACAGCCAATGTCCAAATGCGTTGTCTCTGCGATTTTACTAGCTTTATCCTTTTCCATAAATGTGACTCTGTGGACTACTCAAAATCTGCCAACTTCTCAAAATCTGCCGACTTCAATGAAAGAAGGGAAGCACCGGACTCTAGATCAAAGATTTTGCATGAAAGGAGAGTCCAAAGAATCATCACTTTGGAAACCATCATGTCATCGAAAATAGTACATAACGACCTCCGCTCTAGAACAAACACCAGAATCTCAACTCATCCATCATCTCACAATCATTAATACACAACAAATAGACAACAAAGAAACAAGGCGTGCAATATTTTAACGAATCAAAACACTTACTTGAATTTGCATGAAAACGCCTCGTAGTTTAGTTTTGGTCCGAGGCATTCGTGCCATTGCCGCCCTTCCACACCTACACTTTCGGTTTTCCATTTCTAATTGAGTGAATCGAACAAACCAAAATGACTTGGTCAAAACTATAGAAATTAGACGACGCTAAAATCTAGATGGAAAAGACGCTCCTTCACATGAGCATAGAGCTCGCGACAACGGATTTGAAAGGGGCAAGGAGGGATTTGGTGTTAACGACGGACTTTGAGCTGGAATCGACGAAACCAGCCCTCTTTAAACTCGTTACATGGATTCGACGTTCTTGCTACTCCAGCAGATAATGGAGCTCAATCACGATGGACTTTCAAAGGGGCATGGAGTGATTGGATGTTGGGCGACAAACTCGCGGCATCGGGAGAGGTAGAAAACATAATACAGCGGAGAACCGACATAATGAGAATTCAATCACCAGAACCGACCAAAAAAACAGTCCGATCGTCGGATAATCGATAACGAATTCAGAATTCAATCTTTTCTTTTTTTTCTGTTTTCTATTAAGGATTTTAAGCATTTTTTCACCTCGCTGCAAATTTTGGACGAAATTGCCCATATCATCTAGTCGCTGGAAAAAGCAATCCGGTGAGGATTTGGCCATATAACAAGTTTGAACTGTCACACCCCAAATCACATGAACCAGGGCATGACACGGCCATCCTTTTAGCAAAGGACGAAGCCTCAACAAACCAACATATAACCTTATATGAACATATATACATCCACTTATATATATATACAACAAAAGGCATATGGTTACAATATCAGAGTTTTCTAAAACCACCAAAAATACATACACCTCCTA
Organism: Corymbia maculata; assembly: GCA_014182735.1. Taxonomy (NCBI): domain Eukaryota; kingdom Viridiplantae; phylum Streptophyta; class Magnoliopsida; order Myrtales; family Myrtaceae; genus Corymbia; species Corymbia maculata. The sequence continues at coordinate 8,685,900 of CM024687.1, read as the reverse complement.
AACAACTAGCTCAAGTTCACTAACCAAACTAGCTTACCAAAAAAAATTCCCACAAGCAAAAAGTCCTCCCCGATACGAATGCTCACGTCCTATTGGCGGTTCACTGAGGAACCTGAAAAACATGAAGAGATGAGAAGTGAGCTACCACGGCTCAGTGAGTAATACATTTCTTCCAAGCGGATCGGGAAATCACTATGCACATTTACAACACCAATATAATCCACTTTGAACATAATATATATATACATATTATGAATATTTCAAGAATCAACAAAATAGGTACCGATGGTCAAGTTCATTGGTCAATCTCATAAACACATGCCAAGGGTCTATCCCATTAGGTAAACTCAAATCAAATGTCAACGGTCTACTCCATTGACTAAGCTCAGGCTCAAATGTCCAACCATGATCACATTTAACGCCCGTGACAAGGCGACCAAGATTCCTCCCTTGATTAGGTCTCCACTTACTATAAGCTAGTGACTCGGCCCATAAGGATATCCTAGGCTAGTATGCGTATACCTACACACCCCTCAGGGTTCACAGAGACATTGAGCATAAACCAACAACCACAAATCTCTAATAATCCACAATAGAATCAGAATTCCTTTCACAATTCAAACATGTAATAATTATTGAAATGCTTCACATAAACTAGAAATTTTGATAAGGTTTCGCAAACCACTTTTAGGCAAATATTTCAACAAAGGACAATAACCTCATTTAAACAACAAATGGTAGTAAAAACCCGATCTTGTTTTTATGCATCAAAGAATGCTATTTTTCAACTAATAGCATATATTACCCATAATATATTTTAAACATGAGTTTAAAATACAAGGAAGAAATAAAATCACTCACCTAGAAAGAGTAAAAAACCAACTAAGCCCTTATTTGAGCCGACGTACTCGGATTCCTAACAATTAATTCAAAATAATATCAAAGACCGAGAAAAATGACATCCTAAATAATTACTTGGCTATCCTACACCCATTTATCGATAACACGACACCTACGTGCCAATGGAAAACTCGCCTTAAACGAAAACCTATTATTATCCGCGAGACACGGACACGCACTCAACTTTGTCACCCCATAACTTCCTCCACAAAAATCGGTTTCAAGCCAACTTATAGTCATTAGAAAGCTTTTTCGATGCACTACAACAACCCCATAACAGCCGCCTCAAAACCTCGCCGAAAACAGTAGAAAACCAGGCTCGAAGCTACTGTTCGCAACAGTAATAGATGCGCGCCGAACTTCAAAAATTTATTCCGGACAAACCGCAAGCTCAAATTCAATTCCGCAAAATGTTATAGCTTCACAACATCCTAAATTATCTTTCCCATATAAAATTTCAGCTCAACGACTCAAAAATTGGACTTCACCGCACAAATCTCCATAAACTCCGAATTTCAAGCCCTAATTGCTATTAATCCTTTCCAAGGATGATTAGATGCCTTAATCACTTACCGATGCCGAGGAACGAAGTTAAGATGAGCTGTGGATGCGTCCGAGGTGAGCACGTGGGAGTTTCGCCTCCATTTTTCCTCTTTCCCTTCCCTTTCTCCTCTCTCCCGTTTCTGCTTCTGCTTTGTTTTTTATTTTCTGTTCTGTGTTGCTTCTGTCTTCAGCAAGTCCACGCAGCAAGAAGAAGCAACAATTAAAGATGGGCTGGGCTGCTTAAAGGGAAAAAAACTGGGCTGTTTTGTGGCCCATATATTACATGAACCCTTATTTGAAACTAACTTGAACATTTCATATCCTTATTTGATATTACTTGGTCACTTCAAACCTTTATTTGAGACTATATTTGTTCTAGCCCTTGTTTAAGAAAATGCATCCACTTTGAACCCCTATCTGAAATTTTCCCAAAAAAATATAATGCCTCTAAATATTTAAAAAAAAATGGAAAGTAAAAAAATCTAGGATCATCACTTTAAATTACAATTGAATGATTGAGGGTAATTTTATGTTTTTGGTAAAAATTGAGTGGATTTAATCATGTAAAAGGTAGAAATAATGCAGTTTGCCTCATCCATGGCCACCAATCATGCCTCTCTCCTCCTCCTCATCCTCCTATTGCTCGGTGGCTCCGTCCATTTTGCCTCATCCTTGTGTCACAGGTCGATCAATTCATACCAATCACTCACGCCCGCGTAGCCTTAGGGATGCCCAAGTCAACCTTTCACACACTCACTTGAACACAAGGATCGTTTGAGAGTAAAGCTGAGTGTATTCACTTGTGATCAAGCATTTGTACAAGTGGAGTGAGGGTACCCTATTTATACAAGCGCCAAATTCATCCGATCTATCAATCCCCTCATCGATCCGATAGTTATGTTTGAATCAATACAATAATTACAAGGCTATAGGAAGGTCTAGGACGTGGGAAAGCTCAAGGGACGTCTATCATGGCCAACTGTATGGCCAAACCTTGGAAACCACAGGATCTTCTCACCATAAGAGGACGAGCGGAATATGACAAGCTATTGGAACTAAACAGTCATTGGGCTTAAAGGAGGGACTTGGCCGGGCCTTGGATGGGCTTTAGCCTAATTCGGGACTCGTTCGGGGCTCGCTAATCTCTTGGGCTCACTAATCTTTTGGGCCATGTCACTTGGGCCGCGGATGCCCAATCTCATCTTCAATGAAGTTGACAGCCGGGGAGTGTTGACACTCGAATTTTTGTCGGCACCTTTTACATATCCATTTATTTTGTAAAAATATAAAAATTTATAAATTTTCAAAAAGGAAAAAGATATATATAAAAAAAATGCAAACAAAAATATCAAAAAATAATGAAAATGAAGTCGAGCAGTCGGGCAGTGTCCGGCCCACTCTTTTTTTTTTTAAAAAAAAAGGCCTTCCTACATTCAGCTTTCCATTTCCGCTCTTTTTCTTGGCCCATCTTTCCTCATTTTCTTGAGCCAATCAGAAATAAAAAGAAACAAGAAGCCCGGTCCATTTTCTCTCTTTTGCACACGCGCGCGGCCAGGAAGGAGGAAGGAGGACGTGCGAGTGACTCCACCACGTGACGCAAGCAGGGGAAGTATTCCAACTGTCGTCAGAGGAGAGGTGGGCGAATCAGCATGGAGCATAATAAAAAGGAGCTTGCTTTCTAAAATGCACACCATACGTTTGTTAAAATGCTTGAAAGAAGACCGGAAAAATTCTTATGTTTAAACTGGAAACTGATCTCATTTGTCTCTGTATTCGTCGAACCCTACTTGATTTCTTCATATTTTGCTGTATTTTCATGTGACTTCACTATACGCTTCCCACTGCCGGCATTGGCCTTGCATATGACCCTTAACTAGAGCCCCTTGCCAGCATGTCCCGTCCACAGTTCAAGGCTAAACCAAATGCAACCAAAACCAACCCAGACCGATCGGTCCAGGTTGGACTAAAAAGGGCTATGCGAAGGCCCACTCCGAATTAATCCTAATTGGCCCACGAAAATTTTAAAACATCCCATTCCAATTTTTCCCGGCCCAACCTTTCACTTCGACCATATCTCACTGACCGACCCAAAAACGCAGCCCATTTTCCATACACGCAGCTCGGACTCATTCAATGTGCTTGTGCTTTGTTCATTTGTCGGGTTTGCTAGTTTTAGAAGTTTGAGTTCAGTGAGATGTTGGATGTATGCCCTAAAGCTACTATGTAATAGTTACATATTAGAGATTTCAGTTATACTACCATTATGTATTCATTCATTTGTCCAATTATTTTATGAATGATTCCGTAATATCAATTGCAACTAAACCTATTCTTGAGACGTCAAGAATATATGTGATGGGTTCATAGTTAAACTGAATATTTAAACTGTTCTTGGTCAATGGATTATTGAGTGAATATTTATAATCCTGTTGAGACCGATGTGTTCTTAACTTCATCATTAAGTATTGGATACTTAAGAGAATGATGAGTCGCAAGTCATTAGGTATTGTGATGCCTAAGTTAGAACACAGGTGTTTGTATTAGATAAGTTCACTGAACGTGACGCATATGGAACGATTAGCAATATGGAAGCTTTGAGCGTGATCAATGTCTAATTGTTCATGCTTTGGTCTTGTGTAAATAATCCTTAAACCTGAGGCACATTGTTAACTTGTGTGTCGAACAATTATGGTTCATGGGTGCACGTAATGCTGGGTCATTAATTCGTCATTATACTTGATGGTCATAGTTTGTTCATATATAAAGTTGCACATGTACGCAATATGGAATCTATCTCCTTGTCATATGCAAGGTATAATAATGATGTTCTATGCAATCTAATTATGACAATGCATTGAAATCATCGGCCAGGGTTGTAACTGAAAATAAATTGTTTATGTTTCAAACAAATGCGTGTCAATTAGATTTGTGCATATGATCGAATTGGTGACTTGACAAATATTCTATGGTCTTTGTTTAATCGGGACATAGTAAAACAGAGGGATTAAATTACACCATAGCCAAAACTGACAGGTTCATTATGTTCTTAAAGCATTCACACCATTTGGGTAACCATGACATATTACTAGATGTCAATTATGGAGGACCCAAAGATTAATCAGGATTGGGTACCTCATCTCCACCTCCCTTCAAGCCAACCCCTTCTCCTCAACTACCATCAACCAGACTCATGATCACTTCCCCTTTTTATAAGCCGATCCAAAAATGGGTACAAAAGAACCCCTCACGTCCTATAAACCTTCCCAGACCAAGCACCTGTATACCTAAACCTACACCATTCCCTGTTCTACCCAACATATGCATGTTTTCACCAGATGACTTTCCTCCACTTGATGCTAAAGAACTTGAAACCAGCGGCGCAAGGAAATTCCCTCCATTAGAAAGATTCTCTGATCCGCATCACAAGTTTCAGCACTCTCCTAAGATACCCAATTCCACTAGCCTTGATACACAAGGACAGCGTAAGCAACTGTTTGCTGCAGAGACTATTTTGAACTGGCATACTGAGAATGCTTTGACTCAGAATGAACTTCTTGGCACTGTTGCTACACATCTTGAACGTGTAGATCAGAATACTACGCTCTCTTGTAAAATGTTGAAAGACTTCCAAAACGGTTTCATCTCGCTAGAAACCAAGCAAACACCCCCTAGCCATTACCTGGAAGATCAGAAACCAGAAATTGAAAAGCTCAAACGACAAATCCATATTCTCAAAAGCCAGCAGTCATTTATTCCTGTTGATCAACCCTTTTTCCCTTCTCTCTCCTTACCATTGAAACTAGAATCTTCTCTTGGGGCCTCCTCTTCATTTGCTGCTGTTTTAAGCGTAGCTGCCCCTCCTCTGCAGAACAATTTCTTAATTCTTCGAGAGAAATTTCATAAGCTTAAGTAAAAGTAAAAGACGTCCCCGACTCCCACTGAGTCTTCGGTGTCACCCCCTAGTACACTAGAAAATCCTCCTGATAACCAACCAACTGGCGCTTTGACCATTTTGAACCCTCTTGAAAACTTTGTCCATCATCAGATCCCCTCAATTGCTGCAATTAAACCATCCAAAACGAGGCATGTGGAAACTTCTTCCGACTCCGACTCTGATATATTGATTGGATCATCCTCCTTGGAAGAAACCTTGTTCATGGCAGATGATGTCAAAGAAGAAAGCATGGTTTCTGAACCAGAAGTACACCACCAAGACCAGCTCGACACAACTCAAACTTTTTCTACGTCATCATCCAAAGTTTACTTCACCCCCGGACGACATTCCATATTATAAGTGGCCCGAAAGGCTCCAAGAATTTCATGCCTGGCTCACCACTAGGCATATTTCGGAGTCCAGCACTTATGATATTCTATTAGAATTTACTAGCCATTTTACCGGAGCCCTTAAAGACTGGTGGCACACTGCCTCAGAACAGGACTAGCTGTACCTTTTAACGCAGCCTCTGAATAATGCTATCTAGATTATCCATATATAATTTGTCGGCAAGCCAGAAGATTCGAAAAAACTCAAATGAAAGGAATTCTTCAAACGCAAATGTTGTTCTTTACGACGCAAAGATCTTGATCAACACTTCTAAGTTATGATTAAGCTATTCTATTTGCTTTGAGCAGATTGGAATCTCAAACCAATCTTTTTGGCATCCATCCCAAAAGAAGTCAACTAAGCTGCAGAAAAAACTCTTCAACAATGGCAAAAAAACATCACGGAAGCCACTCTTAGTGAAATCTAGCAAGCTATCCACATTGCCATCAAAGAACTTTACCTTCACAGAGAAGCCTTCCACAGCTATCTCAAGGAAAATAGGCATCTTGATAAGGCATGCTTGAAACCAGAATTGAAGATCAAATGCCCTAAGGATTGTTCTGATCCTTCCTGCACATGTTGCAAAAAGAATAGGCATTTTAAACGTTTCTCTTTCAATAAGAAATGCAAAGGAAAAGGCAAAGGAAAATGGAAATTCTTGCGCAAACGCCATCATCGCTCCTCCAAGAAAAAGAGCAAAGACAGATGTTATGTCTGCAACAAAAAAGAACATTTTGCTAAAAATTATCCAAAGGTAAAGAAAAGCGGAAGCCACTTGATTGATAAAATTGCCAAAAGCACTGGAGTTCAGCTTGACGACTCTGATATTGAGTCTGTCTTCTCTTTAGACGATCAACATTCAGATGACACTCTACGTGCAATTCAGACATACAGTTCAGATTCAACCTCAGATTCTGAAAATGACATATTCACCTTCTTCCCCGACTCTCCTAATGAGATCCAGACCACAGAACCAGTCCATCATCCCTATATCCCAATTCACCTCCTCCTGTCTAAATACCACAAACCAATTCCCCTTGTGGCACTCATAGACATTGGAGCCATTTTATTCATCCTGGACACAAAGATCCTTCCAGAAGAATTTTGGAAATCATCTATTAGGTATTTCAATTCTGCTTCTGGTGACACCTTCGCTACAAAATATCGTAGCAAACCCATCACTATCCAGTTCTTTCTCCAGTGTTCTATCACCACTAAAATCCCTAGTTCTAGATCTCTAAATAAAGATATTATCATCGATTGGGATATTCTAACCCAACTCCCAAGGCTTGGAATCCTTTCGCACGAACTTTGTTTTAAAAATCAATTCTAAGAATTTGTGGACATTAAGAGATTTTATGTCCTTCAACCAACCATGCTAGATCCAATTATCTAAAGTTTACTCTCCTCTTGTGCTGAGAACCACTCTGAGTTTTCCCAAATCTGCACCCAGCCTTTATGGAAAAACTCCCTCTTTTATGTCAAACTTCCTTTTAAAATGAATGAAGACTAAATCCTACAAAAGCCAATCATTCTGGGATGAGCCCAGAATATCTTGCACTTACTCAATAAGAATGTGCAGAACTATTAGCACAATGTCTCATTGAACCCTCTGATTCTCAATGGGCATGTGAAGCATTCTATGTCAACAAACGAGCTGAGCAAAATCATGGGAAAATGAGGTTAGTCATTAATTACCAACCTCTGAATCAATTCCTCCAAGATGATAAATTCTCATTGCCCCACCGCAACTCTCTATTTCTTAGCCTTGCCCAAACAAAGATCTATTCCAAGTTTGATCTTAAGGCAGGATTTTGGCAATTAGGTATTGACCCAGCAGACAGACCCAAAACAGGGTTCTGTATTCCCAACCAACATTTTCAATGGACAATTGTTCCTTTTGGCCTTAAAATTGCACATTCCCTTTTTCAAAAGGCTATGTGCAAAAAATTTTAACCCATCATTTCTCACTCCCAGATATATATTGATGACATCCTTACATTCGGCCCTAATGAACAATCACATTGCCAACTCCTGACACAATTTGCTGATATTGTCAAAAAATATGGAATCATGATTTCCTAGAAAAAGATGATTCTTGCCCAAAATGAAATGAATTCCTTGGCATGCGCTTGAAAGATGGAACCTATTGCTTTGAACCTCATATTACTAATGAACTTCAGAAATTCCCTGAAAAGGACTTCACTGCCAAACAAGTTAAGTAATTTCTTGGCATTGTCAATTATCTTCGAGATTTTACCACCCAAATTTCCAAAACCCTCAAACCTCTCCAAAGGATGCTTAAGAAAAATCCTCCTCCATGGGGATTAAAGCAGACTCAAGCTATCTCTCAGCTTAAACAGACCCTGCAACACCTCCCTCTATTAAAAATCTTCTCCACTGGAAAATGGATTCTCCAAACTGATGCCAATGATAAATACTGGATAGCCATCCTTTTTGAAGAAATTGATGGAATCGGGTATATTTGTGCCTACAAAAGTGGTCGATTCTCTCAGGCAGAAATCCACAACCATTCCACTTTCAAGGAGATACTTGCAGTCAAGTATGGCATCAAAAAGTTCGAATTTCACCTCATTGGACACCATTTTTTTGTTGAAATGGATATGTTCTCTTTCCCTCAGATGCTCAAGTTCAAACAGAAGCAAATTCCCCATCCACAGTTGCTCCGATGGGCTGAATGGTTTTCTAAGTACTCCTTTGAAATCAAACATATTCTAGGGACTAAGAATATCCTTACCGACTTCTTGTCTAGGCCAAAAGAACCAATTCAAGCAATCAACATGTATGTCAAGAAGGAACCTCTCTCCGAGACATACCGCACCACTGATATGCAGTGTGGTTGGCCAAGTCTCAAGTATCCTCCTGAAATCCCACTGGCAATTCGACATAATGTCCTGAAAGAAAGGCTCCTAGGATTAATGTGGGAATATCATCTCCGAATTTTTCGAGAACATGGCGGATTGATGCTTAGATCAGATGGACTCCATCCACAATATCCATTCATTCATCCTCTTCAATGGTCTCTTAATGATAAATTTTCAGAAGACCTGAAATGGTTATTTTGGTACATGTTCAACTCCGTACACCATACCCATTGAATTTCCCACTGACAAAATTTTGCAGGTTCTTATCAAAGACGCAATTGGTCATGATCATAATCAGAAATATCTCTTGGACATTTTCGCATGGTTTAAACCACTCAAATACTTGAAGGAACTTTTCAAAGTCCAGAATCGTCAAGGAAGGCCTGAACTAGAGCGACATACTATTATCCTGTTCCACCGACCATGGACATATTACCATCCCATTGGATGGATTTCTGATAAACCTTTTGTTGTATGAACTTCAAGTTACAAGCCCCAAGTTTTCCAAGAATTTGCACAAATTCACCAAACACTTCCTTACTCCGTTATCACCAGCAGACCTACATCCCGAGAGAACTCCAGAGGATCCTATGTCAAGAAAATCGCACCATCCCACCATCCCACCAAAAGCATGGCCATCCGCCCAGGTCCCTGTCTTCTGAGACCACCTTGAAGCTTGGGATCCCACAAGAAATCAGATTCAAGAAGCTCTCCATGTCTTCAGACAAAACAATCCAGACTCCTCCACCCCCTATAACCCTTAGGGGGGCCACTTTCACAAGACTCTTGGGGAGACAGCCAAAATTACGCCCCTTTTTCTGGCTCTTTCTCCGATCCTTTCGGTGCTAGCTCCTCCCGTCCACCCAACCCGTCGACAGAAGAAATCGAGAATCTTATCCGTGCCTTCAAAAGAGAAAAAAACGGAAGCTCCAGTCCATCAGATATAGATGAAGACGCTCCATCAAAGCACAGTTAGCTCATCATAGCTCTGATGATTCAGACTATGACTATAATGATAGAGATGGGGCGTGGCCAAAATAGCCGCTACGAAATCATTGTAGCAACGGTCACTGTACACTATACACTATTCATCTTTTACTGTAGCACCAGGCAAAAATCATTATTTGTAGCTTATCACGGGATTTCTTTAATACTCCTTATGTTTGTAGCCCATAAGTGGCTAGTATGTTTCCATAATTGTGTCCGAGTAAGGCCAGTCTGCCTGCTCTTGTCATTTGTATCCTCATTTGCCTATATAAGAGCAATGAGTCTCTATTGTAAAAACCAGAGAGTGAAATAAGAAGTGTGTTGTGTACTCTACTTCCAACATGATCTTCTAAACACTCCCATTTTCTTCTAGTCCAGAACAATGGTTCTGAACAAACACTATGATTGAGAAAAATCCTGAAGTATGCTCTGCACTTGCTCTTATGGGATCTTGTGCATTAGAATTTCCGATATCCTAGAGCTTACTATGGTCTAGATTATAGTTTGAGAAGGAACTTGGTGACTGACAGGCAATCCCTATTAAGGCTAGGAAGGGCCGTGTGTGGGATAACATACTTGTCACAAGTTTTCAACTCAAACTTGGATCTCGTTCATAGTACCCCTTTATGGTATCAGAGTCATGGATTCTTTTGAATCATTTTAGTTTGATCAAAACTTTGTTTTGATACTAGAAGAGAAATTCTCTCCTCATGGAAACCTCAGATTCTCCTTCTTCCACCCCTCTTCCCATCTCCCTTACCTCTAACCTCTCTCTCCAACCTCCCCCAGAGTTACGAAAATCTTCTTGTTCGAAAATAGACTATCTCTATGAGGTTGTTTACATCACTGAAGATAGCAAGATCTCAGAAACTCAGCTTCCCATGATGAATTCCTACACCGCTTTCGCCAAACCACCTTCTTTCTCCCCACTTCGCTCCATAAAACACTTGATTAAACATACTCCTCGCACTATTAAGGAATATGTTCAATCTTCCAGGTTTGATCGGCACCCTATCTAGGCCACTAAACAGGAACAGTTTGTCACTCTTTAGATACCACCTAAGTTTCCATCCCAATGGATCCAACAAGGCTATATTCATCTTCATTTTGGAGCCATCCGCCTTGCTTTAACCTTCCATGGCTGAAAAGGCTTACCAGTTACTGCTAGGATCACCCTCTTGGACACCAGATTTTTGGAATACCAAAGAAGCTTGTGTTGGTACCATCCAAATCACAATGAATGCGGGCACCATCTTTGTAACACTTTTCCCCAACTATAACATTGTCCTTGCAGACCCCAACTTGCTTACTACTCTTAAGGTCCAGCTACAGATCACTAGAGCCCCTCAGATTCCTGGATCAATTGCTGCCACTTTACACTGCCAAATGATCTATCATGTCTAGAACCATGCCATATATCTCAATATCCCAAACTCTGAAGATGCTCTTGTCATCTCGATAGACCATGACCAAACCTCTTGTATTCATGTTCCCCGCCAGATTCTGAGAAATGAGCTTGTTAAACTCCTCCCTAATAGTTGGGTCACCAACTATGAAAAGCTCCACCAGAGTTGCAAACCAGTTTAGTCCAGCGAACCTCAGTTCACTCGGAAAAAAAGATGGTACTGTTGCCATCAAGTTCAGCAAGACCAAAGAGGAACATTCATCTATTTTTCCTACCATCCTTTACTTCACCCCCTGTCCTACTGATCTAGTTTCATGTGAGCCAGACAATAAACAGTTTGTCCAATCCTTTGGTTCACAAGGACAGCCAATTTACTTCTTTAAAGACCCCACAGGACATTGTTTGGGACCCTGATTGTGCTTGTTCTTCATGTACAAAATTTGAAGACGAAGACAACCGGACTTCTTCCAAAAAGAAGAAGTACAAGTCTTACTACTAGCTTAGTGATGAACCTAAGGATGTCACACACCATAACCAATTAGGATAACATGGAACAAGAGAAAAATAATTTTGCAATTACTACAGTCACATTAAGTTGACACGAAATTAAACTAAATGGGAGTTAATTTAATTTGTATTATAGTCATGAGTTTACATGCATATGATGCACACGCATACCCAAAGTGGATACATGTTAATGTACCCTAAATGTGCACACAAAGATTATGTTCCTTTTATTTTTTTAGGAATTGATTAATTAATTAATTATTCATTTTATTAATTAAATTATGCACACAGTCAGCAATTGTTGCTGACCATGTGCAACACACTTCTTGTGCGTGGTTTCATTTTTAATATAAAAAAAATTGTGCATGGCATGATGGCATGCATGCAAGATACGATCGGCAACGGTTGCTAATCATGGGCATGAAAGACAATGTCGTCCCACGATCGGCAACGGTTGCTGGTCGTGGGTGGAATAACATGATCAGCAACAGTTGCTAGTCGTCCCACAATCAGCAACGGTTGCTGGTCATCCCACAATCAATCGTGGGTGGTTTTCCACAGGTAAAATAATTCTTATATAAAGCGTGAGTGTGCGTTTTTGTGCGCGTGTGTATGAAAATGAAAAAGTGAAAAGGGAGTCTCTCTCATTTGGGATATGGCTAAAAACATAAAATGATACGAAGGATTATCTCTACAAAATTGCTAATACAATCATAGTGGTGATTATCCGCAAGTTCTCTCTTCGTTCGACATCCATTGGTGGTGTGTCTGAACAAGAGATTCAACGTTTATAGGGTTCGAACTGAAGAACATTCCAACCAATTCGTTTAAAGCACGCTTCGAGAGGTAATTCGTTTAACTCCCTTTTTACATTCAAATTTTTTATTAAAACACACGAACAACGCTTTTGAAGATACATGTATAGAAATATTTCATTTTTGTTTTCCACTGTGTTTATATTAATTTGCCTATACATCGATTCATGAAACCCCAACATAAGATGAGATGCCCGTTTTTCTCTTCTTTTACTTTTCTTTTATTTTGTCCTTTTGTCCTATTTCGTCTTTCCCACGGCAGGTTTCACTTTCTTCCACCAACACGCAGCTCGGACTCACGCTTGTATGTTTGGTGAATCGTTGGACTGTCAAGGCGTGGATAAGTGCCGGACGGTGGGAATGACTAGCGGGGGGAGTTGGTTCTGTGATGGCGGAGCATGGCAGTCGTCAAACATGGCAGTCGTCAAACGGAGGGATGGATCCGCCGAGTGTTCATGATTATGGAAAAACCCAAAAAAAAAAAAATTAATATTAAAGAATCGTTAAAAAAAAATTAAAAATTCAGAAAATTCTAAAAAATATTAAAAATTCAGAAAAGCTTTAAAAATCCAAAAATTGAAATTCCTCAAAGAGCTTTAAAATAGTTTTTGGGTAATTCTATCTTAAAAAGTGAGAACCTTTTGGTTTAAGATTGTGCTTAAAATCATACGGGCCCTTAAGACTCTTCTTTACAATTTCTATTGTACTTAAAGACAAGCACTCTTTAATTGCGCACTTTCGATGTGATAATTGTAGTTTCCCCTTAGTTTAGTTAGGATTGTTGTTAGATGCTTGTTTTTCCCTATAATTCATTTAATACTTTCTTTGAGTTAATGATTATTATCTTCGTAATTGTGCATCTACATGTTAGTAAAAATGTCTAAAATCAATTCAAATTGCCTAAAAAAATCTTTTCCTAAAATGAACAATATTATGTACTGAAAAATCACTAGTTGATCGATTAATGCAATCAAGTTCTGAACTATAGACTCTTTGGTTATATAGGAAGTGAGATACACTCCTATGCTTCATTTAGTTTTTAGCCAACCTCAATAAGCTAATGATAACTCTTTATTATAAAAAATTTTATGATCACCCTATGCCATGCGGGGTATAGGTTTAAGAAGGCTTGTATCTAATTGAAATGTCTTAGATCCATTCTTTAGATAATATCCTTAAACCTATGTATTTTTCACTCCGAACGGAAAAGGTAGATCACGACAGAGTTAATTTAAATTGCAATTGGATAATCGAGATCAAATTTTATCTTTTTGATTAAAATCCTGTGGATTTAGTCATATAAAAGAGATCGAGAAAGACCACCCATTTTTTGTAGAACGCCGATTTCTTTTGCGTTTTGGCTTTCGCCAGGTGGGTAGAATCACACGAGGCAGTAACTCGATGGGTCCTACCGAGATCGCTCCTTCCACGAACTCCTACTATTCCGATCCGCCTCTCCCCGGTCAGCGTCCGGGCGCCGTTCACATATAGTGTAGTGACCTTACCCAATATATATAAGCCCCCGCCTAATTCCAGGGTAGCAATCAATATTTCCCCTATGTCTATATCAAGGATGGATAAGTAGGTTTGCGAGTACCTGAACTCTTGAGTTTTGAAAAGAGCGAAGGTTGTTTTCACAATACCTACCATTGATTTGGAGGGCCCGAAATGCACTGATTTTTAAGGAAGAAAGCCAAACCTGAGCTCAATAATCAGTGAAGCTAGTATAATGCATTAGTTGTTTGAAAAATGGAATCCCAACAAGAAAAATAGTGATTCTGAGCTTATTGGTGTAAAGGAAAATTGGTTTTCTCCATATCGAGACTCAGGGGTGGGGAAAGTATGGCACACCTGAACTGATCTATAGGTTGACATAGTGATCGATAGCTTATCAGTCATTGAGGCCATTTTGGGCTGAGCGGATGTTCCATGGGCTTATAGACCAATAGTGATGGATTGTCACAAATTAATGGCCCAATTGAAAGATATTACGCTGACATTTGAACCAAGAGAAACTAATCGAGCTGCATATTGAATAGCAAAAGCCCATAACTCTGGGTCTCTCCCAACTAAATAGGTCTCAATGCCCTAGCATTCCCTTTTGCTTATTTTATGTTTAGACTATGGAAACGATTGTCATCATCCAATTTCGTAGCATGAAATGAAGTATTTTCCGACCAAAAAAAAAAAAAAAAAAAAAAAAAAACTTACTTAGATTTGCATGAAAACACCTCTTGGTTTAGTTTTGGTCCAAGGCATTCACACCATTGCCGTCCTTCCACACCTACACTTTCAGTTTTCCATTTCTAATAAGTCAATCGAACAAACCAAAATGACGTGATCGAAACTATGGAAATCAGGCCGCGCTAAAATTAGGTGGATTTAGTCATATAAAAGAGAGTGAAAACTCTGGCCCCTTCTTTTTGAAAACGTGACGTCTACTCTCATATCTCTTATTTTATCCCCATTAGACCTCCCCGCTCGGAACTTTCTCTTTCCGCGGACCGACCGATTTCCTTGCATCTCAGGCGGGTCATGTCCCGTCCAGTCCGGTGCACTCTGCGACAAACTGTACTCTCCTATGTCCGCTCTCTCTCTCTCTCTCTCTCTCTCTCTCTCTCTCGGTGCAGTGACCTATATAAACACGCCGGATCCTCTGCACTTAACTCCCCACCCCCTCCCCCTTACGAATATCCTTCCCTCCCTCTCCACGCCTCTCTTCAACCTGCAACAGCTCTCTCATCCATGGCCACCGCCAACCGCGCCTCCCTCCTCCTCCTCCTCCTCCTCCTCCCTCCTATGCTTCGGCGGCTCCGTCCATTCCCGCCTCATCCTCGGGCCCTCGGGCCTCCGACGCCCAATCCCGTCTCTGACGGAGTCGATGGTCAGCGAGGCGGTGGGGGCACTCCCTACCCGCGCCTCCCGCAGTCCTCCGCCGACTCCTCGTGCGACCAGACGTACGGTTTCATGCCCTGCACCATCTCGTTGCCCGGCAGCCTGTTCCTGATTGTCGTGTACGGGTACAAAATGTTCATGGCGGCCACGTACCTGTCCAACAGCAGCGAGCTGTTGCTGCAGATCCTCGGGTCCGGCATCGTCAGCAGACTCTTCCTACCCATGCTCGGCGTGCTGCCCGACGTCATGCTCATTCTTGGTCAGTATTTTCTCTCCTCATTGGAATCTGATCTTTGTGTGCCCTCATTCCCACATTTTTCTCGGGGATTTCATTTCTCCTTCGTTAGCCCAATTCCGGGGATGATAGAAGAACGTCTTCGGCAGAACGCGACGGAAAATTTTGCGCATGTTAGCTGTAGTTCCTCGCGTCTACTCTTGATGGAGACGATATCGATTGAGCTCAGCTAGTTATAGCTCAGGGGACAGTAATATCTATGCGAGTTTCCCATGCTTTTTCCGAATCTATTACTGTTTGCGGCGTGATCGAATGAGCGCAGCTGGCGTTATTTGCTTTGAATCCAAAAGTTGCCGTTTTAGCTTTGAGCGGAGTCCAGTTTCCTTTCTCTGTTCGGATCCGAGAAAGTGCGAGGATGTGGAGAGGCGTTTTCTTTTTCTCTATCAGTTGAATGGAAGTCGAGGATTATAATATATTCTATGTCGCTTGCTTCCTTCAATTCCGCCATTATCGTCAACTTAACGAGCATGGCGGAGCAGGCAAGAGGGTAAAATAATACGAATCTATTCGATTTCGTAAATACAATGTTTCTTGTTTGATTGATGAGCATGTTATACGCGAAGCTCTTTTTCTTCCATCGCCGCTCAATTGCTATTTTTAGGATAAATTTCTTGCATAATGTTAAATAAGTTGTTATTCTTCCGTGACATATTAATAAATCTGCATGTTTCCACTTTTGGGTGATTCTTTACCTGTATCGGGCATGAAGAAAATGTGATTTTTTTTTGAAAAATATTTTTAAAAAATTAATTTTTAAGAAAATATAATTATTTTTCGATATTCGGATAAAATCTGAAAATTAAGAAAAAAATACTTTTCGTTATTCAATTTGGGAAAATATTTTTCATTATACACTCTTTTTTTTTTTAAATCGATTTTAATTATTTTTATTTTAAAAAATCGATTATTATATTTTCTTTTTTCTTTGTTTCCTCTTCTTCCTGGCCGGTCGCCGGCCACAGCTACGGCCACCGACCGGCCACAGGCTCGCCGCTCGCCAGATCGGCGAGCGCGAGACTCGAGCTCCAGATCGGCGAGACAAAGCCTCAGGCTCGCCGATCTGGCGAGGCCGGAGGCCGGCGAGCTCGAGCCTGTTCGCGCCCGAGATCGGCGAGCCAGAGCCTCCGGCTCGCGGATCTGACGAGCCAAGCCGACCTTGCCGAAGTACCCGGGATGGTACTTGTCAAAGAGGATGCGGTGGTGCTGCATGCCACCAGCGTTACCGCGGCCTCCCTCCGGGGTGCTTGCAGTGCTTGCCGATGCGACTGTGACCGACGCTCACGTGGCCGCGCTTCTTGCGGTTCTTCTTGAAGCGAGTCCTCATTTTGTTGACTGTCCTGTCCTATAGGATTTTGGATATTTACAATTGCGATTGGGCGAAGACCACATTGGGCTGGACCGGCTGGTTAAGTTTGTCCACTTATTTCCGAGCCCCTTTGCTTAATCCTTTTCCGCCCACTGCTCCACTCTATCACAAGTGTATTGTGGTAAATTCATTAAAGATGTACCAATTTAGAATTTGTAGTGGTCAAAAAATTAGTTCGATGTAAATTTATCACTGATATATCAGTTCAGGGTTTTTGATGATATTAACCCAACAAATTAAGACCTAATTCTGGAATGAAATGAATACAAGAGGAAAATGTATGCATGCTAGGACATCAAGAAATATAAAGATCACAGTTTTATTTGCCTTCATTCAGTTTTATTTTTCTGGCCTTCATGAAGAAATTTACTAAGATCCTTCCGCGTGAATATGAATTTTTGGTCTTTTTACATTTTTTTTGAAGTTATTTCTGTTTGAAAGTCATGTATCTCTATCCATTTACGCTGCTTCAACAGTTTCTTAGTCGATTTGATCATCACAAGGATCTGTTAACATATAGCAAACAAAATGTGTCACTTGAGGTTGCAATCGTTTTTCTTAAGATTGCGATTTATATGTCACGTTTTGATAGGATCCCCTTCCTCCTTTGATGCTTAATGTGTCTCGTGGGCTTGTTTGTCTATCTCTAACTACTGGAATTTGTTGTGATAATTCACAGCGAATTAAGCCTTTACTGAATGGTTCCTCCGCTTTGTTATACAGTGTCTGGACTTTCTGGAAGCACAGAGACTGCTCAAAGTCAAGTTTCCGTTGGAATGGGCTTTTTAGCTGGATCAACTGTCATGCTTCTTACAGTTATATGGGGATCTTGCATTATCGTTGGGAAGTGTGATCTTCATAACTCAGATGCATTGGACGAAAATGACACAAAAGGATTTAGCTTGAAAGGTATGTCTTGGTTGTTCCCGTTGTCCCAGTTGTCCCAGTTTGGTCATTCAATTTTGGTTGTTTCTTGTTGATCATTCATGATCAAGGATCGTCTGCAAAATCTGGGCTGATTTGATTTGACAATTTAATGATCCTCTAGATATTATTTTCCTTAATTGAGCAAACATGGACAAGGGAAAATCTTTTGCAGCTAGTTCTTCAGGAGAGAAGTGAGATCAGGGGTGTGATGAATGTTAAGAGGTGCAGACCTGAATAATTGTCTTTGGGGTGCAAGTAGCCCTTTCTCTTATCCATTTCTCATAAGAAGATTAACATATTCCTAAAGTGGTTATTGGTCCGAAAAACGAGTGTTATTTCTTGTGATTTATTTTAACGATCAAGTTTATTTATGGTTGATATTGTGCCTATTTAAGGATACTCTGCAGTGTCAAGTAGTCATCTCACCTTGATGAATGACTTCAAGTACATTGTCTATCTTCGCTCTTGCAGATTCTGGTGTCAGTACAGATTTGTGGACAAGTTATGCAGCAAGGATTATGGTCTTTTCAGTGATACCCTTCATTATTGTTCAATTGCCTCAAATTCTCAACTCAATTTCGGGGAGGCACTTGTCTGTCTTAATTTCACTGATTGCCTCTCTGATTCTATTTATTGCATATTGCATCTGTCAGGTAGCCACCAATTGCTTCTAAATTATGCCATAAATATGCAGATAAGTGTGATGGACACATTGCGTACGTGGAACCAAGAAAAACTGGCTGTATTGTTTGTCATGCTGCTCCAATGAGACGAGCTAAAACCAATTTATATATCAAGATTTGATTGTTCTCCTTTTGTCTGCTTAAAGTTTTAAATTTGATGCAGGTTGTCCTGCCTCAGGTTCAGAGGCAGCGACTTGCTGATGTGGAAGACAAGCATGTCTTTTTCGGTTTCTTAAGACACATACGGACGCTTCCTTATTCCCCGGGGACACCTCCCTCTCCCCCGGGGAGGCTTCTTGCAGATGATGGCAAACTCAATGAGGATGTCGTGAAGAAGTTAGTTTCCACTGGATGTACTAGGTTTTGCTTCTTAAAAAATCTCAGATTCAGCTAAACCAGCAGGCTGACTGGATTTTACCATTTCAGGGAATTGGATAAAGATGGCGATGGATATATAAGCACTGCAGAACTTAAAGTACTGATTGTAGGAATCCAATTGGAAGAAATAGATTTGAATGATGCTGTAAAAAAAATCATGAAAGACTTTGGCTCCTCAAATGATTGGCGTCTGGAATTGCCAGAGTTTATAAAAGGTATTTCTAGATGGGTTGACAAGGCTAGGAGTTCAGGCGCTGCTTATGGAATAAAAAACTTTGGTGCAAAGGAGTTTCTAGATGACTTGCACCATGTAAGTTGTTCTATCTAGTAGTTTTAAGAATAGCGGTTTAGAGCATGTTATTGAGTCTTATGCCCTTTTGCAATTTTTTTCCGCAGCGAATTAGACAGGAACATGCTCGATTGAAAGCTGGGGATCAAACTGATGAGGTCACTGAAGGTGTTGAAAATCCTACCACCTTAAAAGCAGTAGTATTACTGGTCCATGGAATAATCTTTGCAGGGGTTTTCGCTTACCCCCTTGTAGATGCAGTTGACAATTTCTCAGATGCCACCGGTCTCCCAACTTTCTTCGTCTCCTTTATTGCTCTTCCCTTGGCTACCAACTCCAAGAAAGCCGTTTCAGCAATTGTTAGTGCAAAGAGGAAAAAGCAAAGAACCGCCTCGCTTACTTTCTCCAAGGTTGGTTGTCCCCTTCTACTGGGTATTAGCTTCATTTAACAGTTATTCTGTCAAAAGTAGGAAACTAGATTGAGAAACTAAGGTCCTAGTTTGATTTGGACCGATAGAGTGGAGTATTCCGCAACAAATATCATGTCTTTCCATGAGCATGTAAATAGCGTCACATCAAGTTTGCTACTTTTTTTTTCTCTACAATGGATTGATCACATTGAGCATGATAATTGGCTGGTAGATGTTCTTTCAGACCCTGAAATAATCCATCAAGCTGTGGAGGTATTTTACATGCCACCGCAGTTATTATTTGCTCATTTTAGTGTGCCGTTACATTTGTATATTGAGGTTGCCTGATCTCATTTTTTTCTCATGCAGCTATATGGGGCAGTAACCTTGAACAATCTCCTTTGCCTGTCGGTTTTCTTGGCCATTGTTTACATCAGAGGATTGACATGGGATTTCTCGTCTGAAGTGCTAGTTATTCTCATTGTTTGCTTTGTGATGGGAACCTTCGCCAGCTTCCGCACCACCTTCCCCTTGTGGACGTTTTCACTGGCCTTTCTTCTTTATCCTTTTTCCCTGGCACTGGTTTATGTCTTGGATTATTTATTTGGCTGGTCATAGACTTGGAACTCTCTCTCGGGCAACAGCGATTTTCCTTTCCATTTATTATTTATTTAGTGACCGGTGATTGTAGATTTGTATGTGTTTTACTTTTACTGCTGAACGGGTTTTAAGCATACTTTCAGCTCTTGGCAGGATAAATGACAAGCCTAACAGTTTCAGCCTTTGGTTTGCAATACATTATCATATAGACTTGATTTATGGATTACGTGAAGCACAAAACCAAAAATATGGGAGAGATGAATCCTCTTCCATCATATCCATTTCCCATCATGTCGTCATTTCCTTGACGTGTAATTGACTTAGTTTAGTAGCACAACTGGAGACCACTAAATTCTCGCCAGCTTCTGTGTTTTTGCTCAACTCGAGAACCTGCAAAAGCCTCACTTCTAATGGAAATTGCTTACCCATGTTGAAAAGAGTTTGTGATCAATCAGTTTAGATGAGGAAATAAGAGTCATCCCCTAATAAGCACCTCCATTTCAAATTACCTCTTCGTTTTAAACTATCTTTTCCCCACGGAGCAGCAAAACTTGGGCTATCGAAGCCCCTGTACAGCAACACTTCACAATAGACACCGATAACTCACTGTCATGATACACGAATTTCTTAATACGGCCATTCTAGGAACATATCCCCTGAATTTCTCCTGGTGTCCGAGGAAAGCACGGAGTTGACTGATTCTAGACTCATCACAATGTACATATAAATTTGATTTTCACCGATTGCCCGACTCGTCCACAGAACCGAAAATTGAGAGAAAATTCCCACTCCAGAAGGGCTTAATTAGCAAGAACTTCTGCTTCCACAATGATAAAGAAAGACAAATCTTCACAGCTTACCGAAAGAGAACAACAGGCACGCGCGAGAGAACAACCGAACAACAACCAATCCCCAACTCGGGCTATTTCACGAGTAAGATCGGGGTTTTCACATAGGAAATAAAGATGGATGAAGTCATCCCATGCTGTAGCCACAACAATCAATGTAATCGTGTTTTAAAGGTACAAAAGAATCGAGATTGAAAGCCGACGGCATGTCAGAATGTGTTGTAAAATAGCCTGAAGTCATTCTTTGATTAAGAAAAGATAATAGTATTAACCTAATTTTTCAGTTGATAAATGTGTTGTAAAATAAAATGTAATTTTTTTTCCCACGGCATCGCACGGTTATTTTTGGTGAATCTTAACTGTGGAGTATTTTCTGAATTTGTTAAAATTATTTAAGAAATTTTTCTATTCTGGCCTTGAACTGAGTCAAATGAAACACTGGCTTAATATATTGTTTTTCAGAAATTTCTAAACTGCAGCAAAACTGATGTTACACCTTCGAATAAATTAAATTTTTGGGTTTGGTCAGTTCGGTTTGGACTTTAAATATTTCTACACTTATTTCGTTATGGTATAACGATTGAAAAGTGTTTTGGTATATGCAATTTGCAGAATAGCTCCTCTCATACACCTTCAACTAAACTACTTGGCACAAGACCGAATCAAATCAGAGAGCTTTCATCTGAAAAACTATGGAGTTGATGCAGCAGACAATCATATGGACACATGCATTTGATAGAGCAAGAACGATACAGGGCAAAACAACGACACATCTCCATCCCAAACAAAGCATGTATTCTCCAACGAAAAAGACTATCCTGAAAAGACAATCTATCTATCTCATAAGTCCGACATGAATGGAAAACAAGATGATCAATCTATGCCCTGGCCTCACAGAAAAAGCAACATGTCAACCTCCTATGCTCTTCTACTCCCTTTCTCCCTTTCGGTCTTTGGAGTCACAAGTTCGCTATCCACTGACAGTAGTTGCTAGTGGTGTTGAGGATCCGGCCCTCCCGGTGTGGCTCTGTCCATTTCCACTTCCTCCATCATTCTCCTTGGAACATGACCGGACTTAGGAACACTATACCCTAAGTTCCGCAAGATTTTTTTGCTGTTGATTCTCTTTGGCACATCCGAGAATCCATTAGAAATGAGCTTCGTCTCTGAACTCACCATGAGCAACAGAAGGAGGCACAATATCAGTATAGGAGCCTTGGTAAAATGAGTCATGTTGGTTTTGAAAAGCTAAGGATGGAAGTAAATCTGAGATGAAGAAAGAGGCCTTATATATACACACGCATATACGAGGAGGCAAATCGGCCACCCTCAGGCAGAGGGGCATTATTAGAGCGGTGCGCTGTGAAGACAGATAATAATGGAACGTCGTATAAGCAGAAAACTTTGACCAAACGGGACATTTTGTCTCCCTTCCAAGAACGGTTTTTTTTTCTGCTTTCTTGAGTCATCCATCACCTTAAATTTCCCAAATTGCATCCATAGTGTTCGAGTCCTTTGAGCTGAACTGACTTCATGCTGGAAGTAGGAAGCAATCTACACTCAACAATTTTTATCAGAGATTTTAGTTTTTAGTGATGAAAGCATGGTTTACAAATTGGTTTAAACGGGGTATCTAAATAAGCGGAACATATTCAAGGAACCGAGTAAGATTTTGTCATGACAATTTTTGTGAGTGAGTCCTTTACCCCAATTATTATTCTTCATTAGAAGGATCAAACCGGATGATCATTTCTTTTCTCATTTTCAATGAAGTGCCGTTCTACTGGAGCTGGTATCTCGAAGTTAGCATGCTTTTATCAGTGTAGATACTGTTTTTTTTACCCCTTTAAACGTGATTTGTAATGCCATCCTTGCGTATATGTTCAGATTGGTGTTTGATTTTCACCTGAGCGATGCGATTTA
Organism: Corymbia maculata; assembly: GCA_014182735.1. Taxonomy (NCBI): domain Eukaryota; kingdom Viridiplantae; phylum Streptophyta; class Magnoliopsida; order Myrtales; family Myrtaceae; genus Corymbia; species Corymbia maculata. Next base: position 8,662,920 of record CM024687.1, on the reverse strand, counting down.
CCAGTGGCATCGCTCCATCCTCAGACTTTTATTTTTGTTCTCGGTTTCTTTTCCCTTGAATATTTGCTTGTTAAAAGCATCAAAAAAAGATGCCTTTATCTTAATCTCGATTTGGTGTGTAATGTGGCAGGTTACGAAGAAACCTCAGGTGAAGTTCTCCGAGTTTGTACTTCCTGAATTGCTACTTTTGGGTGTCATTTCGTCGCCATGAGAGGCCTTCTTTTTTGACCCTGTGGTTCTGTAGTGAAAGATGTAAATTCTTTGCTAGTCCTTGGGAGGTGGCTGTGTTGAAACATCATTAAATCATAATGCCATGAAAACATTCTTTCTGACTCGTCTTACAAATTTATCTGTGCTAGATAAAGTTTTTTCGTTTATCATGCCTCTAAATAAAAATAGAGTCTACTTTATGGAAGTTTAATTTTTTCTTTTTCCGCCTCATTGTCTGTTTCTTTCAATCTAATCAGGGATGTTTTTATATTTGTGCAATTACAAATTTCCTTTTAATTTGTGTAACCATTCCAATCATGTAATTGAGAATATATATCTTTTTATGTCGCTTTGGTTTTTTAATATCTATAGTCTTTTGGATACATCTGGAATTTCGCCTAATGTACGAAAGTGGCAAAGTTAGATAGTTTAGGACTGAATTAAGGTTTAGTGCTAATTGGACAATCTCTCCTAAGAAAGAGTGCCGTGCTATTATTGTCATATGCCATTTATTCTGTTTGGGGTTTTTAATTAACTAATCCTGACCTCATTAACACGGGGTGTTTAGAAATTAGAATAACCGGTTCCCCGCATATAATATTATAACAGTATAAACAAATAACATAAAATTTCATTAAAGTCATTCTTTGATTAAGAAAAGGTAATAATATTGACCTGATTTTTCAATTGATAAGTATGTTGTAAAATAAAATATAATTTTTTTTCCCACGGCATCACACACTTATTTTTGGTGAATCTTAACCGTGGAGTATTTTCTGAAATTATTTAAGAAAGTTTTCAATTTTAGTCTTGAACTGAGTCAAATAAAACACTGGCTTAATATATTATTTTTCAGAAATTTAATGTTACACCTTCGAATAAATTAATTTATGGGTTTGGTCAATTCGGTCGGACTTTAAATATTTCTAATATTCTATAGTTATTTCGTCATGGTATCACAATTCGTAAAGTGTTTTGGTATATGCACACTTTGCAGAATAGCTCCTCTCATACACCTTCAACTAAACTACTTGGCTCAGGACTGAATCATATCAGAGAAATTGCATCTGAAAAACTATGGAGTCGGTGCAGCAGACAATCATATGGCACATGCATTTGATCGAGCAAGAACGATACAAGAAGGCAAAACGATGACACAACTCCATCCTAAACAAGCATGTAGTCTCCAAACAAAAAGACAATCCTGAAAAGACACTCTTATCTCACAAGTCCGACCTGAATGAAAAACATCATCTATTCACTGGCCTCACACATGTCAACCTCCCTTGCTGTTCTATTCCCATTCCCCACTGAGTCTTTGAAGTCACAAGTTCTCCATCCATTGCCAGTAGTTGCTAGTGGTGTTGAGGATCCGGCCCTACCGGCGCGGCTCTATCCGTTTCCAGTCCCTCCATCATTCTCCTTGGAACACGACCGGACTTAGGAGCACTATACCCTAAGTTCTGCAAGATTTCTTTGCTGTTGATTCCCTTTGGTACGTCCGAGAATCCATTAGAAATCAGCCTCGTGTCTGAACTCACCACGAGCAACAGAAGGAGGCACAATATCAGTATAGGAGCCTTGGTAAAATGAGCCATGTTGGTTTTGAAAAGCTAAGGATGGAAGTAAATCTGAGATGAAGAAAGAGGCCTTATATATACACACACATATACGAGGAGGCAAATCGGCCATCCTCAGGCAGAGGGGCATTATTAGAGCGGTGCGCTGTGAAGACGGATAATAATGGAACGTCGTATAAGCAGATAACTTTGACCAAACGGGACATTTTGTCTTCCTTCCGAGAACAGTTTTTTTTTTTTCTGCTTTCTTGAGTCATCCATCACCTTAAATTTCCCAAATTGCATCCATAGTGTTGGAGTCCTTATTGGATAGCTCTGAGACCACTCAACACAGTGTGGTCTGCCGAAATTCTCATTATGGCAGCGAACTTTGGAGCTGTCCTCTCGCATTACATCAAAATCACTGTGGCGTGATTGTTCGATTTGAATTGTGATGGATAGGATCGAGTTGATCATGGCCCAGGTTGTGATTGCACTGGTCCATCGACAATGATTCCAGCAAATGTTCCTCCTATTGGCTAGTGAAACTTTCTTGAACTGGGAAACAGCCAATGTCCAAATGCGTTGTCTCTGCGATTTTACTAGCTTTATCCTTTTCCATGAATGTGACTCTGTGGACTACTCAAAATCTGCCAACTTCTCAAAATCTGCCGACTTCAATGAAAGAAGGGAAGCACCGGACTCTAGATCAAAGATTTTGCATGAAAGGAGAGTCCAAAGAATCATCACTTTGGAAACCATCATGTCATCGAAAATAGTACATAACGACCTCCGCTCTAGAACAAACACCAGAATCTCAACTCATCCATCATCTCACAATCATTAATACACAACAAATAGACAACAAAGAAACAAGGCGTGCAATATTTTAACGAATCAAAACACTTACTTGAATTTGCATGAAAACGCCTCGTAGTTTAGTTTTGGTCCGAGGCATTCGTGCCATTGCCGCCCTTCCACACCTACACTTTCGGTTTTCCATTTCTAATTGAGTGAATCGAACAAACCAAAATGACTTGGTCAAAACTATAGAAATTAGACGACGCTAAAATCTAGATGGAAAAGACGCTCCTTCACATGAGCATAGAGCTCGCGACAACGGATTTGAAAGGGGCAAGGAGGGATTTGGTGTTAACGACGGACTTTGAGCTGGAATCGACGAAACCAGGCCTCTTTAAACTCGTTACATGGATTCGACGTTCTTGCTACTCCAGCAGATAATGGAGCTCAATCACGATGGACTTTCAAAGGGGCATGGAGTGATTGGATGTTGGGCGACAAACTCGCGGCATCGGGAGAGGTAGAAAACATAATACAGCGGAGAATCGACGGAATGAGAATTTAATCACCAGAACCGACCAAAAAAACAGTCCGATCGTCGGATAATCGATGACGAATTCAGAATTCAATCTTTTCTTCTTCTTTTTTCTGTTTTCTTTTAAGGATTTTAAGCATTTTTTCACCTCGCTGCAAATTTTGGACGAAATTGCCCATATCATCTAGTCGCTGGAAAAAGCAATCCGGTGAGGATTTGGCCATATAACAAGTTTGAACTGTCACACCCCAAATCACATGAACCAGGGCATGACACGGCCATCCTTTTAGCAAAGGACGAAGCCTCAACAAACCAACATATAACCTTATATGAACATATATACATCCACTTATATATATATACGACAAAAGGCATATGGTTACAATATCAAAGTTTTCTAAAACCACCAAAAATACATACACCTCCTAAACAACTAGCTCAAGTTCACTAACCAAACTAGCTTACCAAAAAAAATTCCCACAAGCAAAAAGTCCTCCCCGATACGAACGCTCACGTCCTATTGGCGGCTCACTGAGGAACCTGAAAAACATGAAGAGATGAGGAGTGAGCTACCATGGCTCAGTGAGTAATACATTTCTTCCAAGCGGATCGGGAAATCATTATGCACATTTACAACACCAATATAATCCACTTTGAACATAATATATATATATATATATATATATATATATATATATATATATATATATATACATATTATGAATATTTCAAGAATCAACAAAATAGGTACCGATGGTCAAGTTCATTGGTCAATCTCATAAACACATGCCAAGGGTCTATCCCATTAGGTAAACTCAAATCAAATGTCAATGGTTTACTCCATTGACTAAGCTCAGGCTCAAATGTCCAACCATGATCACATTTAACGCCCGTGACAAGGCGACCAAGATTCCCCCCTTGATTAGGTCTCCACTTACTATAAGCTGGTGGCTCGGCCCACAAGGATATCCTAGGCTAGTATGCGCATACCTACACACCCCTCAGGGTTCACAGAGACATTAAGCATAAACCAACAACCATAAATCTCTAATAATCCACAACAGAATCAGAATTCCTTTCACAATTCAAACATGTAATAATTATTGAAATGCTTCACATAAACTAGAAATTTTCCAAGGTCCTTTGATAAGGTTTCGCAAACCACTTTTAGGCAAATATTTCAACAAAGGACAATAACCTCATTTAAACAACAAATGATAGTAAAAACCCGATCTTGTTTTTATGCATCAAAGAATGCTATTTTTCAACTAATAGCATATATTACCCATAATATATTTTAAACATGAGTTTAAAATACAAGGAAGAAATAGAATCACTCACCTGGAAAGAGTCAAAAACCAACTAAGCCCTTATTTGAGCCGACGTACTCAGATTCCTAACAATTAATTCAAAATAATATCAAAGACCGAGAAAAATGACATCCTAAATAATTACTTGGCTATCCTACGCCCATTTATCGATAACACGACACCTACGTGCCAATGGAAAACTCGCCTTAAACGAAAACCTATTATTATCCGCGAGACACAGACACGCACTCAACTTTGTCACCCCATAACTTTCTCCACAAAAATCGGTTTCAAGCCAACTTATAGTCATTAGAAAGCTCTTTCGATGCACTACAACAACCCCATAACAGCCGCCTCAAAACCTCGCTGAAAACAGTAGAAAACCAGGCTCGAAGCTACTGTTCGCAACAGTAATAGACGCGCGCCGAACTTCAAAAATTTATTCCGGACAAACCGCAAGCTCAAATTCAATTCCGCAAAATGCTATAGCTTCACAACATCCTAAATTATCTTTCCCATATAAAATTTCAGTTCAACGACTCAAAAATCGGACTTCACCGTACAAATCTCCATAAACTCCGAATTTCAAGCCCTAATTGCTATTAATCCTTTCCAAGGATGATTAGATGCCTTAATAACTTACCGGCGCCGAGGAACGAAGTTAAGATGAGCTGTGGATGCGTCCGAGGTGAGCACGTGGGGGTTTCGCCTCCATTTTTCCTCTTTCCCTTCCCTTTCTCCTCTCTCCCGTTTCTGCTTCTGCTTTGTTTTTTTTTTTTTTTCTGTTCTGTGTTGCTTCTGTCTTCAGCAAGTCCACGCAGCAAGAAGAAGCAACAATTAAAGATGGGCTGGGCTGCTTAAAGGAAAAAAAAAACTGGGCTGTTTTGTGGCCCATATATTACATGAACCCTTATTTGAAACTAACTTGAACATTTCATATCCTTATTTGATATTACTTGGTCACTTCAAACCTTTATTTGAGACTATATTTGTTCTAGACCCTTGTTTAAGAAAATGCATCCACTTTGAACCCCTATCTGAAATTTTCCCAAAAAAATATAATGCCTCTAAATATTTAAAAAAAAATGGAAAGTAAAAAAATCTAGGATCACCACTTTAAATTACAATTGAATGATTGAGGGCAATTTTATGTTTTTGGTAAAAATTGAGTGGATTTAATCATGTAAAAGGTAGAAATAATGCAGTTTGCCTCATCCACGGCCACCAATCATGCCTCTCTCCTCCTCCTCATCCTCCAATTGCTCAGCGGCTCCGTCCATTTTGCCTCATCCTTGTGTCACAGGTCGATTGATTCATACCGATCACTCACGCCCACGCAGCCTTAGGGATGACCCCCAAGTCAGCCTTTCACACACTCACTTGAACACAAGGATCGTTTGAGAGTAAAGCTGAGTGTATTCATTTGTGATCAAGCATTTGTACAAGTGGAGTGAGGGTCCCCTATTTATACAAGAGCCGAATTCATCCGATTCGTCGATCCCCTCATTGATCCGATAGTCATGTTTGAATCAATACAATAATTACAAGGCTATAGGAAGGTCTAGGATGTGGGAAAGCTCAAGGGACGTCTATCATGGCCAACTGTATGGCCAAACCTTGGAAACCGCAGGATCTTCTCACCATAAGAGAACGAGTGGAATATGACAAGCTATTGGAACTAAACAGTCATTGGGCTTAAAGGAGGGACTTGGCCGGGCCTTGGATGGGCTTTAGCCTAATTCGGGACTCGTTTGGGGCTCGCTAATCTCTTGGGCCCGCTAATCTTTTGGGCCATGTCACTTGGGCCGCGGATGCCCAATCCCGTCTTCAATGAAGTCGACAGCCGGGGAGTGTTGATACTTGAATTCTTGTCGGCACCTTTTAAATATCCATTTATTTTGTAAAAAATATAAAAATTTATAAATTTTCAAAAAGGAAAAAGATATATATAAAAAAAATGCAAACGAAAATATCAAAAAATAATGAAAATGAAGTCGAGCAGGTGGCGGTGTCCGGCGGTGTCCGGCCCACTCTTTTTTTTTTTTTTTTTAAAATGGCCTTCCTACATTCAGCTTTCCATTTCCGCTCTTTTTCTTGGCCCATCTTTCCTCATTTTCTTGAGCCAATCAGAAATAAAAAGAAACAAGAAGCCCGGTCCATTTTCTCTCTTTTGCACACGCGCGCGGCCAGGAAGGAGGAAGGAGGAAGGAGGACGTGCGAGTGCCTCCACCACGTGACGCAAGCAGGGGAAGTATTCCAACTGTCGTCAGAGGAGAGGTGGGCGAATCAGCATGGAGCATAATAAAAAGGAGCTTGCTTTCTAAAATGCACACCATACGTTTGTTAAAATGCTTGAAAGAAGACCGGAAAAATTCTTATGTTTAAACTGGAAACCGATCTCATTTGTCTCTCGTATTCGTCGAACCCTACTTGATTTCTTCATATTTTGCTGTATTTTCATGTGACTTCACTATACGCTTCCCACTTTGCCGGCATTGGCCTTGCATATGACCCTTAACTAGAGCCCCTTGCCAACATGTCCCGTCCACGGTTCAAGGCTAAACCAAATGCAACCAAAACCAACCCAGACCGATCGGTCCAGGTTGGACTAAAAAGGGCTATGCGAAGGCCCACTCCGAATTAATCCTAATTGGCCCACGAAAATTTTAAAACATCCCATTCCAATTTTTTTCCCGGCCCAACCTTTCACTTCGACCATATCTCACTGACCGACCCAAAAACGCAGCCCATTTTCCATACACGTAGCTCGGACTCATTCAATGTGCTTGTGCTTTGTTCATTTGTCGGGTTTGCTAGTTTTAGAAGTTTGAGTTCAGTGAGATGTTGGATGTATGCCCTAAAGCTACTATGTAATAGTTACATATTAGAGATTTCAGTTATACTACCATTATGTATTCATTCATTTGTCCAATTATTTTATGAATGATTCCGTAATATCAATTGCAACTAAACCTATTCTTGAGACGTCAAGAATATATGTGATGGGTTCATAGTTAAACTGAATATTTAAACCGTTCTTGATCAATGGATTATTGAGTGAATATTTATAATCCTGTTGAGACCGATGTGTTCTTAACTTCATCATTAAGTATTGGATACTTAAGAGAATGATGAGTCGCAAGTCATTAGGTATTGTGATGCCTAAGTTAGAACACAGGTGTTTGTATTAGATAAGTTCACTGAACGTGATGCATATGGAACGATTAGCAATATGGAAGCTTTGAGCGTGGTCAATGTCTAATTGTTCATGCTTTCGTCTTGTGTAAATAATCCTTAAACCTGAGGCACATTGTTAACTTGTGTGTCGAACAATTATGGTTCATGGGTGCACGTAATGCTGGGTCATTAATTCGTCATTATACCTGATGGTCATAGTTTGTTCATATATAAAGTTGCACATGTACGCAATATGGAATCTATCTCCTTGTTATATGCAAGGTATAATAATGATGTTCTATGCAATCTAATTATGACAATGCATTGAAATCATCGGCCAGGGTTGTAACTGAAAATAAATTGTTTATGTCTCAAACAAATGCATGTCAATTAGATTTGTGCATATGATCGAATTGGTGACTTGACAAATATTCTATGGTCTTTGTTTAATCGGGACATAGTAAAACAGAGGGATTAAATTACACCATAACCAAAACTGACAGGTTCATTATGTTCTTAAAGCATTCACACCATTTGGATAACCATGACATATTGCTAGATGTCAATTATGGAGGACCCAAAGATTAATCAGGATTGGGTACCTCATCTCCACCTCCCTTCAAGCCAACCCCTTCTCCTCAACCACCATCAACCAGACTCATGATCACTTCCCCTTTTTATAAGCCGATCCAAAAATGGGTACAAAAGAACCCCTCACGTCCTATAAACCTTCCCAGACCAAGCACCCGTATACCTAAACCTACACCATTCCCCTGTTCTACCCAACATATGCATGTTTTCACCAGATGACTTTCCTCCACTTGATGCTAAAGAACTTGAAACCAGCGGCGCAAGGAAATTCCCTCCATTAGAAAGATTCTCTGATCCGCATCACAAGTTTCAGCACTCTCCTAAGATACCCAATTCCACTAGCCTTGATGCACAAGGACAGCGTAAGCAACTGTTTGCTGCAGAGACTATTTTGAACTGGCATACTGAGAATGCTTTGGCTCAGAATGAACTTCTTGGCACTGTTGCTACACATCTTGAACGTGTAGATCAGAATACTACGCTCTCTTGTAAAATGTTGAAAGACTTCCAAAAACGGTTTCATCTGTTAGAAACCAAGCAAACACCCCCTAGCCATTACCTGGAAGATCAGAAACCAGAAATTGAAAAGCTCAAGCGACAAATCCATATTCTCAAAAGCCAATAGTCATTTATTCCTGTTGATCAACCCTTTTTCCCTTCTCCCTCCTTACCATTGAAACTAGAATCTTCTCTTGGGGCCTCCTCTTCATTTGCTGCTGTTTTAAGCTTAGCTGCCCCTCCTCTACAGAACAATTTCTTAATTCTTCGAGAGAAATTTCATAAGCTTAAGTAAAAGTAAAAGACGTCCCCGACTCCCACTGAGTCTTCGGTGTCACCCCCGGTACACTAGAAAATCCTCCCGATAACCAACCAACCGGCGCTTTGACCATTTTGAACCCTCTTGAAAACTTTGTCCATCATCGATCCCCTCAATTGCTGCAATTAAACCATCCAAAACGAGGCATGTGGAAACTTCTTCCGACTCCGACTCTGATATATTGATTGGATCATCCTCCTTGGAAGAAACCTTGTTCATGGCAGATGATGTCAAAGAAGAAAGCATGGTTTCTGAACCAGAAGTACACCACCAAGACCAGCTCGACGCAACTCAAACTTTTTCTACGTCATCATCCAAAGTTTACTTCACCCTGGACGACATTCCATATTATAAGTGGCCTGAAAGACTCCAAGAATTTCATGCCTGGCTCACCACTAGGCATATTTCGGAGTCCAGCATTTATGATATTCTATTAGAATTTACTAGCCGTTTTACCGGAGCCCTTAAAGACTGGTGGCACACTGCCTCAGAACAGGACCAGCTGTACCTTTTAACGCAGCCTCTGGATAATGCTATCCAGATTATCCATATATAATTTGTCGGCAAGCCAGAAGATTCGAAAAAACTCAAATGAAAGGAATTCTTCAAACGCAAATGTTGTTCTTTACGACGCAAAGATCTTGATCAACACTTCTAAGCTGTGATTAAGCTATTATATTTGCTTTGAGCAGATTGGAATCTCAAACCAATCTTTTTGGCATCCATCCCAAAAGAAGTCGACCAAGCTGCAGAAAAAACTCTTCAACAATGGCAAAAAAGCATCACGGAAGCCACTCTTAGTGAAATCTAGCAGGCTATCCACATTGCCATCAAAGAACTTTGCCTTCGCAGAGAAGCCTTCCACAACTATCTCAAGGAAAATAGGCATCTTGATAAGGCATGCTTGAAACCAGAATTGAAGATCAAACGCCCTAAGAATTGTTCTGATCCTTCCTGCACAGGTTGCAAAAAGAATAGGCATTTTAAACGTTTTTCTTTCAATAAGAAATGCAAAGGAAAAGGCAAAGGAAAATGGAAATTCTTGCGCAAACGTCATCATCGCTCCTCCAAGAAAAAGAGCAAAGACAGATGTTATGTCTGCAACAAAAAAGAACATTTTGCTAAAAATTATCCAAAGGTAAAGAAAAGCGGAAGCCACTTGATTGATAAAATTGCCAAAAGCACCGGAGTTCAGCTTGACGACTCTAATATTGAGTCTGTCTTCTCTTTAGATGATCAACATTCAGAGGACACTCTACGTGCAATTCAGACATACAGTTCAGATTCAACCTCAGATTCTGAAAACGACATATTCACTTTCTTCCCCGACTCTCCTAATGAGATCCAGACCACAGAACCAGTCCATCATCCCTATATCCCAATTCACCTCCTCCTGTCTAAATACCACAAACCAATTCCCTTTGTGGCACTCATAGACATTGGAGCCAGTTTATTCATCCTGGACACAAAGATCCTTCCAGAAGAATTTTGGAAATCATATATTAGGTATTTCAATTCTGCTTCTGGTGACACCTTCGCTACAAAATATCGTAGCAAACCCATCACTATCCAGTTCTTTCTCCAGTGTTCTATCACCACTAAAATCCCTAGTTCTAGATCTCTAAATAAAGATATTATCATCGGTTGGGATATTCTAACCCAACTCCCAAGGCTTGGAATCCTTTCGCACGAACTTTGTTTTAAAAATCAATTCTGAGAATTTGTGGACATTAAGAGATTTTATGTCCTTCAACCAGCCATGCTAGATCCAATTATCCAAAGTTTACTCCCCTCTTGTGCTGAGAACCACTCTGAGTTTTCCCAAATCTGCACCCAGCCTTTATGGAAAAACTCCCTCTTTTATGTCAAACTTCCTTTTAAAATGAATGAAGACTAAATCCTACAAAAGCCAATCATTCTGGGATGAGCCCAGAACATCTTGCACTAAACTCAAAGACATCGACTGCGTTCAAGTAGAACAATGGACCTCATGCCTAAAGCAAAGTACTACATAAACACTGGATGATGTTTGACCACGGAAGAATACCGAGAAATGAAGGTGGGAATGCATTGCTAAGTCAACAAATCAATTTGAATGGAAATTTCATTTGCTTAGCTGACTATACAATAGAGGCAACATTTGCGGCAATGAACATTAAGCATTCACATGTTCTCGATGTACAAGTTGAAACACCACACTTTGTATTTGGTCCCCAGAAGAAACAATCCTATGCCGTCTTTCCTTACCACATAAAGTTTATTAGTAATCAAATGATGCTTAATGAGACAGAATGTTTTACCTGAACATTTCGACATGGCAAGAACACCTTCCGGGAAGGCACTTCAATGATAACATTAGGTTTTTCTCCTGTTTGACGTGTCTGGATGGGAAGGAAAATTTCAGACAGGGAAAGCCGTGAGGTTTAATTTCCACATGTCTGGATGGCAACTGTATTGAACGATTGTGTAGACGAGGATAAAGTCAAAAAAGAATAGCTATAACAATAACATCTTCTCAGAATGTACAGAAGGAAAAAATATATGAGCCGATTACCTTGAATTGTATGTGATTTGAGGTAAACCCACAGCAATTCGGCTCCATATCAGTGAAAAATGTCAGGAAAAAAAGAAGATTAATTACTGAAGGGAAAAGAATAGCTCAAGTGCCAAAACTCAGCACAAGGGAACACTTAAAGTACTAAAAATTACAATATGTACACTTAAGTGCTACTTTTTTAAGTGCTAACTCTGGCGAAGGCCGCCAAAAATTCGATGTGGCTTATTTTAATAATTTATAATATCTACGTGACTTGCTTTGGAATTCCATGTCAACTCACATTTACCAAAAATGATGCCATTTTGGCCAAAGTTTGATTTTAATAGACATATTAATTATATAATATTAAAAATGAAAAAAAAAAAACAGCAAAGCATAGGCAAGGAAGGCCGCCGCCCCATGCGCCTAGGCTTCGACGACCCTTCTTGCCCGGCATCGCCACCCCACCGGCGATGGGGCGGCGATCATAGGCGGGGAGCCCCTCCAACCTATTGCCCTTTTTAAAAAAAAAAAAATTAAACTTTTAATTTTTTTTTTAATATTATTTAATTAATAATTATATAAAAATCTAATTAAAGTCAAAACAACATCGTTTTTGGGCTGATCTAGACACTTAAGTGACGTCGTTTTGGGCTTATTTGACCATGTCAGTACCCAAAACGACGCCGTTTTGACCTCAACTCGCTGGAAAAGTACCACACAAGCATTTAGGTCAGATTTTCTCGCCGTTGACACTTAACTGATTTTTTTCTTTGATCTTGGCACTTAAGTGTACCTTTCCGAACTTTTGACACTATATCCCCTCGTGCCAAGTTTTGGCACTCCAAGGTCTCGCACATCAATTGCGATATATCATGAACTGAATAATTTTGGAAATCTAAGTTTCACGGGCTTTACGCGAGAACATCAACTTCAAAGCAACTAACCAACTATAGTGACAATTAGCAGTGGCACTGGATGATAAGCCAAAAGTGTCACCTCACAATACACCATGGGGCATAAATGAAGGGCTTTTTGAGATTAAGCATTGACTGAAACACAATTTCATGGGCAATTCATGTGCTCCAAACCAATAGACGTTCTTCCTTTTCCTTTCCTCCCGCACCAAACTTGTAGGCCAATTGTCGCATATCTGTCCGTCATCTCAGCCTCCGAGTCGAGGTGTTTAATATTTTTCCAAGATTTTGGCAATGTTCCTCATTTTCCTAGAGTACCAAATATTTCTTCAACTTTCAACTTGGACGAGCAAGCAAGAGCTGTCTTTGCAGAAAAATGGTATTGTCACAGTCCAGTGAGATCTCTAACAGCTTAATGAAGCATCTTCAAGCATTTTAAGCGAGAAACGTTATAGTCCTAGGCCAGAGTCAAAATCATGATCAACCCATGTGGACTGCATTGCCAACCCATTGACAGTACCATAGACATCGGTGTTTCTAGGGTGAGACATATCACCAACTAAGAATCTATGCAGCTTGTTATCCACTTCTACCCAACTATAAGTGCTACTTTCTGCATTTTCTTATCCTTCATCATCTTTTGCACATTTAGGGCTTCTTTCCAAAGTGGCGATCTTGGAATAAATGTTTGATAGAAGAACATAGAACCAAGAACTATCGGGATCTAGCTTTGCCGCTTTTTAAGCGAGAGCTCGGCGAGCTCAATATTCATGTGGATTCTAGAGGCACTCAATAGGGAGCCCCATATCACAGCATTTGGTTCTACCTCCATCCTGCATATGAAATCATAGGCATCTTTCAATCTACCAGATCTGCAAAAGAGGTCCACGATGCAAGCGTAGTTTTCTATTTGAGGAACGATCTCATGATCAATTTTCATGTGTCTGAAAACTTCAAGCCCCATTTCAACAAGACCTGCATGACTGCAGGCAGTCAAGAGTCCAACGAATGTTATATCATTGGGTTGCCCTCCAGTTTCGATCATTTGCTTATAGACAGCAAATGCATCTTCTGAAAGTCCATTTGTAGCCAGGCCAACAATCATTGAGTTCCAGGTGACAGTGTCTTTCTTGGGCATATTAAGGAATATTTGATGAGATTTGCTTATATTCCCACACTTCGAATACATATCCAGAAGTGCAGATGCTACAAAGACATTGGAAGTCACGCCTTGGCTCTCTACATAGCGGCCAATTTCTTCAAAGGCTTTAACGAGTAACCCGAATCGGCACAAACCGATAAAATGCTAACCGGTGCTACGTCATTGGGTTTGATATTCTCACTCTTCATGTTCTCAAAGAGCTCCAAGGCTTCATCTGGTCTCCCATTTTGAGCGTAGCCAGCAATCATGGCACTCCATGTGACGACATCTCTTTTATTCATCTTGTCAAATTCTCGGCGCGCTTCTTCAACAGCCCCACACTTTAGATACATCTCCGTAAGCTGCGGTAGAAAGTATCGTATTTCGGTAAAGGTTGTTATCATCAATAAACTTCTTTGCACTCAACCCAAAGATTGAGGTCCCCAAGCTTAGCACAAATGGAAAGAACCAAAGCGAGAGTGATTTCATTTGGAGTGCACTTCTCGTCCTTCATCCTTTCAAAGATCCTCAATGCCTCTTGATAGTCCCCATTGCCAGCATAACATGAGATCGAGAGAATTCCAAGAAGCAAGTGGACCTTTCGGGCATTTCATCAAACATCTTTCTCGCAGCTAAAACGTCACCCGACTTGGAATAGGCAGAAATCAAGCAATTATAAGCAATGGGATCCTTCGTATCCATCTTTTCAAAGATTCTTTCAGCAGAAGCTAATTCACCACTCTTGGAATAGAAATTCATCAAAGCAGTTTGGACGAAGGCATCTGTGTCAATTATTTTCGAGATTTTGCCACCCAAATTTCCAAAACCCTCAGACATCTCCAAAGGATGCTTAAGAAAAATCCTCCTCCATGGGGATTAAAGCAGACTCAAGTTATCTCTCAGCTTAAATAGACCCTGCAACACCTCCCTCCATTAAAAATCTTCTCCACTGGAAAATGGATTCTCCAAACTGATGCCAATGATAAATACTGGGTAGCCATCCTTTTTGAAGAAATTGATGGAATCAGGTATATTTGTGCCTACAAAAGTGGTCGATTCTCTCAGGCAGAAATCCACAACCATTCCACTTTCAAGGAGATACTTGCAGTCAAGTATGGTATCAAAAAGTTCGAATTTCACCTCATTGGACACCATTTTTTTGTTGAAATGGATATGTTCTCTTTCCCTCAGATGCTCAAGTTCAAACAGAAGCAAGTTCCCCATCCACAGTTGCTCCGATGGGCTGAATGGTTTTTTAAGTACTCCTTTGAAATCAAACATATTCCAGGGACTAAGAATATCCTTACCGACTTCTTGTCTAGGCCAAAAGAACCAATTCAAGCAATCAACATGTATGTCAAGAAGGAACATCTCTTCGAGACATACCGCACCACTGATATGCAGTGTGGTTGGCCAAGTCTCAAGTATCCTCCTGAAATCCCACTGGCAATTCGACATAATGTCCTGAAAGAAAGGCTCCTGGGATTAATGTGGGAATATTATCTCCGAATTTTTCGAGAACATGGCAGATTGAAGCTCAGATCAGATGGACTCCATCCACAATATCCATTCATTCATCCTCTTCAATGGTCTCTCAATGATAAATTTTCAGAAGACCTGAAATGGTTATTTTGGTACATGTTCAACCTGTACACCATACCCATTGAATTTCCCACTGACAAAATTTTGCAGGTTCTTATCAAAGACGCAATTGGTCATGATCATAATCAGAAATATCTCTTGGACATTTTCGCATGGTTTAAACCACTCCAATACTGGAAGGAACTTTTCAAAGTCCAGAATCGTCAAGGAAGGCCTGAACTAGAGCGACATACTATTATCCTGTTCCACCGACCATGGACATATTACCATCCCATTGGATGGATTTCTGATAAACCTTTTATTGTATGAACTTCAAGTTACAAGCCCCAAGTTTTCCAAGAATTTGCACAAATTCACCAAACACTTCCTTACTCCGTTATCACCAGCAGACCTGCATCCTGAGAGAACTCCAGAAGATCCTATGTCAAGAAAATCGCACCATCCCACCAAAAGCATGGTCATCCGCCCAGGTCCCTGTCTTCTGGGACCACCTTGAAGCTTGGGATCCCATAAGAAATCAGATTCAAAAAGCTCTCCATGTCTTCAGACAAAACAATCCAAACTCCTCCACCCCCTATAACCCTTAGGGGGGCCACTTTCACAAGACTCTTGGGGAGACAACCAAAATTACGCCCCTTTTTCTAGCTCTTTCTCCGATCCTTTCGGTGCTAGCTCCTCTCGTCCACCCAACCTGTCGACAGAAGAAATCGAGAATCTTATCCGTGCCTTCAAAAGAGAAAAAAACGGAAGCTCCAGTCCATCGATATAGATGAAGACGCTCCATCAAAGTACGATTAGCTCATCATAACTCGATGATTCAGACTATGACTATAATGATAGAGATGGGGCGTGGCCAAAATAGCCGCTACGAAAACATTGTAGCAACGGTCACTGTACATTGTACACTATTCATCTTTTACTGTAGCACCAGGCAAAAATCATTATTTGTAGCTTATCACGGGATTTCTTTAAGACTCCTTATGTTTATAGGCCATAAGTGGCTAGTATGTTTCCATAATTGTGTCCGAGTAAGGCCAGTCTGCCTGCTCTTGTCGTTTGTATCCTCATTTGCCTATATAAGAGCAATGAGTCTCTATTGTAAAAACCAGAGAGTGAAATAAGAAGTGTGTTGTATACTCTACTTCCAACATGATCTTCTAAACACTACCATTTTCTTCTAGTCCAGAACAATAGTTCTGAACAAACACTATGATTGAGAAAAATCCTGAAATATGCTCTGCACTTGCTCTCATGGGATCTTGTGCATTAGAATTTCCGATATCCTAGAGCTTACTATGGTCTAGATTATAGTTTGAGAAGGAACTTGGTGACTGACAGGCAATCCCTATTAAGGCTAGGAAGGGCCGTGTGTGGGATAGCATACTTGTCACAAGTTTTCAACTCAAACTTGGATCTCGTTCATAGTACCCCTTTATGGTATCAAAGTCATGGATTCTTTTGAATCATTTTAGTTTGATCAAAACTTTGTTTTGATACTAGAAGAGAAATTCTGTCCTCATGGAAACCTCAGATTCTCCTTCTTCCACCCCTCTTCCCATCTCCCTTACCTCTAACCTCTCTCTCCAACCTCCCCCAGAGTTACGAAAATCTTCTTGTTCGAAAATAGACTATCTCTATGAGGTTGTTTACCTCACTGAAGATAGCAAGATCTCAGAAACTCAGCTTCCCATGATGAATCCCTACACCGCTTTCGCCAAACCACCTTCTTTCTCCCCACTTCGCTCCATAAAACACTTGATTAAACATACTCCTCGCACTATTAAGGAATATGTTCAATCTTCCAGGTTTGATCAGCACCCTATCTAGGCCACTAAACAGGAACAGTTTGTCACTCTTTAGATACCACCTGAGTTTCCATCCCAATGGATCCAACAAGGCTATACTCATCTTCATTTTGGAGCCATCCGCCTTGCTTTAACCTTCCATGGTTGAAAAGGCTTACCAGTTACTGCTAGGATCACCCTCTTGGACACCAAATTTTTGGAATACCAGCAAGCTTGTGTTGGTACCATCCAAATCACAATGAATGCGGGCACCATCTTTGTAACACTTTTCCCCAACTATAACATTGTCCTTGCAGACCCCAACTTGCTTACTACTCTTAAGGTCCAACTACAGATCACTGGAGCCCCTCAGATTCCTGGATCACTTGCTGCCACTTTACACTACCAAATGATCTATCATGTCTAGAACCATGCCATATATCTCAATATCCCAAACTCTGAAGATGCTCTTGTCATCTCGATAGACCATGACCAAACCTCTTGTATTCATGTTCCCCGATTTCGAGAAATGAGCTTGTTAAACTCCTCCCTAATAGTTGGGTCACCAACTATGAAAAGCTCCACCGAGTTGCAAACCGGTTTAGTCCGGCGAACCTCGGTTCACCGGAAAAAAGATGGTACTGTTGTTGCTATCAAGTTCAGCAAGACCAAAGAGGAACATTCATCTATTTTTCCTACCATCCTTTACTTCACCCCTGTCCTACTGATCTAGTTTCATGTGAGCCAGACAATAAACAGTTTGTCCAATCCTTTGGTTCACAAGGACAGCCAATTTACTTCTTTAAAGACCCCACAGGACATTGTTTCTGGGACCCTGATTGTGCTTGTTCTTCATGTACAAAATTTGAAGACGAAGACAACTGGACTTCTTCCAAAAAGAAGAAGTACAAGTCTTACTACTAGCTTAGTGATGAACCTAAGGATGTCACACACCATAACCAATTAGGATAACATGGAACAAGAGAAAAATAATTTTGCAATTACTACAGTCACATTAAGTTGACACGAAATTAAACTAAATGGGAGTTAATTTAATTTGTATTATAGTCATGAGTTTACATGCATATGATGCACACGCATACCCAAAGTGGATACATGTTAATGTACCTAAATGTGCACACAAAGATTATGTTCCTTTTATTTTTTAGGAATTGATTAATTAATTAATTATTCATTTTATTAATTAAATTATGCACACAGTCAGCAATTGTTGCTGACCATGTGCAACACACTTCTTGTGCGTGGTTTCATTTTTAATAAAAAAAAAATTGTGCATGGCATGATGGCATGCATGCAAGACACGATCGACAACGGTTGCTAATCATGGGCATGAAAGACAATGTCGTCCCACGATCGGCAACGGTTGCTGGTCGTGGGTGGAATAACATGATCAGCAACAGTTGCTAGTCGTCCCACAATCAGCAACGGTTACTGGTCATCCCACAATCAATCGTGGGTGGTTTTCCACACATAAAATAGTTCTTATATAAAGCGTGAGTGTGCGTTTTTGTGCGCGTGTGTATGAAAATGAAAAAGTGAAAAGGGAGTCTCTCTCATTTGGGATATGGCTAAAAACATAAAATGATACGAAGGATTATCTCTACAAAATTGCTAACACAATCTTAGTGGTGATTATCCGCAAGTTCTCTCTTCGTTCGACATTCATTGGTGGTGTGTCTGAACAAGAGATTCAACGTTTATAGGGTTCGGGCGAAGAACATTCGAACCAATTCGTTTAAAGCACGCTTCGAGAGGTAATTCGTTTAACTCCTTTTTACATTCAAATTTTTATTAAAACACACGAACAACGCTTTTGAAGATACATGTATAGAAATATTTCATTTTTGTTTTTCACTGTGTTTATATTAATTTGCCTATACATCGATTCATGAAACCCCAACATAAGATGAGATGCCCGTTTTTCTCTTCTTTTACTTTTCTTTTATTTTGTCCTTTTGTCCTATTTCGTCTTTCCCACGGCAGGTTTCACTTTCTTCCACCAACACGCAGCTCGGACTCACGCTTGTATGTTTGGTGAATCGTTGGACTGTCAAGGCGTGGATAAGTGCCGGACGGTGGGAATGACTAGCGGGGAGTTGGTTCTGTGATGGCGGAGCATGGCAGTCGTCAAACATGGCAGTCGTCAAACGGAGGGATGGATCCGCCGAGTGTTCATGATTATGGAAAAACCCAAAAAAAAAATTAATATTAAAGAATCGTTAAAAAAATTTAAAAATTCAGAAAATTCTAAAAAATATTAAAAATTCAGAAAAGCTTTAAAAAATCCAAAAATTGAAATTCCTCAAAGAGCTTTAAAATAGTTTTTGGGTAATTCTATCTTAAAAAGTGAGAACCTTTTGGTTTAAGATTGTGCTTAAAATCATACGGGCCCTTAAGACTCTTCTTTACAATTTCGATTGTACTTAAAGACAAACACTCTTTAATTGCGCACTTTCGATGTGATAATTGTAGTTTCCCCTTAGTTTAGTTAGGATTGTTGTTAGATGCTTGTTTTTCCCTATAATTCATTTAATACTTTCTTTGAGTTAATGATTATTATCTTCGTAATTGTGCATCTACATGTTAGTAAAAATGTCTAAAATCAATTCAAATTGCCTAAAAAAAATATTTTTCCTAAAATGAACAATATTATGTACTGAAAAATCACTAGTTGATCGATTAATGCAATCAAGTTCTGAACTATAGACTCTTTGGTTATATAGGAAGTGAGATACACTCCTATGCTTCATTTAGTTTTTAGCCAACCTCAATAAGCTAATGATAACTCTTTATTATAAAAAATTTTATGATCACCCTAAGCCATGCGGGGTATAGGTTTAAGAAGGCTTGTATCTAATTGAAATGTCTTAGATCCATTCTTTAGATAATATCCTTAAACCTATGTATTTTTCACTCCGAACGGAAAAGGTAGATCACGACAGAGTTAATTTAAATTGCAATTGGATAATCGAGATCAAATTTTATCTTTTTGATTAAAATCCTGTGGATTTAGTCATATAAAAGAGATCGAGAAAGACCACCCATTTTTGTAGAACGCCGATTTCTTTTGCGTTTTGGCTTTCGCCAGGTGGGTAGAATCACACGAGGCAGTAACTCGATGGGTCCTACCGAGATCGCTCCTTCCACGAACTCCTACTATTCCGATCCGCCTCTCCCCGGTCAGCGTCCGGGCGCCGTTCACATATAGTGTAGTGACCTTACCCAATATATATAAGCCCCCGCCTAATTCCAGGGTAGCAATCAATATTTCCCCTATGTCTATATCAAGGATGGATAAGTAGGTTTGCGAGTACCTGAACTCTTGAGTTTTGAAAAGAGCGAAGGTTGTTTTCACAATACCTATCATTGATTTGGAGGGCCCGAAATGCACTGATTTTTTAAGGAAGAAAGCCAAACCTGAGCTCAATAATCAGTGAAGCTAGTATAATGCATTAGTTGTTTGAAAAATGGAATCCCAACAAGAAAAATAGTGATTCTGAGCTTATTGGTGTAAAGAAAAATTGGTTTTCTCCATATCGAGACTCAGGGGTGGGGAAAGTATGGCACACCTGAACTGATCTATA
Source organism: Corymbia maculata (assembly GCA_014182735.1). Taxonomy (NCBI): domain Eukaryota; kingdom Viridiplantae; phylum Streptophyta; class Magnoliopsida; order Myrtales; family Myrtaceae; genus Corymbia; species Corymbia maculata. The sequence goes on along the minus strand of CM024687.1, from coordinate 8,642,335 downwards.
GGTTGACATAGTGATCGATAGCTTATCAGTCATTGAGGCCATTTTGGGTTGAGCGGATGTTCCATGGGCTTATAGACCAATAGTGATGGATTGTCACAAATTAATGGCCCAATTGAAAGATATTACACTGACATTCGAACCAAGAGAAACTAATCGAGCTGCATATTGAATAGCAAAAGCCCATAACTCTGGGTCTCTCCCAACTAAATAGGTCTCAATGCCCTAGCATTCCCTTTTGCTTATTTTATGTTTAGACTATAGAAACGATTGTCATCATCCAATTTCGTAGCATGAAATGAAGTATATTCAGACAAAAAAAAAATTACTTAGATTTGCATGAAAACACCTCTTGGTTTAGTTTTGGTCCAAGGCATTCACACCATTGCCGTCCTTCCACACCTACACTTTCAGTTTTCCATTTCTAATAAGTCAATCGAACAAACCAAAATGACGTGATCGAAACTATGGAAATCAGGCCGCGCTAAAATCAGGTGGATTTAGTCATATAAAAGAGAGTGAAAACTCTGGCCCCTTCTTTTTGAAAACGTGACGTCTACTCTCATATCTCTTATTTTATCCCCATTAGACCTCCCCGCTCGGAACTTTCTCTTTCCGCGGACCGACCGATTTCCTTGCATCTCAGGCGGGTCATGTCCCGTCCAGTCCGGTGCACTCTGCGACAAACTGTACTCTCCTATGTCCGCTCTCTCTCTCTCTCTCTCTCTCTCTCTCTCTCTCTCTCTCGGTGCAGTGACCTATATAAACACGCCGGATCCTCTGCACTTAACTCCCCACCCCCTCCCCCTTACGAATATCCTTCCCTCCCTCTCCACGCCTCTCTTCAACCTGCAACAGCTCTCTCATCCATGGCCACCGCCAACCGCGCCTCCCTCCTCCTCCTCCTCCTCCTCCTCCTCCTATGCTTCGGCGGCTCCGTCCATTCCCGCCTCATCCTCGGGCCCTCGGGCCTCCGACGCCCAATCCCGTCTCTGACGGAGTCGATGGTCAGCGAGGCGGTGGGGGCACTCCCTACCCGCGCCTCCCGCAGTCCTCCGCCGACTCCTCGTGCGACCAGACGTACGGTTTCATGCCCTGCACCATCTCGTTGCCCGGCAGCCTGTTCCTGATTGTCGTGTACGGGTACAAAATGTTCATGGCGGCCACGTACCTGTCCAACAGCAGCGAGCTGTTGCTGCAGATCCTCGGGTCCGGCATCGTCAGCAGACTCTTCCTACCCATGCTCGGCGTGCTGCCCGACGTCATGCTCATTCTTGGTCAGTATTTTCTCTCCTCATTGGAATCTGATCTTTGTGTGCCCTCATTCCCACATTTTTCTCGGGGATTTCATTTCTCCTTCGTTAGCCCAATTCCGGGGATGATAGAAGAACGTCTTCGGCAGAACGCGACGGAAAATTTTGCGCATGTTAGCTGTAGTTCCTCGCGTCTACTCTTGATGGAGACGATATCGATTGAGCTCAGCTAGTTATAGCTCAGGGGACAGTAATATCTATGCGAGTTTCCCATGCTTTTTCCGAATCTATTACTGTTTGCGGCGTGATCGAATGAGCGCAGCTGGCGTTATTTGCTTTGAATCCAAAAGTTGCCGTTTTAGCTTTGAGCCAGTTTCCTTTCTCTGTTCGGATCCGAGAAAGTGCGAGGATGTGGAGAGGCGTTTTCTTTTTCTCTATCAGTTGAATGGAAGTCGAGGATTATAATATATTCTATGTCGCTTGCTTCCTTCAATTCCGCCATTATCGTCAACTTAACGAGCATGGCGGAGCAGGCAAGAGGGTAAAATAATACGAATCTATTCGATTTCGTAAATACAATGTTTCTTGTTTGATTGATGAGCATGTTATACGCGAAGCTCTTTTTCTTCCATCGCCGCTCAATTGCTATTTTTAGGATAAATTTCTTGCATAATGTTAAATAAGTTGTTATTCTTCCGTGACATATTAATAAATCTGCATGTTTCCACTTTTGGGTGATTCTTTACCTGTATCGGGCATGAAGAAAATGTGATTTTTTTTGAAAAATATTTTTTAAAAAATTAATTTTTAAGAAAATATAATTATTTTTCGATATTCGGATAAAATCTGAAAATTAAGAAAAAAATACTTTTCGTTATTCAATTTGGGAAAATATTTTCATTATACACTCTTTTTTTAATTTTATTTTAATCGATTTTTAATTATTTTTATTTTAAAAAATCGATTATTATATTTTCTTTTTCTTTGTTTCCTCTTCTTCCTGGCCGGTCGCCGGCCACAGCTACGGCCACCGACCGGCCACAGGCTCGCCGCTCGCCAGATCGGCGAGCGCGAGACTCGAGCTCCAGATCGGCGAGACAAAGCCTCAGGCTCGCCGATCTGGCGAGGCCGGAGGCCGGCGAGCTCGAGCCTGTTCGCGCCCGAGATCGGCGAGCCAGAGCCTCCGGCTCGCGGATCTGACGAAAGCCGACCTTGCCGAAGTACCCGGGATGGTACTTGTCAAAGAGGATGCGGTGGTGCTGCATGCCACCAGCGTTACCGCGGCCTCCCTCCGGGGTGCTTGCAGTGCTTGCCGATGCGACTGTGACCGACGCTCACGTGGCCGCGCTTCTTGCGGTTCTTCTTGAAGCGAGTCCTCATTTTGTTGACTGTCCTGTCCTATAGGATTTTGGATATTTACAATTGCGATTGGGCGAAGACCACATTGGGCTGGACCGGCTGGTTAAGTTTGTCCACTTATTTCCGAGCCCCTTTGCTTAATCCTTTTCCGCCCACTGCTCCACTCTATCACAAGTGTATTGTGGTAAATTCATTAAAGATGTACCAATTTAGAATTTGTAGTGGTCAAAAAATTAGTTCGATGTAAATTTATATGATATATCAGTTCAGGGTTTTTGATGATATTAACCCAACAAATTAAGACCTAATTCTGGAATGAAATGAATACAAGAGGAAAATGTATGCATGCTAGGACATCAAGAAATATAAAGATCACAGTTTTATTTGCCTTCATTCAGTTTTATTTTTCTGGCCTTCATGAAGAAATTTACTGAGATCCTTCCGCGTGAATATGAATTTTTGGCCTTTTCACATTTTTTTGAAGTTATTTCTGTTTGAAAGTCATGTATCTCTATCCATTTACGCTGCTTCAACAGTTTCTTAGTCGATTTGATCATCACAAGGATCTGTTAACATATAGCAAACAAAATGTGTCACTTGAGGTTGCAATCGTTTTTTCTTAAGATTGCGATTTATATGTCACGTTTTGATAGGATCCCCTTCCTCCTTTGATGCTTAATGTGTCTCGTGGGCTTGTTTGTCTATCTCTAACTACTGGAATTTGTTGTGATAATTCACAGCGAATTAAGCCTTTACTGAATGGTTCCTCCGCTTTGTTATACAGTGTCTGGACTTTCTGGAAGCACAGAGACTGCTCAAAGTCAAGTTTCCGTTGGAATGGGCTTTTTAGCTGGATCAACTGTCATGCTTCTTACAGTTATATGGGGATCTTGCATTATCGTTGGGAAGTGTGATCTTCATAACTCAGATGCATTGGACGAAAATGACACAAAAGGATTTAGCTTGAAAGGTATGTCTTGGTTGTTCCCGTTGTCCCAGTTGTCCCAGTTTGGTCATTCAATTTTGGTTGTTTCTTGTTGATCATTCATGATCAAGGATCGTCTGCAAAATCTGGGCTGATTTGATTTGACAATTTAATGATCCTCTAGATATTATTTTCCTTAATTGAGCAAACATGGACAAGGGAAAATCTTTTGCAGCTAGTTCTTCAGGAGAGAAGTGAGATCAGGGGTGTGATGAATGTTAAGAGGTGCAGACCTGAATAATTGTCTTTGGGGTGCAAGTAGCCCTTTCTCTTATCCATTTCTCATAAGAAGATTAACATATTCCTAAAGTGGTTATTGGTCCGAAAAACGAGTGTTATTTCTTGTGATTTATTTTAACGATCAAGTTTATTTATGGTTGATATTGTGCCTATTTAAGGATACTCTGCAGTGTCAAGTAGTCATCTCACCTTGATGAATGACTTCAAGTACATTGTCTATCTTCGCTCTTGCAGATTCTGGTGTCAGTACAGATTTGTGGACAAGTTATGCAGCAAGGATTATGGTCTTTTCAGTGATACCCTTCATTATTGTTCAATTGCCTCAAATTCTCAACTCAATTTCGGGGAGGCACTTGTCTGTCTTAATTTCACTGATTGCCTCTCTGATTCTATTTATTGCATATTGCATCTGTCAGGTAGCCACCAATTGCTTCTAAATTATGCCATAAATATGCAGATAAGTGTGATGGACACATTGCGTACGTGGAACCAAGAAAAAACTGGCTGTATTGTTTGTCATGCTGCTCCAATGAGACGAGCTAAAACCAATTTATATATCAAGATTTGATTGTTCTCCTTTTGTCTGCTTAAAGTTTTAAATTTGATGCAGGTTGTCCTGCCTCAGGTTCAGAGGCAGCGACTTGCTGATGTGGAAGACAAGCATGTCTTTTTCGGTTTCTTAAGACACATACGGACGCTTCCTTATTCCCCGGGGACACCTCCCTCTCCCCCGGGGAGGCTTCTTGCAGATGATGGCAAACTCAATGAGGATGTCGTGAAGAAGTTAGTTTCCACTGGATGTACTAGGTTTTGCTTCTTAAAAATCTCAGATTCAGCTAAACCAGCAGGCTGACTGGATTTTACCATTTCAGGGAATTGGATAAAGATGGCGATGGATATATAAGCACTGCAGAACTTAAAGTACTGATTGTAGGAATCCAATTGGAAGAAATAGATTTGAATGATGCTGTAAAAAAAATCATGAAAGACTTTGGCTCCTCAAATGATTGGCGTCTGGAATTGCCAGAGTTTATAAAAGGTATTTCTAGATGGGTTGACAAGGCTAGGAGTTCAGGCGCTGCTTATGGAATAAAAAACTTTGGTGCAAAGGAGTTTCTAGATGACTTGCACCATGTAAGTTGTTCTATCTAGTAGTTTTAAGAATAGTGGTTTAGAGCATGTTATTGAGTCTTATGCCCTTTTGCAATTTTTTTCCGCAGCGAATTAGACAGGAACATGCTCGATTGAAAGCTGGGGATCAAACTGATGAGGTCACTGAAGGTGTTGAAAATCCTACCACCTTAAAAGCAGTAGTATTACTGGTCCATGGAATAATCTTTGCAGGGGTTTTCGCTTACCCCCTTGTAGATGCAGTTGACAATTTCTCAGATGCCACCGGTCTCCCAACTTTCTTCGTCTCCTTTATTGCTCTTCCCTTGGCTACCAACTCCAAGAAAGCCGTTTCAGCAATTGTTAGTGCAAAGAGGAAAAAGCAAAGAACCGCCTCGCTTACTTTCTCCAAGGTTGGTTGTCCCCTTCTACTGGGTATTAGCTTCATTTAACAGTTATTCTGTCAAAAGTAGGAAACTAGATTGAGAAACTAAGGTCCTAGTTTGATTTGGACCGATAGAGTGGAGTATTCCGCAACAAATATCATGTCTTTCCATGAGCATGTAAATAGCGTCACATCAAGTTTGCTACTTTTTTTCTCTACAATGGATTGATCACATTGAGCATGATAATTGGCTGGTAGATGTTCTTTCAGACCCTGAAATAATCCATCAAGCTGTGGAGGTATTTTACATGCCACCGCAGTTATTATTTGCTCATTTTAGTGTGCCGTTACATTTGTATATTGAGGTTGCCTGATCTCATTTTTTTCTCATGCAGCTATATGGGGCAGTAACCTTGAACAATCTCCTTTGCCTGTCGGTTCTCTTGGCTATTGTTTACATCAGAGGATTGACATGGGATTTCTCGTCTGAAGTGCTAGTTATTCTCATCGTTTGCTTTGTGATGGGAACCTTCGCCAGCTTCCGCACCACCTTCCCCTTGTGGACGTTCTCACTGGCCTTTCTTCTTTATCCTTTTTCCCTGGCACTGGTTTATGTCTTGGATTATTTATTTGGCTGGTCATAGACTTGGAACTCTCTCTCGGGCAGCAGCGATTTTCCTTTCCATTTATTATTTATTTAGTGACCGGTGATTGTAGATTTGTATGTGTTTTACTGCTGAACGGGGTTTTAGGCATACTTTCAGCTCTTGGCAGGATAAATGACAAGCCTAACAGTTTCAGCCTTTGGTTTGCAATACATTATCATATAGACTTGATTTATGGATTACGTGAAGCACAAAACCAAAAATATGGGAGAGATGAATCCTCTTCCATCATATCCATTTCCCATCATGTCGTCATTTCCTTGACGTGTAATTGACTTAGTTTAGTAGCACAACTGGAGACCACTAAATTCTCGCCAGCTTCTGTGTTTTTGCTCAACTCGAGAACCTGCAAAAGCCTCACTTCTAATGGAAATTGCTTACCCATGTTGAAAAGAGTTTGTGATCAATCAGTTTAGATGAGGAAATAAGAGTCATCCCCTAATAAGCACCTCCATTTCAAATTACCTCTTCGTTTTAAACTATCTTTTCCCCACGGAGCAGCAAAACTTGGGCTATCGAAGCCCCTGTACAGCAACACTTCACAATAGACACCGATAACTCACTGTCATGATACACGAATTTCTTAATACGGCCATTCTAGGAACATATCCCCTGAATTTCTCCTGGTGTCCGAGGAAAGCACGGAGTTGACTGATTCTAGACTCATCACAATGTACATATAAATTTGATTTTCACCGATTGCCCGACTCGTCCACAAAACCGAAAATTGAGAGAAAATTCCCACTCCAGAAGGGCTTAATTAGCAAGAACTGCTGCTTCCACAGTGATAAAGAAAGACAAATCTTCACAGCTTACTGAAAGAGAACAACAGGCACGCGCGAGAGAACAACCGAACAACAACCAATCCCCAACTCGGGCTATTTCACGAGTAAGATCGGGGTTTTCACATAGGAAATAAAGATGGATGAAGTCATCCCATGCTGTAGCCACAACAATCAATGTAATCGTGTTTTAAAGGTACAAAAGAATCGAGATTGAAAGCCGACGGCATGTCAGAATGTGTTGTAAAATAGCCTGAAGTCATTCTTTGATTAAGAAAAGATAATAGTATTAACCTAATTTTTCAGTTGATAAATGTGTTGTAAAATAAAATGTAATTTTTTTTCCCACGGCATCGCACGGTTATTTTTGGTGAATCTTAACTGTGGAGTATTTTCTGAATTTGTTAAAATTATTTAAGAAATTTTTCTATTCTGGCCTTGAACTGAGTCAAATGAAACACTGGCTTAATATATTGTTTTTCAGAAATTTCTAAACTGCAGCAAAACTGATGTTACACCTTCGAATAAATTAAATTTTTGGGTTTGGTCAGTTCGGTTTGGACTTTAAATATTTCTACACTTATTTCGTTATGGTATAACGATTGAAAAGTGTTTTGGTATATGCAATTTGCAGAATAGCTCCTCTCATACACCTTCAACTAAACTACTTGGCACAAGACCGAATCAAATCAGAGAGCTTTCATCTGAAAAACTATGGAGTTGATGCAGCAGACAATCATATGGACACATGCATTTGATAGAGCAAGAACGATACAGGGCAAAACAACGACACATCTCCATCCCAAACAAAGCATGTATTCTCCAACGAAAAAGACTATCCTGAAAAGACAATCTATCTATCTCATAAGTCCGACATGAATGGAAAACAAGATGATCAATCTATGCCCTGGCCTCACAGAAAAAGCAACATGTCAACCTCCTATGCTCTTCTACTCCCTTTCTCCCTTTCGGTCTTTGGAGTCACAAGTTCGCTATCCACTGACAGTAGTTGCTAGTGGTGTTGAGGATCCGGCCCTCCCGGTGTGGCTCTGTCCATTTCCACTTCCTCCATCATTCTCCTTGGAACATGACCGGACTTAGGAACACTATACCCTAAGTTCCGCAAGATTTTTTTGCTGTTGATTCTCTTTGGCACATCCGAGAATCCATTAGAAATGAGCTTCGTCTCTGAACTCACCATGAGCAACAGAAGGAGGCACAATATCAGTATAGGAGCCTTGGTAAAATGAGTCATGTTGGTTTTGAAAAGCTAAGGATGGAAGTAAATCTGAGATGAAGAAAGAGGCCTTATATATACACACGCATATACGAGGAGGCAAATCGGCCACCCTCAGGCAGAGGGGCATTATTAGAGCGGTGCGCTGTTAAGACGGATAATAATGGAACGTCGTATAAGCAGAAAACTTTGACCAAACGGGACATTTTGTCTCCCTTCCAAGAACGGTTTTTTTTTTTTTCTGCTTTCTTGAGTCATCCATCACCTTAAATTTCCCAAATTGCATCCATAGTGTTCGAGTCCTTTGAGCTGAACTGACTTCATGCTGGAAGTAGGAAGCAATCTACACTCAACAATTTTTATCAGAGATTTTAGTTTTTTAGTGATGAAAGCATGGTTTACAAATTGGTTTAAACGGGGTATCTAAATAAGCGGAACATATTCAAGGAACCGAGTAAGATTTTGTCATGACAATTTTTGTGAGTGAGTCCTTTACCCCAATTATTATTCTTCATTAGAAGGATCAAACCGGATGATCATTTCTTTTCTCATTTTCAATGAAGTGCCGTTCTACTGGAGCTGGTATCTCGAAGTTAGCATGCTTTTATCAGTGTAGATACTGTTTTTTTTACCCCTTTAAACGTGATTTGTAATGCCATCCTTGCGTATATGTTCAGATTGGTGTTTGATTTTCACCTGAGCGATGCGATTTACCAGTGGCATCGCTCCATCCTCAGACTTTTATTTTTGTTCTCGGTTTCTTTTCCCTTGAATATTTGCTTGTTAAAAGCATCAAAAAAAGATGCCTTTATCTTAATCTCGATTTGGTGTGTAATGTGGCAGGTTACGAAGAAACCTCAGGTGAAGTTCTCCGAGTTTGTACTTCCTGAATTGCTACTTTTGGGTGTCATTTCGTCGCCATGAGAGGCCTTCTTTTTTGTCCCTGTGGTTCTGTAGTGAAAGATGTAAATTCTTTGCTAGTCCTTGGGAGGTGGCTGTGTTGAAACATCATTAAATCATAATGCCATGAAAACATTCTTTCTGACTCGTCTTACAAATTTATCTGTGCTAGATACGTTTTTTCGTTTATCATGCCTCTAAATAAAAATAGAGTCTACTTTATGGAAGTTTAATTTTTTCTTTTTCCGCCTCATCATCTGTTTCTTTCAATCTAATCAGGGATGTTTTTATATTTGTGCAATTATAAATTTCCTTTTAATTTTTGTAACCAATCCAATCATGTAATTGAGAATATATCTTTTTATGTCGCTTTGGTTTTTTAATATCTATAGTCTTTTGGATACATCTGGACTTTCGCCTAATGTACGAAAGTGGCAAAGTTAGATAGTTTAGGACTGAATTAAGGTTTAGTGCTAATTGGACAATCTCTCCTAAGAAAGAGTGCCGTGCTATTATTGTCATATGCCATTTATTCTGTTTGGGGTTTTTAATTAACTAATCCTGACCTCATTAACATGGGGTGTTTAGAAATTAGAATAACCGGTTCCCCGCATATAATATTATAACAGTATAAACAAATAACATAAAATTTCATTAAAGTCATTCTTTGATTAAGAAAAGGTAATAATATTGACCTGATTTTTCAATTGATAAGTATGTTGTAAAATAAAAATAATTTTTTTCCCACGGCATCACACACTTATTTTTGGTGAATCTTAACCGTGGAGTATTTTCTGAAATTATTTAAGAAAGTTTTCAATTTTAGTCTTGAACTGAGTCAAATAAAACACTGGCTTAATATATTATTTTTCAGAAATTTAATGTTACACCTTCGAATAAATTAATTTATGGGTTTGGTCAATTCGGTCGGACTTTAAATATTTCTAATATTCTATAGTTATTTCGTCATGGTATCACAATTCGTAAAGTGTTTTGGTATATGCACACTTTGCAGAATAGCTCCTCTCATACACCTTCAACTAAACTACTTGGCTCAGGACTGAATCATATCAGAGAAATTGCATCTGAAAAACTATGGAGTCGGTGCAGCAGACAATCATATGGCACATGCATTTGATCGAGCAAGAACGATACAAGAAGGCAAAACGATGACACAACTCCATCCTAAACAAGCATGTAGTCTCCAAACAAAAAGACAATCCTGAAAAGACACTCTTATCTCACAAGTCCGACCTGAATGAAAAACATCATCTATTCACTGGCCTCACACATGTCAACCTCCCTTGCTGTTCTATTCCCATTCCCCCACTGAGTCTTTGAAGTCACAAGTTCTCTATCCATTGCAGTAGTTGCTAGTGGTGTTGAGGATCCGGCCCTCCTGGCGCGGCTCTATCCGTTTCCAGTCCCTCCATCATTCTCCTTGGAACACGACCGGACTTGGGAACACTATACCCTAAGTTCTGCAAGATTTTTTTGCTGTTGATTCCCTTTGGCACATCCGAGAATCCATTAGAAATCAGCCTCGTCTCTGAACTCACCACGAGCAACAGAAGGAGGCACAATATCAGTATAGGAGCCTTGGTAAAATGAGCCATGTTGGTTTTGAAAAGCTAAGGATGGAAGTATATCTGAGATGAAGAAAAGAGGCCTTATATACACACACACATATACGAGGATGCAAATCGGCCATCCTCAGGCAGAGGGGCATTATTAGAGCGGTGCGCTGTTAAGACGGATAATAATGGAACGTCGTATAAGCAGAAAACTTTGACCAAACGGGACATTTTGTCTCCCTTCCAAGAACGGTTCTGCTTTCTTGAGTCATCCATCACCTTAAATTTCCCAAATTGCATCCATAGTGTTCGAGTCCTTATTGGATGCTCTGAGACCACTCAACACAGTGTGGTCTGCTGAAATTCTCATTATGGCTGCGAACTTTGGAGCTTTCCTTTCGCATAACATCAAAATCACGGCGGCATGATTCTCCGATCTGAATTGTGATGGATAGGATCGAGTCAATCATGGCCCCGGTTGTGCTTACACTGGTCCATGGACAATGAATGATTCCAGCAAATGTTCCTCCTATTGGCTAATGTCTTGAACTGGGAAACAGCCAATGTCCAATTGGGTTGTCTCTGCGATTTTACCAACTTTATCCTTTTCCATCAATGTGACTCTAGACTACCAAGTCATTTCTTGCTATGAACTCCTCAAAATCCGCCAACTTCTTCAGCGAAAGAAGGGAAGCACTAAGAGTCTAGATCAAAGATTTTGGATGGAAGGAGAATCGAAAGATTGTCACTTTGGGTGGCCAGCTCGTAGTGAAAGATTTGACCTTTCTGGGCAAAGAACAAATTGGACTTGGCAAAGTAAGTGATAAAATCATTCTCAGCACTTACAAAAGGACGGCGAAGAATTCTAGGACTAGGAGGCTCATACTGTCCAAATGTCTAGTCTTTCTAGCGTTTTCAGATCTTATCCACAAGTCCGCTTGGAAAAGAAAAGGGATAACGACACAGTCAAATGAAATGTTTCCATGTCAACCGATGCCAAGTGACTTCAACCCCATTTCCTAGATCCTCCTCGTTTATTCAAAGTAGGATAAGATACGTGGGAAATCTTCCTTTTTGATTACATCAGCTCTTACTTCACTCGTAGGCAATTTTTTTTTTCCCCACCCATAGGCAGTTTGAGTACTCTAGATGTTGTCTATGTGTCTTTTCTATGTAATTTCAGGCCGTGAGAGACATATTTTTGCTATCCTATAAGACTTTGAATCTTATTCACACAAATTTGGTTCAAAGATGTATAAGATAGGATCATTCTATGTTTAACTCGATATAGACAGATGCTTAGGATAGACAGCACAACGATTCTAGAATCTATCCAAAGATGCAACTTCTCTGTTTTTAATTTGATCTCGCTTGACAAGAAGGAGCCATCAGTATTACCTATTCCAGTGGTAAAGAGCAAAAACCGAAAACCAAAAACTTGCATACCTCTTTAGCATAATGAAAGGTCAAAATCATGTTGGCTCTGCTTAGGTGAGTAGTCATCCTTGTACTAGTAGCCGCACGAACTCGAAGTTTTGATTTGGACATCTGTATGTCAGATCATATCATGGGCCACTCAGGAGGAATAATGGGTCTTAGACTGTGATTCACAGTCCTTTCTTGCCCAAGAAAAGCACTAGAGAATAACACCACACTATATGACAAATTCAACTGAAAGCAAGCTCTGCGAATACTAATTTACCCAGTCATCTTTTCAAATGCCCCAGCTTTTGTCAGGAGTTGAATATGAAACCTAGAGTACAAGCGTGCAAGTCCATTATCAGTGCTTTCTCTGATACAGGAGGAATCTTTGGACAAATTCACTGCATTAGGTCCATGACATTTCCAGGAATCCATGTCAGAAAGTGCTGTTCTTTTTCAATGAGCATAATGGGGATACGTCTCATTTTCACGTTTTTCGAAAGCATTTCATGTGTTGCCGATTCGTTAACTAGTCTGCTACAGCACCCCATAATGATAAGTTGGCTGAAGAAGGACGAACAAAACTCACTGGCTCGCACATTCTGAATTATGTGAAGCACTCAATGAATACAGAAAATGAAATGGAAAAGAAATTAGTTCTCCTATTCTACATACTTTTATATTGGCACCTGAATACATTCAAGAACAGGAACTCAACTATACTCTAGAGTTGAAGGTCATGACTTTGCATAAACTAAAATAAAAACCAGGTTATTTAGCTCTATTTTGCCAGTGACAATCGGCTCAGCTGGATCTGCATATCAAATGATTAGTGATGATGCAGATCGAGCCCTCCAGGACTAAGCTGCTTGGACTCAAAACGCCTCCCTGTTGCTTCTTGTCTTCATAAGTTAGCGTTCAACACATCTCTTTCAGTCTCCTTCAGTTTCCCCTTTCAGTTCCTAGAGAGAAACATGAGACCACAAGACTCAGAATCTGAAAAGGGAAGCAGAAGCATGATGAAGCAGAAAAGAATCTTAACAAGGTCATTGCATTGCCTAGTCTTGAGTTTACTCAGTGAAAAAGATCGATCTGACATGCAAGATCAAATAGCTGATGCCTTGAAAGTATTTGGTCACAGTGCTTCAATAGAGGAAAGCTTGGTAACTACTGACATAGAGCTTCACTGTAATCATTTTCTCCTCATTAAATATATAAGGAGCCAAGTTGGAAAAGAAATAAAAGTATGCAACTTTTAGTAGGTGCATATTGATTTCAAGCAAGGAAACCCAATAAAGCGCTGCACAAGGATCAAGTACTTGGGGCTTCGTTCAGTATGCTTATGCTCACATCTGTGACTAATGCTTTCTGTCTGCAAGATCATTAGAGATCGATGCAGATGGCATCTGCTTAGTAATACGAATACATAACAATGTGGCTGATTTCATCTGTTATCCAAAAGCGTCTTGCTAAAGAGTGCCACAACGCACTTGGTAAACATACACAGTGAGAAGTATTAATTTCGATTCCTAAAGCATTGACAACATATAATACAAAGGGAAAAAAAAGTAAAAGCATTGAAAAATTACACATTTTGTCGCTTAACCAACTCCCCAGCAGCAAGCACTGTTAACAAAATCCATTCCTATTGTCCCTCACCATTCTGTCCCAACCATATGTCAGAAGAATGCTGAATCATTCACAGATATGCAAAAGAGTCTCTGATATGTCTTGATAATTTTCCTTTGCCTTGCATATGCAAGTACCAATACAACCGTGAATGGTTACCAGATCTTGGCCTCATGCATCTATCGACACTGGAAATTTTATTCAGCCTGTCAATGGAAAAATCAAAACTTTTTCGGAAGTTTCCAGTATGGTATAGGAAGGCCACACTTAATTGCAGCACATTCAAATCCATTTCATTTCACTTCCCTTTGCAATGAAGTTTCCGAACTTGCCATCTTCTTGTATTTCTTCTGAAGCTGTTATCTGCAGCTTTGTAGACTCATATGGGACTGATCAGCACTAAAATGCTCAACTTGAATACGACTTTATCATGTGCTATTGCTACTAAAAAATCTCTGAGAAAATAGAACTTCAGACGCTATTCTCGATTTCAATGTACTCGCACATTCCAAAGTAGTCGTTGCCAGAGCAAAAATCAACATGCAAGTCTCATCAAACTTCCGACGCTTTCAGGCGTGACCGCCGGCAGTTTGAAATCTCATCCTTCCCTATACTACATACCATTTTGCCTCGTTAGAGAAAACGTAACAAAGATACTCATGAATATCTGTAGTTGATTGCAGGTCAATTCCACTACGGCATCTATCGAAACCGTGTGCTGAACAGCTCAAATTGCCAATTTAAACACGAAACTAAACCACGATCTCCACTGGAAGCTCCGTCGCTGCAAGTTTGAATCCAATGAAATTGCAAGAACCATCGAGGAAATTGCTTCCCCACGAAATTGAAACAACGATGCATTCTCAGAATTAATTCCGCGCCGAAACAACATCAAATCAATTGCCGAGTTCAAGAGACAAGACGAGGAGATAGATGAGGATTACAAACACGACCTAAAAACATGGACACGAAGAGACTGGAAGATTTGTGCCACGCTTCACTGCCACATGACAGCACACAGTGCCTCGCCCGGGAGGGAAGCGGACGTACGAACCTTAAAGTGAAAAATTTGACATAAAAACACTTAAGAGTCAAAAGTTCGAAAATATACGCCTAAGTGCCAAAATTTAAGAAAAATATTAGTTAAATGCCAACGGCGAAAAAATCTTGCTAAACGTGCCATTTTTCGGCAATTTTATTTACTGACAGAGCAATTTTTTTCAAAATAAAAAAAATTCACATGACAATTTTAAGAAGAAAAAAATGTCCAAGTCATACTAGAAAAAAATATTAAAAATAGATTATATTTAAAAAAAAAAAAAAAAGGGGGAAGAGAAGGGCTCAGGTGAGGGCCGCCGCCACTATCGTCACCCCACCATCGCCGAGAAGGGCCGACGACGATTGGGCAAGGGTCGGCCAAGGTCACTAGGCCCTAGCCAGTGGCCAATGACCCCAGTCGACTTGCGGCGAGGGCCTATGGGCCCTTGACCAAATCTAGGGCGAGGGTCGTGACCCTCCCCAAATACGGCGAGGGTCGGCAACCCTCGCCAAGCCAACTTACGGCAAATGCTACATAACCCTCGTCCAATCCTCCCTTTCTTTTTTTAAATTAATCAATTTTATAATAATAATAAATTTTTTAAGTTATTTAAAATTATTTAATTCATATATTTTTTAAATGTCACGTTAATAAAAAAATGACGTCGTTTTAATTGAGTTTTTGCTAACTCAACTTCTGGTGGCACTTATGTATATATTTCGTAACTTTTTGTACTTAAATATCTCTTAGTGTCAAGTTTCGACACTCAGGCAACACGTTTGCCAAGGAAGTGCCATCACTTCAGTTGATGCATGATGGCCCATAGCCTCCTCCGCTCTCTCTCTCTCTCTCTGCCCACAATGCACAGTGAATGAGAATACCTGATAGAAAAGACCGTTTCGAATTCACGTCTCAAAGCACATTTTCAAGGCCATGGTTATTATCTGAGCAGATTCTGGGGGAGCATGGGGAGCTATGTACACATGCCAAAGAATACTCGCATTCTTGACAAAGATCGAACACATTCTAGTCATAAAGCCTCGCAACGTCCCTCTACATGGAGATCTTTTTCTGAGGAAAGGGTGAAGGACCGGGTGAACAAAAAAACATGCATTCTTATTGCATACTTTTAGTTATGCTGATTTACTGCAGAGGGCAATCTTCATGGTGCTCTTGCTTCGAAAGACAGGGATAGTCAGATCTCATTCAGAAATATACAATGTAATAATATAGGCAAGGGATGTTTTTTCTGAATGCTATTGTTTCCAATTTATGTTGGAAGATTTGATAGAGAGGTCAACAATGTGTACAAGGTATAAGGAACTTACGGTAAATTCTGGTTTTTTTTTCCTCCAAACTACTATAAACAAAATTACGAAACAAACAGCTCGGCTTTTCCATCAATGAAGAGGCTCATGAACTCTTCCCCGTCAACGGTTTCTTTCTCTATAAGAAGTTGAGCAAGTTTGTGGAGAATGTCAATATGGGTGGTCATGATCTGTTTTGCTCTTGTATATGCCCTGTCTACCAATTCCCTCACCTCTGCATCTACCACATCTGCAGTTGCCATCGAATAATCTTTCTGGGTAGACATCTGCATATTAAATATTATAGGTCTCAGCGCGATTTGGGTGGGTTAAAATCTAATTGTTCATACTAGTTAATTATGTAAGCACCGAAAATGAAATTGCTTCAATAAGAATGCACACCTGCTGACCCAAGAAGGGATTTCCACCAGGTCCACCGATGGCTACTTGCCCAATCTTTTTGCTAAAGCCAAACCTCTCAACCATCTGCCTCGCCACCCGGGAAACTTGCATAAAGTCATTGGAAGCTCCTGTTGTAACATTCTCGCTTCCAAATATCACCTCCTCAGCAACCCTGCATAATACAGTTGCGAATCAGTCATCAATATTGGCGACATCAGCAAGGAAAGACCAGATTTGCTCAATCTCCATGTATTCCATCACATTGCCAAAGCATAACACAGATCTTCACTATGGCAACATAATACCTTTTCAAGAGGTAAGAATCTTAATCAGGCTTATTCATTTAGTGGTCAATCGTGAAGTTAAGTATTTAGAGCTAACCTTCCACCGAGTGCAACAGCCATCTGATTCTCGAGGTAGCTTCTACTGTATAGCCCAGACTCAAGTCTCTCTTCACTCGGAGCAAAAAAGGTAAGACCTCCGGCTTGGCCACGGGGTATGATGGATATTTTGGCCACAGGGTCATATTCAGGCATCAGTGCACCAACTAGAGCATGCCCAGCCTCTGCAAAATTTTCATCATACCATAAACAGCCATAACTACATTATAGTGGACGGATAAAACTGCTAAAAGAAAAGGTTGCCATGTATACCATGATAAGCAACCAACTTCTTCTTTTCTTCCGAGACGACAGCATTTTTCTTTTCTGGTCCGGCTATGATTCTCTCCAGAGCATCAGATATCTCATCTTTGCTGATTTCTTTGAGGTCACGCCTAGCTGCAAGAATGGCTGCTTCATTCATCAGGTTCTGCAAATCAGCCCCAGTGAAACCCGGAGTTCTCCTCGCAATCTTTTCAAAATCGACATCCTTTGCAAGTGCCTTTCCTCGAGAATGCACCTGCCATGAAAGGGAGCTCAATCAGGAAACTGGTAGATGGTAAACTGAGTTCATTACCACACTAAGGTCCAAAAGGTGTTTGTTAAAAGTTCATAGCTAATTCACCTAAATAATTGAAGTTTTGCCTTTCAACAACACTACTAAAGCAAAATGAATAGTCAATGCCATTTTATGTCAATCAAAGCCATTAAACCTCACTTACTTCATAATTCATATCACCTTCAAGTCCTGAAAATACTTAAGTTGTTGCTACAGCAACATTTGATACGGTATCTCATATAGACATGCCAACTAAATAAAGCAGACAATATAGCTAACCTGAAGGATCTTCACTCTTCCAGCGACATCAGGTCTGTCCACCGTGACTTGCCGATCAAACCTCCCAGGTCTCAACAAAGCTGAATCAAGAACATCTGGCCTGTTCGTAGCTGCCAATACTATGACACCAGAATTCCCCGAAAAACCATCCATCTCAGTCAATAGCTGATTGATAGTTTGCTCTCTCTCATCATTCCCTCCTCCAAGACCAGCTCCTCTCTGCCTCCCCACCGCATCAATCTCATCAATAAACACAATGCAAGGCGCTTTCGACTTCGCCTTCTCAAACAAGTCCCTAACTCTCGAAGCACCGACACCCACAAACAACTCCACAAACTCGGACGCCGCACACGAGAAGAATGGCACACCAGCCTCGCCAGCCACCGCCCTTGCCAAAAGGGTCTTCCCAGTCCCGGGAGGGCCGACAAGAAGACAACCTTTGGGGATTTTAGCCCCCAAAGCAGTGTACTTATCAGGGTTCTTCAAGAAATCAACCACCTCTTGCAATTCCAATTTGGCTTGATCAGCCCCAGCTACATCAGCAAACGTAACACCAGTCTCCGGCACTTCCTGGAACTTGGACTTGGACCTCCCGAAATCCATCGGGCCGCCGAGCCCGCCAGGCCCGCCCGGACCGCCCTGAGCTCGGCGGAACAGGAAGAACAGCCCCGCGAAAGCAAGGAAAGGAAAGATCAAATTCCCAATGAAGGCAAACAACCCATTACCTGAATCTCCCTCGGAGACCGAAATGTCGACCCCATTCATCGCCAAGATATCGATGAGGTCCGGGTCGTTGGGGACAATCACGGAGGCCCGTCGGCCGTCGACAGCGGTGAGCTGGAGGGCAGAGCCGTCCTTGCTAAACCTCACCCTCTCCACCTTCCCCTTCTTCACCGCGTTCAAGAACTCGCTGTACCGCCACTGACTTCCCTCGGGAAGGTCCGACGAAGCCTGAGGCTTCGGGGCCGTCAGAAGCAGGTTCTGCCCGAACGGCGACGAATCAGAGGGGCTCGGCTTCGTGGGCTGCGCTTGGATGACCGGCGGAGGAGTCGGCATGTTCGGAGCATCGGCAGCTTGGGCCTGAGGGACGATCGAAGAAGCGAACAGGAGCGCGGCCAGACTCGCCTTGGACTGCGCGGACTTCAAGCGCTCGAAATTGGGCACGTCCTTATTCAAGACGGATTGCGTCGCGCGGAACTTTCTTCTGAAAATTTGCGAGTGGAGGGACGATTTCGTGGTCTTAGGAGTCGGAGGAGAGAGCAAGAACCTGTCGCCATAGAAATTGGAAGAAAGCAATGGATTTGAAGAAGTCGCGGACATGGCTGTGGCACTTGGGTTTTGGCTCAGCAGAGCGTCTGCTTACTTTATCCACACGCGAGAGAGATGAAGAAGGGGATGAGGAATGGGAGCGAAGATGAAAGCTTTTTAAGACTGCTTCGAGCTTGATCTTTTCCGTGGCGGAGAGAGGTTTTGGTTTTTCACTTGGGGACTTCGATTTGGGAAGATGATACGAGGTGTTTCGGGATGATTCGTATCGATGCGAGCCATGATTTCGGTCTTGGGATGGTCTGCGTCTACGTGTTCGATGTTCTGTCCTGTCATTTTTATTTTTATTTTTGCTTTTTCTCTCGGTTGGGAAATGCTTGGAAATTTTACGTTCAGAAAAAAATATGGATCTCGTGTGTATTGCTTTCGATTAAAATTCACAATCTATGTCGGACCAAAAATATCTCCCTCACGTCACGCTGTTATAAACATTTGATAGTTTTATTCATATATAATAGAATAATTATTCAGTCTAGTGTCAATTGAATTGATAGGGTGGCTAATGCCATTATAATTTATTTTGAAATCAAATTTTTTACATACCAGCGATCCAATCGATAAAAACATAAATCATTCCTTACATCGTCAAATAAAATAATTTTATTTTTTTCACGACGTAAGAGGAAAAAATAAAATACCCGATCCCATTCTTAAAAGACTAGGTATATATTTCCATCAACTTTAAGATGATATGCCCATTAGTTCCATGTTTTAAGGATGAGCAAACCAATCTCTCAGTACAGCCAATACATATCTCAACAATAACAAAAAAGGTACCATTTTTAGATTAAAATTAGTTAATTTATCTATGGTTGTTTGTGTCTTTAGCATGATAACTTTGATCAAAGAATGGTGGAGGGAAATGCGAAAATGTCCAATACTACTATAAGAATTCCTCTTTAAATAATATGTATTGTAATTAGTATTCTTGTTATCAATTTAATAGGTATATTCTTTTATGGTTCATACTCCAAATTGAGTTCATTTATGTAATAATATAATAATAAGATTAACTAAATTGGAGACATTAGCAAGATAAATGGTCGATACTATTAGAAGGATTCCTTTTTGGATAAAATGTATAGTAACTAGTATTCTTGTGATTGGTTTAATAGGTATCTTTTCTTATGATTCATGCTCTAAGTTGAGTTCATCTCTGTAATAATATAATAATAAAATGAACTAAATTGGACACATGAAAGCTCAAGACGGCAAGGGGATCCTTAGTAAGCTTTCATATATTTTATTAGTCTAGATAAAAAAAAAAAAAAAAAAAAACTTTTCTCACTTTTGAAAAATAAACTTTGTTTCATTTTTTTTCTAATAATGTTTTTGAAAATTTCATTAAAACATCTCTTATTTGCTTATTGTATCATGTTCGATTACGAATGGTAAATAATACAAATGATTTCTGAACTTTAGCATAATATGCAATTTTATTCTTGAACTTTAGATACATTTTTAATTTAGTTCATAGATTTTATGAAAATGTTCCATATTGTCTCTAGACTTAAATAAATGGAAGGATAATATTGAACATTTTTATGTAGTTTGGAAATTAAATAGAATACGTACTAAAAATTTAAGAATCACATCGAATAAATTAAAAGTTTAGGGATGATATTATTATTAGGAAAAATTTTAAATATCATATTGAATTAATTTAAAATTCAAGAAATCAAATTATATATTAGATTAAGATTTAGAGATTATTTATGTTGTTATCCCGACTGTCATTTTAAACGCTACGAATATCTATGACAGGACGATTTCGAATGTTGTTCGGATGATCCAATGGACTACCAAAGATATTTGAAATTGCTAATGGGCCTGGATCATAGATGACATGGACTGGGCTTGTACTTGTCACTCCCCAAATCTCCGATAGCCCAAAACACAGCATCAACTGGCCCAATTCGATCTTGGATCCTCTGAAAATCAAGCCCTCGCGTGTTTTCTTGGTATCATGTCGAATTAAGAAGGAAATGTTTGAACTACCTCACCTACCCCCTTCACAAGACCAGTTCAAACAAAATGATACAACAGACTAGTAAAGCTTCTATCGTCCGAATCAACTAGTTTAGGGTACAGGGTTTAAGGTTTCCGGTCCAGCTTCGCTTTTAGTCTCCTCAATGCTTCAAAATAGCTATGATTATCGCTGATTTTGTGCATCGGATCAGATAGACGATGTCGTCGCATGTTGACATGTAAAAGAGACGCCATGTCCTAATCGATGCACTGTCAACTAAATGAAGTTAAGGCCCCTATTTAGCAGTTTGAAGGAATGGCTCTATTTCGTGAGAAAACTTGTTGATTTCAATAGAATGATGACCACGACCTATTATTATCAAGAGAAAAACTAAGGATGTGTTTTTTTTTTTTTTACTGAAAATTTCATAATTAAAGAAAATATTTTTCATGAGAATTATTTTCATAGAAAATGGTTAGTCTTCATTTGTCTAATGATTTAGAGAAGATGAGTTTCTTCTTGCTAGAAAAAAAAGAACATTTTCCCCCAACCCAAGTTTGTTGTTTTTAGTCTAAGGAAAACATTTTCCATAATCAATTAGTTTTCCGAGTTATTAAAACATCGAAAAGTCAAAAAACAATTTTTCGGAAACAATTTATCTTTCAAACAAATTGACCAAAAACAATTATAGAAGTTGGGGCATCGAAAAGCTAGTTATGGACAAGACCATTTAGGCTACGTTTGGATGGTTTTTGGGAAATGCCCTCAAGGAAATGTAAATGATTTTAAATTAAATAGATTTTTTAAATGCATATTGTTTTGTTAAATTGTAATTGTAAAGCAATTTTCAGTTAAATAGTATTTGGAAAATTTATTCTTGCAAAGGACTTTTCCTTTTTTATTACAAAAAGGGAAAAAAAAAAACTCCCACCCTTCACTAACTCTGACCAAGGGCCCAAGCCATCAATAAACCAAATCTAGTGCCATTGGCCATCGTTTGAGTGCACGACCTTAGGTGGCTCTTGACAACCCCCAACAAGGGTCATGCAACCCTAGACGGCCCTTGCAAGGTCACGTGAGCTTAGGCGGCCCCTCACAAAGATCACATGACCCCAAAGAGGGCCACTTGGATTGCATTCAAACCCATGTCATTCCTTGGGTCAAGCAACACAAGTGACCACTTGAGGTCACACGACTTCATATGAGATTGGCCAACAACTAGATCCAGCCTCACCGACCATCATTGCATAGAGAAGATTAACAATTATAATGATAGCAAAATTAAAAATGAAAATATTAGTGATGATAGTTTGGGAAGAAAAAAATTTATTTAACCTAAAGGATGGCCTTCAACAAATGCTACAAGCCCAAGAATCTATTTTGGGCTTTCAATTTTGATAAGGCTAACATTTGGCTAAAAGGGTTGAAAAAAAAATTGCCAAGCACCCCATATTTTTTTTTTTCAAGTAACTTTGAAGGAGCCCCCTTGGCACCTTCTACATATAAAGCATTTAATGGGATGTTACCTGTCGGACACTCCGAGAAAGATGGATTTCCAACCAATCATGTCCTAAAGGTCGTAATACAATGACTGGTTTGCTTTTAGCATAGTTATATTATGTGGGGGCATCAGATCAAGTCAGCAATCCGTGATTATATCAAGAGATCGGTGTCCCCCTCGAAAAGGACCTCTTTCCTAATGTTATGCATTGCCTCACACAAGAAGAGTAAGTTGTGGGTTCCGATAGTGAAGTTCAATTGTTTAAGTCCAAGAGTATTTTCCTGAACGTTACGGAAACGCTACAAAAGTGAACAAGATTGTTTACGAAAGCGCGTACAATAGTTACCCAATTATTTGGGAAATATTCCCTCCAGAATAATCCTGGATGCGATGCCTTTCGAGAGTGACCTCAAGACATGCCTTTATAGCAACAGAGTCAAATTTCACCTATTTTTCAGCACATGAACGGCTCGAAAGTTAAGAAGTTTACTATGTAATCAATCAATATTAAATCGACAGGAAAGTCAATAAATTTGTTGTTATATAGTGACGACATGCAAGTTCATGCATTTATCTTTTCTCTCATTTAACGAAGAGAGAGAGAGAGAAACCCTAGAGACTCACCATCCAAGAAGATGCCATCCAACCCCACTCGACACTCATCACTCTCTCAAACAAAGCAAGCGGCCGGACCCCACCGATTCAATCAATCCCACGATCATCATGGACATTCACATTGCATATGCTTTGTCTCTCCTCTTGTTTTTTTAATGCTTTCTAATTATTACTTGATTCTCATCGAAAATATCATGTCTCTCTCTCTCTCTCTCTGTCGAGCGTGAAAATTGACAGCACCTAGGAAAGAAATGTCCATACATGACAACAAAATCAAGACAAATGGCATTGACACGAAGGTTTCCCCAGAGTATATCGCAAGCCACGCCCGAGGCCAAATTTCCAGCGATTCAAATTGACAAAGACGGCATTGATTGCGCCATCCCCGTCGCCATCGCCCTCGCGCGTGAAACCGTTTCCCTTTGGGTGGGTCAAGTCATGCATGGACATGCATGCAAGATGTAAAGCATAAATGCCCAAAGGACAGCTGGACATATACGTATGCGCATGTCTGTACGCATTCGTGGATATAGAAATATAGTACCTATCCTTGCTACAGCACAACAAGAAAAGGGCAAAATAAAAAAATTTCAGGATCTTCACAATTGCTAGAAACATTATTGTTCAGAATGAACATTATGCTAGAGAAAATTTTCACTCAAACAAAAAAGAAAAAAAAAGGTCACGAGAAATCTTAATCGAACGATACCGAGATTTTTTTGGTTTATTAATAGTACTTGTTTCGGTTTAGTCAACTTTGAATTCAACTAATTCGACTTGGTTTGGTCTAATAATTTGCGTTGGACTTCCCTTAGATCTAGAGCTTTCGAAGTTATAGGTTAATTTCTTTATATATCATATGTGTGATGTCCATGCACATGAGAAGACCTAATCCAGTTAATGTTAATTCTTACAAATGTAGATCATAGGAATTGTTTTGTTTAGTTTTCTCCTGAATTGAACTCCGAATCTACTCTACCATCTGGAATTCCTCCTTATTCATGACCATTGGGCTCATCGCAACCCGTTAAGTTTGTTGGATACAAAAGGGTACTTCACAGACAACAAGACGGTTGGAGTTTAAACCAAACCGAATTTAAACCGAATAAAGTCCGGCTGCGGCTTAGCTTTTAATGGCTCGGTTTGAAATTTTCTCAGAATCGACTAGGACGGTCAGATTTCATGAGAAAAATCTCTACAAGGTGAAGCAATGGGACCTAATTGAAGACAGGACCGTATTGGTGGGGTAGAATCTGATGTGCAAGAAAATAATGAAGGGCAAAGAAAAGTTGGGAGGTTCAATGCTTTTGAAAAGCTCAGCCAAGAAGAAGAGAAGCGAGGGCCTCTCAATCTCGTCCTCTTGCTGCTCTTGGCTCTTTCACGACTGCTCTCTCTTTGCTTTGCCATTGCTTTTCTTTTTTCTTTGGCCGGTACCCACAGATCGCATCGGATCTCGAGCCGCTGCAGTGGCAGGATTGCTTTTAGATGAGCGAAGAAAAGGACATGAAGAGTATATCTTTCTGCAATTTTCTTGTCCATGTTCGTCATCCCACGCAGTAAGAATCACCTCCTTCTTTCGAGGTCATATCGTACGAACTAGCTGAAGACTGGTTAGCGATCATCTGATGAACCTTCTTACGATTTCGCTGATCATCTGCGATGGCTAGCTCGACTTATCTCATGGACATTAATGAGTAAACCCTAAAAAAACTTCAGCACGGAGGCTTAGCGATGCCTTTGCCAGCATTCCCAGTGGAACTTTCTTGAGAACGAATTCCCAAGTTTCTATTTCGATGCCAACAGGTGAACAAACGAAAGAAGTTCCATCTTTCTAATTGCAGATGCCTGCTTGTCCGAGTTTGGACGCATGTCTCGTCGACCGTAGTAAGTAATACCTACTTCAGCAACTATAAGTTACGTAAACTGACAGAAGGAGCATAAGATCACTCTCTTGGTCTGGAATCTAATGATAATCACTCACCTGCCCCCACACATCATCTCTTTGATCAGCCAATTGATTGATTACCACCCACCAAGGAGAACAAAAGCCATTCGATGTTCAAGGATATCTACTGAAAAACATCCTAATATCCTTGAAATTGCGCTACTGATAATTGAATTGCATTCATTTCCAGTCGTTTGATCTCTGGCACACCTATTTATGTTGCATTGGGGTCTACAGTGTTCACCAGTGGTGCTAGCTGCAAGGCCGCAGGTGCTGTCCCTTGGCCATAAATACTCCAAAGATTGCCTTAATCAAGAGATGAGGGATCAGATAAAATAACATCGAGCTAATTATAAACCTAAGGAGAAGGGAAAAAGGCAAATTGGCAAATTGGCAAATTGCTTTGATCATTGGCGTTTGGGATGAGAGTGACAAAAGAAAGAAAGAAAAGGTTGGGCAATGGACGATGGGTCTGTCTCCACCGATGATTATGTCGACCCCACAATGGGATACACATGAATAATGATTGATATGATATTGGTCAATGTAGTCTACAAATCATTACGTTAAACTTAAAAAAACATCTTGCAAGAATACGTGGAACCAACTATGATAGCGTTCACCAATGTTCATCAACGTTTAGGTGGCGTCACCGTCACCATAGCGACCACTCCAACCCCGTCCGACATCATGCAGCCACTCCCCTCTCTATTTGGTCTCCCCGATCCTTGCTGCTACTTTTTTAACCCTTGAGATTCAATTATTTCTGAAGTTTTCTAAGTATTAACTTCGTTTTATATTTTTTAATAAAAAATACATGTTCGCATAAGACGATACGCTTGACATGTAAGAGTTATGTCCATGTTTTCATATGCATTTGAAAGAGAAAAATCAACTAAAACATGAAAATGCACATAATTTATGAACCCGATTAAACAATTGAAAAATCAAGAGATTTGTTTGTACAGTTTACAAAAATACGGAAATCGGTTGGGCGCGACTTAATAATTAATTATTTCAACAAATTCCTTTAGAATGTTTTTTAATATTATCTTTAACCGGCAAGGGAATGAAATTCATCTTTTGCCTGTACTTTTTTGTCCAATTGCACATGCAGACAGAGGACACGGGTGAGGTTAATGTCACAAGTACACAATCATTTCTCTGTGGGCCTTCTTTCCCACCGATCCGCGAAAGCTGTTCCCATTTAAGTCCTTCCCTCCTGAAGCAGCCACGACCATGGCCCCTTCATCTCGATTCAAAAGTAGCAAAGGTCAATTGATTAAATTAAAGCAAAAGGTCAATCGACAATCGATCCGAGATAGGGACGCGATGAGCCGTCATTCTTCCCTGATTTATCGAGCTTTAAGTACGCCGAAAATTTGGCTAAAGGCTGGAAAATCTCTTAATTAAGAGATCACATCAAAAATAACTTTAGAAAATTTCAAAAAAAATCTCAAATGCTCTCAATTTCTCAAATAAAGACCCGAATTTGACTTTGTTTCAAATAAGGGCTTGAAGTATTATCACTCTCTCAAATAAGAGCCTGAAGTGAATTTTATTCCAAATAAAGGCCTAAAGTGACTATATTTACTTTAAATAAGGACTTGACTTTTCGATGATCAAGGGTAATTTCGTCATTTACTCTCTCTCTTTTTTTCCCTTTTTTCTAGTCATCTTCTTCTCCATCATCGATGGCCAACCGACCATTGGTGAAGCACACATTATGCTGGGCAAGGGTCGCTGTCGCTCAATCCGACGAGGGCCACCCTCACTAGTGGCTGGCCTGACGAGGGATGGCCTCTCATGGGTGAGGCGACCTTTGCCCTGGGGGAGGCCGTCCCTCGCGGCCATCTGTGAGGTCACCCTTGTTTGTGGCCTCGCCCGCGACCAACGAAGGCCAACCTCGTGGACGGCCGCAAGGTTGGCCTAGCCCACGGCTAGCGAGGGCCGACCTCACGGATGGCTGCAAGGCGGCCTCCTCAAGGCAAGAGATGGCCTCGCCCATCCCTCGCCTATGGTTGACGAGGGTGGCCCTTGCCAAATCAGGTAACCCTCGTCCAGCCCTTTGTGGGCATCATCGGTGCTTGGGTGATGATGAAGAAGATGAAACATAAGAAAAAAGGAAAAAAGAAGAAGTGGTAAATGACAAAAATGCGCATAATTGGTCGGAAAATTTAGCCGGTCAGTAACCGGTAAGGTCAGGCTCTCATTTGAAATAATTATGACCACTTCAAGTCTTTACTTGAAACAACGTCAACTTCAAGTCATTGTTTAAGAAACTTATGGCACTTTGGGCCTTTTTCTTAGAATTTTCCCAAATAACTTCATTTGATGTCCATTCGGTTACTAAAAAATAAAAAAGGTAGAAAAGACGCAAATGCGTGCTTTGCTTTTAAGGGAAGGTGTAGGTTTTTGAATGGTCTAGAGTCTGTTAAATTATTAGACACATAATTCACATGTTACGGTTTATGCCAGACTTATATTTTTTCTTCTTTTTCTTTGTTTTTGTAATATGTTTATAGTTAGATGAAAAAAAAATTGATAGGTAACTCAAATGAAAATGAATAACCCAAAATTAACTGATAAATTAATCGAGAAAATATAGTACATCACCCTAATCAAGGCCAGAAATTTGCCAAAAAGTTGGTAATTTTACGAAGATGCTAAGAGATTCAAACAAAAGTTCGGAAACATTAAGAAGTTAGTAAATGAAAGGGGGGGGAGGGGCTATTAACAAAGATCAATAAAGATGGGCAGTTGAAATAGAAAAGTCAACAAAACATTAAAAAAAAAAAACGGAGCTAATAAATTCGAAACGGTGAATTGTGTATTTTATCAACAATTCCTTAAATTCAAATAATAAAAAAGTTGAGAAAAAAGAAGAAGCGATGCCACGTGTCTTTTTGTTGGAAAGTACTCCTATCATCTTAACGGCGAGTCGTTGTTTTGTGGAAGGAAATTTTTTTATTTTTTGTTTTTTTATTTTAAGGAAAGGGCAGCGTAGATGAATCCTACAGCCACAAGAACTTAGCAGTCGGCAGCCAATATATGCTGCAGCAGCTACGACCCCCCTCTCTCTCTCTCTCTCTCTGTACTTTGATAACGATGGGTGGGCGGCGAATGGAGGAAAGGGACTTGACATTGCACATTTTCTCACTAAACCCAAAAAAAAAAAAAACAAAAATTAATTTACCAAAGCTAAAATATTAATAAAAATGAAATAAAAAGACACTTCTGTTTTGCCCTTTTTCACTGTTTCTTCATAGTGACTCCACCCGCGTATGAATCTTCAGGATGGCGCCTCCAACGTAATTCCCTCCGCCATGTTTGGTTTGACCCTTTTTGTTTATTCTTTGAGTGCCTGACTACGTGATGAATCAGGCGGGTTTCAACTTGACAGAGCAAGTAGTGACACCTGACGAGTAAGCTTCATGAGAAATGACTCAGACTTCTTTGAGTCATTGCTCATGCGCATAATAAAAAGTTTAATGGCATAAATAAATGGTGTAATTTAAAAATTTAAACTTGCGGCATCGGACTTGAATTATGTTATAGTTTATTTCGCATTTGTCTTCCCCAATTCATCGAATTCCCATGTGTTATTTGTGATCTGGTTTGCACGCAAGGTGGGGATGTTTAGTTACCAATTTAACTCAATTTCACTCATCGTTCGAAGGTGACCAATGAACACGAACTGAGTTTGGGCCCCACCGTACATGGGGCCCGATGTGGACGAAAGAGAGGGGTCGAGGCTGAGATGAACAAGGTGGTGAGGTGGGGGGAGGGGTTGACGGGACAGAGAGCAAGGCGGGAGCCTCGGCAATTGTGTGGGAACTATGACGTCAGTCGGAGGAAAAAGGATAGACGACGGTGGCAGCAGTCAAACGACGTCGTGGTTTGTGGCGGCCATGGATGGTGTTGGGTGGTGGAGATGTTGAGTGATTGGAGGTAGGGTTTAATGGGGATTTGAGGCTTGACTTTTCCTTGGGGTGAGTTGGTCTTTTCACGACAGGGAGCCCGAAAAGTTCAAGACCTTGGACAACATACGGGTACAAGTTTTCTCTTTTCAAAATAGAGGTATAAAAAGAGTAGCAGGTTGATGAAATGCGAAGCATCGGTTGAGATATATGTGTAAATTGTGTTAAAAAATTTCACATCTAAAAATTGATACGATGTGAGACGGAGCTGTTAAAATATTTTAATTAATTCATAACTCATTGGCTTGAATTTATTTAGTAAAGGGTGAGATTGATTGAATATGTTAATAAGCTTGATCTTAGACTCTTTGTTGGCAATCTTCCTAGTAAAGATATCGGGTTTTTGCTCGTGCTTCTAATAAGTGGTATCGATACCAATAATTAATCAGTACTCCACCCCAATCTATTCCAATATTTGGTAAATATCTCAAGGAATGAATCTTATAACCAATGCGATTTCCAATGTGGCCTTCATGGTTCGATTTGGCAAAACAAACTAGGGTTGAAGGTAATTGGTAGACTTCATGGTTCCTTTTGGAGAAGGAGATCATGGAGGAAAGTGGCGTTGATGGAAATTCAAGTTGAAATATATTAATGTAGAAGGAATTTGAATTAAGGAGGAGCAACTTTAGCACTCATGAGAGGAAAATTATTGAAAGGGATGTATAAATTGCATTAAATAAGTCTCACATCGATAAATAGGTATGGTGTGATATGGACTAGTTTAAATATTATAGTTGATCAATATTCATTAGTTTAAGCTTTGAATAAATGTGGCTTTTAACTATATAATCGATAGGGTTGAACTTGACAACTTCCTTGGCGATCTCCCCGATGGAGGCGTTGAATTTCTACCATGCGCACCTAATAGTATGCTTTCTTATATTTTCTCTTCCAATTGTCTTTTGTCTAGAAAGCCCTGAGAACATCAATCGAAACCTATCATCATCGTGGCACGTGGTAAGTGTAACTTAGCAGAATAAACGTACCTTTTCTGTTGCAATGTAAGGCTACCCTGATTAGACAATTAACCAGTAAGTTATTGGAGAACATTCCTAGATAACATTGACGTGCACATGGTCCTATACCTCTCGATCATAGTGTGTGCGTGGGAAAAGATAGAAAGGGGAGGCACATGTCTGTCCTTGCGTGAACAATTCTAAATTGGTGAGTAACGAAGAGAAAAGGGATGCCATGCACCGTACGGTCCGCAATGGGAAAGTTAAGGAATGCACGTGAAAATTTGGATTGCCGATTCAATTTGTTCACCTATTTCTATCATAAGATATAACACTCTCCAACAAAAAGAAAAAATGAAAAGAAAAAACCTGCGTTGGGGTTCGTAATCAAATTGGTTTATACGAGTAAAATAGGGATGTGGATAACATCCGATTATCTATGGATGCTAGAGAAAATATCTTGCCAAATGCATAATTTCTAGTGTGAAATATTACATCATTATCAAAACCACATAAGATCATCATATAGCTATATTGCAGGGCCATTTACTTATCACATTTACAATCGAATCTATCATCCTTCTTCATTTAGTTATGATGATATAAAAATTCCATTCAATTCTCAATAGTCAATAATTTGGATATGAGCTTTAAGCATGATATTGTACTCATCATCTATCATAGAGTTCTTCCTTTTCTCGAACAGGTTATCTTTTCCTCCATTCTTGATTAGTACACATAAATATCATGCACGTGCAAACTTAATTACAAATGAATATGAGATACACCTATATTCATTCATTATATACTAATCAAAACATCGATTGTGTCGGTTTCCTTTACTTCCGTAAAGAATGAAGGAAAGAATTTGGAGAAAGATAAATGTAAGTGGAACCAATTAGAAATTTATTAACCCTAAGCATGCACTGTCCTTATTTTCCCAATCCCCCACTTGGAAGTTTGCCAAAAGATATCCTCGGCAACGCCAAACGATTACGTTAGTGGACTTGATCTTTGCTTTTGAAACTTTTGAGAGTGATAAAACCAATGTACACATGAATTCGGCCTCACCTGAATGATCTATCTCTCCTCTCCGAATTGCAGAGAGCCTCGAGACCAATAACGCATTTCAGACATTCGAGGAAGGAGAGAGAATATAGGTAATAATGGGGGACATTATAAGCTTCCTTCACTCGTGTATACTTTGGCACTGACAATGGAGCTCAACTTCAGGATCTTTGTTGGTTTTGTGAACGTCTTTGTTTGACCATGCTTGTGTCGCATATAAATAAATATATATATTCGGGAAAAAAAAGTGATGGATCCAATAATTATGTAACCCTAGCCACTTGGGCATTGTAACACGATAATCTCTAGGGTTTGCACTCCTCTTCTTTTGACAGAACAAAAATGATGCTATGAATTTTGATTTTTCTTGTTCCAACTAATTAATATGTCTTTGAAGGTCATACAACGTCTATAAATAAGTTATTGCTATCACCAGCTGGCGATTAGTTTTGAAATTGTCATTTATCTTGAAATTCTATTAATAGTTTCTTCAAAACTTTGGTATAATGCCATAAGATTCGTGCTATAATCATGGAGGTGTCACGTGGTGGTTGTTGAAGTATTCTCGCAATACTTTTTATTTATTAGGAGCATAGCTACCAAATACTTTATAAAACAGATTTATGTTTTTTCAAAATGTTAGAGGAAAAACCCTAGCGACCACCGTATTCAATTCCCATTGTTCAACACCAAGATGTCGATGCGCTTTATGAATCGTGTTCCTCTAAAATAGCTTAAAATTGCTGGTTAGGGTACAAAATTAAAATATGATTTTTCTTCAGTAGAATTGACATGATCTATCTATGAATCTTTAGCATACACGCACTTGGACGGAAACATAAATCGCTTATCAACTAATTTACCTTCAACATGATTAATATATATAATCAGCCACTGGCTGACAGTAGGATATGTTTTGCTTATTTTATACGATTTTCGATGATTTTTCTATTCTTTTTTTCTCGTTTTTTATATTCGTGGAATATACGCCACAGATTCAAACAAAATGAAAAGTCAAATAGTGGTGGGAATTCGAAGTTGGGTCACTGATGCGGGACAAAATCGCATGCCATCGGCCAATTTGAAGGTCTATACGTGCTGATCTTTGGCTGGCTATGTGAAGACAAATGTCTTGTGCCATTAAATATAGAATATATTAAGAGATTAAGATTCCGTATTTTGGATACTAGTAAAATATTAGATGACAAGCATATTATAAAGAATAATTTTGTGGGCACTCCCCCTGTGAAATTATTAAATTATTCAATCGACACACGTTCTAGGGTCCTGCCACTTCCCCCAACAAGTGTGACTAGTTTAATTAGCAACTATAAACAATGACTTTACATTGATTCTTTCTTTTCTTTCTTTCTTTGCAGGACCAAATCTTCTTCCCTTGCCATTATTAGCCCATGTCTCGTTATGTTTGCCCACCGCACACAATTGTGCATATCAAATCAAATAATGCCAATACCATCACCTTCTAGGTACACCCAACATACAATCTGATTCCATTCCGTCTCCAGATTTTGCACAATATTGTACCAACCCCCTCATTCACATGCGAACATTGGTCTAAGCTTAAAAGGTTATTTGCATTAATATACTCTTACAAAATCTTCCCCTACCTAAGAACTCGATACTTAGGACTAGCCACCTAGAGGTGTCTTCTATTCATTACAATGATTCTATTTTGCGGCATTCTCCACAGAGTGGCTTGCCGTCTGGCATCCTAGATGCTACCTATATAACAGGAGAAGTTTGCCATCCGATCTTTTCAACTAAAGGAGAATCATTTACGTAACTTCTATCATCTCTTGATTAATACTCGTTGTAATGTATATGGACTTTCTAAATGCTATTGAATGTGGTTTGGGGAAGTAAATGTAGTCAATATATTATGCTATTGAGTTTGATTTTGCTTTTTGCTTTGTTTTAAGTTTTATTTTGCTTGTCTACAAAATCATCAACTCATTTCTACGTTTTCACTGATTCAATATATCAATATGTGAATTTCGTTTCAAGTATTCCCTACCCAATTATATTCAACAACTACACCTAAACACATTCAATATAGATTGAGAACTTCTTACATAATATCGAAAATATGTCGCTTTCAAATGTCATTTATAGCTATCTTGCGTAATGAACGTTTCCGTTTAGTTTTATGTTTCAAGCTAAGAAATATCCTTGCCTTTGTAATTTACGAGATCACAAGGCTCGTAATGCTCTCCAAGTCTGTTCATTTTACCCTTGAACCAAGTAGGCCTATAATGGCTCAGGGGGCGATACATCCAATTATGGACTAGTTAGTAGGACAAAGTGGCATGCACCACACTACTCCATCTATATGCCCATCTCCTAAAAGTTCTTTAACTTCGTAATGTAACGGAGAGGCCATTTGATGTGGATCAAGTTAGAAGGAATACTTTGAGTAAACCACGCAAATCTTTGCGGTGAATGTTGGGATGGGGTCGACTTATGAATCTATCGATAGGGTCTATCCTGAATGTCATGTTTCACTCACAATTTATATGAATTTTTAAAATTAAACCCTCTAAGAAAATGCACATTTCATTGAGTAGAAAAGTCAACACAGGTAAATCCCTTAGATCTCCTCACGTTGTATGTAGTAAATGCTTAGAGATTTAAATGCAAGCACGAGCTCATCAAATTGTAGTAATGAAAGTTTGGATATTAAGATTTATAGACAACATTTTTACGGTGGGAAATGTTCCGCAAAAGGAAAGGAAATGTATATCACAATGATAATTAAATATGGTGGAAAGTAAAGGTAAGCATGGTTTGAGTGGACAATTCCCACTAAAAGTCCTAACCTCCACAAAATTAAAATATTAATCACTTGATTCATCTTTTTTCAACGTTAATCTAATTTGATCACGAGAATGGCAAAAGAGGACCTAACAATACTTTTTAACAAGCTATTGGCTCTTAATTTCATATCATGATGACAAAGCATCACAACATTTATGAGCATCTCCAATCGATTCTCTCCTTCCTCTTCATTTGTTTATTTTGTTTTGATTGAGAAAGTAAGTAAATGGATTATTAGAAAGAAAAAAGAAAAGTAATGGGTTAATCCCATTACACACTTGAGAGACAGATATAAATGCATATATATTTGATCTAAAAACTACAAAATAATTAAATAATTGAAAAGAAATTTCTTTTTTTTATATATATATTGGTAGAGTCTGGGTGGGTGGGCAGACCATTCCATGCCTAGAACTAAGAACCAGACTGGTACTCATCAATTCCATTAAATTGAAATCGAGAATCCAATAGGCCCCCATGGAAACCGTTGGTTCCAATTTGATCTGGTCAGATTTTGAGCAATCAAAATGGTTCCCGATTCTTTTGCATATCCCTAATAGAAAGTTCAATATACACAAAATGCTTCAACAAAAAGAATTAAATATTATTGAGAATAGGGTGTATTCTTGTATGAACAAGCAAAGGGTGAACCCAAAATCCCTTAACAATTGTCAAAATATTATTGAGAATAAGTTTTCCACATGGTAAGAAAGAAACATCCACTTTTCAAAGGAGACAAGATAGTTAATATTAATGATATCAAAATTTTATAGCAATGATGATGGATGTGACTCCTGTGAAAACATAATTTATACAAACTATATAACATTAACTATATCATTAGAAATATGTCTTGATCACCATCTCTATCTTGTTTATGAATTCCTTTTGTCATTTGCACAAGACCTTTAAAGATGCCAATTTTTAATCTTTCGATGTTCCGTGTCACAAAGAAAAAGATTTCGAGGAGAGACATGAGAAGGCCTATCAATGTTGCGGATGGTGATGTGTACATAAATTAATTGGCTTCGAAGACATAATGGGGAATTATCAAAAGGATGAGATTAGCAAATAATGGCAACCTACTAAAGATGAAGGGGGGCAGAGAAGTAACTCGGATTCAAAAGCACGAGCACGAGCACAGACATGACCATACAAAGCCACGGACAGCGATAGCATGTTTGCTTCAGAGAGAGAGAAGAGGAAATGAGGATAGATCAAAAGAATAATGGGAAGATAAGTGAGAAAAGGGCCAAAAAGACAGGCCCTCGAGATGCCATGTACAGTAACAAAACAAGCCACAAAAAGTTTGGATTGGAGAGGGCAATTGGGGGAAGGAAGATGATGTTTCTTTTAAGTGAAGCAATAAAGACGGAGAGAGAAAGATGAGGGGAGAGAGGAGGGGAAAAGCTGAATGGGGTCACTTTCAAAAGGTGTCGCGGTGGCATACAAAGGGATCTATCTACCCATTAAGCATCCAAACAGTCCATTGATCCACGACCATCGGTTCCTCGCTTTTAACTATATCGTAAAAAAATTATCAAGAAAGTGCCCATGCCTTTGATTAGCAGCGAGAGAGAAATGGACTCGGTGCTTGTTAAAGGGCAGAGGGTTGAAAATGAAAATTGTCAGAGCTGACTCAGATCAGATGATTGAGTGGGGAGGCAGAATAGAATAGGGGTCGAGTCCTTTTTGGTTGGTGTCTGCCTCTCTTGCGCGTGTAGGGCTGTCAAAAACAAACCCAAGAACTCTCTATCGGAGATATTAATCTCTCTCCCTCTGAAGGAATCTGCCACCTTCATCAGTGGCATCGTCAAGGGCTCTCCGTGAGAGAGAGAGAGAGAGAGAGAGAGAGAGAGACTGAGAGCAATAATCTGATCCTCCTCCTTGACTTGCAATTACTGAAGGCTTCTCTCTAGAGAGTCCCCCTTTTTGAATATTTGCCTTGTTCACAGTTGTGTGGTTTGGTCAAGTGGGTCTTGACCCAAAGGTACTTGTCTTGGTTAGTACAAATTGCGCATAGAAGCGGCCAAGTCATCAAAAGCTGTGTACTAACAGAACCAAGCAACAGAAGAAAGAGAAAACTGAGCGTGAGAGAGATGGGTTAGAGGGTGATGTTGAGAAAGAAAGTGAGAGAAGGCTCATCTTTTTCTAAAGTCTCTGGTTCTGGTTCCGTTTTGAGGAGTTGGGGCTGGGAGGGTGAGCGAGAGAGAGAGAGAGATGGAAGTGGAAGACCTGGATGGCTGCAGACACTTTTGGGCGAGAGAGCACCAAAAGCAGCTTCCAGATTTCACAGAGCTCGTTGCAGATCAATAAAGACTAACTAGTTTTAAGTACTCCCTACTCTCTCTCTCTCTCTCTCTCTCTATTTCTTTCTCTTTCTCTCTCTTTCTCTCTTTCTCTCATCGAAAGCTGGAAGAAGAAGAAGAGGAAAAGCACGAGGGCCTGAGTCTGGATCCTCAAAGGAATCACCACTATCATCCCTTTTATCATCATCTTCAACACAATCATCTTCACAGCTCAAGGCATGTAGGGCAGGAAGCTCAAGAACAAGAACAAGAACAAGAAGCCGAGGAAGAAGAACAAGAACAGAATCAACAATCAGCAAAGCACCAGCACCACCAGCTAGACGCTCACCAACTGTATTTTCTCGGCACACAAGCCCAACAAGACCACACACAGAGGTTCTGCTATGGAAGATTAGAGGAAGAGACCACTCAATCTCCTTCACAGCCACAAGCGCAACCACCCAAAAAGAGGTCTTATATTCCCTCCTCAGCCTCACTAGCTTCCGCTGACCAGACCGCCGAATATGCAAGAAAAATGGGAGACAACCACCACCCCCAACAGGCCGCCGCTACTTCTTCAAGATTGGGAATGAGGAGAGGCGGCGGCGGCGGTGCAGGAGAGATCGTGGAGGTCCAAGGAGGCCACATTGTTCGGTCCACCGGGAGGAAGGACCGGCACAGCAAGGTATGCACCGCCAAGGGGCCGAGGGACCGCCGCGTGCGGCTGTCGGCCCACACCGCCATCCAATTCTATGACGTCCAGGACCGGCTTGGTTACGACCGTCCGAGCAAGGCCGTCGACTGGCTCATCAAGAAGGCCAAAGCCGCCATTGACGAGCTCGCCGAGCTCCCTGCCTGGAAGCCCACCGCCACCGCCACCGCCGCCACTACTGCCGCTGCCCATCATCATTCACAGGCAACGGATGAGCGGGAGAGCCCGATGGATATCCATCAGGCAGCTGTGGACGCAGCGGCGGAGGATATCCGAAATTTGCAGCAGCAGCAGCAGCAGCAACAAATCAACAGCCACCACCAGAGCAACCCCAACGCCACCAGCTTTCTACCTCCATCTCTGGACTCGGACTCCATCGCCGACACAATCAAATCGTTCTTCCCGATGGGCGTCGTCTCTGCCGACGCATCGCCACCACCACCACCGTCGTCCGTTCAGTTCCAGAGCTACCACCCCCACCCACCGGATTTGTTGTCAAGAACCAGTAGCCATAACCAAGATCTTCGCCTCTCCCTGCAATCATTCCAAGACCCCGTTTTGCTGCGACCCCAGTCACATGACCATCACGTGGTCTTCTCCGGAGCTCCGCAGCTAGGGTTTGATTCGTCGCCCGCCGCTTCTCTGTGGCCTTCCGAGCACGCCCACCACAACACCAACCCAGCTTCAGACATCGGAAGGTTCCAGAGGATTGCGCCGTGGAGCGTCGGCGGAAGCAACGGTGGCGGAGGCGGCGGGTTCATGTTCTCGCCGCCGCAGCCTGAGGCGGCCGCAGCGGCGGTGCAGCCGTTGTTTGGCCACAGCCAGTTTTTCACACAGAGGGGACCCCTTCAGTCCAGTAACATGCCCGTGATTCGTGCTTGGATCGACCCGACACTATCATCGTCCGATCATCATCACCAAATCCAGCATTCCATCCATCCAATTTCACCCGCCGTGGGATTTGCGTCCGGCGGGTTCCCCGGGTATCACATTCCAGCACGGATTCAAGGGCAAGACGGAGAGCATGACGGCATTCTCGACAAGCCGTCCTCTGCTTCCTCCGATTCCCACCATTGAACAAGAGCATTCCAAAAAAAAAAATCTCAACTTTCTCTCCCTGATTGCAGGTGTGCTAGGTTAGACGAAGAAAGACGTCTTGCATTCGTTAAAGTTTCATCCTTTTTTCATCAGTTCTCATGGATTCACCCGCAGGAAATCGTAGTCAGCAATAATTGCGCCTTTCTTGATGAAGACGTACAAGAACGAGCAACTTTAGCAGATTGGTAGCTGGGAGAGAATTTGGGTACATTTGGAGTTTAATGGTGAAACGAAACCACATGGGAGGGAAATTCTGAAGAGATTCATCATCTCGGGCGTTTTCAATCCCTGGTTTGTTTTACGTATCTATATGTTGGTACTGTTTCTAGCACTTTTTTCCACTGTCGCGTTTAAGTTGGCTGTATTGACATTTGAGCTCAACTTTCGTTTGATGCTTTGACTCTATTTTAAACTTGGCCAAGTATGTGTTTCTGTTCCCATAGTTGATGTATGCCATCCCTGTTTGCTTCCCAATGAAAGAGGTCGTGGTGAAACACTGCTCTCCACCCCCCCGGTGGAAACAAGAGACCACAATCCTGAATCCGACAGGTTTTTATTTTTATTTTTATCATAGTTCCCTTCACTAGGCAGCCTCATCTCCCAAAACACACCAGGATACTGAATTTGACGTTCTTTTGAAGATTCTTTGACTAGGCAATCACAGCAAATTAGTAATTGTTTTGGGTTGAGTGGTTGGATATTCAAATTTTGAGACTTTAGTTGCTTTCTCATTCACAAGTCATGTGAGGGGGTCTCTTTTCGGTGTTTAGAAATGGTCAATTTCAGCTGTAGATTGAAAGAGAGCTTTTGCTCTCTGTGAGCATTTCTCTTTTCTGGTGGAACAATTAGCCCACTCAGCAACCATTTGGCGAGAGGCATATAAGGATTAAAAGAGTAATAGTTCTATTCTGTCATCACTCACTCACGCTGAGACAGAGAGTAGCAATTGTTGGGATGATTTTGAAATGGACCTTTAAATTTAGTCCTCCTTGCATGATAATGGAAAAAAGGAAAAAAAGGAAAGGCATCCCCATTTTGCTGAAGATAGTGTCGTTTGGTTCATTTCTACACAACTGGTCCAAAAGATCATGGGGAGGATTTCAGTCAGATCTCAGAAATAGAAGCCAACAGGGTGTTTCCGATGTTAACCCTTTGCTAATCTTTGAACATTGAGACAGAGAGTAGCAATTGTTGGGATGGTTTTGAAATGGACCTTTAAATTTAGTCCTCCTTGCATGGTAATGGAAAAAAAAAGGCATCCCCATTTTGCTGAAGATAGTGCCATTTAGTTTATTTCTACACAAATGGTCCAAAAGAACATGGGGAGGATTTCAGTCAGATTTCAGAAATAGAAGCCAACGGGGGTTTCCAATGTCAAACTGACTGCAAAATGCATCCTGGGGTGTGTGTGTGTGTTTGGGGTCTCAATGCGAATGCAACCCCATCAAAATGGGACATCTTCCATTCACAACCTGGGTCACCTAACTTTGAGCATCACCTGTTCCCTGGCTTCATTCTTGGGTCCTACGAGAAGAATTGCTAGTTACCGTGAAGCACAAGAGCACCACGGATAAGTACATAAGTTGAGTTAACACAGTTAAGGAAGAACAAGAATTGACAGACGGATATTACCAAAAGTAAGGTACTTCCCCATCTGGCAATGGTCCCCCTTTCCTGTGGAAACTTAAGTGCATGCTGGAAAAATCTGAGTCTAGCTGGAAACAAATCCTTGCTTTGCATAGACATTAAAAGCAACTAGGCGTTTTTGTGTGGACGTTGAGAAATTGCAGTGGTTGTCTCATGCTTGGTGGTTCTACCAAACTTGGAACTAGGCCTTGTCTTAGAGGGCACCTAATGTTCATAACATTTGTATACGCTGTGTCTAGAAGCAAACTCATGAGCGAGAAAAGCATTCAACTGTCGGAACTAGGTGCACTTGTCCATGAGGCGGATGATGAATTAGCTGATGTCCGTTGGCAGTGGCCACTTGAGCTTCTTATGATTAAATATCGGGAGATAATCTGATTTGATGGATACATGAGTTGGACTCTACCTTGTTTGATATTCTCTTAATTAGTCTAAAGCATATACAAACAATAAGGTTGTACTGTTGTTTTTTTCTGGGCTGGAGTCTAATGCAATGATACAGATACATATTATAACACACATTATTGAACAATCCAATCACAAAGCTCAGCAGTTACATCTGCCAGATATATTAAAGACAACCAGCAACAAATCATAATTTAGTTCATAAATTATCCGTTGTCCAGTAAAGAAAGATTACACCATTCCTGAGTATGACTTATGTCCCATTCTCTTAACTGCAACTGCTACTCACACAAACCTCATCTCAATCTTGAAATAAAATACTCAAGAATTTCATAAGCTTATGTCACATTTGCCAAGCTGGCATTGCATGAGAATTGCTGATTACCTCTTGAGTTCCAGGGTTTCAATAGTATGATTGAAGCTGCTTTGACCTTTGGATATTACATGGCTTCGCTGATTTGCCGAGCTGCTTCGCCGTCATTTCAGTTGAATACGACTGAGGTCGGATTTCCCAGGGCCGGTTAGCAATCCAATGTTCCAACCAGCTCCAACCCCAACATTCTTTGTCAAGACAATAAGAAGGTTGACTGAGATAGTGGTTGGTGTTAGCCCTCCACTGCAAATAGTTTAAAAAAATTCTCAGTTTGTGTCGTTAGAATGTGGGATCGTAACCTCAGTTGGTGCAGACCTGATGAGAGAAGGCGTATGCCAGGGCTCTCTCCCGCTTGGCTGCTGCAGCTTCTCTTTGCTGTATTTTTGCAAGGATATCCTCCTTGGTTCCAGGGCCTCCACTCCATTCGAGCTGTCAGGGGGAGAGGGAAAATTAGCAATTATACAACAATAAGACAGTTTTGCATGCTTTTAGATATGTCATTCAGACGAGCCTGACAACATTAGATAGACACTACCGAGATAATATGATGACGGTATTTATACTCTTTGTCCAAATTAGGAGTTACTGATGCAGTTTTTCAAACCTTAGACCAGTACCTCGGCCTCAAATTCAGAACGCTATGCTATCTGCGCTGGCTTTAAAAGAGTACAAGTATGGGGACTCATAGATCAACCTATGACGTGAAAACTATCATGGCACGGGCTCTTGACCATACAAACAAGCAGCTTTCACAAGGATGTCCCCTTTCTTTCTTGCCTTGGACGTTAGGAAAGAGCCGAGGAGCACTTGAATCAGGTCTGAATAGAGCATTCGGAAAGGACTGATAGAAGTCTTTTCTTTATCTTGAGGAAAAAGTACATCTAGTAACTGAATGAGAATGAGTTTTA
This sequence comes from Corymbia maculata, assembly GCA_014182735.1. Classification (NCBI taxonomy): domain Eukaryota; kingdom Viridiplantae; phylum Streptophyta; class Magnoliopsida; order Myrtales; family Myrtaceae; genus Corymbia; species Corymbia maculata. The sequence goes on along the minus strand of CM024687.1, from coordinate 8,601,202 downwards.
TGCAACACAAGTATGTTGAGAAACTCATAAAGTGTTTTATGTTCCATTTAGCCGTTGACCTATAGATGCTTCCAAATTGATCCGTGATCATAATTTTAAGCACTGATGTAATTGGAGCTAAAATAAATATGTTTGTTCTAGAGGCTAAGGTGAGAGGCTGTACCTCTAGCTTCTGAAGCTTGGCTTCAAACTTCAACTGATTTTCTAGTCTCTTTTGCCTTATGCGTGCCTCAGCAACCATGTTAATTCGTCGAGCTCTAATCTGGGTTTGGATCCTGCTCCATGAATGCAAATAGCCAAGTGCGGTCGACACTTGCTGTGTCACGGGGAGACCATGAGTCAAACTTTGGAACCTCACTGCACATCTCAGACGATACAGTGTCCTTCTAGCCTTGGAGAAGTGGAAAGAGAAGTAGAAATTAGGTCGCCTTACACATTGTCTAGCCATGGAAAATGAAAGAGCTTAGTCTTACCATACCAGAAATGCACGAAATGCAGCTTGAATCCTAGTTGCGGCGGCATCTTCAATTCGCTTTCCAGGAATAACTGAGTTTCTTTGTGAATCCTGCTTGGACTCATTGGCCTTGGCAGTGCAAAATTCCGCCTATTTCGAAGATGCGTCCAAGCAGATAATTAAAAAGGCATAGCATGGCAGCAGGGGAAGGTTTCACTTAGGATTTTGGTAGTGGCAGTGGAATGGAGAAAAGGCATGGCATTGCTCACGACTGATTTGGCCATGGAATTAAAAACGTTTTCGACCATGATATAGTCAGAAGATATCATATAGAAATTGAGTCGTATCAAAATGAAGCTCGTTCAAGGAAAATCCCATAACTTAGTTTTGATGGTTTCATTTGCTGTCTTTTGAACTATCCCTTTGATTTTCTCAAAAGGTTGATTTGCAAAAGAAAATATCATCAAACTGGTTTCAAATCTTATCATCAGTTTGCTCACTGTGTGATCTGAGAGAGGTGAGTTATAGTCAAAACTCCATTAGTTGAGGCCAATAAGGGGCAGGGAAGTTTCATCTAGTCGTTGTTATCCGTCTTCTGATCAAATCGGAACTACACGAGGCTGTCTACAGTGACAAGATCGATTAAATCCGAAGAGAAAACCCCTGAAAACAAAGTGCATGCATTGAAATTCATAACCATAACTAGCATTGACAGTGTACCTTCGCTTGTCTGGAAGCTCCTTCCTTTCCTTTCTTGAGGCCTACTATTGTCCTAAAGCAGTCTCCAGGACCCATCACTATAAAAACAAAGAGAGAAGAAATTATTCTATCCCGGGAAGGGGCTCCGATGAAGTGGAAAACCCAAAACAGCATCAACTTTTTCAGTGAACGAGCTTTCAACAAATGTGCTACCTCATCCTTCAACGATCAACCTACTCTATTCTCACAAGTAGAATGCCACAAAAACAGCATTTAAACAATCTTCCATATGCGCTAAAACCACAAAACAAGGCGACCCGTTATTGAGGTAAACTAAAAATTGCATAAATTAAGGAGCCATTACAGGTTGAGAATGGAGAAGCGCCGGCACTTTCTGCTTGCACCGGTATTACGAACATGAGAACAAGGGAAGCAAAATGCCATTTTTATCGTAGAGAAGTAAGGGGGAGATGCAATGTGAGACGTCTCCACGTGGAACTAGCTGAGCTTAGTTGACGTCTCATCTGTAGCGAAGACAGTGTTTGATCTCCCCCAAGATGGACAATCAACACCAAGAGGCAACAATAAATTGATAAATGTTTTGCTCCAACAATAAAAGACAACAAAAAGACGAAAGAGATAAGCTTAGATGGCCCATCGGCGATAGCGACTACAAGAGATAATTAGCTCGCGACCTTCGGCTCATTAGACCAACGCTCTAACCGACTGAGCTACGGGACCTTGCTTTTGACAGGATTTCGTGCGAATTTTACACTAATTAAACATTTAATCTTTGCATGCAAATCCTTTCTTTAAGCAGCGCACGGCATGTCTCGCGTTGTTATCTTTTCATTTCCAGATTATCCGTTAGGCCAGAATCTGCGAGTATACTCGTATCTCCGAAAAAAGAAGAAAAGACAAAAACCAAAACAGAGTATCTAAAGTTGCTCTTACTCGCCGAATCATGCTGGGATGTGCTGGACAATGCTAGAGCTAAACTTCCCATTTCGGCATTTAGTTTGATACAACATAAACCCCTAATGTATCACGTCACTGAAGAATAATCCAATATAATTTTTTTTTTCGAGCGTAGGCATCAAGTTGTGTCCTAAGAAATGAGATAGAACGGAACCCATGAGCATGGAGATCTGCTTCTCTGAGTGCACAGAAGCAATTCGATGAAATATGAGCTATGCACCTCTTTTTGATCTTGTTCGGACCAAGATCGTACGTTGTTGTAATAGATTTCTCTTGATTTCCCAGGAATTAATGATTGAGGAAAGAGACAAGATGACGATGACAATAAAACTTGGAGCATATTGGATCGGGGAGAATCTCACAGTAGATGCTTGATGGGGTCACCGTATTCTTTTCCGAATCTTGGGAAATCTTTGTACTGAATATGACATGAGAACCAACGAGATATGATCCATGCATGGTTTCTAGTCGCTTTGGATCTAATCTTCCTTCCAAATAACTTAATAGGAAAGATGATCTAGCTAATGAAATTGCTTGGTACATGCCGATCTGATCCGAAATGTGAACCTTATCCTGAATACACTACTTAAAAATATTCTTTGAGAGTTTGAATTTATAATTGGCTCTATGCCTAAAAAAGAAAGATCGAATTCGCGTTTTTATTTAACGAAAAAAGATATTGTTTATGATGGTACAATCTATATTCTGATCATAAAAATTTTGTGACGATCTATGTCTCAATTACACTCTCAATATTATCCATTTGTAATGATCCTAAGGAGCTTACTCCATAAAGCGGATGGATTGAGGGAATCCAAATCCGATATTTGCTGGCATCTGTCTCGTTCTGTCTCTAACCCAGTTCATGTCTCTCTACAAGATAAGGAGTTATTGCATAATTAAAGCGTGGCGCTCTGTAGCAGCACAAAAGGGGGATTCTTTGAGGAAGAATCTCGCGTGAAGATCTTCCCTTAACTCTTTCTTTAAGCTCGTATTAAAGTGGGCAAAACGTGTTGACCTTGGCCTCTTAAAAGTGCAAACTTTCTTTCTGTTTCAGTTTCGAATTTTCGCTTTGGGAAAACAATCTTCGATTTGGAATATGATTTGGATTTGCAGAGAAAAGTTGAGATCTTGTGCATACCCACGTTTTAGAATGGATAATTTTGCTCTAAAAATCATAAAAAAATAAGAGAGAGAGGAAGTGTTGGGATTGTTCTTTGGATCTGGGTTGGCCATACATAATATGTGCATTCTTGAATCATAAATGCGTCCCTTTTTGGTGGTGAAATTCATGGCGAAGCTACAAAAGGAAAACAGCCAAAAAGAAAACCCAGAAACGAAGGGACAAAACTGGCAACTTGGCTTCATTAAGAACCCAACCCATTCATTGCAATGCGAATTCATTATTCTAGAGAGAGAAAAAATCTGAGGTGGTTGAATTGAATGCTAGAGAGAGAGAGAGAGAGAGAGAGAGAGAGAGAGATTCATGAGAGTCGGTCTAGGAACAAAATGAGGAGTGGAGCGAGGATTTGGGCGAAAATGGTGAGAGCGAAATATATTCACTAGGTTCTCTTTAGATTTGCAAAGCTCCTTTTTGAAATTTTGAAGAGTGACAACATTCTCTCTCTCTCTCTCTCTCTCTCTCTCTCAGTTTTGTGGATACAAGAATTGTCTGATCTGTCTCTCGGACAAGCAGAGTGCTAGGTAAGAGCAAAATCCCCAACATCTGCTCTCTCTCTCTCTCTCTCTCTCTCTGGTCTCCCCCACTTTCTCTCTCTTCGATTTTACTGGATTTTCTTCTCTTTCTTGCCCTTATTTTACTTCTTCATTGCATTCACATCTTGCAGAAGCAGATCATTTTCACTGGTCATTGTGTAAATTGCCTCTGAATTCCCTATTGAAACCTTCAACTTTATTCTCTTCGAGGTTCCAGTTCCTAGGGACACTAGATGGTTGGGTTCTGATAGATCTCTGTGTTCTTTGTCCTTACGAATTTAGTGATTAAATCATCGGGAAGCTATAATTGTGGCATATATTTCTCGAATTCTGTTACAAATCTGCACACTGGGGAAGTGGGATTGTGGTGTTTTCTGATGGTGATGAGATTGTGGTCACAAAGAGATCAGATTGTCATCCAGAAAAAATCTCCTTTGTAACAGAAGAGACTTTTGACGCAAGATATCTCCAAAGTTTGAACCTTGGAATTACATGGGAGATTAACCCAATGGCACAAGAAGACCAAACCCAAAAGTGTAGTAACAGTAGCAGTGGGGGTAACATCACCATTGCCAGCAATAACAGCATTAGGTCCTCCAAGAAACAGAAGCAAAAGAAAGTCCCGCAGAGAGGCCTTGGTGTGGCACAGTTGGAGAAAATCAGGATTGAGGAGCAGCAGAAGAGAGATGCCGCCACGATTTTCCCATCCCCGCAGCGATTTCTCAGAGCAGTTCGTGTTACTTGCCAGCTCCTCTCGTGAATTATCACGTCCAAGGCGATTTCGCCCCGCCGAACTCTATATTCCGACCAGTTGCCCCGCACCCAGTCCAGAATTTCGAGGTCCTGAGCGCCAGTGCCTTTCCATTGGTGAACCGGGCAAGAGGTTGCGGCCTCGAGATTGACAGGCAGTCCGGGGCAATGATAGTGCCCGAGCACTTCCCTTATATTTTGAATTTCCCTGAGTACGGTGGTGAAATTAAGACCTCTTTGGCGGATCCCGGTTCGCAATTGTGCTCAAGACCGAGTTTACCTAATGATTCCGGTTGGCCTTCCCTCGGACCGGTGCGAAAACTGCAATATGATCACCCTACTTTGCTGGTAAGATAATGTCCCATGAGGCATTCGTAGTTTGCTAATTGTTCCGTGTATGAGTTATCGATATTGTCCAGGATGTTTCTGCAGGTGAATGCATCACCAGTTACTTCTTCAGCACCATCCCTCAATTATCAGATGGAGCCCCCTTCAAACCAAAGTCATCATGGCAATTATTTCCCAGCTTTGCCTCTGGAAGAGAAGGTATATTACACAGTATTTTGCTTGTCTCATTTTCCAATTTCAGTGTTTTGCCATTGGCCTACATAAACAGCTGTAAAAGTTTGTTGTTCAGTGTAGTATCCATTGATCTACTGGCATGGCGTAGAGTGGTGTTATACTATGTCATTAGTGTTGTTATTGGGGCTTAATTGGTGGAATATTGAATTCGTTTTGTGGATCCATTTCGTCGAGAGGCAATACAGATGATCGGCGTGAAGAGATCATGCCCCTTCTCTCTAGAAAATCCACCAGCCCCCTACTACCCGTTCAAACTCCCTGTACTTGGCCATCCGAATAGCACACCTGATGAACCACACTCACGTGGCAATGGCGGTTTCAGGTTAGCTTAAAATTCAGGATGAAGCGTCCTCTTTTGATTCTGAAGGCAAGCACTACATGGTAATCTTGCTGACTGTTTTTCTTTCAACAGTTTCAGGGAAGGTCCTTCATGCCCTCCCCCTGTATCAGAGCCGAATATGTCGAAAAGCATAAAAAGCAGTGGAACTTTGGGTGGAGAGTTCCTCACTCTTGGCCCTCCAGCAACATCACCTCCGCTACACTCGAAGCAGCCTTCGGCTTTGCTAACATTGAATGATCAGAATGTTCCTGATTTTGAGTCGCGAGCCGATAAAGTAAGTTCGGGACAGGTGTCTTTGTTTCAATTTCAGCAGTTTTTTAATCAAATAGAGTAATCTTTCGGTGATCCAGCTCTCAATATTTTGTTCTTTTTTAATGTAGGGATTTCAAGAGGGTTTAGGTTTCCGTCAGGCATTGAACTGGAGGTATCAGGAAAACCCCCACCACAACTTTCTCCCGCTGGCAATGGTACCGAATAACCAAGCAAATACACACAGGAACAATTGCAATAGCGATCCTGGGGCAAGTATCGATCTCAATTTGAAATTATAGAGGAACTGACAAGGGCGTGATTACCCGGCAACCCTTGTCTAAACTCTGACATGCCAACAGCTTTTAATCTCGATTCTTTTGTAGCTTTAAAAGACGATCACATTGATTGTTGTGGTTACAGCATGGGATGACTTCATCCATCTCTGTTTGCTTTGTGAAATTCCCGATCTTGCTCATGTGAAATAGCCCGAGTTGTGGAGTGGTTGATGTTCAGTTGTTTTCTCAGATGTGCCTGTTGTTCTCTTTCAATAATCTGTCAAGAATTTCTTTCTTTATCATTGTGGAATCAGAAGTTCTTGCTAATTAAGCCCCTCTGGAGTGGGAATTTTCTCAGATTTTCCGTTTTGTGGATGAGTCTAGAATCGGCCATCTCTGTGCTCTCCACGGATACGAGGAGAAATTCAGTGGATATGTTCTTCGAATGACCAGATAAAGAAATTCGTGTATCCTGACAGTATATTATCGGCTTCTATTGTCAAGCGTTGCTGTAGCCCAAGTTCTGCTGCTTGGTTGTGGAAAAGGTAGTTTACAACGAAAAGGTCATTTGAAACGGAAGCGATTATTAGGGGGGATGACTCTTAATTCCTCATCGAAACTGATTGATTACCAACTCTTTTCAACTTGGGTAAGCAATTCCATCAGAAGTGAGGCCTTTGCAGGTTCTCGAGTTGAGCAAAAAGAGAGGCTAGCGAGAACTTACTGGTCTCCACTTATGCTACTAAACTAAGTCAATTACACATCAAGGAAATGACAACATGATGGGAAATGGACAATGATGGAATAGGATTCATCTCTCCCGCATTTTTGGTCTTGTGCTTCACGTAATCTATAAATTAAGTCTACATGATAATGTATTGCAAACCACAGGCTGAAACTGTTAGGCTTGTCATTTATCCTGCCAAGAGCGGAAAGTACACAAACACGTTCGGCTGTAAAACACGTACGAATCTTCAATCACCAGTCGCTAATTCTCTAATCATTCGGCAGCCTCAGCTCCATCAAATATCTACCACATGAAGAAAATTATAGATAAAGGAGCTGTTGAGAAAAGAAGTGGAAAGGAAAAGCCCTGTTAAGTTCCAAGTCTATGACCAGCCAAAAAGATAATCCAAGACATAAACCAGTGCCAAGGAAAAAGGATATAGAAGAAAGGCCAGTGAGGATGTCCACAAGGGGAAGGTGGTGCGGAAGCTGGCAAAAGTTCCCATCACAAAGCAAACGATGAGAATAACTAGCACTTCAGACGAGAAATCCCATGTCAATCCTCTGATGTAAACAATAGCCAAGAAAACTGACAGGCAAAGGAGATTGTTCATGGTTACTGCCCCATATAGCTGCATGAGAAAAAAATGAGATCAGGCAACCTTCAATATACAAATGTAAGGGCACACAAAAACAAGCTAATTAATGATAACTGCGGAGGCACTTAATATACCTCCACAGCTCGATGGCTTATTTCAGGGTCTGAAAGAACATCTACCAGCCAGATTTATCATGCTTAATGTGACCAATCCATTGTAGAGAAAAAAAAAGTAGCGAACTTGAATGTGACGCTATTCACATGCTCATGGAGAGGTGCAATATTTTTTACTCAATACTCCACTCTATTGGTCCAAATCAAACTAGGACGTTATTCCTATTTTTGACAGAATAACTGTTAAATGAAGCTAATACCCAGTTGAAGGGGACAACCCACCTCAGAGAAAGTAAGCGAGGCTGTTCTTAGCTTTTTCCTACTTGCAAATATAATTGCTGAAACGGCTTCACTGGAGCTGGTAGCCAAGGGAAGAGCAATAAAGGAAATGAAGAAAGTTGGAATACTGGTGGCATCTGAGAAATTGTCAACAGCATCTACAAGAGGGTCAGCAAACACCCCTGCAATGATTGTTCCTAGGACCAGTAGTAATACTGCTTTTAAGGTTGTCAATTTAGGATTCCCAACACCTTCATTGACCTCATCAGTTTGATCCCCACCTTTCAATTGAGCATGCTCCTGTCTAGTTTGCTGCAGGAAAAAAATTGCAAAAGGCCATAAGACTCAATGACATGCTCTAAACCGCTACTCTTAAAACTACTAGATAGAACAACTTACATGGTGCAAGTCATCTAGAAACTTCGTTGTACCAAAGTTTTTTATTCCAGAAGAAGCGCCTGAACTCCTAGCCTTGTTAAACCATCTAGAAATACCATCCACAAACTCGGGCAATTCCAGAAGGAGATCGTTTGAGGAGTCAAAGTCTTTCATGATTTTATCTACAGCATCATCCTCATTCAAATCTATTTCTTCAAATTGGATTCCTAATATCAGTGCTTTAAGTTCTGCAGCACTTAGATATCCATCACCATTTTCATCCAATCTCTTGAAAAGCCTGTCACCAAAAAATCCAGTCAGCCTGCTGGTTTAGCTGAATCTGCGATTTTTTAAGAAGCAAAACTTAGCAAATCCACTGGAAACTAACTTCTCCACAATATCCTTATCGAGTTCACCATCATCTGTAAGAAGCCTCCCCAGGGCATGCGTCCTTAGGTGTCTTAAGAAACCAAAAAAGACGTGCTTGTCTTCCACATAAGCAAGTCGCCGCCTCTGTATCCAAGGCTGGACAACCTGCATCATATTTAAAGGAGAAGAAAGACCAGAATTTCAAATCTTGATATATAAATTGGCTTTAGCTCATCTCGCTGGAGTAGCATGACAAACAATACGGCTAGTTTTTTCTCTGGTTCACATTTACACAATGTGTCCCTCACACTTATCTGCATATTTCTGGCATAATCTAGAAGCAATTGGTGGCTACCTGATAGATACAATATGCAATCAATAGTATCACAGAGACAATCAGCGAAATTAAGACAGCCAAGTGCCTCCCTGAAGTTGAGTTGAGAATTTGAGGCAATTGAACAATAATGAAGGGTATCACTGAAAAGACCATAATCATTGCTGCATAACTTGTCCACAAATCTGTGCTGACACCAGAACCTGCAAGAGCAAAAATAGACAATGCACATGAAGTCATTTGTCAAGGTGAGATAACTGCTTGACACTGCAGAGTTATGCCTAAACAGGCATTATATCAACCATATGTAAACTTGATTATTTAAAAAAATCACACGGAAAAACACTTTTTTTTTTTTTCAGATCAATAACCATTTTAGAAATGATCTTAATCTTCTTATGAGAGATAAATAAAAAAAAGGGTTACTTGCACAACAAAGATGATCATTCAGAGCTGCACGTCTTATCATTTATCAGGCCTGTAGTCTCACTTCTCTCCTGAAGAACTAGCTGCAAAAGATTTTCCCTTGTCCGTGGTGGCTCAATTAAGGAAAAATAACCTCTAGAGGATCAATCAAATCAGCCAGATTTTGCGGATGATCCTTGATCATGAATGATCAACAAGAAATAACCAAAATTGAATGACCAAACTGGGACAAAAGGTACAACAAAGACATACCTTTCAAGCTAAATCCTTTTGTATCTTGTTTGTCCAATGCAACTGAGTTGTGAAGATCACACTTCCCAACGATAATGCAAGATCCCCATATAACTGTAAGAAGCATGACAGTTGATCCAGCTAATAAGCCCATTCCAACGGAAACTTGACTTTGAGCAGTCTCTGAGCTTCCAGAAAGTCCAGACACTGTAGAAAAAAGTGGAGGAACTATTCAGCAAAGGCTTCATTCACTGTGAATTATCACAACAAATTCCAGTAGTTAGAGATAGACAAACAAGTCCACGAAACACATTAAGCGTCAAAAGTGGAAAGGGATCCTATCAAAATAGGAGATATAAATCACACTCTTAAGAAAAAACAATCCAACCTCAATTGACGCATTTTGTATGTTATATGTTAATAGATCCTTGGGATGATCAAATCAGCTAAGAAACTGTTGAAGCAGCGTAAATGGATAGAAATACATGACTTACAAACAGAAATAACTTCAAAAAATGTGAAATGACCAAAAATTCGTTTTCACGCGGAAGGACCTCAGTAAATTTCTTCATGAAGACCAGAAAACAGCCAAGACAGTTGAAAGTCAAGAACATTGTCCATACTTCAATGATGGCCAGTAAAACTGTGATCTTCATATTTCTTACTAGCATGCATATATTTTTCCTCTTGCATTCATTTCATCCCAGACTTAGGTCTTAATTTGCTCAATGCCAGTCCAATTTCCAATAAACCAATGCCCCCATGATACTAATATCAATTTTCCTAACCCTTTCTTTTCTACGCTTTAAATCTCTAGCTGATTAAAAAAGCAACCACAAGTCGCTTCCGGAGACGGCCAATGTCTGATCCAGCCGATAAAATAAGCAACCAGCAGTCACTTCCGGAGATGGTAAACGGGTGGTCTTTCCACGCCATTAAGGATGACCACTTATCTCCCATTAAAAAACAAATGAACGAGACAAAAAAAAGATGGGAGTTGTGAATAAGAGCAATCCGGGTCCATTATTAGATCTGCAAGAAAAGGAGGACCCATCTCGTGGCCCATGTGTTCTTTCGTAGATTTAGAGAAAAAGTCAAAATCAGATGTAGTGCGGACATCAACTTATAATAGAATCTAGAAGTTAGATAGGTGTCCGCAGGCACGATCCATACCCCACAAAATCGCAAAACGGGATACTTTATGCCCGATGCAGGTAAAGCATCACCCAAAAGCGGAAGCACGACATTTATTAATATGTCACGGAAGAATAACAATTTCTTTAAAATTATGCAAGAAATTTCTCCTAGATAGCAAACGGGCGGCGACGGAAGAAAAAAGAGTTTTTGCGTATAACATGCTTATCAATCAAACAAGAAACATTGTATTTACGAAATCGTATAGATTCGTATTTTTTGCCTTTCTTGCCTGCTCCACCGTGCTCGTTCAGTTAACGATAATGGCGGAATTGAATGAGGCAAGCGAAACGGAGCATATTATATTTCACGAGCGACGACTTTTTCCATTTAACCGATGGAGAAAAAGGAAACGCCTCTCCACGTCCTCGCACTTTCTCGGATCCAAACAGAGAACGGAAACTGGACTCCACACAGAAGCCAAAACGGCGACTGTTGGGTTCAAAGCAGATAAACGCCAGCTGCGCTCGATCGATCACGCCGCAAACGGTGATAAATCCGGAAAAAGTACGTGGAACTCGCACAGATTTTACTGTCCCCTGAACTATAACTAGCTGAGCTCGGTCGATGTCGTCTCCGTCAGAAGTCGCCGAGAGGAATTACAGCCGTAGACGTTCTTCTGTCATCCCCGGAATTCGTCTTAACGAAGGAGAAACGAAATCCCCGAGAGAAATGTGGGGATGAGGGCATAGAAAAATCAAAATTCCAATCAGGAGAGAGAGAATACAGACCGAGAATGAGCATGGCGTCGGGGAGGGCGCCGAGCATGGGGAGGAAGAGGCCGCCGACGATGCCGGGCCCCAGGATCTCCAGGAGCAGCTCGCTGCCGTTGGACAGGCACATGGCGGCCATGAACATGAGGTACCCGTACACGACGATCAGGAACAGGTTACCGGGCCACGAGGTGGTGCAGGGCAAGAACCCGTACGTCTGCTCGCACGACGACGACGACGAGGACCGCGGGAGGCGCAGGTAGGGAGTGCCCCCGCCGCCCTGCCGGCCGTCGACTCCGTCGGAGACGGGATCGGGCGTCGGAGGCCCGAGGATGAGGCGGGAATGGACGGAGCCGCCGAAGCATAGGATGATGATGAGGAGGAGGAGGAGGAGGAGGGAGGTGCGGTTGGTGGTGGCCATGGATGAGAGAGCTGTTGCAGGTTGAAGAGAGGCGTGGAGAGGGAGGGAAGGATATTCGTAAAGGGGGAGGGGTTGGGAGTTGGTTGCAGAGGATCAGGCGGGTTTATATACGTCACTCCACCGGGAAGAGAGAGAGAGATAGAGAGAAAGGGACAGACAGAGCGGACACGGGAGAGTACAGTCTGTTGCAGAACGCCGGACGAGACGGGACCCGCCTGGGGCTACAGGGGCTAAATCGGTCAGTCCGCGGAAAAGAGAGCGGCCGCACCGCGTAAACCGCGTACGATTGTGACCCGAAACCGCCCCGCCCCTTTTGTACGTCAGCGGCGAAAGCCGATAAGGAAAAGAAATCACGTTTTAAATAATAATAATAATAAAACCGATGGGGTGGGGATTGGGGTGGTGTTATTTTCGATGTCTTTTACGTGACAAAAATCCACCCGGCTTTTATCGAAGGGATAAAATTGCTCTAACTTATTCGACTGTAATTTAGAGTGGTTGTTCCAAATTTGTTTTCCTTCTTCTTTTTTTAGTTTTTCTGATTATATATAGGGTTTACTTACAAAAGGATAAAAGTTTATATAAGTCAAACGACCTTATAAGTCATTAGATTTTACTTCAATAAAAATTAATTATGTCGAAAAGAGAAAAGGGTCACTATATTTGTACTATTTTTTATGACTATTTCTACTTGATCCATAAAGATGAAATTTCCATGTATATTAAAAGGCACTCTATTTATATGACTAAATCCACTCGACCTTTATCAAAATACAAAATTTCCAGTTATATTAAATGGCACTATATTTTTTTACCAAAAAGTTCCCATGTATATTAAAAGCAACTATATTTTTTCATTGTTTGATTTTACTTCTTTAAAAATTAGTTTAGTTGAAAAGAGAAAGGCGGTACTATTTCCATCTTTTATATGACTAAATCCACCCAAGTTTTAATAAAAAAAGGCAAAAATACCCTTAATTATTTAATTGCAATTTAAAGTGGTGGCCTCAAATTTATTTATTTTCCTTTTTTTTTTTTATAGTTGTTTTGATTCTATGTAGGATTTAGTTTCCAAAAAGACAAAATCTCCATATATATTAAAAGACACTGTATTTTTTTCATAGTTATATTTAACTTCTATAAAAATTAATTTTGTTAAAAAGAGAAAGGGCAGTGTTATTATATGACTAAATCCACCCAGTTTTTACTAAAATGACAACTCCCACATAGGGGCTATATTTTTCTAATTGTCAGATTTTACTTTCATAAGGATTAGTTTTGTCGGAAAAGGAAAGAGTTGCGCTATTTCCACCTTTCACGTGATAAATCCACTCAATTTTTACCAAAAACACAAGATTGCCATCAACCATTCAATTGCAATTTAAAGTTGTGACCCCAAATTTATTTACTTTCCTTTTTTTTAGTTTTTCTATGCCTATGTAGGATTTAGTTACTAAAAAGACAACTCCAATATATATTTAGAGGCACTAAATTTATTTACTTTCCTTTTTTTTAGTTTCTTTGTGCCTTTGTAGAATTTAGTTACCAAAAAGACAACTCCCACGTATATTTAGAGGCACTATATTTTTTTAATTGTTAGATTCCATGAAATTATTTTTGTCGAAAAAAGAAATTTTGAAAAAACCAAGCTCTCTTTTCTAAAACCAAATAGTTCCCACCCCAATTTTCCCTGAAAATGTGAGAATTCGAAACTACTACCTCCCTCTTCTAATGCGAGAAAGGTGACCTCTAGGGTTCCAAGTGGCTGTCAAGTAGACCGTAGAAATAATATAATATAGACAATTTTTTAGCACAATTATTTATTTATAAATTTTCACTTGTATATATATTTCTCATATTTTTTTCTCTTTTTCGCTTCCTCTCTCCATGTGACATCTCCCCCCACCATACCCTTCTGCCTTCATGTCCATATTTTGTGCAAGCTTTCTTGACTTTGTAAATGAGTTTGTAATTTTATCAATATAACCCCTTAAGCGTAGACCACCACCCTTGCATAAGGTTTTTATTGTATGTTCTATTTTATTTATCATTTTGTATATTACTTCGATTATTAATTGTTCATGTTCATAAATCCTTTCTACGTTGATGAATCACAGTGTGACTGTGTGTGTGTGTATTGTATTATTTATATTTGTATCCTCATTCTTGAATGCATTGCGATTGTTTTAAAACTTAATTTTTATCTTTCCTTAATAGATTTTCATTTTCTTATCTCCTTTCTCTAAATCACAAACATAAGTGTTTAAATCCCTATGTTTAAAGTTTTTCATTATATTAATATAAATATATATAATGTGATGATCAAATGAAGTTAAAAAAAAATTATTTGAGGTTTTTTCCAAATAAAATCACAATAAAATTCTCCAATGTGGAACTTTAAACATGAAATTTAATTACATAAAAAATTCAATAATATTATAATTTTTGTCAAATGCCAGTGGAATCTCATTGTTTTGAATTAACAAAAATTATTCATCTATAAAGTATTTATGAAAAAATATAAATATGCCTTATGGTGCATAATATTTTTAGTGTATTCCTAGACACTTCTATAACATCTTACATGCTACGTGTAAAGCTATCACGCCAACAGTAAGAAAAAGGATAAATTCTTTAATATAGTTAGTAAAGAGACATGATACATATTTTAGAATAATGAAATTAAAAACTAAAAATTCACTTTGAAAGTGAGCTTTTCGAGATGAGAGAGAAAGAATAGATAAGTTATTATAACACAAATGATAAAAAAAAAGGGACAGTTAAGTTTTTTACTATATCAAATAATTTGTCCTTTTTCCTTACTATTGGCGGGCGAGGTTGTTTTACATAAAATATGCAAGACGTTATAGAAGTATCTAGGAATACACTAAAAAACAAAACATGTGAAATACTTGATTATGACAATTAGATCCTAAAGAGAAATATATAAAAATAGACAAAGAGAAGGCAGGGGGCCATCACTTTGCAAATGAATGATTGTGGGTTATTGTGTCTTTTTAGTATGAATGGGATGGATTTAGTTATATTTGAAGTGAAAAGAGCGTCATCCTAGAAAAATTACTAAATTGATTTGTGAAAATTACTATGTCGATTGTCTTACTTGAGTTTCGGTAAGAAATTATCTAAGTAATTCATAAGTCAATGTTATAAGTTTATTTTCATGTACGAGATGATTGGATTAATCCGAAAGTCTTTCTAGTCTTCGGTTATTAGTTGTAAGGATGAACTCGTGACAAAGAGCACCATGACCATCCGGGAGTGATGCCGACACAAACGTAGTCAGTACTGCCCTCGTACCGTGTGCCCACTGCCCATCCCCATACTGCCATTCAAT
Organism: Corymbia maculata; assembly: GCA_014182735.1. Taxonomy (NCBI): domain Eukaryota; kingdom Viridiplantae; phylum Streptophyta; class Magnoliopsida; order Myrtales; family Myrtaceae; genus Corymbia; species Corymbia maculata. The sequence continues at coordinate 8,586,018 of CM024687.1, read as the reverse complement.
CGACCGCATTCAAGGCGTGAATGAATTTGGGAATTTTCTCCTTCATCTATGAATATATAACCAGCCCAGACCGATCCGTAATCTTGTCAGTCTGATTCATTCGTAATTATCCGTTCCCGTTCTTGAAATAGAGGGAATCGAAACGGAAGACTTCACTTAAGGTCGAAGCAAAGGGTACTGATGAGTTGGGTGGGGCGTTGCTTTTGCAGTGAAAACCACTGTAAATATAACTCCAATAACGTGAGAACCCGGAAAAGTAGATGCGACTTTGATTCTTCCCTTACTCGAGAAGTCTCAAGAGCGAAATCGAAATTCATAACTCTCAATACGATGTGTAGATAGATTAATTGGGATGCCGGATGAAGTTCAACTCGGGAACTGGAGGTCACATGTCCCGATCCCACCTGTCACGTGGAAACCGCTCTAGGTCAGGCCACCACAAAGGCCAAAGGCCCCAAATTAACCGGATTTATGTGACTCGTGGAGTGCTTCGCGAATTTTCAGACAATTGGATATTGGCATTCGTGATTTTGAACTATAGAAAACTAAACATTGAAAGGATTAAGGAATGGATTAGCTAATTCATAAACTGTTTTGTCTGAACTCTATGACGTAAAAGTCTATTGTATTCCCTACGAAAGAAAAATGTACATCTAACAACAAGGGTATGGGGGAAGGTAGACTTCCCATTACTTCTTTGGATGTGGCTATCACCAGATAGTTAGGGACAGCGGCCTCTAGCACTTGAGATAAAATGGTGAAATTTGAAAGGGTTTCGATTAGATCAACCTACACTTCGCACTGTCTCAAGTAATTGACTTGTCATGCTTCTTAGCTGGAGAAAACTAAACATAGGAAGGATCAAGGTTTCTGTAATCTTGCCATAATTTGTTGTAGGCATTATTGTCGTGTCGTTCACCCTAAGGCAAGGGAGACCTTCAAAGTCCAAGAAGACTAGCAAGAGCCAGCACAAAACACAAAGCCGTCCTACCACCAATACGAGCCTCGTTTAACTAGCTGACCAAAACAACAACTAGACTTTCACAAATAAAGGGTGCGTTTGTTTCAATGAAAGTAATTTCCTGAAAAATATTTTCCGAGCTTTCCGCTGTTTGTTTTTTCAAAAACAATTTGGTCAATGGAAAATACTTTCCAGTCAACATAAATATTATGTATTATTTTAGAAAAATGAATTTATGTGCATGGGAAGGGGAAAACACTTTTCCTCTTTATGAGGTCTTTAGGTCATTCCCTTTTTGTTAGTTTAAATGTTATTTAGGGTGCGTTTGTTTTACGGAAATCATTTTTGGAAAATGTTTTCTAGGAAATCATTTTCATGGAAAATTGTTAGTTTTCTTGTGTTTGATGATATGTGATTGAAAATGTTTTCGGGCATTTAGATCGCATTTGGAAAATGATTGAATAACATTTAAAATGAGAATGACCTAAAGACTTGATAAAGAGGAAAAGTGTTTTCCCCTTCTCATATATAGGAATTCATTTTCCTAAAGTAATACATAATATTTATGTTGACCGAAAGTCCGGAAAACACTTTCCGGGAAATTACTTTCATTGAAACAAACGCACCATTAATCATTTTCAAAATCCAAACGCCTGAAAACATTTTCAATCACATATTATCAAACACAAGAAAATTAAAAAATGATTTCCTGGAAAAACATTTTTAAAAATGGTACAATTTCCGTGAAACAAACGCACCCAGAGTCCACGAATGAGATGCTATTTTCAGGCTTGTCTTTTGAATAAAATTTTACTTTTTCAAGCTCAAGTGAGTCTCGTTAAATTATGGTTCAAAAGGCATGTGATTCAGTCTTCGATGCGATGCCACTCGAGCATAGCTTTTATGATACGGCACCTATGCCCAATGGACCGATAGAAATGCCCGTGACAATGTACATTCTCCAATCTGGAAAGGGTAAGTAATGCTTCACTTTACTTCGTAAAATCGCATTTATATGACAGTGGCATGCCAATTAATTCGTCAACAATGATATTGACAACATTAACACATGTCATGAAACATAGTGTCAAAGGTGGTACATAAGTTTTGGCTTCTTTATTAGCATGTATATATGTATTACACAAATCGGTCTTTACATCGAAATTATGCTTCAGTGATGTCTTGGATATGCAGGAAACAACTTATGCTCTTGACCTAATCAAAGACAGAATGGCGATACATGTAGGCCGAGGATGAAGAAGATACGTAGTTGAACACGTATACAACATCAGTGATAAAACCCTAGTTTTGAAGCTAATTTCCAATGCCGGGGCTATGCCCAAGAAGTGTGGGCCTGAAGCCCTCCCTCGACTGGAAGAAGATGGCGGCGGCGGCGGCGAAGTGGAAGCCAGCAACACCGTAGCACGAAGGGTCTCAAGATTTGCAAAGAAGACTACAAGAAGAAGAAGGATAAAGGAAAGTCGAAACTTGTTTAGCGCCATCTGGCAGGGAGAGAGAGATATATAACCTAGAGAGAGAGAGGGAGAGAGGCGCATATGGATGAGGGATACAATGTTATCAATGCTTCAATAATGATATTATTTTCATAAATTTTATTAGGACAAATATCACCAAAAATTCAAACTATACTTCTTGTGATAATTTTACCTTTAACATTTTTTTTTTGTATCACAAAAAATCCCAAACTATATCACTTGTGATAATTTTACCATAGACTATATCATTTGTGACAATGTTATTTTGAACTTTTTTTTGTATCACAAAAAATCCTAAACTATGCTACTTAGGACAAATTTACTTGTTTTTTTTTTTTTTTTTTTTTTTAGTTGAAGGGCATTTTCATCTTTTTTCTATTTTTTCTCCTGATAGGAAGTCGACGAGGCTTCGGCGGTCCTCGCTAGATCTAGCCTAGGTGGCCCTTGCTTGATGCTAGCGAGGGTGACCCTGTTGGATCTAGCCGTCGGAGCCTTGCCAGACTCTGACGCCAGCAACTCGCCAGCTTCCCTCTATCAAGAAAAAAAGAAAGAAAGAAAAAAGAACAAGAATGAAAATGCCCCCCAGTCAAAAAGTTTAGGATAAATTGGCCACAAATAACAAAGTTTACGATTTTTTATGGCACAAAAAAAGTAAATGTAAAATTATCACAAGTGGTTTAATTTGGGGATTTTTGGTAGGACAAAAAAAAGTACAGGGTAAAATTATCACAAGATGTAATTCAGAATTTTTGTGATATTTATCCATTTTATTATGATATTTGACGTTACATTAATTGCTTCATTGAAGACCGAGTAGATATGCGTTTCCTCGTGATGGTCGTCATTCCTACTTTTTGAATCGGTGAGGAGATACCTCGACTTTGCTTATAAAATTTAAAAATTGAACGGTACAACCTTTCTTGTTTTGGTAGCCAAGGATGGAAAATTGCGAGATTTAAAAAAATAATAAGTCCCTTTGGAAGTTGCGCCATAAATTTAGGATCTCGTGCTATTTTCTTTATTTTCTTTGTTTATTTTCCTTTTTTCTTTTTTTGTCGGAGTTTATTTTCCAATTTAGTAAATTCGTGATATAAAATATTGGTGATTGAAAGATGCGGGTGTCAGATAAGTTCCTAAAAAATTGCATACCGACATAATGAGAAGAGGCTAGAATTGCTCGATCTCTGAATGTCAAAACAATGTCATAGAATCATTTCATCATCAGGTGATGCTATGCTGGTTAGTTGACCCACATCTTACCAATCACTTGGTTTGCCAGATACCCTTTAAGTAAACAGGAGTTTTGTCGCATAGCATAGTGATAAAAAACAAAAAAAAACAAAAAAGTTGACTCGAGTCTAGATGTGTATTTGTCCTCCAATTGGGTCAGGTCCTTCGAGTAGAGTACAGCGTTCAATACTAGATTGTGGCCATGTAAATCTTTGATATTTCTATTGGGCTAATATTGGCCAGGCCCAAGACAAAGCCCATGACCCATAAACTACCTGAAGCCCACAAGTGAAGCTTCTTACCGGGAAAATGCGCAAATTTGACACGTTAGCGAATGAAGGCACCCGCCGGGCCGACCATAAATGTCGGCAAGCGAGAAGCCGACCCGCAAACCGAAGACATCGGCGCCTGTCAAGAGTTGGTGAGCCAACCACAGAGGTTGAGAAGTTTCGATTCCCATACTAGGTCAAATATTACGAGGATGTTTCAAGAAAATCCTCTCGCTCCTTTGGGTTTGCACGGTTGTCTAATTCTAACCTAAGTATTTGAGGGATCATTTGGGCACAATTCCGGACTCCAAACATATAATTACTCCTTCAATGATCAACCGGGAATGCGCTAATTTGACCAAATATATAAAATTCTCAAACGGTAGCGTGCAGTCCTAGGAGTAATTGAGGACATTGTCAAGAACATAGACCAGGAGAAGAGACAGAGGGTACAACAAGTAAGCCAAGATTGATGTCCAGACGGGGAAGGTTGACCTGAAACTTGCGAATAGACCCACCACACCACACACGATTAGCACCACAAGGACTTCAGCAGAGAATTCCCATGTCAAGTCCCGGGCGTATATCAGTGACAAGAGGACGCAGAAGCCGAGCATGTTGCTCATGAACACCTCTCCATAGATCTGCATTATCGCAAAGGCAAAGCCGAAAAACATGTTAGCCACTTGTCCTATTTGAAAAACTGGTCTGAATCAACATGACGATGCATGGTCACTTATCTAGACATACATTCTATTTCGTCTATGCGAAGAAACATCTGGTAGTACTGTATAATCTCACACCATAATGAAAATTGAGGGGGTCATGTCAACAGGCGAGCGAAGCCTGAGGACATTGAGAATGTGCTAGCTTTCTACACCTATAGCAGTAAGAATTTCCTTGAAACTACAGAATTCGTTGGACAGACCTCGGAAAATGTTAGAGAAGTGGTTCGCTCCTTCTTATGTCGGGCAGCTTTGATTGCCGCAGTAGCTCCTCTTGCATTTGTGGCCAGAGGAACCAATATGAATGAAATGAAGAAAGACGGTATGCCTGCTGATTTTGAAAAACTCTGCACACTAGAGATGAGAGGTTCTGCAAGGACCCCTAATATGATAACACCAAGCAACAACAACGATATAGACTTGACCCAATTCCACGGTGACTTCTTGGCGTCTCCTTTTCCCTTATCTTCGTCCACCAATTTGTCAGTTTCTTCCCAAGTTTTCTTGCATAATCATGTCACAATATCAGATATGAATAGAACCATGGTAGTATTTGACAAAGCGATTGTAAAAGCCTGAGTTTGAAATGGCCTTACTTGGTAGAAATCATCTTGACTGGTGTTTGACTTAGGCATTGGGCTCTTACCACCTTCAACTGAAGTATCGAGCAAACTCGCCAATCCAGTAACGAATTCCTCCTCATTAATCTGGCGATTCCCGCTTCTGTCAAAGACCTCAATGACCTTTAAAACCACTTCGTCCACATCAAAAGGTATGTCACCAAATTTGATGCCCATCAGTAGTTCCTTCAGCTCAGATTGTGATATGCTGTTGTTTCCATCGCGATCAATCTGTTCAAATAATCTGAAACCAAAATGCAGATAGTCATAAATTCACGAGAGAATGACTAACTAATTAGTTCTCATGGTAAGATACTAATAATAGTAGCACATCTAAAAGTAATTAATCGAGCCTAACCTTCTAATAGCTGGCAGATCAGGTGTGCCATTTTCTGTGAATAGGGTTTCCACGGACTTGATCTGTACATGAGCAAGAATTTCTGCAACTATTTGCTTTTTCAGTTCGCGTTCTTCCTTCTTCTTCTGAATAAAAGGTTGAAAGAGCTGAAAAATACTTCTAATCAGTTTAACTGCATATTCATCATAGATGGTAATTCAACTTGCATAATTTATCCTCTGAACTGCAAAATTACCTGATACAAGTCCTTAAAAGAGTTTTTCGAGTAAGTTCGCTTGTCCATTGCAATCTTTGCCGCCTCAAGCCATTTCATGAATCCAGTGACGAATTCGCCTTTGCTTATCCTTTTGTCATCGTCAATGTCGAATTCATTTATTACTTCATCTACCGCTTTATCTTTGTCCACGTGCATGTGTTTGAACTTGATTTCTAGCAACAGCTCTTTTAATTCAGATGGCGAGATAGCATTGTCTCCATCTTGATCGATCTCTTCAAATAGCCTGCAGTGTGCAGACTTTGTTAATACCAATTAGAACAACACCATCTTGCTCATATCCAGCAATGAGACACGTTGTAGAATGAAGACTAGCCTCCTTAAGGCATGTATGTTTGGTGCTCCATCCTCTGTGAGAAGTTTTTCTAGTGCGTGTCGTTGCAGATGTTGTATGATTCGAAGTATTAGCTGCTCATGTTTCACATACTCAAGTCTTCTATTTTGAATCCATGGCTCAAATATCTGCAAAATATTATGGCATATGAACATGAAGCTAAACTTTGCATCTTATCTGTACACATCACTACTGAAGTTATGGAAGCCTCAAAGTTTATGACTTGTTAAAGGCTTCATGCCAGCTCAGCAATGTACGTTAACAAATGGGCATGCATAAGTTACCTGATAGAAGAAGTATAAGAGCAGTGAGCCAACTGAAACAGCGAGCGCACAAAGGATCACAATGCGGTGAGCTGAATATACCGAGAAAATATCTGGGATTTGTATCATGATGAATGGTAATGTTGAGATTACCATGATCCTGGCAGTGTAGCTAGTCTCCGAATCTGTGATGATACCGAAGCCTGTGTTCCCGAATGAGAAAGGTTAATCAGATTCCTCTATAAGTTATAGCAACATCACTGATTTTCTTTCTCTTTTGCTCTTTGAACTATTCCACAGCCATTAATGTATTAGCACAAAACTATGGACAAAGGTCATCCATTCAGAGTATTAAGAGGATAGTTAGGGCAGAAAGACATGACTTGAAAGCACAAAAATCAAGTTATATCATGTGCATATACGTGAGCAAATGCTTGCAAGAAGACAGCATGATCTTTGCTGCAGCAGTACTAGAAACAGAACCATCTAAGACCTGTTTCTTGAAAAATTTTCTCTCAATAGTTCTTTCATCTTTGATTCTTGAATTTTCTCGTGCTATGTAGAGTACCTTATATCCAAGTACATTCCACCTATGTACTCTCTTTTCAAATCTTGACATGATGAAGTCGATGCTTGATGAAATATGGAAATGTTACCATTCGAGGAGGATAAGAACTTCTTCCATGAAAGTTTGCTTGAATTTGAAGTGTCGGGTTGCATTCCATCATGGAGTTCTCTGCTACCAACGAGGACGCAAGTTCCCCATAATAATGTCAGAAGCAGGATCGAGGATCCGGCCAGCAAGCCAACACCAGTCATGACATATTCCTGCGCCACCTCTTCGCTGTTTAGAAGTCCCGATGCTGGAAAATGGCAGGACAAATATTTAAATTGAAGATAGATTTCCCTTCCCCAGTTGAGGGTCTTGTGAGATGTAATTTGATATCACAGCTTTTGTTTTCAGTAATTTTCTCTTTAGGGAAGTTGAATGACAAAACATGAACTGTAGAAATGTCTAACTCATGATTAAAGAAAGGTTCATTGCCCCACGAAAATCCCAACATCACCATTTCTCTTTCAAACTAAAATTCTTTCTTATCTGAAGACTCTCAGACGAGTTTCTTTTTCAACTTCCTCCTTTCTTTACAACCAATTTCACATTACTTGTGGTTTTGGGAGTATCCTTTCGTCAGTTATATTTTATAACATGATGAATAAGAATTCAAATCTAAAAAACTTGAATCTGATTTCTCAAATAGCGATTGGGATACATCATCATTCAAAATTGACAGAATATGATAAGCTTCCTGTTATGTGGTATGCAAGCTGCCGAGTGATATTGAAATTGAATAAGTCAAGAGAAACCTAGTCAAGAGTCATACAAGGTGGCCCTGCCATGGCAGCCAGCAAGATTTAGTCATGTTTGGTGGCATAGGTAGCTCCAACATTAATATTAGTACCTTTCGGATTCTAACTCGGAAGTTCAGTATCAACGACACGTCTTCAACTTACAGTAAATTTTCAAGAATCATTAGCTCCCCAAGCCCATCATTTGCTTCTTACTAGAGCAATTGCTTAAAGCACAAACTCGACCATTAAAGAAGAAGATGATGATGAAGGGAATGGAAGGAAGACAGTGGAGATGTATACCTAGAAGTATCAAAGACTCTGGTAGAGCACTAAGGACATGGAAAGCACTGGCACCAAATATTCCAGGACCGAGCATCTTAAATATCTGCTCACTCCCGGAAGCGACGTAGGCCTCTCCGTGAAACAGCAGATACTCATAAACCAATATCAAGAACAGCTGACCTGCCCTGCTGTACGAGCATGGCAAGAACCCATACATCTGCTCACAAACTTCATCCTCATTGTCCAAAACACCGCCTGTTCCTTTGAGAAGAATCAAATCAGGAGGTCCATTACGTTGATCATGGCCGTGATCAACACCATCTGAAATTAGCCGTGAAGAATCACCCGGCACAGACCAGCCATCAATTGTTGAGATTACTATAAGAATTGTGACAAGAGTGAAGATTCTCCGTATGCACATCATATGCAGAGCCATGCATATGCTATGTGCAGATGATTTGAGAAGAAGAGTTTGATAATTAAGGAGGGGAAGATCAGAGCGGTCTGTTTTAATCTTGAAATAACTTGGCCAAAAGAAAATCTTCAGACAACACTTCAGGTAACAGTCATGCAAGATTAATAAATATATCAGCACGAGGACTAATCAAGTCAAGATTACTACTTTTCTAATGGATTTGGTGCTGATTTGTCTCAGTTGGCTAATGACATCTATCAACTTGAGGAAAGAGTTTCTTGCAGTTCCAGACTTGTCGATATCAAGGTTAAATTGTCGGACAATTATAGCTGTCTAACAGTCATGTTTAACGTGGTCCATATTTTCTTCATCGCTTTTCTCCTTTACGTGCTCCGTCGGCCTCTACATAGATAGTTTGCTCATGACATTTCTCTGTAACATAAACAGATCTTAATTGAACAATCTCAATCCGGATGAAAGATCACAATTGCCCATACAGAGGATGTCGACGCATGTAAAAGACCGAGGACCAGTGCCGATTGATGACTGGGTCATAAATGAACAGCTGGGTTGACCTTTCTGGATGGACTGCTGAACAGGAGTTCACGTTTGACATGGCTTATCATGGACTGGAACGACTTTCCCAGAAGCTGTGATTAGAGCTGTGGACCGGCGTTATGAGGACTAATTCACTTGTTGGTGTGACATACCGCGTTCATGGTATCGACTATTCAAGAGTGTCATTCAATCCAGTATATCTTTGACCCCTCAAAGAAAATTCTAATCCAGCTCCTCTAGAAGAAGGAATCCAGCCGAATAGCATCGGGCTTGAGTAGATCGAAATTTATTTTCCGAGTTGAGCTTCAACATAAAAATGGATACTTATGTCTATCAAAATGAGCCATAAACCCATTCTCAACTCATATTTGATGGGTTGGGTTGTTATATATATTAGTTACATTCAGTAAATTGATTATAAATGAGCTTAGAATTGTCATACTTAATAAAATGTGAATGTCAAATGAGTTCATAACTTACTTAAACCAAACCTATCTCTATAACTCTCTCTTCGCTTTTTCTAGCCCTTAATCAATTTATCTCATTTGCTTCGTATTCTTACCTTAGTTTAGGTTAAATATAGAAGTGTTCAGGTATAGGTCAGATCGGATATAAGTCATTATATTTGTATTGCATGAAAATAAATTAAAACGGATTAAGTGGGTTAATTTGAATTGGACCATTTTTTATCCTACCGAAACTCGACCCAATTCACCTATTAAATAGGTCTATTGACACTTGATCAAGATGAAGCTTTGAGCTTGAGAATGGGACAGTATCGGCTCAAGTCCTGAAAGGGCATATTACGAGGATGGTAAGGTGGGCATATGTTGCGATGATTTATTTGTGAGAAGAGAAGGGAGTAATCAAAATGTTTCAATGTAAAAGATTAGTTTTGGAAATTGCATCGATCGGGTTCTCATAAGCAAATAGACCGCCAAGAACGTAATTTCCTCATAGCCTCATCATGTTGCAATTCAGGGATTTTATTATGGTTTGTGATATTATATCAATAGCATTATCAAAGACCAAGTGGATATGAAACAACTCGTTAATGTTACAGTTTCGAAGGTGGTCCTTACTACTTTGACTCGGCAAGGAGGCACCTCGATTTTACTAATAAAATTTTAAAAATTTAACTGAACTAAACCGAAATTCTTAATTAAAAGTGAATAATCTCTCTTCTTTATCATCTCCTTTTCATTATCATCTCCTCCATAGAGAGAGAAAGTTCTCTAGTAACTTTGTTGCTGAAATGATTTGATAATTATAATGAGGGGAGAACATTCCTTTATACTAGAGGTTCATATTTCCTCACCTATCAATTATCAGTATTTATATTAAGAGAATTTGAGAGCCCAATAAAATTACTATCATTTTGTTATTTTTGAGAATATTCCAAAAACTCTAAGGAAAATCCTAGGCAAACATGTACGATCTTTATTGATCATGCACAATTATTTGGTCACTAGAACCTCGAGATCGTGACATTTATCTCGACCTTATATAAAGCTTTTCATTTCTTTCATTTGGATTCTTAGTCTTGCAAAATTCATCAACTTTTTCATTAGATTAAGCCCCATGTAACCCGATGGTGATTGCATTGACCATCTAGACTCCATCAATTTTTTATTTTTTTTATCAATTATTGAGTTCAAGCCAATTTTTGTTGTTTTTATTATCATTTACTGGGTGACAATGAATGATTCTATAATAATAAAGCACACAGATCTAGAGTACCCAAAAACCTTAAGATTGACTGCCCTTGTCACCGAAATTCGCTGGAAATTTCGTCACCAAAATTTACTGAAAATTCCAATGGAACTTCCGGGTGCCGTAATTTCTTCGTCCGTCTTCTGATTAATGTGAGTGACCACTCAAAACGTTCGTATCAATGAGTAGAGCAAAGTCCAAGTAGTCTTCAAAATTCCCTTTTTCTAAAATTGGCTATAATTTTTTTTATCAATTTTGTTCAAGCCAAGGTTTTTGAATCAAAGATTTCGGTCTGAAAATTCCAATGGAACCGTGCCGTAATCTTCAAACTCAAATCACCCTCTAAAATTGGCTATAATTTTTGAGGTTTTTGAATCAAAGATTTCGGCACCCTAATACCACCATCGAAATCGAAAATAAATTACACCTACGGATTGTTGGAGGTTATAGATTTGAAAGAGAAGAAAGTATTTTTGATTAATTGAAGTATTACACCAAGAGACGTCGAGTTTAGAACGCTCAACGGTGTTATCTCATATTGATCCAAATAACCGTGCTTTTACCTATTAGGCTTATATGTAAACATATTATTTGGATTATATTAACAATATCTCCAACAGTATTACGGAGAATACCAACAAGTAACAAATAGAAACTTGATCATACAACTCAAGGCGGCACTAATTTTGGATGGTAACGGAAAAACTATGTCATCAGATGAATGAGGGAGGCTTCAACCTGGTATTGTCACTTACAATGTACTTGCCCACGGATATTCTCGGCCAGGACTCGTATATGAGGCGCATGAGCTTTTAAGATATATGGATGCTTGCGGTGTGAAACCCAACGTTGTTACACACAACATGATAATTGAGGGCTTATGTATTTCAGGTAATGTGGAGGAAGTTGAAGTGTTTTTCTCTGGCCTGCAGGAGAAGAGCATAGAAAATAAAGTCGCCATGTTCAAGGGGTATTGCGAAGCCAACCATTCAGGAAAGGCATTTAAATTTTTCATAGAGTTATCGGAAGCAGAAAAAAAGTCAATAAAGATAAATTCCTGCATCAAATTGCTAGCTAACATGCAATTGCTAGCTAACCTTTTTGTTGAAGGTGATCATGTTACAGCTCGTGAATTACTCAACAAAATGTTGGAACTGAACATGGAACCAACTAGAGTAATGTACAGAATTTTGATGGCTACTCTTTGCAAAGCTGGCGATATGAGAAATGCACAATGGTTGTTTGTTAGATCGGTGGAGAACGAATTAACCCTGATGTCGCCGCTTATACGTTAATGATGGATGGATACTTTCATGCGAATTGCTTGTCGAAAGCGTGTGATCTTTTCCGTGAAATGAAGAATAGAGGGGTTGAGCCTAATATAATTGCTTTTACAGTGTTACTTGATGGTTATTCAAAAATTGGTCTTCGGAGGCAACATTTCCTTCACAATAGAAAAAAGAAAAGAAAAGAAGGTAACCATCGATTCCGAAGCAAATAATGCCATCAAAAGGCTTTGGCTGGAGATGAAAGAGAGGAAAATAACACTTGATGTAAAATGTAGACAGTTTTGATTGACAAGCATTGTAAGCTTGGCAACATTGAGGAAGCCGAGGATTTATTGAGGGAAATGATTGAAAGTGGGCTTCAGCCAGATGTGGTAACTTACACATCTCTCATATTTGGCTGCTGTAGTAGGGGAAACATGGAAAGGACTAAATATCTTTATAAAGAAATGCTGTTCAAGAAAAGAGCACTTGATGTAAAATGTTATACAGTTTTGATTGACAAGCATCGTAAGCTTGGCAAAATTGGGGAAGCCAAGGATTTATTGAGGCAAATGATTGAAAGTGGGCTTCAGCCAGATGTGGTAACTTACCCATCTCTTATATCTGGCTGCTGTAGTAGGGGAAACATGGAAAGGGATAAATATCTTTTATAAAGAAATGTTGCTCAAGAGAACAGAACCTGATATGCATAATCTGTGCATTATTTCTTTGCCAACTCATGTATCTTTTCTCTTTAGCTGTAGAAGATTAAAATACTTGTGTTGGAAGAAGCATATTGTATCTCATCTTTGTAAAGTATCTCTAGTTCCAATAGCTTATGTTATATTATTACGGTAAATGTACAGTTAACCCCTCTCTTTGGTTACATTAGTTGTCTTGTGTACACGGGTGGGTTTGGGCTTGTTTTGCCTCCAACTCATGGCTCCAACATAAATCTAGATTTTAAAATTGTTAAAATTATGTTGTAGGTGTATATGGTTGTATGAATTGGTTATAAATACAATAAACTCATTATGTGCTTTTAGATTGCAAGTACTTCTGTCACATGTTTTTCAAGATTTGAAGTGTTCAATATGGCAATTCTCACGTATGCCTGTTCTCTGATCAGAAAACCTACAGTTTGCCCCTGTTTTAGATTGTTTATCATTCCTATCTCTATAAGCCATGTTGTCGAATATGTCTTGATTTTGCTTCTAGTAACACCAGATGGATTATTAAAATTTTCTGACGGGATGCGTTGGTATTTATATAAGAAGGGGTGTGGGTTTATGATTCCTCTGAAAGACGGAGGACATTTATGTTAATTAAGACCTCTTTTGACGTAGCCTCCAATGGGAATATAACTGCTGCAATACTCTGTGTCAGTTTTTACTAGTTGATTTTTAAGCAAAATGCTGGAGCTTAGTATTAGCTTCCCCAAGAAGGACAAATGAATAGTTTTGACAAATTCATGTTGATTTCATTTTCCATGTTCTGTATATACTTTGGAACCTCTTGTTGTCCTGATGTCATCGGAGATCTTTGCAACTTGTAAACTGAAGGAATAGTTAATTATTTCAAACGGTTGGGCTGCTTGTGAAATTATTGGGTTAAGAGCTGGAAAGTAGTGTGCTCTGGATGCTAAACTTGAAGCCTGGAAGATGCAGATATTGACGTGAACAAGTGAACTACTTTGATCTCTGTGGACAACTACTACTCTCTCGCTTGAGCGTTCTAAACTTGACGTCTCTTGGTATAATACTTCAAATAACCGAAAAAACTTTTTTCTATTTCAAATCTATAACCTTCAAGAACATTCTTGAAGTATTATGTTCGTGTGTCGGATTTGAGCGAGTAAGGTGTCTTCTTGAAGATTTCGTCAAGAAAAATCCGTAGATAATTTACTTTCGATTTTGACAGTGGTATTGGGCAAGATTTGAGTTTGAAGATTCAGGTGACCGAAATCTTTGATTCAAAAACCCAAAAATTATAGCCAATTTTAGAGGGTGAAACCACTTGGACTTTGTTCTATTCGTTGATACGAACGTTTTGAGTGGTCACTCACATTAATCGGAGGTCGGACGAAGAAGTTACGGCATTCGAAAGTTTCTATTGAAATGTTGGTCCTTCAATCGTGGACCTGAAGAGAGGAGGGGGAAATGAAAAGGATGCAGGGGTTGGGACCACTTTTCAAAGTGACTTCCACCGAAACACCAATAACTTATAAAGAAAAATCTTTTTTAATGTTAATCAATAACCACGGCAACAGCACATGTACAGTAACCAATGACAACAGCATTACTCTTCCATAAATGAAGCTTACTATGCCCTACCAGATGATAAAAGATGATCATAGGGAATCTCAACACCTCAGTGAAAGGTTGGTCTAGTAACCCTAACAGCAACAATGCACAGCATAATCACCATAAAATGTTCATTCAGGAAAAAGATAGCGGTTGAATTTCAACATACCATCACAAGGATTTATATGGTCAAAGAAAAATTCAATGAACAATTGGAAAATCCAAAAGAGAATGGAAACTGAAACAAGGCAACAAAGAAGCAGCCAAAGAAGATGATGCCATAATTTGTCTCTTGAAACTCCATCACAGAGCACCAAAGAAAAAACACTTGAAGAGAACAGAACATATTACAAATAGAAAAGCATAGGAAGTTAAGAGAGGATGCAACCAATAGGTAGACCTGCAAAAGCAGCATCCATCCCAGACATTCTAACTGTTTATCGTTTGTTAATCATAACATGGCGCACATGGCAATGTCAGCAGCACTACCCTGTGATTCACCTTCAATAATTAGCGTGCGTGAGAGAGAGATCACAAAGAAGAGCAGAACCTGCACTGGTGTATTGATTGCAACCCGTTCAATGTGCTTTCTATGAGCACAAGAGACATGAGCAAGTGATGGGAACTGGCAGGCCCGACTAAGCAATGTGTGTACTCGTCCAGTTTTTCTAGCTTCTTCTTTATGCTTTTCTTGCCAATTGAGCGCGTCCTTCTTTCCTTGTACCAGAGATCAACTGTTTCCTTAGCTTCATCCGCAGAGACCTGAAAGAAAGGCAATGATCTCATGATATAGTGGTAAGTTCAGCTAAAATCAAAGTCATGCATTGGGAAAATTATCATGTATGTCAGTAATACCTTCAATCCCGCGCAAGTTCCACAGGAGTTTTTCCATATGTGATGGAAAAGTCGAGCATTTTAGCTTTTCTTCTTTCAGAAGCATAAGCATCCTAAAATACAGACTGCAAGAACAGGATAATGATAGAACTAGCAAACCCCTAAAGGAGTAGCCTACCACACCTCATTCAAATATATAGTACTACAATCACGACAGATGTAACTCCTCAAGAAGACCAACTTCTCCACATGCTAGAAGGGACTTGTCCTTTGCCAGCTCCACACTTGATGTTAGAACATTTCTAGTGAGTATTGTGCTATAATCCTAAATTTGTAGACCCTGGAGTAACTTAAACCTCATCTCTAGCGGCAGAGTTTGGAAAATCTGGTAACCTGACTAACAACACGACAGTCAAACTTTGAAGGGGCAAATGATATTGACAAATCCATCAACCTAAGCAATTACGTATGATTAAGCTTCAAAAATAATTACCTACAGGAGAAAAATTTTGTTTACCTTTAGGAGTGGAACTGGGGGTTTATCTTCACCAGGTTGGGAATGCCACTCGAGTAAGTACTTTGCTTCTTTCCAATTGCTTCACGAATATATCGGTACATATTCAGTACAGTTCTTGAGTGGAAATCACCGCCAGCTTTGAATGCATCCGACATGCTCTTACAATCAGCAGGGTGTGCAAGAATTCGAAGTTCCAGTTGCAATTAAACTGAAGACTCAAAGTCGGCACAAAGAATCTCAATCTCATAAATGAGAACTCCCATCTGGTGTGTGAAAGTCCACCGAGTATGCAAACACTAAAATAATACCTGTCCATGGTCAGCAACAATAAGTGAGTGCCCAGGTTTAGCAATGAAAGCCTATCCTTCTCCACAGCCGGTTGATTCTGACTTACATAAAGGAGAAAAGCAAGAATTGTGAGCAACGACAGACCTTAATATACAAATTTGTCATGCTATCAAATCCTTTCATACAAAGTGGGATGCAAAAGATAGCCTAAATTTATTCCTCTTGTGAAATATGACATTCCTTATCAAACAAGACTTAGCACTTAAGAAGTATTTTGATTGTGAATACTTAACTTGGAAACTTTCCACCAGACAATATGTAAAGGATTTTACACTCAGAAAAACATCTAACTAGACAATCTCTAAAGGATGTAGCATCCACTGCACAAATGAGCAAACTGAAACCACTAACGAGATTCGAGGAAGCCTTATTTCTATATTTTCCCAGTCAACCAGCAATCGAGTACAAAGCAGCATCTCGCTCCAAAATCTAGGGTCATGCACTGTCCAAACAGTCTTAGAGACAAGCTATCGAATTGAATAAAAAACAGAAAATAAAACCTGCAAATTAGGCCTCCTAGCTGATAAATGCCCAGTTTCTGTATCGACATTCAATGAACAATGTACACGTCCATCCTTCCCTGAGACATTACTTCCCCGAAATGGATACACATACATAGGAATAAGTGATTATCAAGGAGAAGGATGTAGAATTGTCAGGGTACATCCAAGTACTAGAGGCTGTCAGGAAGTGTTCTCAGAAATTTATCATAGGAAAGACCATTTTCTGGAGCAAAAGACAAAAATTCACTTCTTTGCTTGTTTGTACAGAGAGAATTGAGAATTGATTGCATACCATAACTACGGCCTTTGAGAAAGTTCTCAATATCGTGGGTTGGAGAATTCTAAGTGTTAAAAAAAAATGAAATAAAGAAGACGACGGAAGACAAGCCCGCACTTTGGTGCTTATGTGAAAAAATAAAATTTCCCGACGAAAGCCATGTTTTGTATCACGAAGAGACACCTGTCATCCTCTATATCTTACCCAGTCAATAACAACAACAATCGCAAAAAACCACCTTTAAGTCCTACTTGTATCGAATAGTTGAACGATGATAACGAAGGGCGATTCAAAGTGTGTGATACTTTTCACAAACAAAGATTTCCTTATTGATAGTCTACCATTTTAATTTGCGTTATGTTTCATGAATTTCGTTTCCTGAAGTAGAAGAGACCCTTAAAGTACAAACATCCCGTTGGTTCGTTCCACCTGGCTTGCTGCAGTCTACAGAACGATGAAGGAGTAACGCGGAGTACTAAGATAAATATATAGAACTGGTCCAACAAATAATAAGGCAGACTACACACGAGCATTTAAACAATTAACTCATATTCAACACACAATAAAAATCAGCCAGAGTGTTTAGTATATCAATTCTGCAAACAAGTTTTGGTCTATCTAACATATATCTTCCGAAAGTCAGCTCCAACGAAAACCCCACGACCCTCACGATTCTATGGATGGCTACTATTAACTCTACAGATAGGATGGGCTGAATTTTACTCTCAACTTGGCAGTTCTACCTCAATTGGTGTCGAGATTATTTGTTTGATTAAATTCAACGGTAAAGTTTTGTGAAATTTGTCATTGAGAAATAACATATATTACAACAGATGATGAACCATATTTTGATGTCATATACATTGGTAGTTAGCGGATGCATAAAAGGTCATTTCTTCACAAAATATCAGAGAGAAAAACAGTACGAGTACCTTGCCATCAGCCAAACAGACAAGTTCAGATTTCAAGTAGGTTTCAAGTTCAAAAATTTGGGAATCGGGGGTCCACAAGGCGGTTCCAATTTAACGCAAATATTCTAACCTCAAAATCCACATACCCCTAGCAACCCACCAAATCCTTTTATTTCATCAAGCATGCTGCTGGAGACATAGGCTCAATCTGCCTAGATGAATTAGGCATAAAACATGCCAACGAACAAACTGTGGCGTGCCAGTGAGATCTGCTAGTTTTGTACTACGTTAAACTAGTCATTCATACTCATAATCATTACAATGTGTGGTGGCTAGTTAACTAATTAGAAGAAAGGAAGATTGGCAAGAGTGGGAATACACGCAAGGGGAGAATAAAATTGGATATGAGAGAGTCGATAGAGCACACTTCACATAGAGCAGCAATGGCATGGCATGCTTCCCTTCCTTTCTCTTCATTATGAAAGGCGTTAAAAGCTGTTCCATAAGCTGAAGTATCTATGTTCCTACTAGCAGCTGATCCCTGAACTCCTGAAGCTTCACTAGTTTCCGATTCAGAGATATTCTCCCCATCATCCCCCGACTATAGGTTAGACACGTCATCCATGAAGTCACATTCTGCAGAAACTTTCCCGGCCAAATTCTTTAAAGCAGCCCCGCTCACTGAGGGCCAACTGCTCGGTGTGTAGATCTCAGCTGGCACTTGAACACCAATGCTGTGCAGTGTTACATTTCAATAATTTAAGGGAGTTTTCTTGCCTTCCTGAATGAATCCATCAACATTTGGAATTTTCAAAACTTTCTCCACATCTAGACACTGGTTGGGGTTCTTCCTGCAACAGAAAATCATCGAATCCTTTATTCGCACAGATGACAAGCAAAACCCGCATACAGAAGTCCACAAAATCATCCATCCAAGACATAAGGAAAATCGGAACTTTCTTCATTCAATTTTTAGAATAACAAATTTACTCAAAGAAAGAAACAATTGCACATAAAGAGATAAGCAATCGTAAAGGACATCAGAGGAACAGAATATAAAATTAACAAAGTGCATACGTATCCAATGACATTGAATATCTGACAAATTGTATTCAAAGTGTTGGTGAGAAGAGCAGTGAACACTGTAGAGATGTTGGGAAAAACAAATTGTCCCATAAGTAGATGCCTAACTGTCAGAAACTTCAGACTTACGTATAAAAAAATTAAAAAGTTATCTAAAGATGTCTAGATTTAGCCTTCTTATACATCCAGTAGACTTGAGAAGTAATAAAAATTTGCACTTCTTTTGTTAAATGTCGTTTTCATTTCACACTCCAAAAGTTTTGTCCAAAGAACACATTTACTATGGCAAATAAGGAAACTCAACCGTGGCCACCCGCATAAGATCAGTTCACAACTTACACCTCAATGATGGGCCTCCTATCCAATGGCGGAGCTAGGGTGGAAACTTAGCAGGGGCAATGTCTAATATGTTCATTACATTTAAAATCACTACAAGATGAATTGACATATAGCTTAAAGAGCATAAAAAAGCTTGGAGGGGCAGGGGCAACCCCCTTGCTCCGTGGCTACTCCAATCACTGACAATAAAATATTGGTGATTGAAAGACACGGGTGTCAGATAAGTTCCTAGAAAATGCAGGGCGACCTCGGTCTTTGGACGTCCAAACACCATCATAAAAATCATTCATTATCAGCACATGCTGGTCAGTTGACCTGCGTCTTATCAATCACTTGGTCCTCGAGATATTTCTAAATATGGACTCTAAAAAGCGTAAATGACAGTGAAGAAACGAAAGTCGAGAAGCACTCGAGAATCAATAAAAGACCCGGTAAAGGATACATGAATCGAGTGCAATCAAATTCATGAGTTACTTGAGGTTCACATGGAATTTATGGAACTGTTTCGCTTGAATTGGCTCGACGCAACGACATATGTTTCACCAAAAGGTTTCAATCTTTATTTGAGTCGGGTTTCATTGCAAATTCGAACACGAGCCATCAAATGCAACAAAACTAAGAACTAGTGCAAATCACTCTAAAGCAAAGTAAGTGCAATTTCTAAAAAGTTTAAATTGATAAATTTATAAGATACATTGTTTATATGGATGGGCGGGCTTTTTATAATAATTCAACATGTTGTAAGGCCTATGACATAATCTAATCGCTTCTAGGCAATTGATAATCAAATAAGATGTTATAACCGCATATTCGTGATTTTGGTTTCATGACTGCAAATTCATCTTATCTATAAGTTGTTATAATCCTTCTGTTGTCATTGGGCTTAACTTTGTGCGCCACAATTACTCTCCAATCGCACGTCACTCTTTCCCACGAACTGTCAATAACTCCTCAATTAACATCACTTTCAGTTTTCTTGTGTTTAGCACTTAATTATGTTCACTAAGCGTTAATCATCAACCATTCGTCATCATTTATTGATAATAGTACTTGGTCATCAATATTCATTACCATGGACAAGCTCTTTGGCCTTCAATATATTATCAATAATCCAATCACTTGACACCTAACTATATGTCGGCATCATGTCAATCATTAATACTTGTATCTATCGACATTTTCTTCTCATGACCTCTTGTCGATAATTAAACTGACTTACAATACCAGCATTACATTGAGTAAAGGACTTGGTCAATTTTGAAGTGTCAACAGCAACTATCATCTGAAATTTACCAAGTCCGTGTCGACTTGAGTTTGAATATGTATTTGCCCTCCAATTGTATGAAGTCCTTTAAATAGAGTCTAGCATTTGATTGTGGCCGTCAAACTGTCTTCTTCTCGGTCCACTATCATGCGTCCCTGATGGTAGCCCCGCAAAACTTCGATATTGCTATTGGACTTCTGTTAGCCAGGCCCAAGACAAAAGCCCATGACCGATAAATTACCTGACGCCCACGAACGTGAAGCCTATTACTTGGAAAGAGCCCAAATTTGATCCATTAGCGGATGAAGGCACCCGACGGCCCTCCAAAAATGGCGGCGGCCGAGAAGTCGGCCCGCGACAAAGGACATCGGCAGCTGTCAAGGGTCGGATGGCCGACCTCAGGTAAGTCGAGAAGTTCCGATTCCCGGACTCCGTATGATGTTACGAGGCCAAGTGCTTATAAGATAGAGAGCAACCTAGCAAGTAATGATGCCTTAGAGAAAATACCCTTGTTATTTTGGCTTTTCATAATTGTCTTACTCTTAACTTAAGTGTATGAGAGATCATCTGGACACAATTCTAGATGGCCCAATATTGTTCTAGAATCATTCATTATTATCCCGTAAATGATAATTAATAAAAAAAAACGAAAATGAGCATGAACTCAATAATCGATAAGAAAAAAAACTTGATGGAGCCTAGATGGATCAGTGCAATCATGGCCATCGAGTTGCGTGGGCTTAATCTAATGAAAAAGTTGATGAATTTTTCAAGACTGAGAATCCAAATGAAGGAAGTGAAAAGCTTTATATAAAGTCGAGACAAGTGTTACGTTCTTGAGATTTTCATAATCAAGTGATTGTGCATGATCAGGGAAGGCTGTACAAGTTTGTCGGGGGTTTTCTATAGAGCTTTCGAAACATTTTCAGAGATAAGAAAACGGCAGTAATTATGTCGAGTTCTATAATTTTCTCAGCATAAATACATAAAATTGATGGGTCAATTCAAAAAAAAAATCCAAACTTTAGGTCAAGTCCTTAATATACCCCGAACTTTTTTTTGTCTCAAGAAAAATCTCAAACTTTAGGTTTAGTCCTAAATCTATTCCGAACTTTTTTTTTTGTCTCAGAAAAAACCCTAAACTTTAATTTTAGTCCTAAATTTACCCCGAATGTTGTTTTGTCTAAAAAAATTAGTCAATATCATGAAAAATCTCAAATTGGTACACATATGACAAATTTATCCAAAATTACTTTTTTTACCACCAAAACAAATTACCATCTATTAGTTTCCGTTAAATTTCTTTGTCAAATTGTTAAATTAAATAACACGTTACAATTGACAAGTATACCAATTTAGGGTTTTACCCACATCACCAATTCTAAATTTATTCTCAAATATACCCCGTGGTCCAGTCCCAACTTAACATGGCATTTTCACATAGATAATAAATATGCATAAGTAAGATGTCATAGAAAATTATTTTCAAAATGAAACCATTTTAGGACATAAAAAATTAAGGATTAGAGTAAAATTTGATCATTTCTTTTTGACAAAAAAAATTGGTATAGATTTGGGAATGGACTAAGAGTTTGAGGTTTTTATAAGACAAAAGAAAAGTTTGGGGCGATTTGGAATTAAACCTAAAGTTTGGGGTTTTTCTGAAATAAAGAAAAATTCGGAGTAGATTTAGGACTGAACCTAAAGTTTAAAATTTTTTTGAAACAAAAAAAAAAAGTTCGTGATATATTTGAGACTCGACTTAAAATTTGAGATTTTGTTTTGAATTGACCTTATAATTGATAGATAAAAAGATGATGTAATCTCGATTGTAATGAAAGGGCAAAAAATAATTCCCTCCTCTCGTTATAATTATCTAACCATTACAGCAATAATTTTAGAGCTTCTATAGAAGTTTCCCTCTATAATTAGCCCATGACAGAAGCTTGAGAATTTCTGCTATAATCGTCTCATATTTATTTTATTTTTGAGAGGAGAAAAAAAGGAGGGAGGAAGAAAAGGGAACTGTTCCTTTTCTTCTTCTTTTTGCCCCTGTTTATAAAGAAGAGAGACCCGCTTGGTTTGGCGGCAGCAGAGGAGAGTGTCTAGGGTTTCTCTGTTGTAAGATGCGCCAACTCAAAACTCAAATCTCCAGTTCGATCTCTCTCCCTCGAGGCACGCGTATTCATCCAACTCATCCTCAAGACCCAGAAACTACCCATCCACTCTGATCTATGCGGACTGCTACTTCTCCTTCGCTCGTTTGGTTATGCTGAAGCTGCGATAGCAGATGAAGGGATTGCAGTGGCGGGTTATGTGGGTCGCCCCTGCAGTCGTCGCAAGGTGCATCAAGCACAAGCAGCTCCTCCCTTCCTCCTCCTCCTCCTCCTTCCCCGGACCCAAGTTCCTCTCCTCCGCCGCCGCCTCCTCCGCCTCCTGCATCCTCCGCTCCGACCCTCCCGATGATCCCCAATCCGACTCTCCCGCCTCCGTCGTCGTGAACCGGCTCGGTCACGACCCCGACCGCGCCTTCTCCTTCTTCCGCCACCTCGATTCCTGCGGCTTCCCCCTCGACCCCTCCACTTACGCCTCCTTCATCTCCGTCCTCTCCCCCTCCGCCGCCTCCCCCTCCCGCTCCCGCCTCAACTTCGTCTTCTCCGCGTCGTCGCCTCGCGCGCTCCCATTCCTTCCTTGCTCGATTCTGTCGCTCTGCTGGGCGGGTCCCCTCTCCTCCTTCAGTCCATTGATGGCCTCGTCAGGGCTTTCGTTCGGGCCGGCCTCTTCGACGATGCCGTCGATACCTTGTTCGGCTTCGGCGTCAAGAGGGGCGGCCTCCTTCCCCGCGTCTCCACCTGTAATTTCCTCCTCGACGGCTTGCTCAAGAGCGGCGATCCCGCCGCCGCCATTACTCTCTACGAGATGTTGAAGCTGCTCGGTTTTATTCCCGACGACTACACCTGCATCATCTTGATCAAGGCCCTTTGCATGACTGGCGACATGGACCGATCGGCTCGGGTGTTGTTCCAGGACATGGTCGAAGCTGGCGTCACCCCTAGTAGCTTTGCTTACACTACCTACCTCAAAGGCCTCTGCGCCCACCGCGGCTCCCGTTTGGCTTATGAGGCTCTCGTCTATTTCCGGGATGCTGGGATCTCCCCGAGTGACTAGGACTATGCCTATTCTGCAGTTTGCACTTAGCGAAGGACTAGATCGAGGATTAGATGTTCCATTAGAGAAAGAAACAGAGCTGGAAATGTTGATTCAATATGCTGAAGGGCTTCAGTAGTTTTTTTTTTTGCTAGACTTTTCTTGAAGAAAACTGATCACGAGGACAGTACGTTATGTTGTTTAGTTTTTCTGTTACCATCCAAAATCGCTTGCTTGTGTACTGTTTCTTGTCCTAGCTGCCAATTGTGTCTTTTAATTCTGTTCAAAATTGTGGGTTTTGACTGCAGATCTGCTTTCTTATCACGAGAGAGAGTAAACTCACCTGTTAAGAGTTCTCGCAGAGACCAGCTGCCTCAGTTGAGCATCACTTCCCACATTCATGTAGTTGGCGTCTTTACAATACTCGGATGCCCATATGCAAAACCTATCAGCAGCAACTTCTTGCTCGGATTTGGCTACCTTTTCTATCTCAGCTAGATATGTTCGATCAACCAACATTCTCTCAGCCTCCATTTTGACTTAAATCTCACCGAATGGCAACCGGTATGCATTGTAGAAGTCGAGCATTGATTTCTGAGGACACGGTTTACCATCAAATCTCCATGACAGTCTTTGTAATTTTCTTCTTAAGCTCTCAAAAAGTCTCATTGTACTCATTGCATCCAATTCAGAGTAGCATAACCACAGTTCCCGCTCTTCCCTCTGTAATTCTTCTAGGGGGGGTATGGTGATCATTTTACCTTCAGATCCATCTTTCTTTACCTCGTTCCTGCCAAATATGGTTTTCATTGATGCTTTGCCAATCAATTCTCTCATTACCCAGCTCTGCATCAGATATGACCCTTCGGTTGCCTGTTGGTGCTTCAAGAGAATACCCACCCTCTGTCCTTGCCATATGCATGGTATCAGCATGAAATCCAGAAACCTTAATTCCATAATTCTCAATAATAGGGCTATCGAAGCTGTAGTTGTGCCATACCTACAGAAGGAATTCTTAGACAATCGTTTCAGAAATAATACACCCAAAATGCCAACGATCAAACAAATGATACCGATGAACCATACACGAAGGAGAGTTTTAATTAAGCCGTAACAGTTATCTGCCCAAAATAATTACGGTGCAAGATAAGTAGGGGAACGGGAGAAAGAGAGAATAAATCGCATATATGTCCAAGTATATTTTGCACAAGCTGGCTTACCTTTTTAATGTCTGGGTCTTTGAAAAACGCTTCAAACTCGAGCAAAACTTCCTTCCGACCATCAAGAACATCAGATACAGGATTTGCCATTGCCAAAATCTGCCTGAGGTCTAGAGTATATGCTGAAGCAAATTATCTCTCCATGATCAACTGGTGTCACATGCTTGACATCAATCTTAGCTGCCTGCATGAACATCAAATAAAGCTTAGAAATGATTCAGATGAATAAACGTTATAAAGCAGTTCAGCATGCACAGATTTACTCGCAACTAACAAGTGCCATGGTTCATAAACAGGAAAAGATCGAGAGCTTCTCCATGCTCAGCTAAGTAGGAGGTATGGGAAACAATGACAAAAGGAAACATAGCCATGAATAAACACACCAAACTCTGTGTCACGGGCACGTATTAGATGCTTGTACTGATGTGTTAGCTTCCGCACAACTTCTTTCGTGATGGACTTGTTATTAACAATCAGAACTTTCCCATAAACGCTTCTGAGCTTCGCCTTTCTCTCTCCATTCGCTTCAGTTGCATCAACGGATTTAGCTTCTTTTATTTTGGAACATGTTGCATCCACTGTAGCTCCATCAAGGGATTTCTCTCCATTTATTTCAGAAGCCTCAAGATTCTTCTCGCCAAAATCTTCCCTTAACTTAGGTGATGGGGAAAATTGATGGGAAGTCTTCAAAGTTCCTGAAGGAATGGTTCGAGGGATATCGAATCACAGATCATGACTGAATGACTCGGGTAGTACGAGATCCTATGCCTTATCATGGGTATCCACTCCCTCAGTGATTACTCCAGAAAATGGGACAGCGGTTGCAGCACGTGTTAAGAATGTTATGAGCATTCATTGCGGCCCTATTTTTACTCTCTTCATAGCGATGGCGATCGACGCTAAGGAAATCGTAGTTACTAGCATCCCCATCAAGTGGCGTTCGTATGGTTTGCGGGCCCCTATGGGAGTTGTCATGACACATGTGTCCCTTGTATCCATAACCATGCTTTGAATTACGTAGACTTTCAGTAGCTACCTTCCACCCGCTAGAGAAATTCGAAGAACTCGTATTCTTATAATCAATAGAGTGACTCATTGGATTAGTTATCATCCTAGCTGAAGAACTAGGATTATATTTATAGCATTTGCTTTCAACGGTTACAGAACCATCAAGTAAGCTGCTTCTAGAAGTAGTGTCTCCAGCATTTTTGTATTGGGCAAAACTCCCTCCTGCCAAGAATTACAACTTCAATCTCGGAACAACGAGTGCGCGCGGAAAAGGAAAAAGTTAAGACCAAATGGTTTATCAATTGGGTGGCTTGAGCACATTGACCTTGCAGGCAAGTTAGATTATAGAGCCTCTGGTCACCAACACGAATGTATTAATGCAAAACTGGAAGTACCACCAAACTGTACAAATGCCAGCAGTATTTTACATAATTATGATCTATGTTGCCGATAAGCATATGCTGTTTCTTTGACCAGAAAAATCCCTGCCTTCTGGCATCCAGATTTTCCTTGTCTTACTACGGTCCCTTCGGAATTTTCTTATTTTCTTATTTTTGCTTGACTAGCAAAGCAGATAGGTTATAGTTATAAAGAAAAAGAAAAAAAAAAAGAAACAACTTGATTACCAATCCACCCGGATGACTGCTCTAAAGCATGTCCTCAAAAGTTCTGCCTTCCCGCCTTAAATACTTTGAATACTCTAGCATTTCACTCAAGATTGCACAAGCCAACTTGTAGTGTGGATACAAAAAAGAGAATGCACATACACAATTTCCTCCCACGTACGTGCACTTCGCCCCGAGAAACTCAAATCCAACAGCATACCAAGAACTGCATTGTCCTATTATCCTAAAATTTCCAGGCAAAAATTCGCCACAAAACTAGGACGCGCGAGCGCGAGTGAACTAGCAACATTGCCAAAGTTGCAAGCCGCTCAAGAACAACGACAGCAACTATGAGATGATAACCGAGCAAACACCAAAGTGCCAGTGCCGAACACACACATACACACAAATTACAGGCCTTTTAGCTATCCAATCAGCTACAAGTGCAGCGAAAACAAACAGCGAGACAGAACATCTCATAACAAAGGATACATCCAAAGAAAAGCAGAGACCCTTGAACCGTCGCGGCTCTGACCCGGAGCAAACGAGTAGTGGGTGACCCCCTGAGCAAGAGCCGGGGGGCGGGACCGCAATAAGGAGAGAGAAGAGGGGCAGTACGGCCCCCAAGGAGCGTCCTGTGTGGTGGAGATTCCCATGGCCATCGCCTCCGCGACTCTGCCGAGCTTTACCAGCACAAGGAGCCGTCTTGGCAGTCTTGAAATTTACAAAGGCTGGTAATAGGATGGAGCGGTCGTCTTCGACGGGCCTTTCGGTCTAGGGCTTAGGGCAAGTTGGTCAGCGACTGAAGCGGAGGCACCGAGTGTGGCCAAGAAGCTGGAGCAGAGGAGACATAAGACAGCACAGAGAGAGGGGAGGGCTAAACCCTTCGTTTCTCTCTCTCTCTCTCTCTCTCTCTCTCTCTCTCTCTTTTGGTTTTTGGCGGGCGAGAGTGAGCGAGAGAAGACCAAAACGTCGATTTTTCAACGGACAATATTCTAGTTGGCAAAATTTCTATCTCCGTTTTTAGGTCATTTCCATAATAAGTGCCGAGACATCCATCAACTTAGAGTCTGGCCACTTTGAGCCGTCTGCACTCCAGCAGATGGACACGGGAACGAAAAAGGTCAACCCAACTTGACTGTTTTCATCTCATTAAGAAGAAATTCACGAAAAACAAAAATAAAAACACTTAAGACTGAAAACTCACTCTTCTCAAGATGGTGAGGAAGGCCCAAAATAAAAAAAAAAAGAAAAAAGAATGACCAGAACAACATCAGCCCGAGCTTTCTCAAATTTGTTTCCTAGCTTGACCACTAGGGTGCGGTGTCCAGGAATGTGTTATTTGGAGTCGGTCGGAGTTGTTTTGTTTTATTATTGATTTGGTAACGCCGATGCTTAATACGTGAAGTTTGTCAACATGTTCGGGTACATGGCAAATGTTCACGGCGGCTCTGAGTTTTTCCTTTGGAGTTACCTATTTGGGATTTTACTTTGTTCAGTGTATTTTCAGTCTGAACTTGTCATCTAGATACATCAAATGGTTATTATTATACCAGCTGGAAGTGCATGTATCGATACATTTTATTAATTGATTATAAAGTCTCGCAATGCATTAGCAGGTATCATCAATCTATCATTGACAAACAAAAAGATCTGTAATTTCACCTTCCTTCAAATCACGATACTTAAGTAATTATCCTCAGCAACCACTTTATCCTCGAACAAAGGAGGCTTGTTATTGATGACTTATATCACCATGATCATGTCGCGGGGGAGATCTCCTTGCATGAAGCGAGTAGAAAAGTCTCGAGCAAATTTGCCAGCCGAAATCCTAGCTTCTTGGACACTATGGTGCGTTCAAACGTCGCTACAGGATTTTGGCCAATGAGTACAAAACGATTTACTAATGTTTGGATGAGAGAATTAAGTCCTCGGAATAAAATGAGACTTTTACTTCTCCATTCCTTTCGTGTAACATCTTCCCATGCCATTCTGCAAATCACGTATGCCTAGACATAATATCACATTTATTGTGGAAGATGAGAATGGGGAAGAATACCTTGTAAACTACATTGTGGATAAGACACCACTGAGTACTTGACAAAAAAAAGTTCTCGAGTGCACGGGAATTATTGAAGGGCGATGTACTAGTTTTCCCGTCGTTCGAACCCTCCATCTTCAGGGTAATTCCTTCTTTTATTTTTTGTCTAACGCATACAACGCGATAGAATTCTCTAGACCGGTGCTAGTTTTGAAAGCGAGAAAGCAAAGCAATATTCTTTTGATGCATTTCCCTGATAATAGCTTCTTTGATAGGTAATGAATATAAAATGTTCAAGAAATGGTTGGCAGCTCACCCTAAGCTATGATGGCTAAGAGAGTGCTGATGAACCGAGGTTCTTTCTTTTCGACTTATTTGATATTTCATACACTAGGTCATACGTCATCACTTTCATGCAAACTTCTAGGATGGAATACTTCTCTTGCTAGAAATACAAAAGGAGGCACTTGATGGTCCCGAATGCTTTTCTAAATGCTTTTGGAGTAACGCAACCAACTTGTGAAATTTCTAACAGTAAACAAACAAAGTCAAGAATTGAAAATGTAAGTCAATGCGTCACTTGCAAGGCAGGAAGAGGAAATAGTAATTTTATTGAGGAATTACCCAACGACTGGATTGGATATCAGTACTTAGGACCATCGCTCCACGTAATTGGAGTAGCGAGATCGGGATTCGTTACCTCTCTAGTAAACTTCATTAAGTCATGGGACTTTTTTTGCATCATATAATATCGTATATTTTCACAATATGCTAGTGGCATGTGTAAAAGCTTGACTCAAAATCAAAAGGATAATTTTGAGTTTTTCGAGTCTCCTTGAACGAGTCATAGCCGGATCATGCTTTAGTAACCAAGATCAAAAGTATAGTACTTTTCCCACTGCCCATCATATCCCTTCATCGTAGACCTTACTGTAGGTACACATCGTCAGAGGGAATGGATCCCCAGGGGCTTTTGGGCTGGATTCACCCAGAAAACGAAATGATTCTGGTAAACCGCGTTAAGTCTTCACATTTTTACCTCCGCCTACATTTTTCAAATGCTTCTGCAAAGTTTCTAAAACTAATGTTCCAATGTTCCTGAAATGCTAAAAGAAAACCGCATGCACAAGGAAGTCATTAGCCAATGAGCCCCCGAGCTCAAGACCTGTTCACGAGACGCATCTCCAGACAATGCTCGAAGCAAGAGCTTTACGGTTTTGGATACTAATCCCCCATGCCCGCCCGATCAGCCTCCAAGTTGGGCAACAAGGTCGGTCCAGATACCACACATGGGATGAGACTCTCAAACTTAATATCCGCCATTGATTGCACAAACAACAGAAATCTGTCCATTATATTTAGCTCCTTGCACCTTTTTGTCTCAAGCATCAAAGTTGCACGTGCAAAGCAAGCCTTGGAATCAAAATCAATTTACAAGCCCCTATGCTCTTACTCCACAGACTAATGCCAGGCCATCATGGTGTTCCCCACCGCACAACAACAGAAGAAATGAGAAATTTGTAATCGTCATCATTCTGTGGGGCTCTGTTGCTTCTACCTTCGTTGCACATGCTGGAAATACTCACATAGGGAGATCCTACCACTGGTTAACTAGATTTTCATCGCTCTACTGAATGAAGCCGGGTCTAGTAGGACGCTTGACAACGTCAAGTCTTTTGATCAAAACAATCGCCGTAGATATCATCTTTCCATAAACTGATAAGAACCCATTAGATACTTTCCTCAGCCAGAGACAGTTACAAACCTCATCGTGCCAAGACGTCCCTGTGTTTATTTTATTTGATATCCCCGGGAGTCATCCTTACCCGGCTAAAACCGGCAGAATGGGTTTCTGCACGACAACCTTCTCAAGAGCATTAATCACAAGTTGGCTGCCGAGATGATTTCTGCGACGGCCAACATTGCAGATGCCATTAAAGCTCGCATCATGAGCCGCGTGCCGAGTGAAATAGCTACTAGTCTGCTCCAGGCCAAGAGAACATCCCACAGTAGATTATACTTAATTCTAAGTAGATCATCTAATTCATATGCAGTTCAATCCATTACACGATTCATTGAAGTAGGGGTGAGAGAAATAGAAAGAGTTAACGATGTAGAAATAAGGGACAATACAAACCCAGAAATCCAGAAACAAGGTCTAGTTATCCCAGATTGGAAAAGAAGGCATAAATTAAGCAAACGTCATCACAAGGTTCAGAGGTGCTTTAAACATCAATCGAGCAGGATGATGTAGCAATGTAGATAAGTTTGATGTCCACTGCCGCCAGAAGACGATTCATCCTCAACGGGATCCTCCACGGCTTCCTCAGTCTGGAGGCAGAAATACTAACTTTTGTTAATCACTTGCAAAATGGGCCCAAAAGACCAGAAAGCAGTTGAGAAAGGGAGTCGGAGAGGGGTTTTCTATGGTTGTCGGCGATTGGTCCCCAAGGACCTTTCTCGTACTCGTACCCGAATCATTGTGCACCACATGACTATTCATGAAAAGTCTATATACATATTGTGGTGCATTTTGAGAGAGCTCAGAAAAACTTGGAACTGTGGCCGATTCGATTGTTGACACCCACGCCCATCTTATTTCTGTCCGATATTTGTACTTCCAAAGGATCAGCCCCCATAGATTTCACCAGGTTCTAGAGAAAGCTAACCCCTCATTTCTCTTTTCAAAGGAATTACAGCCATCTTCGACCAAAAAAACCTAATCAATCTACAGGAGAATGTAAACAATCTAAAGAAATTAGAGACTTCTCCGACCAACCGAACTTAATCAGGTTAAACAGAAAGAAATTCAATATGTGCAAATATGCGATTGAATATATGAAGTCCATGAAAAGCATCCATAAAGAATAGTGATCGATTTAAAAATTAAAAAAGGACTTCAAAGTGAAAATGCAAGTACTGGAGGAGGTAAAACAGAAGAGGCAACAAAAAGAAAAGGCAAAAAGCATTTCACATGCTCTGTAAAACTAGCCCGACCAATAAAGTACAACTTCGTAATCAAATTTTACTTTTACCAGGCTTTAGAGTCTTCCCAACAAGGGTGTCGTGATCAATTTCAATTTTTTTGTATCATAATTCTACAGCCATTCATCATTAGTTATCTCTATGTCGTGATCTTTTTGTGACCACAAAAACTGATTACTAATGATAGAGGGATTCATGTATCAGCATAAGCAAAATTTTTGCAAACCCACTGGTGTAAGAAACATCTTTTAAGTGTACAAAGAGCGCCTTGGCCCCCCAAAAAAAAAAAAGAGACAGAGAAAGCGAGGACTGCTGCAAGTGTTATCCATTCAAAGTTCAGGGAGTTTTTTTTTTTTTTTTTTTTTTAACACTGCCGAAACAACTAACGTTTAATAATAGCACGACCATTACCCTACATTTTCAAGCAGGAATAGAATTTATATATCAGTGTGTAGCACAGTTATGCGGTATCACACTTGCTATAAAATAGAAGGGACCGAGGGAGATGGACAGGATAAAAGAAGAAATAAAACTCGTGGGTGACTTACCAAGAAACTTGACCAAGTGTTCAAGTGAAGAACGGGCAAGGGAATGATCCCACTCCAGCGACTCCCACGTCTGCCGATTTATGCGAATCTCTCGAAGAGAAGGGGGAGGAGACAGGAACCCATCGTTAAGCAGGGGCAGCTTCAGAGGAATCCTCTTCAGTTTCGGACAATTGTCTATAGAAATCCACCAGAGGGAATCACAACTCATGCTCCCATCACATACGCTCTTTAGTTGTGGAAGATTCTTTAGAATCAGGTGCATCAACTTCGGGAAGGAACACTCCGTCGTTTTGGCAACAGTGCCTATTATTGCCTCTATGCCCTTGCAGCCATTGACTGATATCAAGCGGAGAAAAGGGAGGTGGAGCAACATGTCTTGCGTCAGCAGCACCCTCTTCATGCTGTCGCATCCATTTAGTACAAGATATGTAAGGCGACAAGTGGCTCCATTTGGCAATGGCCCACGTATAATCTCCTCTAATTTCTCGCAACTATTTATTATAATCTCCTCCAGATTTGGAAAGAGAGTGGTCAGCCACTCCGATTCCATCATTATCTTCATTTTATGACACCTGGACAATTCCAATGACTGCACACTTTCCGGAACCAGAGCACAGCCATCACCACTCGTTCCGTCTATCCTCGCAGCGATACGGTCGCAGCTATCGATGAGTATACTCCTCTCAATCTCATCAGTAAACCAAAAGCGGCAATCGTATGATGCACCCATCACGAGCCTGTACCATCGCGAACTATTTCGCTCGAGATGCCCCACGCACCCATTGAATGTTTCGACATTGGCAACAGAACAATAAAGTGCCTCCACCTCCGCTAACTTTTCCTCTTCTCCTGCCCTCAGCTTTTCAATCGCAAGATATTGCAACTTCGCCAGCTTCCCCAACACTCCTTCTGGTAATGTCTTGATCTTTGTGCCATCTAAGGCGAGGTACCTCAGGTTTACCAACATTTCCATGCCCTCCGGCACTTCTTCAAGACTTACACACCCTACGAGGTCCAACTTTCTCAGGGATCCCAACTTTCCTACGTAAGGAATAAAACGTAAAGCCTCACAACTTCGCAGCAACAGTGCTTCCAAGCTCTCCAACTGAGAGACGGAGTCCGGTAATTCCGAGATTCGGGTGTCGCTGAGATCGAGAACGGTCAGCCCCTTTAGATGTCTAAAGAAAGATTCATGGATGACTCCCAACATGACATTGCCATTCAAAGACAGCCTCGTCAGTTTAGGGCAATTCGGTGATATGCCGTGCGGGATTTCTTCTATTTCGTTGCCTTGTAAGAAGACTTTCTCCAGACGATCGGTCCAGAATACTTGCTCCGGTATTTCTTTCAACCCCATACAGGCCTTAACCATGTGAGTTGTGCTCGCCACCATACCCAATGCCATGTCCCTTGTCAACGGGTGTAGAGACCGATACTGTTTTTCTGGATCCAACAGGCAGGCCCCTCTTATTTTATCCAATATGGCGTCACCCTGATCGTGCAGTCCTTTTCTGGTGGCAATTCGACCTAGCAAACCCTCATCTATCAAAGACTCTATCAATTCCTCTCTATAAGCATTTGAAAAGACCAGGACTTCTCCGAAACAAAGTACTAAATGCAGGAAACACCGTTGCAATTGATCATTACCCAAGTTCAAATAACTGAGCTGCAGTCTCTTGAACACATTAAGCTCCATCCTGGACTCTTCTAATTTTCCCAACATGCCTCTCCATTCATGCACTTCCTCTACTCCTCTCATGCGAGTTGCAATCTCAATGATCCCAAGTGGAAGGCCATAACACCTATCAAGAAGAGACCTTGCAATTTGTTCAACTTCCCCAGGGAGTTCTCCCGCAAAGCCAAGCGTATTTGAAAATAACCTCCAAGAATCTTCCATATCGAGAAGTTCTATCTTGATTTTCTTTTGACAGGGCATCGTACGACACACATCTAGTGATCGAGTTGTCACTACCATCTTTAGTTTGCCCATTTCAACCGGAATTCCCACATCCTTAACTTCAAAGTGCAGCCAAAGGCCATCTATAATTAGGATGGAACTCTTCTTCACATTCAGATGTCCATACAATAGGCCCGCCCTTCTCTTCACGTCCTTCTCATTCGAGAGATTGTCCAGTCCGACCGCATTGGCAATCTCTTCTTGTAGTGCATACAAACTCAATTCCTGAGGTGCAGCGACCCAGAATACGTCCAAGGCAAGATCCTTCAGGAGTCTATTGTAGACATGCCTCAAGATGGCCGTCTTGCCCACTCCACCCATGCCATAAACACCAATTACGGAAACATCGCCCTGCATTATATAGGAAAAAATCTCATTCACCTTCCGTCCAGCTTCTTTGCCTACCAATTCCATTGTCACCGGGGGAGACGTTGCGCTGCATCTCACAACTGCCGTCGCCTCTTGCCCTAATCTTCCTGGAGCTAGAAGGATCTCTTCAACTTCTTGGCTCAACTCTTCCACCTCTGCCACTTTCTCCGGTGGAAACGATATTCCTACTCTGATTGCCCGCACTACACTCCTATATTCTTCTTCTATCCTCCTCCACTTCGACTTTAGCTCTTTCATGTCCGCTAGGTGACTGCTGATGAGGTCTTCCAGCTTTATTTTGAGAGCTGTCATATTCGTGTCGGCCAGCCTAAGGGTACACGGGTGACTCTTAGCCGGGGCAACATGCGTCCTCGCACCTATACTCAAGTATAAGTGAGAATTCACCATTAGGTACTTCATAGATATATTTTATAGATATGTAACACTCACAGAAATAAATGATTTGTAACTTTGTATTTGCGGAATTCTAATGATAATATCACATACAACGTCCCATATCTATTTTAATATGCTATGTAGGCATTCATGTCGCAATAGCGAGATGCTGGCGACCCCGTATCATGACCTCTCCATTGGAAAAAAAAACTGACTTAAAATTTAAAGTCATAGGAATTATCTTTGATGGATAATTTAATCTTATATAAATAATTAAAAATTCAAAGCACCGCACCCTATATCATATTTCAGGTGCTCAAAACATTGGCTTTCCGAGATTTCAATGCTACAAACCACAAAACATTTGTCTTTTCATTTTAAAAAATCTAGTGATTATCAATGACAGGCTCTTAAACTCCTCTTTTCCTACTAATTCCCGACTATTTTCTGTTTCTCCATAACTATTAGAAATCTGAGCATCCTGCCTACATCCCTATTCTTAGGCGAAGATTAGAAGACAGATTAAGCGTCCTGCATGAGCTTCAACTTATGGCAAATTTAGAGATGCACGCATACCGTGTGGAGCCTTTGTGTAGGGTTCTCCCTCTTCGGCATTCAGTGGGCGTGGCATATTGCTTGAAGGAGGAAGAGACTGATCGGGCAAATTCGTCCCAGCCAATGGAAGAAAGGCTGATGAACCTGCACCATAGCTCAGGTACCGCATGGCAGCAAATAAAGACTCACTCCGAGCATCTTCATTGCTCGCAGTCAAGTGCTGATGCGAACCCAGTGTGAGGTTGGATGAACCTTCATCATTGCCTTGTCTGTTGCTCGATTCCACAGCTCTTTCACCCTTCGCCAACTCTAGGGCTCCCGATCTCTCTTGTTCACCCAAAACCTTGCAGCCAAGAATTCCACATGCTCGAACTCCAGCAAAGCGCGCCTTGATCCTCTTCGCACCTCCAACGTACTCGTTCCCGCAGAAGCTACACTTCCGCTTGTTATTACGCAGAACCTCCGGCTCCAAAAATGGATCCGTCGATCTCGGCATTTCTCCTGTATCCCACGAAATGGTAAATAGATAAGTTTCAATTGACTCGGTACCAAGAGGAAGCCCTTGGAAACTTTCTTATTTTGAAAACACGGGGAACAGTTTTCAAACTCTGCTCTTCAGATAGAAAACTATAGTTTGCTTCCGCGTTAAAAACGAATGCCCTTAATGCAGGTGGTCCGAGGGGATAAAGAGAGGCATTGCTTTTCAAGATTTGCATGTCACACTTAGGAGCATCGTTCTGTCCATTTGCAAAGATCTCTTAATTATCAATGACCGACCCTTATGCTCCTCTCTTCCTATTAGCTCCTGTTTATTTTGCGCGTTCGTCTATAACTATTGCAAATCTGAGGTCCTTTCTATGTCCCTATTATCAGGTGAAGATTAGAAGACAGATTAAACATCCTGCACGAGCTTTAACATGCTCCAATAATACAAAAGCCGCACTCAGCATTAGTTTGCTATACTTGTGATTATAAGGATGGACAGTAAACTAGCCAGTTTGCACACATCAAGTATGGCTTGACCAATGGCTTCCAAAGCTAAGTAGTTGGAGTTGAGATCTGCGATGGGGTTGAGACAATGGATCTATAGCACCTCTGACCACCCAGCTAATTATGCAACGTATTGTTGATAAACCAACACAAGTCTTCGCTCCTTGCTCACCGAAAACATTAACCATCCTGTGTGATAGGGAAAGCCTTGGGGAAAAAAACCTCCGTAAACAAGACCAGACATGATTATTGCTTATATTTTTCTTGTTCGATATTTGGCCGATTAAACAATTGAAGTGTTTTGCGTTTGTTACGGATACGGAAGACGATTAAAATCCCATAATAGAGCGTGACGAGTTGCAACGGAAAATTCAGAGAGGGCATGCATATAGCAGGAGGGTAAAAGATGAACGTACAAGGAGGAGAAGGACTGAAGCTCCGGCCCAGTTGCTAATCTCAGGTGTCGATTTGGTCCTTCAGCCCCTCATCACACACCCTTCGCTCCGGTTACAGCAAAATTTCCATGGCCGGCCTGGTGTCGATTTGGTCCTTCAGCCCCTCATCGATCTCGATATCTTTCACATGGAAACTTGAAGCGGCGAGACGAAAGAAGGAATAGGAAAGATGAGAGAGAGAAGGAAGAAACCGCAAAAAGTGTAGAAAACCCTAGGAACCGAGAGTGCCCCTCGTCGATTGTCATGCTCGGCACATCGGCACCGTTCGTTTCCAAACAACCACAGACCATCGTCGGATTATTGCTAAGGGAAAGCAACTCGAAACCCAATTTCCCAATTCCCGGAAATTTGACTTTTATGAAAATTCCACCCGGCCTTCCCTAACCACCGACCCCATTTAGCAACTTTAATTAGCATCTGCATATTACTCATAATTTAAAAGAAAAAAAAAAGAAAAAGAAAATTTCCATCTCCTCCCCTTACCATAATTACTGATCCCCGGATTTACAAACTTACCTATCACTGAATATGCATCCGAAAAAAAAAAAAAATTAAAATCATCTCACGATTGCTTACTTTATACATTGGAGCCCCGACAATTATTCTGGGGCGGTTCAATTATCGCGACCCTCGCAATAGGTAACATGCTAAATGTTCCCATGACGCGAATCAACGTAGGGCCACGGGAACACGCGTGATTTCTCTTCCAAAACGTCACTCACACTTGGCTAGGGCTCGCACGATCCCTATCGATCGCAAATCGTTTCCCGATTGATTACGGACGTACCTTTTTATTCGGGAATTGCCACTAACCTATAATGGACCGATTCAACGATGAGCGAAACGAAACGGGCGAGGCTATTTCATTTCCACGAATCAGAATTTTCGAGTGGGGACTTGGACACGGCGAGTACGTATCAAGATGAAGCTTTGAGCTCGAGAATGGGACGGCAACGGCTCAAGTCCTGAAAGGGCATATTATGAGGATGGTAAGGTGGGCAGTTGTTGCGATGATTTATTTGTGAGAAGAAAAGGGAGTAATCAAGATGTTTCAATGTAAAAGATTAGTTTTGAAATTGCATCGATCGGATTCTCATAAGCTAATAGACCGCCAAGAACGTAATTTCCTCGCAGCCTCGGCATGTTGCAATTCAGGGATTTTATTATGGTTGGTGATATTATATCAATAGCATCATCAAAGACCAAGTGGATACGAAACAACTCGTGAATGTTACAGTTTCGAAGGTGGCCCTCACTACTTTGACTCGGCAAGGAGGTACCTCGATTTTACTAATAAAATTTTAAAAATTTGACCCATACGATCTTTCTTTAGGGGGTCCCTTTCTATTTTATTTTATTATATTTTCTTTTCCCTTTTGGTAAAGTCAAATTATAAAATATTGGTGATCGAAAGACACGGGTGTTAGATAAGTTCCTAGAAAATGCAGAAAGACCAAATTCCCGGTCTTTGGACGTAAGAATCAATAAAATAACCGATAACTTTTACTCGAGTTTACTTTTCAGCTTCCTTTTTCTTGAACTGCCGATTTTATGTTACTCATGGTTTCAGAAATATTCTCCATCAGTAACTTTTACACATGGCAAAAAAAATTGAAAATTCTAAATAATGTGAATCTGATTTCAAAAAGAGCAATTGGGATACAATATCATTCAAAATTGACAGAAGATGATGAGCTTCCTGTTACATGGTACACAAGTTGCCAAGTGACATTTGGAAATTGAATGAACCAAGCAAAATCTTAATACCCCCATGAGTCACGAGTCATACATGGTAGCCCTGCAATGGCAACTTGAAAATTTTTGGTCATGTTTGGAAGCATAGGGCCAGCTTCAACTTCTCGCAGAAGGCACCTAGACTGAAGGCTAGCTAAACTTGCATTGACACGAAATTTGCCGACAAGCAGCAATTATTCATTAAATTTCAATTTTAACCCATACCGGTATCTTTTTCCTCTCAGATTCTAACTTGGGAGAGTTCAATTTTACCAGCACGTCTTCAATTTACAGTAAATTTTCAAGAACCATTAGCTCTCAGAGTTCATCTTTTGCTTCTTACTAAAGTAATTGATTAAAGCACAAACTCGGCCATCTAAGAAGAGGAAGATGATGATGAACACAGGAGAAGAAAGACTTCGCCGAAAAAGATTATGGAGATGAATACCTAGAAGTATTAAGGCCTCTGGTAGAGCACCAAGGACATGGAATGCACTGGCACCAAATATTCCAGGACCTAGCATCCTAAATATCTGCTCGTTCGCAGAAGCAACGTAGGACTCCCCATGAAACAGCAACGTATGCACATGCCTTAACTCCATATGTCACGCACTACACAGCTTGCTTTCAAAAATATCAAAAACCCACAAAACCATCTATTAAGCTTGTACAAGCACTCAGACCAACGAACCTTTACCATATAGGGAAATTAAGTAAAAATTTTGGAACCTGGAGGATCTGAGCATTTTCGAGAGGGGTCTGGGCACTGAGGACAGCGGCGGTTGATAATTGCAATTCTGCAAACTGTAATTCTGTCGAGAGAGGTCTGGGATTGAGGCATCGAACTTCAGAGGAGGAGAGGGTGAGAGAGTGTGGGCGTCGTTCTCCTGAGGGAGAAGGGCGCCGAGTCTGCAACGGGGGAAAAGAAAAAGAAGTGTGCAATTTTAGTAATTAATGAGCGTAGAGAGAGGGGATGCAGGAAAATATTAGGAAAATATTAGGTGCAGCTCGTTTGCCAGCGTGTCAAACGGGAAGAGGGCTGGTTGAGCGACACGTGTCCACGTGTCAGTCCACGTCGGTTAGGATTTCAAAAAATTTCAACCCCGCGCGCTGCCCCTTTTCTCTCTCCTCTCCTCCTTTTCTCCTCTTCTTTTCTGGAAGCACGTCCTCTCCTGACAATTTTCTCTCTCTTCTGCCCATTTTCTCTGTCCTTTTCTCGAAGCCGCTCTCTGCCCATTTCTCTCTCCGCCGCGGCGCCGCGCCCGACGACCACCACCGCGCCGCACCCGACGACCACCGCCGCGCCCGACGACGTCCCCTGCCCACAAGAGCCGAAGCGTGTCGAAGCTCTGCTCGTGCTCGCCACTCGGATCGAGCCGCAGGGATCGCCGTCGACGATCGAGGTCTCCCATCATCGCGTCGCCAGAACCTGAGGCGACGAAGCGCTCTCTCTCCCCGCTCCGTTGCTGCATTGCCCGACGACCGCCGCGCCGCGCCCGACGACCACCGCTTGGCTTGATCAACGACCACCGCCGCGCCCGACTCTCTCCCCTGCCCACAAGAGCCGACGCGTGTCGAAGCTCTGCTCGTGCTCGCCACTCGGATCGAGCCGCAGGGGTCGCCGTCGACGATTGAGGTCTCCCATCATCGCATCGCCAGAACCTGAGGCGACGAAGGGCTCTCTCTCCCCGCTCCGTTGCTGCATTGCGCTGTTGTGCTGACGCTCGTCCCTTCGGACCCAGTCCGATCAAACCGGTACGCATCACATTCCGTCTTGCTCCTGCTTCATAATTTTGACCTGTGGACGAACTGAGGTTTGCGCCAGCGACTAGAGTCGCTCTGTGTGTGTGCCGAACGAAAGACGATTCCACGAGCTGCGATTTTCAAAGGTCCAAGAATTGCGATTTCCAGTTCCTGGAGGTGCGATCTGGACATCCCATAAATCGCAAAGTCGTCTCACTGGATCTGAAGTTTTTGATGAAATGCCCAAGAGAAATGTTGTTTCTTGGAATTCGACTTTGTTTGGGTACTCGAGATTGGGAAATCTTGAAATGGCGCGAAACCTTTTAGTGAGATTCTGGAGAAGGATGTTATGTCTTGGAACTCGATGATTTCTGGGTATACTGAAATGCGCTTTGTATATCTTGAAATTACATAAGGCTGGTTCTGGTTGTTAATTCGTCTACTTTTGTTTCCACTTGTATTTTGAAGTTTTGTAAAATCATCAACTCTGTTCCTGCCCAGACATCTGCAGATGCTGATGCTATTTGGGATGTTAAAATGGATTTGAAATTAAGAAAGAGCAATGTTGAATAATAGATGCCTTAAGTTGTTTGGTCAATTGTTTGTTTCTTTTCTCCCAAAGGGTTAAAGCAATGCCTAAAGTTTTCTTGGAAGGGTTAAAGGAGTGCCTAAAGTTACTAAAACATCTTTATTATGGGCCTATCACACTAGAGGTGCAGAATCTAATTGACTGTCTTGTTCTGGGTTATTCTTGAAAATTGAGTGCATCATACTACTAGGTGCCAGAGATTGCTTGATTGAAGAAGTTCTTCATCCTTCAGGCTAACTAAAAAAATGCAGATGCAACTTCAGCTCTTGCTGGGGACCTGCTGAGATTAGTGCCATAAAAAAGGTGTTTAAACATACCTCAGAATTGAAGTCAATGCAACTGAGGTAATCTCTCTCTCTCTCTCTCTCTCTCTCACGTGCCCACATGCGCGTGCATTTGTGTAGATATGTGTTCCTTTCCTGTACCCTTTGTTATCAGCTGTTGATGCTTTCTAACAGAATTCTATTGTATCAGTCTATGATTGGACACTGTCTCAGAGCTGCTGGAGGTTTGGAAGCTATGGCAACGGTGAAAGCCATCACAACAAGGTGGCAATGTCCCGCTATCAACCAGTTTGTATGTACTTTATACTTAATGCTTATTATTGAAGAGCTCTAACCTGTGAACTAGGAAGAAGGTGCTTGATAGACTTCATTATGTGTGGAATGATTGGATGAAGAGGCCCGTGAAATTTCATGCTAAACTAAGCAAAAAATTTTTGGAAGACGTCACTGAAATCTAATGCAAAACGCCTAGTCACTGGTAAGTTTTAACACGACAGTTGCAGATTCATCTCATTGCAATACTGCAACGAGATATTCATAAAGAAACCTCAAGTAGTTAGCATTGTGGCCAAAGGAAATTTAAATGTGGGGCAAAAAACATGTTTAAGCAAAGTTTATACATTTTTATGGATGAGAAGTTTTTCTATTGAGGAAGCAAATGATAAATGACCACTGTAAAGTGTGATATTAATAGTCACTGGTTAACTTATTCATTGATAGTCTTGTCCTTCCTCTCTCATGCATACATTTTTTTGCTTGTGACCAACTATGTTGTAGAAGATCTTTGCTTTGGCAGAACAGTGCAAGGCAGCTGGCCGGGGTCTGTTTTGATCTGAGTCTGGCATTCATTTCATCATCTGGAGAATCCTGAGACCTCTGGAGTTTGACACTGTTACAAATAAGAATTGGCATCGGCAGCATGAAGTGGATGTTTGTGAGTGATTGCTCCGAACATACTGATACTATATCGACATTGGTTTGAACAGTACATCTCAGGTTAATTGTGCATTTTTGTTGCAGCCATTTCAAATTCATTTGCATTTGGAGGATGCGACTTGCCGGCAGCCTTTTCAGCATTCGACCCTTGATTGTGCCGCTATTGTTTCGGAAAACCTGAAGAATTCATCTCGTTTATTGGAGATCCCAGAATTAATTTCTCACTGAGAGCTGCCTTCTAATGGTCTAGAGTTGCTGCAGACCTCGCATGTCATTCGCTGGTAATAAAAAATAAATGATTGCCACTTCCAACTCTAGGGGAAGAAGTTGTTATGCCTGTTCTATCTTTCCTTATCACTCGAAGCTATTCACTAGTTGTAAAAGATTTGCTTCATCGTTGGGTCTTGTATTACCGAAGGATATGCTTTAGGTTATCGTTACATAAGTGACGAGCTTTGATTTTGCAATCTTTTCATATCTTATTCTGGTGTTGGAGTGATGAAGGGGTATCTTCCCAAAAGTCCTATTTATCTGGACAACTTTGTTCTGGCTGAAGTGTGGGTTCTCTCTGGAATGACACATTGCTGGTAGTGAAGCAGTTCCGACATGGGAAAAAGAGCCTTTCACTAAAATGAACTATCCGAGGATGACAGTCTTAAAAGAAGCAAAATGGCGATTAGGGTCGGTAGGGTCCGACTTGTTTGTAACATTGGCAATGACCATTTGCACACAAAAGTTTGCAAGTGATTCTTCGGTAACACTCAAGTGCTGACCCGTTGGATTAAGTGTTGGCAAAGTTGGCCGTGCTTAAGATGACTGTAAGCAGCTGAGGCCAACGACTTCTACTTTTCGTGTATGTGAAGGATGTGCGAGTCAAATTGCATCACAGTTAAAAATGTTTGTTGACAATTGTTAAGTTGCAACGAAAGTGTTAAGAGTTTGGGGTATTTTAATTAAAAAAATGCTCTCCATAGCATTAATGAATTTTGTTGTTTCTACTTGTTGATTGCCATCACTTTAATTTTCATGAATTACTTCAACGTTCTTCAACCTAAGCATTAGTCATGCTCATGAGAAACATGAGAAAATTTTTGATGTTTATTGAATTACCGCCTGTTTAAAAACAACAGCCAACACTCTCTGCACAAGTGATGGGTCTGCTGTCCGGTACAAGAATATGCCACAGATATTTAATTACCTCAGCCATCCAATCACTATGAAAACAAAATGATGCCATCTAAAGTACGAGAGAGGCTCATCATCCCCACGAAAATCAACCAAAGGTGGTTTATACATGTCTAGAGCATTAAATGTCTCAAAAAGATAAGAAAATAGCAACTTAAGATCCACTTTAAGCTAACTGGCCAGGTTGTCAGAGAATTTGCCCCTTCATAGCACAGTACAAAGTTTACACACAAAATTCACATCTGAATGTCCTGGTGATTGGTTTGTTTGGGACATAACAGCAATGCAAAGCATATTTGCCACATAGGCCACAGTTCCTCCATCGATCAATTGATATGTACTGGGTAAAGAGCAATGGAACTTGCTCATCTTTTTCATCACATCAAATTCAAAGTTTGGACATGGATTGTTCAGTCTCCTCAATTGGACTTGGATTATTTTATACCTTCAAGATCGACCTGTCATAAGTCCGGGACCTAAGAGCTCCATAGAAGTCCAAAGCTGCATGAATACATAAGAAATTTCAGAGGAGTATGGTGATATCATGGTGTCAATGATACAAAAATGTTGGCAAGAAAGGATAGTATGCTCTAAGATTGTTACCTTGATTAGGAAAGATATTGACATGTACAACCTCCTTCCTTGAGATGCCATCCTTCTCATACATTCTATGAACAATATTTACAATATCTTCATGCGTAGGCTGCCTAATCATGAAAGAGATATAATCACTAATGTGCCCACCGATAAAACAATCAGCACCAGCATCCAAATATTCAAAAATAACTAGAGGAAGGGCTGCACCCTAGCTTGCAAAAATCACGTACCAGTAAAACTTTTCCATCCTTCCATCACGAATCAAAGGAGCATATATTGTTGAAAAGTCATTCCCAATAAAAATAACGGGGATTCTATTTGTGACATCTGATTCTCGCCAATCTCGCCCAATGCTTACTCT
The DNA here is from genome assembly GCA_014182735.1 of Corymbia maculata. Classification (NCBI taxonomy): domain Eukaryota; kingdom Viridiplantae; phylum Streptophyta; class Magnoliopsida; order Myrtales; family Myrtaceae; genus Corymbia; species Corymbia maculata. The sequence goes on along the minus strand of CM024687.1, from coordinate 8,541,818 downwards.
TGTTGGATTGTCCGACAAATTCATGAGTGTGCCAACAACAATTTGATTATTTAGAGTCATTTGAGTATTTCCTGGATGGGGGCATGGCATGTGAGGTTCATATGAAAGGACCAAGACTAGAAGAATGGATTTTTTTTCTTTTAATAAGATGACAGTTGGGACACTTAGGATATAACCCCATTACGAGGCTTAGAGGTAAGCTGAAATTGAACCTGCCTGAATGAACTGTAGCTTACCAAATCTACCAAGGCCAACATCAATGTCATTGATCATTAAACAGCTCATTTTACCCTGCATTCCCCAAGGAAATCAAATTAGACTTCCTTGAAAACTTATTATAGGGCTTCGCAAACAGCAGTGATGGAACTTCAGAAACGTGATATACCGACTAGAAGGTTGCATTTCAGTATAGCAGATTAATGATTTATAGTAAACTTCTTGAACTTCAAAGCGCATTCATACAAAGCGCATTTCAATATACCCAGAAATCATCGAGTTCCAAGATATAACATCCTTCTCCGGAATCTCACTAAAAAGGTTTCACGCCATTTCAAGATTTCCCAATCTCAAGTACCCAAACAAAATCGAATTCCAAGAAACAACATTTCTCTTGGGCATTTCATCAAAAACTTCAGATCCAGTGAGACGACTTTGCGATTTATGAGATGTCCAGATCGCACCTCCAGGAACTGGAAATCGCAATTCTTGGACCTTTGAAAATCGCAGCTCGTGGAATCGTCTTTCGTTCGCCACACACACAGAGCGACTCTAGTCGCTGGCGCAAACCTCAGTTCGTCCACAGGTCAAAATTATGAAGCAGGAGCAAGACGGAATGTGATGCGTACCGGTTTGATCGGACTGGGTCCGAAGGGATGAGCGTCAGCACAACAGCGCAATGCAGCAACGGAGCGGGGGGAGAGAGAGCGCTTCGTCGCCTCAGGTTCTGGCGACGCGATGATGGGAGACCTCGATCGTCGACGGCGACCCCTGCGGCTCAATCCGAGTGGCGAGCACGAGCAAAGCTTCGACACGCGTCGGCTCTTGTGGGCAGGGAGAGAGTCGGGTGCGGCGGTGGTCGTCGATCAAGGCGAGCGGTGGTCGTCGGGCGCGGCGCGGCGGTCGTCGGGCAATGCAGCAACGGAGCGGGGGAGAGAGAGCTTCGTCGCCTCAGGTTCTGGCGACGCGATGATGGGAGACCTCGATCGTCGACGGCGATCCCTGCGGCTCGATCCGAGTGGCGAGCACGAGCAGAGCTTCGACACGCTTCCGCTCTTGTGGGCAAGGGACGTCGTCGGGCGCGGCGGTGGTCGTCGATCAAGGCGAGCGGTCGTCGTCGGGTGCGGCGCCGCAGCGGAGAGAGAAATGGGCAGAGAGCGGCTTCGAGAAAAGGAGAGAGAAAATGGGCAGAAGAGAGAGAAAATTGTCAGGAGAGGACGTGCTTCCATAAAAGAAGAGGAGAAAAGGGGGAGAGGAGAGAGAAAAGGGGCAGCGCGCGGGGGTTGAAATTTTTTGAAACCCTAACCGACGTGGACTGACACGCGGACACGTGTCGCTCAGCCGGCCTCTTCCCGTTTGACACTCTGGCAAACGAGCTGCACCTAATATTTTCTCGGGGATGTAGTGCGGCGGACGGTAAGAAGCAATGGGGGAGCGACATGTAATCGGTAGGGGATCGCGAGACCGCAGCAGCCGTCCATTTTTCCATCTTTATCACAGATGGTGGAAATGGACGGCTTGGATGCCCGATTCCACCGGAAGGAAAATAAGAGCACCACACCAGATTAAAGGGAAAACCCGTCACAAAAAGTGCAGCAGAAATAGACCAACGACAAAAAGTGCAGCAGAAATAGACCAACGACATCGTGGACGAGGAGAGTGCGAGTGTTCAGCCAGTGTGGAGAGGAAGAAGATGGTCGACCGATGAAGACGACGGCCGAGCGACTCGCCACTCACCAGGAATGAAAAAAAGGTACGCCGAACTGCACCTAGTTTCGTTTGCTCTCCGGGGACGTCGGCTCGAAACGACCGACGGAGCCGGCCGGATAGCCCTCGGACTACGAACGTCTCCCTCCCCTCGTTCTCTCTTTCGGGGGTCGCTCCCTCTCTGACTCAGTGCGGAGCAAGGGTGAAGACTCGCCGGAAGAGAGAAAGCAAAGAGAGGTCCGCCCGAGGAGAGAAAATGTAAGCCAAGGAGCTTTTTTTTTCTCTCCCGGCGTTCGTCGGAACGGGTTGATGGAGGTCTCTATGTTTCTTTTGCTTTTTTTTTTTTTCTTTTTCTGACTCGGTGCGAAGCGAGGGTGTCGCTGGTGGGGGGAGAAGGTACGCTGAACTCCGGCGATGGGTCTTCATGGCCGATCCAGAGAGGCATCGACATCGAACTCGGACTACGAACATCTCCCTCCCCTCGTTTTCCCTCTCTCTTTCGGAGGTTGCTCCCTCTCTGACTCAGTGCGGAGTGAGGGTGGAGACTCGCCGAAAGAGAGAAAGGAAAGAGAGGTCCGCCCGAGGAGAGAAAATGTAAGCCAAGGAGCTTTTTTTTCGCTCCCCGGCGTTCGTCGGAACGGGTTGACGGAGGTCTCTATGTTTCTTTTTTTTTTTTTTTCTGACTCGGTGCGAAGCGAGGGTGTCGTTGGAGGGGGGAAAAGGTACGCTGAACTCCGGCGATGGGTCTTCATGGCCGGTCCATAGAGGCATCGACGTCGAACTCGGACTACGAACGTCTCCCTCCCCTCGTTCTCTCTTTCGGGGGTCGCTCCCTCTCTGACTCAGTGCGGAGCAAGGGTGGAGACTCGCCGGAAGAGAGAAAGGAAAGAGAGGTCCGCCCGAGGAGAGAAAATGTAAGCCAAACTCCGGCTTTCGACCGGAGACCGAGCTTTTTTTCGCTCCTCAGCGTTCGTCCGAACGGGTTGACGGAGGTCTCTCTGTTTCTTTTTCTTTTTCCCTTGTTTTCGTCTTTTGGGGGGTCGCTTCCCGTCTGACTCAGTGCGAAGCGAGGGCCGGAGGGGGGAAAAGGTACGCTGAACTCCGGCTATGCTCTCTACTTCGGTCGGTCGAGCCAAAGACCAAGTTTCCTCCGCTCCCCGACGCCATCGGAAGGCGACGTGGCTGGGCGACGGAGTGCGGTCATGGGCCGCACCAATTTGACCCACGTTATTTTGTTGATGGGCTGGGTTTAGGCTTAGGATTTAATTCTGCAAATCTTGGGCCAGCTGGTTTAATTAAGTTCATTGATTGTAGGTGATTAGTAAGCATGGACGGCGCGTTGGTGTACGTTCACGTAGCTGCAGACAGATGGATTTGTCCATACTGTTGGAAATCGTTCGCACGAAACAATCATACTTTAGCTAGAATCAGGGAGCACTTGACTGGGACCGCGCCGGCTAGGGGATATATACAAAATTGCTCTATCCTGCGAGAAGATATTGTGCTAAGAGACTTTTACTGGCGAGAGTTCGGTTTAGGAGCATTACTGCCTCCTGGTGAGGCTCCCCCTGCAGCACTTGAAGCTCCTGCACAGCTAATCTTAGGACAAGTTCTCGGACCCCTCCAGCTTCCAGGTATCCACCTCCAAGCTCCCCATGGAGCAGTTCCTCAAGTTTTTGGACAGCAAGTTCAGGAACCACAGCAAGTTCAGGAACCACAGCAAGTTCAGGAACCTCCTCAAGTTTTTGGACAAGTTCAGGAACTTTTTGGACAGCAAGTTCAGGAACCTCCTCAAGTTTTTGGACAGCAAGTTCAGGAAGTTCAGGAACCACAGCAAGTTCAGGAACTTCTTCAAGTTTTTGGACAGCAAGTTCAGGAACCACAAGTTCAGGAACCACAGCAACTTCAGGAACCACAAGTTCAGGAACCACAGCAACTTCAGGAACCACAAGTTCAGGAACCACAGCAACTTCAGGAACCACAAGTTCAGGAACCACAAGTTCAGGAACTTCTTCAAGTTTTTGGACAGCAAGTTCAGGAACCACAGCAAGTTCAGGAACCACAGCAAGTTCAGGAACCTCCTCAAGTTTTTGGACAGCAAGTTAATGCAGAACAACCTCCTCTTGGACCTGCTCAAGTTCCTGGAGTAGATGAAGCAGCAGCTCAAGCAGAATTACAATGGCTGCAAGCTATTGCATTTAATGAGCCACCTACATGGCCTGCTGGCATTGATGTTCCTAGCACTTCCTCTGGAACAACAAGACGGGACCACTTGACTAATCTCAGAACTAGACTGATGGAGGCGAAGGCTGTTTGCGAAGATAGGTTGAAGGCCTTACAAATCATATTGAGCAGCATAAACGCTGGAATTGATACTGTGCAGTTTGCACTTAGTGAAGGACTAGATCGAGGATTAGATGTTCCATTAGAGAAAGAAACAGAGCTGGAAATGTTGATTCAATTTGCTGAAGGGCTTCGGTAGTTTTTTTTTTTTGCTAGACTTTTCTTGAAGAAAACTGATCACGATGACAGTACGTTATGTTGTTTAGTTTTTCTGTTACCATCCAAAATCGCTTGCTTGTGTACTGTTTCTTGTCCTAGCTGCCAATTGTGTCTTTTAATTCTGTTCAAAATTGTGGGTTTTGACTGCAGATCTGCTTTCTTATCACGAGAGAGAGTAAACTCACCTGTTAAGAGTTCTCGCAGAGACCAGCTGCCTCAGTTGAGCATCACTTCCCACATTCATGTAGTTGGCGTCTTTACAATACTCGGATGCCCATATGCAAAACCTATCAGCAGCAACTTCTTGCTCGGATTTGGCTACCTTTTCTATCTCAGCTAGATATGTTCGATCAACCAACATTCTCTCAGCCTCCATTTTGACTTAAATCTCACCGAATGGCAACCGGTATGCATTGTAGAAGTCGAGCATTGATTTCTGAGGACACGGTTTACCATCAAATCTCCATGACATTCTTTGTAATTTTCTTCTTAAGCTCTCAAAAAGTCTCATTGTACTCATTGCATCCAATTCAGAGTAGCATAACCACAGTTCCCGCTCTTCCCTCTGTAATTCTTCTAGGGGGTATGGTGATCATTTTACCTTCAGATCCATCTTTCTTTACCTCGTTCCTGCCAAATATGGTTTTCATTGATGCTTTGCCAATCAATTCTCTCATTACCCAGCTCTGCATCAGATATGACCCTTCGGTTGCCTGTTGGTGCTTCAAGAGAATACCCACCCTCTGTCCTTGCCATATGCATGGTATCAGCATGAAATCCAGAAACCTTAATTCCATAATTCTCAATAATAGGGCTATCGAAGCTGTAGTTGTGCCATACCTACAGAAGGAATTCTTAGACAATCGTTTCAGAAATAATACACCCAAAATGCCAACGATCAAACAAATGATACCGATGAACCATACACGAAGGAGAGTTTTAATTAAGCCGTAACAGTTATCTGCCCAAAATAATTACGGTGCAAGATAAGTAGGGGAACGGGAGAAAGAGAGAATAAATCGCATATATGTCCAAGTATATTTTGCACAAGCTGGCTTACCTTTTTAATGTCTGGGTCTTTGAAAAACGCTTCAAACTCGAGCAAAACTTCCTTCCGACCATCAAGAACATCAGATACAGGATTTGCCATTGCCAAAATCTGCCTGAGGTCTAGAGTATATGCTGAAGCAAATTATCTCTCCATGATCAACTGGTGTCACATGCTTGACATCAATCTTAGCTGCCTGCATGAACATCAAATAAAGCTTAGAAATGATTCAGATGAATAAACGTTATAAAGCAGTTCAGCATGCACAGATTTACTCGCAACTAACAAGTGCCATGGTTCATAAACAGGAAAAGATCGAGAGCTTCTCCATGCTCAGCTAAGTAGGAGGTATGGGAAACAATGACAAAAGGAAACATAGCCATGAATAAACACACCAAACTCTGTGTCACGGGCACGTATTAGATGCTTGTACTGATGTGTTAGCTTCCGCACAACTTCTTTCGTGATGGACTTGTTATTAACAATCAGAACTTTCCCATAAACGCTTCTGAGCTTCGCCTTTCTCTCTCCATTCGCTTCAGTTGCATCAACGGATTTAGCTTCTTTTATTTTGGAACATGTTGCATCCACTGTAGCTCCATCAAGGGATTTCTCTCCATTTATTTCAGAAGCCTCAAGATTCTTCTCGCCAAAATCTTCCCTTAACTTAGGTGATGGGGAAAATTGATGGGAAGTCTTCAAAGTTCCTGAAGGAATGGTTCGAGGGATATCGAATCACAGATCATGACTGAATGACTCGGGTAGTACGAGATCCTATGCCTTATCATGGGTATCCACTCCCTCAGTGATTACTCCAGAAAATGGGACAGCGGTTGCAGCACGTGTTAAGAATGTTATGAGCATTCATTGCGGCCCTATTTTTACTCTCTTCATAGCGATGGCGATCGACGCTAAGGAAATCGTAGTTACTAGCATCCCCATCAAGTGGCGTTCGTATGGTTTGCGGGCCCCTATGGGAGTTGTCATGACACATGTGTCCCTTGTATCCATAACCATGCTTTGAATTACGTAGACTTTCAGTAGCTACCTTCCACCCGCTAGAGAAATTCGAAGAACTCGTATTCTTATAATCAATAGAGTGACTCATTGGATTAGTTATCATCCTAGCTGAAGAACTAGGATTATATTTATAGCATTTGCTTTCAACGGTTACAGAACCATCAAGTAAGCTGCTTCTAGAAGTAGTGTCTCCAGCATTTTTGTATTGGGCAAAACTCCCTCCTGCCAAGAATTACAACTTCAATCTCGGAACAACGAGTGCGCGCGGAAAAGGAAAAAGTTAAGACCAAATGGTTTATCAATTGGGTGGCTTGAGCACATTGACCTTGCAGGCAAGTTAGATTATAGAGCCTCTGGTCACCAACACGAATGTATTAATGCAAAACTGGAAGTACCACCAAACTGTACAAATGCCAGCAGTATTTTACATAATTATGATCTATGTTGCCGATAAGCATATGCTGTTTCTTTGACCAGAAAAATCCCTGCCTTCTGGCATCCAGATTTTCCTTGTCTTACTACGGTCCCTTCGGAATTTTCTTATTTTCTTATTTTTGCTTGACTAGCAAAGCAGATAGGTTATAGTTATAAAAAAAAAAAAAAAAAGAAACAACTTGATTACCAATCCACCCGGATGACTGCTCTAAAGCATGTCCTCAAAAGTTCTGCCTTCCCGCCTTAAATACTTTGAATACTCTAGCATTTCACTCAAGATTGCACAAGCCAACTTGTAGTGTGGATACAAAAAGAGAATGCACATACACAATTTCCTCCCACGTACGTGCACTTCGCCCCGAGAAACTCAAATCCAACAGCATACCAAGAACTGCATTGTCCTATTATCCTAAAATTTCCAGGCAAAAATTCGCCACAAAACTAGGACGCGCGAGCGCGAGTGAACTAGCAACATTGCCAAAGTTGCAAGCCGCTCAAGAACAACGACAGCAACTATGAGATGATAACCGAGCAAACACCAAAGTGCCAGTGCCGAACACACACATACACACAAATTACAGGCCTTTTAGCTATCCAATCAGCTACAAGTGCAGCGAAAACAAACAGCGAGACAGAACATCTCATAACAAAGGATACATCCAAAGAAAAGCAGAGACCCTTGAACCGTCGCGGCTCTGACCCGGAGCAAACGAGTAGTGGGTGACCCCCTGAGCAAGAGCCGGGGGCGGGACCGCAATAAGGAGAGAGAAGAGGGGCAGTACGGCCCCCAAGGAGCGTCCTGTGTGGTGGAGATTCCCATGGCCATCGCCTCCGCGACTCTGCCGAGCTTTACCAGCACAAGGAGCCGTCTTGGCAGTCTTGAAATTTACAAAGGCTGGTAATAGGATGGAGCGGTCGTCTTCGACGGGCCTTTCGGTCTAGGGCTTAGGGCAAGTTGGTCAGCGACTGAAGCGGAGGCACCGAGTGTGGCCAAGAAGCTGGAGCAGAGGAGACATAAGACAGCACAGAGAGGGGAGGGCTAAACCCTTCGTTTCTCTCTCTCTCTCTCTCTCTCTCTCTCTCTCTCTTTTGGTTTTTGGCGGGCGAGAGTGAGCGAGAGAAGACCAAAACGTCGATTTTTCAACGGACAATATTCTAGTTGGCAAAATTTCTATCTCCGTTTTTAGGTCATTTCCATAATAAGTGCCGAGACATCCATCAACTTAGAGTCTGGCCACTTTGAGCCGTCTGCACTCCAGCAGATGGACACGGGAACGAAAAAGGTCAACCCAACTTGACTGTTTTCATCTCATTAAGAAGAAATTCACGAAAAAACAAAAATAAAAACACTTAAGACTGAAAACTCACTCTTCTCAAGATGGTGAGGAAGGCCCAAAATAAAAAAAGAGAAAAAAGAATGACCAGAACAACATCAGCCCGAGCTTTCTCAAATTTGTTTCCTAGCTTGACCACTAGGGTGCGGTGTCCAGGAATGTGTTATTTGGAGTCGGTCGGAGATTGTTTTGTTTTATTATTGATTTGGTAACGCCGATGCTTAATACGTGAAGTTTGTCAACATGTTCGGGTACATGGCAAATGTTCACGGCGGCTCTGAGTTTTTCCTTTGGAGTTACCTATTTGGGATTTTACTTTGTTCAGTGTATTTTCAGTCTGAACTTGTCATCTAGATACATCAAATGCGGTTATTATTATACCAGCTGGAAGTGCATGTATCGATACATTTTATTAATTGATTATAAAGTCTCGCAATGCATTAGCAGGTATCATCAATCTATCATTGACAAACAAAAAGATCTGTAATTTCACCTTCCTTCAAATCACGATACTTAAGTAATTATCCTCAGCAACCACTTTATCCTCGAACAAAGGAGGCTTGTTATTGATGACTTATATCACCATGATCATGTCGCGGGGGGGAGATCTCCTTGCATGAAGCGAGTAGAAAAGTCTCGAGCAAATTTGCCAGCCGAAATCCCTAGCTTCTTGGACACTATGGTGCGTTCAAACGTCGCTACAGGATTTTGGCCAATGAGTACAAAACGATTTACTAATGTTTGGATGAGAGAATTAAGTCCTCGGAATAAAATGAGACTTTTACTTCTCCATTCCTTTCGTGTAACATCTTCCCATGCCATTCTGCAAATCACGTATGCCTAGACATAATATCACATTTATTGTGGAAGATGAGAATGGGGAAGAATACCTTGTAAACTACATTGTGGATAAGACACCACTGAGTACTTGACAAAAAAAAGTTCTCGAGTGCACGGGAATTATTGAAGGGCGATGTACTAGTTTTCCCGTCGTTCGAACCCTCCATCTTCAGGGTAATTCCTTCTTTTATTTTTTGTCTAACGCATACAACGCGATAGAATTCTCTAGACCGGTGCTAGTTTTGAAAGCGAGAAAGCAAAGCAATATTCTTTTGATGCATTTCCCTGATAATAGCTTCTTTGATAGGTAATGAATATAAAATGTTCAAGAAATGGTTGGCAGCTCACCCTAAGCTATGATGGCTAAGAGAGTGCTGATGAACCGAGGTTCTTTCTTTTCGACTTATTTGATATTTCATACACTAGGTCATACGTCATCACTTTCATGCAAACTTCTAGGATGGAATACTTCTCTTGCTAGAAATACAAAAGGAGGCACTTGATGGTCCCGAATGCTTTTCTAAATGCTTTTGGAGTAACGCAACCAACTTGTGAAATTTCTAACAGTAAACAAACAAAGTCAAGAATTGAAAATGTAAGTCAATGCGTCACTTGCAAGGCAGGAAGAGGAAATAGTAATTTTATTGAGGAATTACCCAACGACTGGATTGGATATCAGTACTTAGGACCATCGCTCCACGTAATTGGAGTAGCGAGATCGGGATTCGTTACCTCTCTAGTAAACTTCATTAAGTCATGGGACTTTTTTTGCATCATATAATATCGTATATTTTCACAATATGCTAGTGGCATGTGTAAAAGCTTGACTCAAAATCAAAAGGATAATTTTGAGTTTTTCGAGTCTCCTTGAACGAGTCATAGCCGGATCATGCTTTAGTAACCAAGATCAAAAGTATAGTACTTTTCCCACTGCCCATCATATCCCTTCATCGTAGACCTTACTGTAGGTACACATCGTCAGAGGGAATGGATCCCCAGGGGCTTTTGGGCTGGATTCACCCAGAAAACGAAATGATTCTGGTAAACCGCGTTAAGTCTTCACATTTTTACCTCCGCCTACATTTTTCAAATGCTTCTGCAAAGTTTCTAAAACTAATGTTCCAATGTTCCTGAAATGCTAAAAGAAAACCGCATGCACAAGGAAGTCATTAGCCAATGAGCCCCCGAGCTCAAGACCTGTTCACGAGACGCATCTCCAGACAATGCTCGAAGCAAGAGCTTTACGGTTTTGGATACTAATCCCCCATGCCCGCCCGATCAGCCTCCAAGTTGGGCAACAAGGTCGGTCCAGATACCACACATGGGATGAGACTCTCAAACTTAATATCCGCCATTGATTGCACAAACAACAGAAATCTGTCCATTATATTTAGCTCCTTGCACCTTTTTGTCTCAAGCATCAAAGTTGCACGTGCAAAGCAAGCCTTGGAATCAAAATCAATTTACAAGCCCCTATGCTCTTACTCCACAGACTAATGCCAGGCCATCATGGTGTTCCCCACCGCACAACAACAGAAGAAATGAGAAATTTGTAATCGTCATCATTCTGTGGGGCTCTGTTGCTTCTACCTTCGTTGCACATGCTGGAAATACTCACATAGGGAGATCCTACCACTGGTTAACTAGATTTTCATCGCTCTACTGAATGAAGCCGGGTCTAGTAGGACGCTTGACAACGTCAAGTCTTTTGATCAAAACAATCGCCGTAGATATCATCTTTCCATAAACTGATAAGAACCCATTAGATACTTTCCTCAGCCAGAGACAGTTACAAACCTCATCGTGCCAAGACGTCCCTGTGTTTATTTTATTTGATATCCCCGGGAGTCATCCTTACCCGGCTAAAACCGGCAGAATGGGTTTCTGCACGACAACCTTCTCAAGAGCATTAATCACAAGTTGGCTGCCGAGATGATTTCTGCGACGGCCAACATTGCAGATGCCATTAAAGCTCGCATCATGAGCCGCGTGCCGAGTGAAATAGCTACTAGTCTGCTCCAGGCCAAGAGAACATCCCACAGTAGATTATACTTAATTCTAAGTAGATCATCTAATTCATATGCAGTTCAATCCATTACACGATTCATTGAAGTAGGGGTGAGAGAAATAGAAAGAGTTAACGATGTAGAAATAAGGGACAATACAAACCCAGAAATCCAGAAACAAGGTCTAGTTATCCCAGATTGGAAAAGAAGGCATAAATTAAGCAAACGTCATCACAAGGTTCAGAGGTGCTTTAAACATCAATCGAGCAGGATGATGTAGCAATGTAGATAAGTTTGATGTCCACTGCCGCCAGAAGACGATTCATCCTCAACGGGATCCTCCACGGCTTCCTCAGTCTGGAGGCAGAAATACTAACTTTTGTTAATCACTTGCAAAATGGGCCCAAAAGACCAGAAAGCAGTTGAGAAAGGGAGTCGGAGAGGGGTTTTTCTATGGTTGTCGAGCGATTGGTCCCCAAGGACCTTTCTCGTACTCGTACCCGAATCATTGTGCACCACATGACTATTCATGAAAAGTCTATATACATATTGTGGTGCATTTTGAGAGAGCTCAGAAAAACTTGGAACTGTGGCCGATTCGATTGTTGACACCCACGCCCATCTTATTTCTGTCCGATATTTGTACTTCCAAAGGATCAGCCCCCATAGATTTCACCAGGTTCTAGAGAAAGCTAACCCCTCATTTCTCTTTTCAAAGGAATTACAGCCATCTTCGACCAAAAAAACCTAATCAATCTACAGGAGAATGTAAACAATCTAAAGAAATTAGAGACTTCTCCGACCAACCGAACTTAATCAGGTTAAACAGAAAGAAATTCAATATGTGCAAATATGCGATTGAATATATGAAGTCCATGAAAAGCATCCATAAAGAATAGTGATCGATTTAAAAATTAAAAAAGGACTTCAAAGTGAAAATGCAAGTACTGGAGGAGGTAAAACAGAAGAGGCAACAAAAAGAAAAGGCAAAAAGCATTTCACATGCTCTGTAAAACTAGCCCGACCAATAAAGTACAACTTCGTAATCAAATTTTACTTTTACCAGGCTTTAGAGTCTTCCCAACAAGGGTGTCGTGATCAATTTCAATTTTTTTGTATCATAATTCTACAGCCATTCATCATTAGTTATCTCTATGTCGTGATCTTTTTGTGACCACAAAAACTGATTACTAATGATAGAGGGATTCATGTATCAGCATAAGCAAAATTTTTGCAAACCCACTGGTGTAAGAAACATCTTTTAAGTGTACAAAGAGCGCCTTGGCCCCCCCCCAAAAAAAAAGAGACAGAGAAAGCGAGGACTGCTGCAAGTGTTATCCATTCAAAGTTCAGGGAGTTTTTTTTTTTTTTTTTTTTTTTTTAACACTGCCGAAACAACTAACGTTTAATAATAGCACGACCATTACCCTACATTTTCAAGCAGGAATAGAATTTATATATCAGTGTGTAGCACAGTTATGCGGTATCACACTTGCTATAAAATAGAAGGGACCGAGGGAGATGGACAGGATAAAAGAAGAAATAAAACTCGTGGGTGACTTACCAAGAAACTTGACCAAGTGTTCAAGTGAAGAACGGGCAAGGGAATGATCCCACTCCAGCGACTCCCACGTCTGCCGATTTATGCGAATCTCTCGAAGAGAAGGGGGAGGAGACAGGAACCCATCGTTAAGCAGGGGCAGCTTCAGAGGAATCCTCTTCAGTTTCGGACAATTGTCTATAGAAATCCACCAGAGGGAATCACAACTCATGCTCCCATCACATACGCTCTTTAGTTGTGGAAGATTCTTTAGAATCAGGTGCATCAACTTCGGGAAGGAACACTCCGTCGTTTTGGCAACAGTGCCTATTATTGCCTCTATGCCCTTGCAGCCATTGACTGATATCAAGCGGAGAAAAGGGAGGTGGAGCAACATGTCTTGCGTCAGCAGCACCCTCTTCATGCTGTCGCATCCATTTAGTACAAGATATGTAAGGCGACAAGTGGCTCCATTTGGCAATGGCCCACGTATAATCTCCTCTAATTTCTCGCAACTATTTATTATAATCTCCTCCAGATTTGGAAAGAGAGTGGTCAGCCACTCCGATTCCATCATTATCTTCATTTTATGACACCTGGACAATTCCAATGACTGCACACTTTCCGGAACCAGAGCACAGCCATCACCACTCGTTCCGTCTATCCTCGCAGCGATACGGTCGCAGCTATCGATGAGTATACTCCTCTCAATCTCATCAGTAAACCAAAAGCGGCAATCGTATGATGCACCCATCACGAGCCTGTACCATCGCGAACTATTTCGCTCGAGATGCCCCACGCACCCATTGAATGTTTCGACATTGGCAACAGAACAATAAAGTGCCTCCACCTCCGCTAACTTTTCCTCTTCTCCTGCCCTCAGCTTTTCAATCGCAAGATATTGCAACTTCGCCAGCTTCCCCAACACTCCTTCTGGTAATGTCTTGATCTTTGTGCCATCTAAGGCGAGGTACCTCAGGTTTACCAACATTTCCATGCCCTCCGGCACTTCTTCAAGACTTACACACCCTACGAGGTCCAACTTTCTCAGGGATCCCAACTTTCCTACGTAAGGAATAAAACGTAAAGCCTCACAACTTCGCAGCAACAGTGCTTCCAAGCTCTCCAACTGAGAGACGGAGTCCGGTAATTCCGAGATTCGGGTGTCGCTGAGATCGAGAACGGTCAGCCCCTTTAGATGTCTAAAGAAAGATTCATGGATGACTCCCAACATGACATTGCCATTCAAAGACAGCCTCGTCAATTTAGGGCAATTCGGTGATATGCCGTGCGGGATTTCTTCTATTTCGTTGCCTTGTAAGAAGACTTTCTCCAGACGATCGGTCCAGAATACTTGCTCCGGTATTTCTTTCAACCCCATACAGGCCTTAACCATGTGAGTTGTGCTCGCCACCATACCCAATGCCATGTCCCTTGTCAACGGGTGTAGAGACCGATACTGTTTTTCTGGATCCAACAGGCAGGCCCCTCTTATTTTATCCAATATGGCGTCACCCTGATCGTGCAGTCCTTTTCTGGTGGCAATTCGACCTAGCAAACCCTCATCTATCAAAGACTCTATCAATTCATCTCTATAAGCATTTGAAAAGACCAGGACTTCTCCGAAACAAAGTACTAAATGCAGGAAACACCGTTGCAATTGATCATTACCCAAGTTCAAATAACTGAGCTGCAGTCTCTTGAACACATTAAGCTCCATCCTGGACTCTTCTAATTTTCCCAACATGCCTCTCCATTCATGCACTTCCTCTACTCCTCTCATGCGAGTTGCAATCTCAATGATCCCAAGTGGAAGGCCATAACACCTATCAAGAAGAGACCTTGCAATTTGTTCAACTTCCCCAGGGAGTTCTCCCGCAAAGCCAAGCGTATTTGAAAATAACCTCCAAGAATCTTCCATATCGAGAAGTTCTATCTTGATTTTCTTTTGACAGGGCATCGTACGACACACATCTAGTGATCGAGTTGTCACTACCATCTTTAGTTTGCCCATTTCAACCGGAATTCCCACATCCTTAACTTCAAAGTGCAGCCAAAGGCCATCTATAATTAGGATGGAACTCTTCTTCACATTCAGATGTCCATACAATAGGCCCGCCCTTCTCTTCACGTCCTTCTCATTCGAGAGATTGTCCAGTCCGACCGCATTGGCAATCTCTTCTTGTAGTAGATACAAACTCAATTCCTGAGGCGCAGCGACCCAGAATACGTCCAAGGCAAGATCCTTCAGGAGTCTATTGTAGACATGCCTCAAGATGGCCGTCTTGCCCACTCCACCCATGCCATAAACACCAATTACGGAAACATCGTCCTGCATTATATAGGAAAAAATCTCATTCACCTTCCGTCCAGCTTCTTTGCCTACCAATTCCATTGTCACCGGGGGAGACGTTTCGCTGCATCTCACAACTGCTGTCGCCTCTTGCCGTAATCTTCCTGGAGCTAGAAGGATCTCTTCAACTTCTTGGCTCAACTCTTCCACCTCCGCCACTTTCTCCAGTGGAAACGATATTCCTACTCTGATTGCCCGTGCTACACTCCAATATTCTTCTTCTATCCTCCTCCACTTCGACTTTAGCTTGTCCATGACCGCTAGGCGACTGCTGATGAGGTCTTCCAGCTTTCTTTTGAGAGCTGTCATATTCGTGTCCGCGAGCCTAAGGGTACACGGGTGACTCTTAGCCGGGGCAACATGCGTCCTCGCACCTATACTCAAGTATAAGTGAGAATTCACCATTAGGTACTTCATAGATATATTTTATAGATATGTAACACTCACAGAAATAAATGATTTGTAACTTTGTATTTGCAGAATTCTAATGATAATATCACATACAACGTCCCATATCTATTTTAATATGATATGTAGGCATTCATGTCGCAATAGCGAGATGCTGGCGACCCCGTATCATGACCTCTCCATTGGAAAAAAACTGACTTAAAATTTAAAGTCATAGGAATTATCTTTGATGGATAATTTAATCTTATATAAATAATTAAAAAATTCAAAGCACCGCACCCTATATCATATTTCAGGTGCTCAAAACATTGGCTTTCCGAGATTTCAATGCTACAAACCACAAAACATTTGTCTTTTCATTTTAAAAAATCTAGTGATTATCAATGACAGGCTCTTAAACTCCTCTTTTCCTACTAATTCCCGACTATTTTCTGTTTCTCCATAACTATTAGAAATCTGAGCATCCTGCCTACATCCCTATTCTTAGGCGAAGATTAGAAGACAGATTAAGCGTCCTGCATGAGCTTCAACTTATGGCAAATTTAGAGATGCACGCATACCGTGTGGAGCCTTTGTGTAGGGTTCTCCCTCTTCGGCATTCAGTGGGCGTGGCATATTGCTTGAAGGAGGAAGAGACTGATCGGGCAAATTCGTCCCAGCCAATGGAAGAAAGGCTGATGAACCTGCACCATAGCTCAGGTACCGCATGGCAGCAAATAAAGACTCACTCCGAGCATCTTCATTGCTCGCAGTCAAGTGCTGATGCGAACCCAGTGTGAGGTTGGATGAACCTTCATCATTGCCTTGTCTGTTGCTCGATTCCACAGCTCTTTCACCCTTCGCCAACTCTAGGGCTCCCGATCTCTCTTGTTCACCCAAAACCTTGCAGCCAAGAATTCCACATGCTCGAACTCCAGCAAAGCGCGCCTTGATCCTCTTCGCACCTCCAACGTACTCGTTCCCGCAGAAGCTACACTTCCGCTTGTTATTACGCAGAACCTCCGGCTCCAAAAATGGATCCGTCGATCTCGGCATTTCTCCTGTATCCCACGAAATGGTAAATAGATAAGTTTCAATTGACTCGGTACCAAGAGGAAGCCCTTGGAAACTTTCTTATTTTGAAAACACGGGGAACAGTTTTCAAACTCTGCTCTTCAGATAGAAAACTATAGTTTGCTTCCGCGTTAAAAACGAATGCCCTTAATGCAGGTGGTCCGAGGGGATAAAGAGAGGCATTGCTTTTCAAGATTTGCATGTCACACTTAGGAGCATCGTTCTGTCCATTTGCAAAGATCTCTTAATTATCAATGACCGACCCTTATGCTCCTCTCTTCCTATTAGCTCCTGTTTATTTTGCGCGTTCGTCTATAACTATTGCAAATCTGAGGTCCTTTCTATGTCCCTATTATCAGGTGAAGATTAGAAGACAGATTAAACATCCTGCACGAGCTTTAACATGCTCCAATAATACAAAAGCCGCACTCAGCATTAGTTTGCTATACTTGTGATTATAAGGATGGACAGTAAACTAGCCAGTTTGCACACATCAAGTATGGCTTGACCAATGGCTTCCAAAGCTAAGTAGTTGGAGTTGAGATCTGCGATGGGGTTGAGACAATGGATCTATAGCACCTCTGACCACCCAGCTAATTATGCAACGTATTGTTGATAAACCAACACAAGTCTTCGCTCCTTGCTCACCGAAAACATTAACCATCCTGTGTGATAGGGAAAGCCTTGGAAAAAAAAACCTCCGTAAACAAGACCAGACATGATTATTGCTTATATTTTTCTTGTTCGATATTTGGCCGATTAAACAATTGAAGTGTTTTGCGTTTGTTACGGATACGGAAGACGATTAAAATCCCATAATAGAGCGTGACGAGTTGCAACGGAAAATTCAGAGAGGGCATGCATATAGCAGGAGGGTAAAAGATGAACGTACAAGGAGGAGAAGGACTGAAGCTCCGGCCCAGTTGCTAATCTCAGGTGTCGATTTGGTCCTTCAGCCCCTCATCACACACCCTTCGCTCCGGTTACAGCAAAATTTCCATGGCCGGCCTGGTGTCGATTTGGTCCTTCAGCCCCTCATCGATCTCGATATCTTTCACATGGAAACTTGAAGCGGCGAGACGAAAGAAGGAATAGGAAAGATGAGAGAGAGAAGGAAGAAACCGCAAAAAGTGTAGAAAACCCTAGGAACCGAGAGTGCCCCTCGTCGATTGTCATGCTCGGCACATCGGCACCGTTCGTTTCCAAACAACCACAGACCATCGTCGGATTATTGCTAAGGGGAAAGCAACTCGAAACCCAATTTCCCAATTCCCGGAAATTTGACTTTTATGAAAATTCCACCCGGCCTTCCCTAACCACCGACCCCATTTAGCAACTTTAATTAGCATCTGCATATTACTCATAATTTAAAAGAAAAAAAAAAAGAAAAAGAAAATTTCCATCTCCTCCCCTTACCATAATTACTGATCCCCGGATTTACAAACTTACCTATCACTGAATATGCATCCGAAAAAAAAAATTAAAATCATCTCACGATTGCTTACTTTATACATTGGAGCCCCGACAATTATTCTGGGGCGGTTCAATTATCGCGACCCTCGCAATAGGTAACATGCTAAATGTTCCCATGACGCGAATCAACGTAGGGCCACGGGAACACGCGTGATTTCTCTTCCAAAACGTCACTCACACTTGGCTAGGGCTCGCACGATCCCTATCGATCGCAAATCGTTTCCCCGATTGATTACGGACGTACCTTTTTATTCGGGAATTGCCACTAACCTATAATGGACCGATTCAACGATGAGCGAAACGAAACGGGCGAGGCTATTTCATTTCCACGAATCAGAATTTTCGAGTGGGGACTTGGACACGGCGAGTACGTATCAAGATGAAGCTTTGAGCTCGAGAATGGGACGGCAACGGCTCAAGTCCTGAAAGGGCATATTATGAGGATGGTAAGGTGGGCAGTTGTTGCGATGATTTATTTGTGAGAAGAAAAGGGAGTAATCAAGATGTTTCAATGTAAAAGATTAGTTTTGGAAATTGCATCGATCGGATTCTCATAAGCTAATAGACCGCCAAGAACGTAATTTCCTCGCAGCCTCGGCATGTTGCAATTCAGGGATTTTATTATGGTTGGTGATATTATATCAATAGCATCATCAAAGACCAAGTGGATACGAAACAACTCGTGAATGTTACAGTTTCGAAGGTGGCCCTCACTACTTTGACTCGGCAAGGAGGTACCTCGATTTTACTAATAAAATTTTAAAAATTTGACCCATACGATCTTTCTTTAGGGGTCCCTTTCTATTTTATTTTATTATATTTTCTTTTCCCTTTTGGTAAAGTCAAATTATAAAATATTGGTGATCGAAAGACACGGGTGTTAGATAAGTTCCTAGAAAATGCAGAAAGACCAAATTCCCCGGTCTTTGGACGTCCAAACAACGTCATAAAAATCATTCATTATCTACATCTTATCATCGCTGGGTCCCCGAGATATTTCTAAATATGGACTCTAAAGCGTAAATGACAGTGAAGAAATGAAAGTCGAGAAGCACGCAAGAATCAATAAAATAACCGATAAAGGATACACGGATCGGGTGCAATCAGATTCATAAGTTACTTGAGGCTCACGCGGAACTTATGGAACTGTTTCGCTTGGATTGGCTCGACGTGACGACATACGTTTCACCAAAAGGTTTCGATCTTTATTTGAGTCAGGTTTCATTGCAAATTCGAACACGAGCTGTCAAATGCAACAAAACTAAGATCTAGTGCAAATTATCTAAATCAAAGTAAGTGCAGTTCTAAAATGTTTAAATTGATAAATTTATAAGATACATTGTTTATATGGATGGGCGGGCTTTTTACGATAATTCAACATGTTGTATGGCCTATTTCATAATATAATCGCTTCAGGGCAATTGATATTCAAATAAGATGTTACAACCGCATATTCGTGATTTTGGTTTCATGACTGCAAATTCATCTTATCTATAAGTTGTTATAATCCTTCTATTGTCATTGGGCTTAACTTTATCCGCCACAATTACTCTCCAATTGCACGTCGCTCTTTCCCACGAACTGTCAATAACTCCTCAATTAACATCTCTTTCAGTTTTCTTGTGTTTAGCACTTAATTAAATTCACTAAGCGTTAATCATCAACCATTCGTCATCATATATTGATAATAGTAATTGGTCATCAATATTCATTACCATGGACAAGCTCTTTGGCCTTCAATATATTATCAATAATCCAATCACTTGACACCTAACTATATGTCGGCATCATGTCGATCATTAATACTTGTATCTATCGACAAATTTTCTTCTCACGACCTCTTGTCGATAATTAAACTGACTTACAATATCAGCATTACATTGAGTAAAGGACTTGATCAATTTTTAGGTGTCAACAATAACCATCATCTGCAATTTACCCAGTCCGTGTCGACTCGAGTTTAAATATGTATTTTCCCTCCAATCGTATGGAGTCCTTTAAATAGAGTCTAGCATTTGATCGTCGCCGTCAAACTGTCTTTTTCTGGGTCCACTATATCACGCGTCCCTGATGGTAGCCCCACAAAACTTCGACTTGCTATTGGGCTTCTGTTAGCCAGGCCCGAGACAAAAGCCCATGACCGATAAATTACCTGACGCCCACAAACGGGAAGCCTATTACTTGGAAAGAGCCCAAATTTGATCCATTAGCGGAAGAGGGCACCCGACGGCCCTCCAAAAATGGCGGCGGCCGAGAAGTCGGCCCGCGACCAAGGACATCGGCAGCTGTCAAGGGTCGAATGGCCGACCTCGGGTAAGTCGAGAAGTTCCGATTCCCATACTACGTCCGATGTTACGAGTAGGGGTGATTGGGTCCAGGATGAGTAGGGTCTAGACCTAGAACTTGTACCCGACCATGTTATAATCGATTCCGCTTTTTTGGACCATGTACCCAACCCCATTTGCACTGAACCTTGTTTTGGACTTGACTGTATTTTTCCGATCCGGACCAGTTCGGGAACAGGGTCTACCCTGTTTTCCATTGGACCTATTTTGGGTAGCAATCCCGCAACAGGGAGCAGTAGTGGGCCTGGTGGTGGTCTGAGCTTGGTTATGGCGACTGAATAGCGAGCTGAGGCAACAAGCAGCAAGCAACCATCGATGGCAACAAGCAGCTGTAATCATCAAGGCCGAGAAGACACTTTCTTGCGGATAGAGCCCGCTCGCCTTTGCTCAATCCGCCTCCATTATCGAGCCTCATCCCCACTTCTTCCCCTTGCCTCTGCTCTAGATCTGGCCAGTCCCTCTGCCTCCTCCTCCCGCCCCGTCTCCTCCCCCCGCTTCCTCCTCCCACCGGAACTAGGGAGCTCAGCTTTTGCTCCCCCAACAACAATTTGTTCCGTGATTGAGACTCGAGAGGATGAGGTGTTTCCTTTTTTAAGCTAGGGGCTTTTCAATTTTTTTTTTTATAAAGAAAATCGGTTCCAAAACCGATCCGAGGGGGTTTCCGCTTGGAACCGGTTTCACCGGGAACCGATTCCTAACCCTATTTTTCAGGTGGTCCGGTCCGATTCTCGGGTAAACTCGGTCCGGTTGCGCACTCCTAGTTACGAGGCCAAGTGCTTATAAGATAGAGAGCAACCCACGCAAGTAATGATGCCTCGGAGAAAATCCTCTTGCTATTTTGGCTTTTCATAATTATCGTACTTTAGTGTACGAGAGATCATCTATACACAATTCTAGATGGCACAATATTATTATAGAATCATTCATTATCACACTGTAAATGATGATAAAAACAACGAAAATCGGCATGAACTCAATAATCGATAAAAAAAACTTGATGGAGTCTAGATGGTCGATGCAATCACAGTCATCGGGTTACACGGGGCTTTATCTAATGAAAAAGTTGATGGATTTCGCAAGACTGAATATCCAAATGAAGGAAATGAAAAGTTAATTAGTAGGTGAGGGAATACAATTTCAATTATAACGAGAGGGAATGCTCTCCTCGCGTTATAATTATCAAACCATTTCATCAACAAAGTTAGTTTATTTTGAAGCTTCTCTAGAGAACTTTCTCTCTCTAAAATCATCCCATGACTCAAGCTCGAGAATTTCTGCTATAATCATCTCATATTTATTTTATTTTTGAGAGGAGAAAAAAAAAAGGGAGGAAGAAAAGGGTCCTGTTCTTGTTCTTTTTCTTTTTTCCCCTCGTTCAAAAAGAAGAGAGACCTGCTTGGTTTGGCGGCAGCAGAGGAGAGTGTCTAGGGTTTCTCTGTCGTAAGATGCGCCGACTCAAAACTCAAATCTCCAGTTCGGTCTCTCTCCTTCGGGGCACGCGTACATCAATCCATCCAACTCATCCTCCAAACCCAGAAACTGCCTATCCACTCTGATCTATGCGGACTGCTACTACTCCCTCGCTCGTTTGGTCATGCTGAAGCTGCGATAGCAGACGAAGGGATTGCTGAAGTAGTAGCAGTAGCGGGTTATGTGGGTCGCCCCTGCAGTCGTCGCAAGGTGCATCAAGCACAAGCAGCTCCTCCCTTCCTTCTCCTCCTCCTCCTTCCCCGGACCCAAGTTCCTCTCCTCCGCCGCCGCCTCCTCCGCCGCCTGCCTCCTCCGCTCCGACCCTCCCGATGATCCCCAATCCGACTCTCCCGCCTCCGTCGTCGTGAACCGGCTCGGGCACGACCCCGACCGCGCCTTCTCCTTCTTCCGCCACCTCGATTCCTGCGGCTTCCCCCTCGACCCCTCCACTTACGCCTCCTTCATCTCCGTCCTCTCCCCCTCCGCCGCCTCCCCCTCCCGCTCCCGCCTCGACTTCGTCTTCTCCCGCGTCGTCGCCTCGCGCGCTCCCATTCCTTCCTTGCTCGATTCTGTCGCTCTGCTGGGCGGGTCCCCTCTCCTCCTCCAGTCCATTGATGGCCTCGTCAGGGCTTTCGTTCGGGCCGGCCTCTTCGACGATGCCGTCGATACCTTGTTCGGCTTCGGCGTCAAGAGGGGCGGCCTCCTTCCCCGCGTCTCCGCCTGTAATTTCCTCCTCGACAGCTTGCTCAAGAGCGGCGATCCCGCCGCCGCCATTACACTCTACGAGATGTTGAAGCTGCTCGGTTTTATTCCCGACGACTACACCTGCATCATCTTGATCAAGGCCCTTTGCATGACTGGCGACATGGACCGAGCGGCTCGGGTGTTGTTCCAGGACATGGTCGAAGCTGGCGTCACCCCTAGTAGCTTTGCTTACACTACCTACCTCAAAGGCCTCTGCGCCCACCGCGGCTCCCGTTTGGCTTATGAGGCTCTCGTCTATTTCCGGGATGCTGGGATCTCCCCGAGTGACTATGCCTATTCTGCAGTGCTCCGTGGTTTTTGCGTGGAAAAGAAGTTGGAAGAAGCAGAGCAAGTCCTCTTCGATATGGAAGAGCGTAGCATTGTCCCCGATGACTACTGCTATGCTGCCTTGATTCATGGCCACTGCAAGAGTTCCAATTTGCAGCGAGCCTTTGAAATCTACGATGATATGCTGTCGAAAGGTAAGAAGCCCAACTGCTTCATCATTAGCATCCTTCTTCAGTGCTTTTGTGATATGGGTATGCTTGATGAAGCAGTGTATAAGTTTAATGAGTTCAAAGAGATGGGCATTTTTCTGGACAAGGTTACATACAATATCGTTGCTAGTGCTCTGTGCAAGCAAGGCAGAATGGAAGAGGCCGTAAAGTTTCTTGTGGAGATGAAGGACAAGGGGATGGATCTTGATGTCAGACACTACACAACTTTAATCGGTGGCTACTGTCTCCAGCATGACTTGGACCATGCCTTGAATCTGCTCTGTCAGATGAATGAGGGAGGGATTCAGCCTGATATTGTCACTTACAATGTACTTGCCCACGGATATTCTCGGGCAGGACTTGTATATGAGGCGCATGAGCTTTTAAGATATATGGACGCTTGTGGTGTGAAACCCAACATTGTCACACACAACATGATAATTGAGGGCTTATGTATTTCAGGTAATGTGGAGGAAGCTGAAGTGTTTTTCTCTGGCCTGCAGGAGAAGAGCATAGAAAATAAAGTTGCCATGTTCAAGGGGTATTGCCAAGCCAACCATTCAGGAAAGGCATTTAAATTTTTCATGGAGTTATCAGAAGCAGAAAAAAAGTCAATAAAGATAAATTCCTGCATCAAATTGCTAGCTAACCTTTTTGTTGAAGGTGATCATGTTACAGCTCGTGAATTGGTCAACAAAATGTTGGAATTGAACATGGAACCGACTAGAATAATGTACAGAATTTTGATGGCTACTCTTTGCAAAGCTGATGATATGAGAAATGCGCAGTGGTTGTTTGTTAGATCAGTGGAGAATGGATCAACCCCTGATGTTGCCACTTATACGTTAATGATGGATGGATACTTTCATGCAAATTGCTTGTCGAAAGCACATGATCTTTTCCGTGAAATGAAGAATAGAGGGGTCAAGCCTGATATAATCGCTTATACAGTGTTACTTGATGGTTATTCAAAAATTGATCTTCGGAGGCAACATTTCCTTCACAATAGAAACAAAAAAAAGAAGGTAACCATCGATTCCGAAGCAAATAATGCCATCAGAAGGCTTTGGCTTGATATGAAAGAGAGTAAAATAGCTCTTGATGTAAAATGTTATACAGTTTTGATTGACAGGCATTGTAAGCTTGGCAACATTGAGGAAGCCGAGGATTTATTGAGGGAAATGATTGAAAGTGGGCTTCAGCCAGATGTGGTAACTTACACATCTCTCATATCTGGCTGCTATAGTAGGGGAAACATGGAAAGGGCTAAATATCTTTATAAAGAAATGCTGTTCAAGAAAATAGCACTTGATGTAAAATGTTATACAGTTTTGATTGACAGGCATTGTAAGCTTGGCAAAATTGAGGAAGCCAAGGATTTATTGAGGCAAATGATTGAAAGTGGGCTTCAGCCAGATGTGGTAACTTACCCATCTCCTATATCTGGCTGCTGTAGTAGGGGAAACATGGAAAGGGATAAATATCTTTTATAAAGAAATGTTGCTCAGGAGAACAGAACCTGATGTGCGGTCTGTTTTAGTGCCTGCTAAACTTGAAGCCTAAAAGATGCAGATATTGATGCAAGCAAGTGAACTACTTTGATCTCTGTGGACTTCTACTACTCTCTTGCTTATTTGCTTATGCTAAAGCTGCAATAGCAGAAGCACACGTTAATGAAGGCATTGCTGAAGTAGTAGTGGGGTTATGTGGGTCACCCCTGCAGTTGTAAGTACACCAAGCACAAGCAGCTCCTCCCTTCCTCCTCCTTTCCCAGACCCAAGTTCCTCTCTGCCTCCACATGTCTCCTCCACTCCAACCCTCCCAATGATCCCCATTTTGGCTCTGCCGCTTCCGTTGGAACTGGCTTAAGCACGACCCTGACGAAATCAAAGAGATACCTGGTGCTGATCTCATAGCACTTAAGGTAAAATATGGTATATATAGAGTATCTGTTCTTGTGTCTGCAGTCAAAGCATACAATTACTAGTGGATTATGGATTTCACAGCTGCCAAGAGCAATAGCAGAGCATCTTTCCTTAAACGTGCTATGACTACTGAATTTTTGCATATTCGTGGAAATGCTGGTATGCCCTGGCTTCTTTCATGGATTTGAATTAGGCAATGCATAATCTGCACACTATTTCTTTGCTGACTCATGTATCTTTTCTCTTTAGCCGTAGAAGATTAAAATACTTGTGTTGGAAGAAGCATATTGTATCTCATCTTTGTAAAGTATCTTTAGTTCCAATAGCTTATGTTATATTATTATGGTAAATGTACAGTTAACCCCTCTCTTTGGTTACATTAGTTGTCTTGTGTGCACGGGTGGGTTTGGGCTTGTTTCGCCCCCAACTCGTGGCTCCAACATAAATCTAGATTTAAAAATTGTTAAAATTATACTGTAGGTGTATGTGTTTGTATGAATTGATTATCAATGCAATAAACTCATTATGTGCTTTTAGATCGCAAGTACTTCTGTCACATGTTTTTCAAGATTTGAAGCGTTCAATATGGCAATTCTCAGGTATGCCTATTCTCTGATTAGAAAACCTACTGTTTGCCCCTGTTTCAGATTGTTTATCATTCCATCATGGTTAATGACAATCTCTATTGTCGAATCTGGCTTGATTTTGCTTCTAGTAACACCGGATGGATTATTAAAATTTTCTTTGACGGGACATGTTGGTATTTATATATGAAGGGGTGTGGGTTTATGATTCCTCTGAAAGATGGAGAACATTTATGTTAATTAAGACCTCTTTTGACGTAGCCTCCAATGGGAATTTAACTGCTGCAATACCATGCGTCAGTTTTTACTGTTGATTTTTAAGCAAAATGCTAGAGCTTAGTATTAGCTTCCCAAGAAGGATGAATGAATAGTTTTGACAAATTCATGTTGATTTCATTTTCCATGTTCTGTATATACTTTGAACCCTCTTGCTGTCCTGATGTCACAGGAGATCTTTGCAACTTGTAAACAGAAGGAATATTCAATAATTTCAAACCGTTGGGCTGCTTGTGAAATTATTGGGTTAAGAGCTGGAAAGTAGTGTGTTCTGGATGGTCACATTTTTTTTTTCAAAAAAGCTGGCGAGGTAACAGTCCTTGTATATGCAATTGACCTACATGTCTCATTTGCACACTTGCACTTGCTTATCAAGCATATGCACGCTCTTTGATTCTCAGCCCATGTTCTCGAGAATTATCTCCTGGCTTTGCAAGGAACCTGAAGTTGGAGGAATGGACCGCCTGTACAAATGTTTATGACCAGTTGTATGATCTGGTAGGCCTTGAACTTCTTTTTGGTCTGTTTTGGCTTATTTGTCTGTGTGATATCAGTTGTCATGCTTTTATCCTGTTCACATTGCAGGTATGGCTCGCTATGGTAGGGAAATACACAGGGCTGTCAGATTCTTATCTCTGTCTTGAAGGTGAGATTGGCTCGTTGAAAAGTCATATTTTTGCAGGCATTTTGTATAACATGTCTCTTGGACGAGACTGCAATGCTTGCAATTTGTTTTGACGACTTTGTGGCATTTTGATACAAAGATCTTCAACATGCTTTGGGTATTGCCTTTTCTGCAAGTCTGAGTGGATGATTTGTGGAGACTCTGCTTTGTTTGATTCTAGTTCCTTTATTTTTTATTCAAGCCAGAGGATTGTATTCAATTCTCTTTCTTTTGCAGGTCAGGATTTGGTTAATGCAATGACGCCGTTTAGAGGAATTGATAACCACAGAGAGAAGCCGTTTGAAATCTGTGATGAATCGAATTCTCTTTCTTTTGAAGTGATGTAATGCCTTTCTGCAAGTTTTTTCACTTAAAAATCTGTGAGGGTTCTTTTTTAACCATTGATGAAATCAGAGTATGAATGGCTGCTTGCAACATAGAGGGTTTCTTCTGTATAATGCCACCATTTATACTTTGATGTTGGTGGTTTTGATAGTTTGAATCCAAGAGCCTTCGACATAGTTGGTCTGTACGGGCAAAGATTTCTGGGACTAATTCCTTTTTTCAATTTGCGTTCTTCCCTCTCCTTCTGAATAAAAAGTGGAAAACACTTCTGAACAGTGTAACTGCACATTCATCATAGATGGTAACTTAATTTGCCGAATTCATATCCTCAACTGCAAAATTACATGATACAAGTCCTTAAAAAAGTTTTTCTTGTATGTGCTTGTCCATTTCATGAATCCAGCGACGAATTCGTCTTTCCTTATGCTTTGGTCCCAGTCAATGTCAAATTCCTTTATGACTTCATCTACCGCTTTTATGTCTGTCCACGAGCTCATGTTTTAACTTGATTTCTAGCAATAACTCTTCTAATTTGGATGGCGATGTAGCATCGTCCCCACCTTGATCGATTTCTTCAAATAGCCTGATGTTTGCCAACCCTGTATCACCAATTAGTATGAAACCATCTTGCTCGTACGAGGTGAAGTGGCATTGGAGAGAAGGCTCCCTATAGCATTATATATGCAGGATTTTTTGGACAATTTTCCTAGCATTTGATAATGCCCGTCAAATGGTCTTTTCATAATCCACCGTCATGCGTCCCTGATGGTGGCCCCGTAAATCTTCGATATTGTGATTGGGCTTCTATCGGCCAGGCCCAAAAAAAAGCCCAGGACCAATAAACTACCCGAAGCCCACAAACGTGAAGCCTATTACTTGGAAAGAGCCCCATTTGATGCATGAGCCAACGAAGGCACCTGCCAGCCCACCAAAAATGTTGGCGAGCAAGGAGTCGGCCGGCGACCTGGGACGGCCACTGTGAAGATTCAGCGAGCCGACCTTGGATAGGATGAGAAGTTCTGTTTCCCCTACTACATCAAATAATAATAGGTCGACTGCTTATAAGATAGAGAGCAAGACCAGCAACAAGCAAGTAAGGATGCCTTGAGAAAATCCTCTCATTATTTTCGACTTTTCACGATCGTCTCACTTTAACTTAAGTATCTAAAGCATTACCCCGGCGCAAGTCCGGACTCCAAAGCTTATAATTACGCCTTCGATGATCAATCTAGAATAAGCTAATTTAAACAAAATTGGCAACAAAAATTTTCAAGCACCAATTTATGTGTGCAGTCCTAGGAGTAATTGAGGACATCATCAAGAACATAGACGAAGAGAAGAGACAGAGGGTACAAGAAGTAAGCCAAGATTGATGTCCACGCTGGGAAGGTTGACCTGAAACTTGCAGTCAGACCCACCGCACCACACACGACTAGCACCACAAGAACTTCAGCAGAGAATTCCCATGTCAAGTCTCTAGCGTATATCAGTGACAAGAGGACACAGAAGCCGAGTAAGTTGCTCATGAACACCTCTCCATAGATCTGCATCACCGCACAGGCAAAACTGATGAGCATGTTTACTTACTTGTCCTATCTAAGAAACTGGTCTGAATCAATATGACGAGCCTTGGTCATTCATTTAGATACACATTCTGTTTCGATGATGCGAAGAAACATCAACTAGTACTTTCCAATCTCACAATATAATTGAGAGGGTCATATCTACAGGTGACCGAAACTTGAGGACATTGAGAAGGTGCTGGCTTTCTACACCTACAGACAAAGCAATTCCTTGAAATTACAGAATTAGTTGAACAGACCTCGGAAAGTGTTAGAGAAGTGGTCCGTGCCTTCTTATTTCTGCAGGCTTTGATTGCTGAAATAGCTCCCCTTGCATTTGTGGCCAGAGGAACCATTATGAATGACATGAAGAAAGACGGTACACCTGCTGCTTTCGAAAAACTCTGCACACTGGAAATGAGAGGTTCTGCAAGGACCGATAATATGATAACACCGAGCAACAGCAACGATAAAGACTTGACCCAATTCCACCAGGACTTCTCTTCACTGCCTTTTCCATTTTCCTCATCCACCAACTTGTCAGTTTCTTCCCAAGATTCCTTGCATAATCAAGCCGCAATATCACATGTGTGAGAAGAATCATGGCAGTATCCAGCATTGCGTTAAAAAAACCGAGTTATAGATAGCCTTACTTGGTAGAAATCGTCTTGACTGATGTTTGACTTAGGCGCTTGGTTCTTACTCCCTTCACCTGAAGGGTTGAGCAAACTCACCAATCCGGCAACAAATTCCTCCTCGTTTATCTGGCAGTCTCCGTTTCTGTCAAAAACCTCGATGACCTTTAAAACTACTTCATCCACGTCAAAAGGTATGTCACCAAATTTGACACCCCTTATTAGTTCAATCAGCTCAGATTGTGATATGCTGTTGTCTCCACTGCGATCAATCTGTTCGAATAAGCTAAAACCGAAATGCAGGTGGTCATAATTCATAAGAGAAGAACTAACTAATTACTTTCCTCTATAAGTTACTAACAGTAGCGCATCGGAAAGTAATTAACAGAGCCTAACCTTCTAATGGCAGGTAGATCAGGTGTGCCATTTTCAGTGAATAGGGTTTCGATGGACTTGGTCTGTACATGCCCAAGAATTTCTGCGACTCTTTGCTTTTTCAGTTTGCGTTCTTCTTTTTTCCTCTGAATGAAAGGTTGAAAGAGCTGGAAAAAACTTCAGAACAGTTTAACTGCACATTCATCGTAGAAGGTAGATTAACTTGCAGAATTCATCTCCCAAATGCAGAATTACCTGATACGAGTCCTTAAAAGATTTTTTCGAGTAAGGTTGCTTGTCCATCACGACCTTTGCCTGCCCAAGCCATTTTGTGAATCCAGTGACGAATTCATCTTTGCTAATCCTTTGGTCACTGTCAATGTCAAATTCCTTTATAACTTCATCTACTGCTTTATCATTGTCGATGTGCCCATGTTTGAACTTGATTTCTAGCAACAGCTCTTTTAATTCCAATGGCGATATAGCATCATCCCCATCTTGATCGATTTCTTCAAATAGCCTGCATTATGCAGACTTTGTTAGTACCAATTAGAAAGACACCATCTTGCTCATACTAGGCAATGAGACACGTTGCAGAATGAAGACTAGCCTCCTTATTGCATGGAATTTTGGTGCTCCATCCTCTGTGAGAAGTCTTTCTGATGCATGTTGTTGGAGATGTTGTATGATTCGAAGTATTAGGTACTCATGTTTCACATACTCGAGTCTTCTCTTTTGAATCCATGGCTGAAATATCTGCAATAAGTAGCCGAAGGAAATGCACACTTAGACATTTAGTCTACCTGAAGACATTAGTTGTTGCTTTCTCAATGATCCCAGAGATAATGGCACATGAACTTAAAGCTAAAATTTTCTTGTGAACACTGGGCTCAATATCATTATCGAAACTATGGATGCTTCAAAATATTTTGCTTTGAAAAGGCTTCATGCTATGCTCAGCAAAATACATAGACATATGGACATGCATGATTTACCTGATAGATGAAGTACAAGAGCAGCAAAACAACTGAAACAGCAAGAGCACTCAGGATCACAATCCCTTGAGCCGAATGTATTGAAAAAATATCTGGGATTTGTATAATGATGAATGGTATTGCTGAGAATACCATTATCCTGGCAGTATAGCTAGTCTCCAAATCAGTGGTAATACCGGAGCCTGGGATCCCGAATAAGAAAGTTTAATCAGATTCCTGTCTAAGTTAGAGATGACATCACCAATTTTCCTTCTCTTTTGCTCTTCGAGCTATTCCTACAGCCACTAATAAATTAGCACATAACAACAAATAAAGGTCATCCATTCTGAGTATTAAGAATTTCAAAGATTTTAGAGGATAGTTAGGACATAAAAACATAACTTGGAAGCATAAGAATCAAGTTGAAGCATGTGCATATACATGAGAAAATGCCTGCAGCAAGATGGCGTGGACCTTTGCCACAGCAGCCTTAGAAACAGAACCAAGTGAGACCCGTGTCTTGAAAATTTTCCTCTCAACAGACTTCAGTCTCTGATTTTTTAATTTTATTTGAACTATGTGGAGAACCTTATATACAAGCACATTCTAACAATGTACTCTTCTTTCAAATCCTGACATGATGAAGTCAATGCTGGACGAAAATCTGGAATTACTACCTTTCAAGGAAGATAAGAACTTCTTCAATGAAAATTGGCTTGAATTTGAGGGGTTGTACTCCATTCCATCACAGGACTCTCTGCTACCAAGGAGGACGCAAGTTCCCCATAACAATGTCAGAAGCAGGATTGAGGATCCGGCCATCAAGCCAAAACCGGTCACGACATATTCCTGCGCCACCTCTTCGCTGTTTAGAAGTCCGGATGCTGGAAAAAGCAGGCAAAATGATAAATGAATATAATTCCCTCGTCAATTGAGGATTTTGTGAGATGTAATTCAATACTATAGTTTTTACTTTCAGCACTTATGTCTTCAGTGAATTTGAATGATGAAACTTCAATTGTAGAGATGATTGGAGAGAGTGACTGGATGTTATTAGGAAAGGGAGAGCTACTGCAATATGCAATCAGCGTACTCGATTAAAAAAAAAATTTAACAATGCACAAGTTTTTGCATAAAGAAAGGTCCAGTGTCCCATGAAAATCCCAACGTTACTATTTCTCTGCCAAAACTCTGCTCTTTCTTAACTTTTACTCGAGTTTACTTTTCAGCTTCCTTTTTTCTTGAACTGCCGATTTTATGTTACTCATGGTTTCAGAAATATTCTCCATCAGTAACTTTTACACATGGCAAAAAAAATTGAAAATTCTAAATAATGTGAATCTGATTTCAAAAAAGAGCAATTGGGATACAATATCATTCAAAATTGACAGAAGATGATGAGCTTCCTGTTACATGGTACACAAGTTGCCAAGTGACATTTGGAAATTGAATGAACCAAGCAAAATCTTAATACCCCCATGAGTCACGAGTCATACATGGTAGCCCTGCAATGCCAACTTGAAAATTTTTGGTCATGTTTGGAAGCATAGGGCCAGCTTCAACTTCTCGCAGAAGGCACCTAGACTGAAGGCTAGCTAAACTTGCATTGACACGAAATTTGCTGACAAGCAGCAATTTTTCATTAAATTTCAATTTTAACCCATACTTGTATCTTTTTCCTCTCAGATTCTAACTTGGGAGAGTTCAATTTTACCAGCACGTCTTCAATTTACAGTAAATTTTCAAGAATCATTAGCTCTCAGAGTTCATCTTTTGCTTCTTACTAAAGTAATTGATTAAAGCACAAACTCAGCCATCTAAGAAGAGGAAGATGATGATGAACACAGGAGAAGAAAGACTTCACAGAAAAAGATTATGGAGATGAATACCTAGAAGTATTAAGGCCTCTGGTAGAGCACCAAGGACATGGAATGCACTGGCACCAAATATTCCAGGACCGAGCATCCTAAATATCTGCTCGCTCGCAGAAGCAACATAGGACTCCCCATGAAACAGCAGATACTCGTAAAGCAATATCAAGAACAGTTGACCTGCTGTGCTGTACGAGCATGGCAAGAATCCATACATCTGCTCACAAACTTCACCCTCTTCGTCCCAAACACCAGCTGCTCCTTTGAGAAGAAGCAGTTCAGGAGGTTCATTATGCTGATCATGGCCACGATCAGCGCCATCTGAAATTAGCTGCGAAGAATCACCTGGCACAGACCGGCCATCAATTGTCGAGATGACTATAAGAATTGCGACAAGAGTGAAGATGCTCCGGATGCACATTATATGCAGAGTCATGCACATGCTGTTTGCAGATGAATTGAAAAGAAGAGTTTGATACTTGAGGAGGGGAGATCAGATCGGTCTATTTCAATCTTGAATTAGCTTGGCCAAAAGAAATTCTTCAAATGACAATGCAGTTGACAGTCACGCAGGACACACAGGAATATCACTGGTCAAGCCAATTTACGGTATTTTTAATGCATTTGGTGAAGCCATGTTGC
Organism: Corymbia maculata; assembly: GCA_014182735.1. Lineage (NCBI taxonomy): Eukaryota > Viridiplantae > Streptophyta > Magnoliopsida > Myrtales > Myrtaceae > Corymbia > Corymbia maculata. The sequence continues at coordinate 8,508,974 of CM024687.1, read as the reverse complement.
AATTGGCCAAAGACGTCCATTAAATTAAAGAAAGAGTTTCTTGCAGTACTATACTAACGAAAATTAGGTTAGCTTGTCGGACAATTAGCTGTCTGACCGTGCATGTTTCAGGTTGATCCTTGTCGTCTTTATTTTCTTCCTTTCCCTCGACTTACTTCGTCCTCTACATCGATAGTTTACTGACGACACTTGCGCTGGTACATAAACGGATCTTTAATGGAACAATCTCAATCTGGGCGAAAGATCACGATTGCCCATACAGAGGATGTTTAAGACATGTCAGACCGAATACCATTGCTGATTGATGACCGGGTCATGAAGTAACGATTGAGTCGACCTCTCCTTTTTGGTCGAAATGCTGAATAGGAGTTCACCATCCACAGGGCTCATTATGGATTGGAACGACTTTCCCAGAATCTGCGACAAGAGCTGTGGAACCAACCTCGTGTTGGTGTGACGTACCCCGTACATGGTATCTATCATTCAAGAATGTCGTTCCATCCAGTCTATCTTCATTGACCCCACACAAAGAAAATCCAATCCAGCTCGAATTATTTTCTGAGTTGAGCTTCAACATAAAAATCAATAATAGCACCTGAAGATGAAGTCTTCTCGATTATGGGTTTTGTGTATTTATCAATTCGACCTGTTCTTGAAGCAAATCAATTTAACCAAAGCAAAAATTAAGCTCTGATCTTAGGATTGAACATCAATGTCTATATACTCCAGCAAAATCATTAATGATCAAAGTAGAAATAAGAAACATTCTTTTATTTAATATATAAACAAGGAATAAGCAACAATCGCTCCATTACAAACCTCAGTTGCTCACGTTTACAATCACAATCTAGTAAACTACACGTAATGAGGTAGCAGACTAGATGTCACGTCATAATCATTTGATCACCTCAAGCAGAGCGACAATAGTACCCAGAACCAGGTAGACGCATGCAAGACGCTTGTACTATGTACAATTATTCGGTATCTCTTATCTACATGGAGGTAGGAGGATCCTGTCCCTTTACCATCCTGCTCAACCATTCTGATACAAAAACCATGACAGTGCGAGCTAGACACCTGCACGTCGATTTTCTGAATTGTGACCTTCAATCTTCATCCCTTCAAAGTGGGATCTGAGTCCAATCCAGCACTTGTAATAATCAGGATCCATGGAGGGAGAATCGAGTGCCCAATGGCAAACTCGCGGGATTAAGCATGACTCGAACATGAACGCCATGGTATTGGTAATTCTATGGGGCGCTGCCTCATTTCCTTGAGCAATGGTTGCCTGGCAGCCAAAAGGATCAAGAATCAGTGACCTATGGAAGTTAATCCACTTACAACTAGCTACCCCATTCTCCAACTGTAGAAACAATGGAAACACCTTTAAAGTTGTCCTATCAATAGAAAAGAAGATTAGCAAATTAATAAGTAGTTGCCAGGGGAAAACTCAGCACCATTATCATGTACCCAAAAGCTATCTCAGTGTAATTCAAATATCTAGCCTCTGAGACCACTCCTCGATGCCAAACCACTCAAACAATGATACAAAACTCTACTTTCAAAATGCCTTTTCCAGTCATCCTCATTTAAATGGTTGAAGACGAGAAAATTCCATTACTTCCAGGAAAAAATCAGTGTAGCTGAATGCAATAGCTAACCTCATAAGTCTTGGTATCAGGACCATGTGGAGTCATACAGCTGTGAAGGCTAGCACCACCTGGGAGAAAACCGTCAGCTTTTGCCTGAAGAGAATCAGTATTCAAGTCAAATACATTATGACCAAAATGAAAGAGCTTAACCAATCAGAAAATTAAATCAGCCAAGAAAAATGCCAAAATTTATAGAATGGTTTTAGCTTCAGATTTAGAATCTTGCCATAATGGCTCCTCACCTCCTTCCCCTTCCACCATTAAGAAAAGTACGGATAAAACTCTTCAACCAAACCATAAAGCTTTATTGGATATGCAAATACTTCTCTTCATTAAGTTAAGACTATAGAGCTCTTCTGAGTTTTATATGCTCTCTAAGTTAGCAATGCAACCAAAGAAGTTATTACCTCATATCCACCATGGATAAGGCCCATGAATTCACTCATGCAATTGCGATGGTAATAGGGAGGTCTGAATGTATGTTCTGCAACCAACCACCGAGGAGGGAATATGACAAAATCCAATAATGCCACTCCAGGTTTATCGGTTGGTGCTGTCAACACTGCATTATAATCACCAGGAATTGATCAAGCCCATTCCCCATATAAATTGATAAATGGGGAAAGCAAATTGCTATAGGCATAAGAAGCATAATGACCCATTCTGCATACCAGTGTTTATTGATGGATCACTATGATCAAATAAGACGGTATTATAGGGACAAAACTTGCTTAGGTCATACTGCAATGAAAACAGGAATATACTCCAATTAGCTATTTGAAAATGCAGTCTGATTGATTGCTTATTTCAGGTATAAGGAAAAAGGTATGCAAATTTCTTCATATAGAAACGCCACCTTAGTTCATTCAAATAGTCGAAAGCAGAAGCAATGAGAGTATTCACCTTATAAGGAACATAGTTTCCATGCCATGCGACCACGTTAAAAGGAGAGAAGTCCTGCTTCGCTGTAAATAGTTGGCCACCAAACTTTTGTATTATCGTGTACCCAGGACAAGACTTCTCTTCAAACCAAGCTTTGGGTACAAGAAAGTGTCTTGGATCAGCAAGACCATTGGCACCTAATAGAAACAAAACTCACATTTTCACTATGTAGTAATTTCAACATCTAGCTGGGGAAACCTTTTTCATGAGAAGCTTTGACCACTGATAATTTAACTTTAATCAATTAACATGGAAACTTAATTGAATATCTATTACCTATTGGTCCCAAATCAGGAAGTTGAAAATGAGTTCCAAATATCTCAGCAACATAGCCACGAGATGGGCCATCTGGAAGGTCCACAGAAAAACGAAATCCTTGAGGTAAAACAGCAGCTTCACCAGGGGAAACAAACAATTTTCCACATTCTGTGGTGATCCACAACCCTACATAATAGTTCAAAGAGTGAGATCTCCTTCTTCATTGGATCCCCACATTAATCAAATGTGGTGTAAAAGGAAAATGAATTTCACTGGTACATTTTGAGATTTAGTTTGAAATCAATTCTAATGTTGCAGAGCACCTCTATACATGTAGAGTACCATCATTTAACAAGATATTGCAATTGTCAAGTAAAACTACTTCTTCCAAATTTTTGCAAGCAGTGCGCAGGAAGAGAGTACGAGGGCTCAGGAAGGAGGAAGATGACATCCAGAGTTCGTAATGCACTTACTTCCTTTCTGTGGAACAATTAGAAAATCACCATCAGCATTGCAGAATGCACAGTTATCCATTGATTTATTGGCAGTGTACCTACAAAGGAAGACAAGTTTCTCATCAGAAGTGAACATATACTCCATTAGGAATTGAATGTGCAGAAAAATGAAGTTTTCATGGGAGCCAATACAAGAGAAGTGCATTACGTGTCACGTTCTTTTTACTGCAGCCATGGCTCAAAGATACATCATGGGGAAAACACAAGTAATGCCAAGCTCAAGACAAACACTGGAGCCATTTTCCAAGCTATAAGCACCCATTTTATCCACTTCCATTAGCTTAGGTTAAGAGGGAAAATAATCAGTCGGAACTCCACAAATTGCAGATTTTAGCAACTGAATATATCATGCAAAGTTAATGCCCTAATCTCTGTCAGACAAAAAATGAAAAAAAGTATGTAACTAGTCTTCCTCGTGATTTGAACACACCCAAAGAGACAATGAAAACTGGGTCTCCCATGAATTCTAGCAAAGGGTTTCCATAGTGGGTCCTTAGACAGTTATAAGTAGAATCTTGAAGCCTTTAGTATCAAAGAAAGCACAATAACATGAACAGATAAAATAGATAGAGGAACCACTTGCAGGAATCAGTCATATGAAAAGCAATCAAAATAAGCTCAGATAAAGAACTAGCAAAAAGATGCCCCTTACATGTGAACAGCGAATCCATGCCGAAGGAATGAGCTTCCAGCCCCGCACATAGTCAACAATCCATCAACAAAATCAGTTGGTGCATCGGGAATTTCTAAAGGCTTCCAACGTAATTGAGTTGGAGTAGCAGAGCTATTGGACTGGTTGAACTCACTAAGAAGCTTATCATGTGCTGGAACGCGGGGCTTAAATGGTTCGTGTGTGACCGATGGTTTGATCCGATATAACCAACTGCTCGATGGCAAAAAAATCAGTCATTTAACGAATGATGACCGAACGAATCCACAAGAATATATGTGTTTGTGATCAGCACTTTTTCTTAAATTGCGGTGAGAGCGAGTTTAGTACAGCGCAAATGAGCACACATTCACCAGAAGAAGCAAGCACCGAAACGAAGTTCGCTAGATGATATCAAACAGGGTCGAATTCACATGACCTACAGTTGAAGAACTAACGACCGCAAAACATATAGAATGTACTTTCCAAGGCAAGAAACAGGTCAACGATCTTTTCGACGACAGCAACCGGATGCTCGACGATAGCGCGTTCAATCTGCTCGCGCGAAAAGGAAAAAGAAGCACTATCGACGTCAAAAATGCAGAGTACGTCCGGCGATCACCTGCGCTGATTGAGCTTGCGCGGAGAGGTGAAGGAGGTGCCGGATATCTGCTCGGCGTAGAGCCCGTAGGGGCAAACGAGGGGGCTGTTCTGGCCGAGCGGGAGGGCGCCGGCGATCGCCTCCGACGAGAAGTGGTTGCCGAAGCCGACGAGGTACTCGACGCCGTCGGAGCCCGCCCTTCCCCCCTCTTCCTCCACCGGCGGCGGCCGCGCCATGAGAGCTCAAGGGGGGTTCGGGGCCGAGGATTCCGCAGAGGTTGGGGGGGGAGGGAAGAGGGAAGAAGAGAGCGAACCGGCGGGGGGGTGAACGGTCTCGTGGGCGAGCCGGGAGAAGGAGTGAAGCGGTATTAATAGGGAGGAAGGAGGCGGGGAGAGAAGGATTAGGCGAGTGGCGTGACGTGACATGCTGATCCGAACACCGGAGAGACGTGTCGGGATTGAGGAACGACTGAAGCGGGACGGGAGGGGAGAGCGATGGCGAGGGGATTGTCGCGACGCGACCGACCGGGTACGCTGTTCTTTTCCAGCTCTAGCGAATAGGGGTGTCAATGGGTCGGGTCGGGTCGGAGCATATATCCATGTGTACTGATCTCCTCAAGAACAATTCCTGTTTCCAGGAAATTAAGACATTAACATTATGAGAAATTAAAGAGCAAGAGAGATGATGATCTATCAAGCAAAAGAAATATGTCACCTATGTACAACCTCTACATCTCGGTTAAATAATGGATGAGCTTCTTACTGAGAAGGCCAATGAGTTACGCAATCGAATATAGATAGATCTGCTTCTCCATCACATTATCAATATTAATAACCCAAAAACACTTTCCAAGGACCAAGTATGCCTCAATACTCATATAACGCACATAGCCCACAAGAAAGAAAAATCCCACCACAGTTACGTGGAGAAATCAATTGATGTTTGTTCCTTCGTATGACTATGTAACAAAAGCCCAAAGATGATGCTATAACTTGAATTCGCTAGTAGCGAATTCGATCCGAATACGAGGAAGGAAGAGAGAGAGAGAGGGAGTGCGTGGTCGGACAGAAAGCAAAAGCTACGCAAAGCTCAATCAATCATCGACCATGATGATGATGTCGCCGGGGCACGATCCCAATCATTAGATTCTCCCCCGGTCATCGGCATGCTTTTGGATTGGAAATATGATCGGCCACAGCCAGGATCATATCCTAACTTTGAAACTTGACCAATCCGGACGATTTTCTGCCTTCTTTCTAGAATCGGTTTTTTATGGAATCGGCTTGAATCCATACCCAGCTCGTTTCCATCGAAGGCTAGTAGGGGTGTCAAATGAGTGGGTCGGATCGGATCAAATCGGATCGGGTCGGGTCGGGTCGGGTCGGGTCGAAAATAGTCCGACCCACATCAACCCATTTAACCCGTTTTGACCCATTTTCATTTAATGTAAATTTGATAATACATACCCGACCCGACCCATACCCGACCCATACTACCGACCCATATTGATATTTAACTTAATTTAAGAAAATCTACTCCAACTTATTTAGTCCACTTTAAATTTTTACATATAAATTATTTGAATAAAAATTTCACATCAAATTTATAAAGTAAATTAAATAATAAAAATTAGTATTTAAAAAATGTGGATACCTCTAAATTGAAATAGTTTGAGGAAAAATTTAAAAAAAAATCAAAATTTTAATTATTTTAAAAAATTAAATTTTTTATTATTATTATTTTATTTATTTTCCCTTTCTTTTCTCTTTTCTTTCTTCTTCCCCTTTTTCCTCTACCGGTGCCGCTCGACGGCGACTGGCCAAAACGCGGGCCAGCGAGCTCGAACTCGACCAAGGCCGATGAACTCGAGGATCCACTAAGATCACTAGCAGTGGTCAAGCTCGGGTTCGCCCGGATCTAGCGAGCTGCGAACTCTGTTGCGGCCACCAAGTTTGAGGCTGGCCTACCCAAATCCAGGCAAGAGCTCAGCCAAAGCCAGCAATCTCGCGACTCGCCTATCCAGGTCTAGGCTGAGCTCCGGCCAGCGAGCTTAGGGCTCGCTAGCCTAAGCTCTGTCACGACTCGCCTGCCTAGATTCGGCTGAGTTCTAGTTGATGACGGTAAGCTCAAGATCGGCAATGGTGATGACAGCATGATGGCGAGAACGGCAACGGAAGTCGAGAACGCACAAGAGAAATGAAAAGAGAGAGATAATGGGTCTACCTAATAACTCATTCAACCCATATTTGACCTATTTAACTAAAAGTGGGTCATAATATGAGTTTATGACCCATATTAACACATCTATTAGGCTACATGCCGGGTGTGGGATCTTGATGCCACATGTTCATTGTATTGGTATGTGATCGACTTGATTTTGATCAGTTAGCCAGATTCATAATCTTAATGTTAAGGTCATGTCTCCATAATCTCAAGAATTAAAAAAATTCAGAGGTCCAGGCAAAGGCTGGGTGAATGGTCTCGTAATCATTACAAAAGTTTTCTTAGCAAAATGGTTGAAGCACTTTCGAGTCGTGGATCGGTTTCAATGTACCGTATTAATATAGTATCAAGTAGAATCACTCTTCTTGGATCATAAGTTTCGATTTTCAAACAATGAAGGGGAGAACATCCAAATTAAAATAGACCTTACAAACCCCAATCAGGTTGCTTGAGTGATTGGGCATGAGATATGTTTGGTGTGAATTTAAATCCCCATCGAGGCAATGATTAAGAGAGGGTGTGACCATCATGCTTCCGCAAGGAGTTTGCCATCGCAGATCGCACAAATAAGGAGGCATTGCTCCCCCAACAGTTATTATTAAACAAAAAACAAGAGACGTCATGAAATGACGGGAAATTCCTAAGATACACTAGTTTACTATACCTCTAATTTTTTTCAACTCTTTTACATCATGATTATGACAACACGTTATGATGTCGTATAAAAACAAGTTATCATAAAAGTGCTCTAGAACGGCGTGTTCTATGTCTATAGATGCGATGCAAGTGGCCCGCCCTTTGCTAGATAGAAAATCTTGAGTTTAAAAACCATGAAAAAGAAATGCAATAAGAAAGATTTTCAAACAAAATATGATAAGCACGTAAGATGAAAATCCGAGGGATATTTGAACAGGATTATGGGGTGAATCTATGGTCTCGAGATGGGATGCTATCTCGTGAGCTTTTCATTGTTGGATTAAAAAAAAAATTAAATATTGTAACCATTTGGATTAAGATTCATTAAACAATTAATATCCGTTACATTTCTATCCAATAGTGAAAAATTATAACGGACATGATAGATGATTAAATCATGCATCCAAATAAGGTACATAAATTTTTATCTAGAAGTTTTCAAATTTTATTTGTTTTTTATCCCATAAGTGGAGCCGACTTGTGTTCCCTCTTCTTTATTCTCGTTCAATGTGTTCAAACATCGTTCTCAAAAAGATGTCATCCATTCTGACTTGTCCACCTTTCACGCGCCGCGACAAAAAAAAAGGCCTGCTCCCACGCTCAGGCCCGATTGGCCCAGGGAAAAATGGACGGGCCTCAACGAACAAGACAGCCCGGCCCTCAAGCCCGTCAATTCATACACTTATAACCATTGACTATCATGGGCCGAGGAAAGCCCATGGAGCGAAAGAGATTGGGCCTGTTTTGAGATGAGCTGGCAATTACTTGGTGCTTTGGTCATCTCCTCCAATGTTTTAATGCTCTCTCTCTCTTCCCTCGTCTTCAAGCATCACGATTTGATTCAGTGCAAGCTGAAAATCTGACAGAATTCTCTCGCTAAAACCCACGGCCGTCTCCGTCTTCGAGCTTCGATCCGCAGGGAGGGGAAGAAGCTCCGAGCAATGGCGGGCGGCTACAGAGCGGACGACGACTACGACTACCTCTTCAAGGTGGTGTTGATCGGCGACTCCGGCGTCGGCAAATCCAACCTCCTGTCCAGATTCACGCGGAACGAGTTCAGCTTGGAGTCCAAGTCCACCATCGGGGTCGAGTTCGCCACCAGGAGTATCCGCGTCGACGACAAGGTCGTCAAGGCCCAGATTTGGGACACCGCCGGCCAAGAGAGGTTTGCATTTCCTGCCCTCATTGTGCTCTTGTCGATGTCGCGCAGTTTAGCGGCTCAGGATGGGATCTCGAATCAGGCTAGTTGTAGCTGCTTAACGAATAGAATGTTGAATCGGACGCTGTGGAGTCCGTGTTAAATTGAGATCTGAGATGGTTTTGATCTTCTTCTTCTGAGGGTTGGATTGTAAAGGCTTAGGCTTGGAAGATTTTGAATATTCATCGGTTCTAGACTGGGTTTAGGGAATGTGAATCCAGGAGCAAATGAGAGTAAGTAGTGAAATTGAGGCTTCAGGACTAACTCTGACTTGGTGTATGATATGAAGTTTCGTGATTTAGGCGTTTGTATATATAAGATCCGTCATAATCGAAGTTTAATATTGTGCACTATCGTGTTCTGTGTGGATCATACTGTGAATGACGTGAGATGCCATACAGATGCCAAACAGTGGATGGTTTATGTTGTCAACTTTCTCTGACATGAAGGATTCGGGGATTATGGTGTAAGTGTAGTTTGACTATGCTTAGACAATATCGCATGTGTTCTTCTGCATGAATTCGTGAATCAAGAACATGGGTAATGACGCTGGATCTACTGGTTATATGGGCAATAGCTTTACTCTGTAGCACTGCCATGTTATGTATCTGAACTTATTTCAATAAAATCAAAAGTATATAAATAGTTTCTATGCTTTAGATGACGGTGTTGGGGTTAGGCTGATAGTTTTCATGAAGAAAATGGAATCACCAACTTTTCTTTTGTTTATTTATTGCAACATGTAATGTCTATTGTCTTGTAGCAAATGCAAGCACGGCAGTACAAGGCAATGGACAGTCTTACTAGCTATTTAGTTATTTTCTTTTAAGCTTTCAATACTACGCATGACATTTTCTCTGAAGTCGCGAATTTTCCTTTTTCTTCATGATGAAGATATCGTGCAATCACAAGTGCCTACTACAGAGGAGCAGTTGGCGCATTGCTTGTTTATGACGTTACAAGACATGTCACTTTTGAGAATGTCGAAAGATGGTTGAAGGAGCTGCGGGACCACACAGACTCTAATATTGTGATAATGCTGGTAGGAAACAAAGCAGATCTGAGGCACTTGCGTGCCGTGTCTACAGAGGACGCCCAGGCCTTTGCAGAAAGAGAGAGCACTTACTTCATGGAGACTTCCGCCCTTGAATCTATGAATGTAGAGAATGCATTCACTGAAGTGCTCACACAAATATACCACGTGGTGAGTCGAAAAGCACTTGATGTTGGGGATGATCCGGCAGCACTTCCAAAGGGACAAACCATCAATGTTGGTTCAAAGGATGACGTTTCCGCAGTCAAGAAAGTTGGCTGTTGCTCCGCTTGAAATTAAGAGTAACAGTGTGAAGATTTTGGGGGAAATGTTATTGAATCCTAATCTGCTGCCCAGAGAATTGGAAGATGTTACACGGGAAGTGCAGACATCTCTGACCTTGCACCGTCATCTCCATGCATGGGGATGCTTAAGCTTTTGCCGGATCAATTTAAGTTTGAAGTCCATGGAAACCAGATGTTAGGGCTTCGTATATTTCATTTGTTTCAGTTCCAGATGCTTAATTTTCTGTTCCCATCCCGTGTTGATTTGTTTGTTGGGCTCTCTAGTTTTTAAGCTGAATCGGTCATGTCACACAGGGAACTGTCTTTGGGCGAGTTTAATCATGTATCTGATTTACGATTGGTGTTATGCATGTCGGATCCTGAGAAGATACAGGGAAACTTGACTTTTGAATGATGGGAACTGTGCAAGTCGGATGTCACTCCATTGAAGGCATACCTTGACACCCTTATCATGTTCATACTCTTCTCAGGAATATTGTGCATAAAATCTTGTGATGTCACCTCAAAGGAATCAGCCATTGTCGTGCGTGACGAGCAGTGATTCCGCATTCTTAGAAAAAGGAGGTGAATCCAGATAGAAACTGTTTTTTGCCTACATGGTTGATGTCGAATCTCGGGAGCACGGCTGCTATAATTCAGTAAAATAAATTTGATTTAAGTAATCTTGTGAAAATGCAGGACAAGATTTTGAACAGCTATTTTTCCTTATAAGTGCAGGCAACCTTTTAGGTGCCCTAAAGATTCTATATTCGAGTCAATCCCCACCGAATCAATCACCCCCCAAATTCATAATATAAGCAGTGGTCGGCTTGTTGAATTGCTTGAGGAAGAATAAGCACTCACAAGAGGAAACGCCACTTGCCATTTCAGATAAAGAAAAAACCTATTTAATTCCACTAAGAAGCTGGTTATTTTTATCAAGCTTAGTGTGTAGAGACAGAAAATACCCTCAAAGTAATGAAATTGAAATTAGCATGACAAACCATGGTCACGCTTCCCATGAAGCTACCAAATTGTAGGAAATTATGAATGCTTCAGCCTCTAGATATTTAGACATCCAAAATATATATCAGTTCGCAACCAAAAGTAGCTACCATATTTTGCAAACACTATCCATGAACATAAACGCAAAAACACATGCATATATTATCCAAGTCTGTACAAGTCATTAACAGGGCGAAAGCATCCATTAACAGGATGCAAAAAATTAGTTTGGGGACGGGGGATCGCTAAATCATCCGAAACGAAACAAATATCGTTAGCCAAATATCTACAAGTACACAAATGAATTACACGACCAACATCCAAATTATGAATTAGTACTTTTCCTCTCTTAGGGAGGAATAAAATGGCAAGTGTTTCACTGAATCTCATATGGCGATATTGACGTCACCCATCCACCCCTACAATCCCCTTTTTGCCGTGGGCAGCCCTTCGGATTTGCATACAGGGCAAACATTCTTCACGAGGAGCCACTTCTTCAAGCAATCAGCATGATATTCGTGCCCACAATTGAGGGTGCCTATTTGATCTTGGTGTTCATAAGCATCCTGCGACATTTCAGCAATGGAGCAATCATACATAAGTCATAATTTGTTTGTGATTGGTAAATGTGATGCGTGTGCAACAGGTTGAAATTCCATAAATCCAAAACCGTGAACAGGAAAGTACCTGGCATATGATGCAAGAAGCTGCTTCCTTCTCCAAACTAGGCACCTCTTCTAGATTAATAGAGTTCAAAGGCAACATATGTCTTCTTGTTTTTAGCTGACTGCTTATCGTTTCCTCAGACAACCCGGTATTTACGCTGCCAATCCGCTCCCCCAATGCAAGGAGCTCCTGCAGTAGAACGAGACAGTGGTTCGACATAAATCAGCTACACTCATTTAGAGAATAAGATCGTGCCATCATTCCCTCCATGTGACACATGGAAATATATTGCCACACTAATACTATACCAACATTTTGTGCACTTACCTCATAAGACATGTCCTCTATATCCATGCGCATGTCCCTATGATGGTCAATGTGATTTCCCACTCTGTAGTAATCAGGAAGATCCAGTATTGCAACTTCCTGCACATAACAAACAGTGAGTATATCACAATCCATTCGCATAAAGAAAAAGAGAAACAAAGATCATCTAGATAAATGTTTACATCAGCCGGCAAAATTCTTGGTTGGGGAACATTGCAATGTATCGGGTTCCTCTCTGGAGCTATTCCCTCGACCACAGGTTGGTACATCCTGAATCCAGGCGATGCAAAAGATCCCACATGTCTCGGGCCCCTAACACCATCTACAGGGATGTTCATGGCACCATGCAGAACCGGAAATGATGCTGCTGGAACTTGAGGGGAAAATGGGGCACTATGGTCTCTGATTCCATGGACATGAGGCACTTGGTGAACGTTATTATAGCCCATGTGGCCAAAGTGTGAAGAATGCAGGAAATATGGCGCCCTTCTTTCTCTGTCTGTCTCGTGAGATCCTCGCACACCCATGTTGCCAACTTCTACAGGAATTCCATCCACAGGGCCCGCTGAGAGAGAGAGAGAGAGAGAGAGAGAGAGAGAGAGAGAGAGAGAGAGAGAGAGAGAGAGAGAGAGAGAGAGAGAGATCCATTAGTCACAAAGATATAAAAATAAGCATAAAAACTCTTCATCACAGGATAAATATTTTCTTTTCAGGTATTTACACATGCAAGAATGGCATGAAAAATGGCAACAATAGATCGCTTAAACTTAATGGAGTTGAGATGTTTCAAACATGACCACAACCACATGGAAACTACTCTGTACTGAACCTCATTGCCACTATTCTTCTCATAAAGAATAACATAAATAGATGTCGCCACATCTCAGAGACCATATGAATTCACACTTTGCATAAAGAGGCACTAGGAATTCCATGACATAGTTGATCAATATGTGCAATATCGACAAAATCAAGAACTCACCATGCATATAAGGAATTACAGGGGCCTGATTCCAAGCCACGACACCTCCAGCAAGGGCATTACTTCTCGACAGTTGGTCAAACGAAAAGGCACTGGTTGGCTGAATAGACCGTGCAACAAAACTTCCTGGCATCAGATTGCTACCATTATGTGGATAAATAGAGTTTATCCCGAAAGCACCTGATCTAACTCTCACGCTCCTGTCCAATCCATCATCCATGAATGAAAGACCATCATTTTCTCTATACCCAGGCAATGCTTGAGGTGGAGGATCCATGGTGGTCCCACCATCAGTCCTCATATCTACAGGAGCAGTGAAAGAATCACTTGTGCTTTCAGCATTCTTTCTCTTGTATGCACCTCCAAAATGATCCTTATAGTGGCTCCTTCCATGCTCATCAGATGAACCCCCAATAAGCCCAGCATTACTGAAGGATATCAGCTGTTCAGACGACCCATAATTCATGGGAACAGCAGATACTCTGGGAACAGCTAAAGGGGCTAGATATGGACAGTAGACAATTGAAGGAATTGAAGCGGCCATATCATATCTTGCCGTATGATTTTGAACACCATCATATGGCACCATCTGATACAATCCAGAACTGTCATGTCCTTCTGCTAACTGATTGAGATTTATGCTACTTCTGACCCCTGAAGCTGTGGCAGAGGGCATGTTAGATTGCCAGGCACCCCCCATGAGAATGCTGGGTTCTGGATGTGCATAGCTTAAGACTCCTTGTTCCATTTGCAAGTCAACGATCTGACTTGTATAAGGCATTCTTTGACTCATGTTTAATATTTTAGCACAAATATTTCCCTTCAACTGTAGCAAAGATAATTGAATACAGTCAGAATTACATGGAGCAGCAAAACAAAATTGGAAGAACTATAGTATCAGAAGCAAAATCAAACAGCAAATTCCTTGCCGATACAACATGTGTACCTGCTTAATTAGGTAGTTACATAAACAAGCCATTTACATAAACAAGCCATTATTAACATCTAGCTATAGAGATGTAGCAGATATGAGATAAAGATGGTGTATCAAAGATGATGGGCACTGTTAAGAAACAATATTTCCATCTTGACATGAAATTTACCTAGCCAATCACCTGACAACCTACATTACACCTTCCACTCTGCATAATCTCAATAAAAAGATGTACAGCGGTCATTTTTCACCTAAGCAATCTCATCTGCACACAATAAATCACAGCGACAATATCCCGCATCTCGAAACGAAGCATTCCACACCAATAAATGACTAATGATCCAATAAAACTAGCTACTTAATCAGGAAATCTCTCAGCTGTCTAGAAAAATCTTACTTCCCAATGTCAATTAAAATGCTATCAATCCCCATTTCGACAAAGAATCGCTACTCTCTGCACATACTTGCCTCCTTACTTCTGTTTGGTTAGTAGCAAATATGAAGCTGTCTAAATGCAGAAGCCTTTACTGACCATAAAAAAATGCGGAAGCCTTTAGGGTAAGATTAGGCTGATATTTTTCACTTTTGTCAGATTTAGAGGGTCTCCACATATCCAAAGGAGCACTTATAGCACCAATAGATTTACATCAAGAAATGCTTCTTGAGTTCAAGCAACCATCCCAAGAGATGCCACAAGGAAACTCTACTCTCGAAGTTTCAGAAGACAAAAATCTTAAAAATTCACTTGCAGAAACTAGGCATACGTTCCCCTTCTCATGCATTGATTGCAAGAAATACCGCTTGGTGAAAACTCGTCCTCTCAGAATCTCCTTAGCTGGGCCTTTTTCTTATCCCAAGCATTTAGGTCTCACCCCTTCTTTCTCTCTCCAATTTGGGATGACACCATCTTCTGATATTTCACTTTCTGTCACTAGTTTGGATTAAACCGCTTAGGCCAGTACAGATGTTGTATTAAACTAGCAGTTTGGATTATCAACTTTCAAGATGCGATGAACTTCTTGAAATGATAGAGCATTCATCCTTCTGACTGAAATCACATGAATCAGCAAAACAAAAAACCCATGATCTTATCAAACTTTAAAATATGCCGAAGTGGCAGAATGCATTCACGGAACACAAGCACTAGACATCTTTGGAGAAAGAAGCGAGACAAGTTTGTTCTAAACAAACTTGTTTTACCAAACAAACTTGGCAGTAATAACATCGAACTCATGATCCAAACTCACCTAATCAACCTGACCCGACAATATGCTCGGATTAAAAATCAAAACTTTACCATGAGATCTACAGATAAAGTCCCCAAATATACGGGGAAAAAATACAGAGTCAAAACACTGAAAAAAAATCTTAAAACAGAGCTAAATTGAGAAACCGATGATATTTACGCACATCAAAACTACTTTCTTGGAAACCCACGAAAGCATCGGATAAAAAATCAAAACTTGAAATCATCTTCCAACTTTTCCCACATAATAGTCACAATATGCGGCTACCCAGAAGTCATTGATTCGGAGCATGCACGTTGCGCGGACAAAAACAGGTGAAACAAAAAAAGGAGTGAACTACAAGCGTTCGAGGGAATTTCTCATAAAGAAGATTCAGGGATAAAAAAGAAGGAAGAAGAAAAACAACGGAGAAATGAAACGGCGACAGCATCGATGATCGCATAATGGGTATGCCAGAATTGCAAGTAAACAGCAACAAAATCCTCGAAGGAGCACCGTATCGCAAAATTCAATGGATTGAAGAGCCGGGGAAAATACCCGCAAAACCAACCGGCTAAAGAGAGATGAAGAATCCGCTGATCGCCCTGGGTCCTGAAGAATTTCGCAGCCTGGAGATGAGGAGAGAGCGAGAGCTCATAATGCAAAGAGAAAATTTCTTCTTTTTGTTGTTGTTGCCAGAGATTTGATTCTTTCTTCTCTTTAGGTTCTTGCAAACACAGAGCTTTTCTTTAACCGCTCATGGAGCTTTCCTCTTATTAATGGAAATAAGCCCTCCTTGAGAGAGGGGAAGTTACCAGTACGCATATAATAAAATATAATATAATTCCATTATTTCCTATTTCTTCACCCTTTCCTCTTTTGAATTTCCCCAATCTTGTTATTTATTATTTACTCACCTTCCTTTCTTTTTTTCTAATTTCGTGATTGCCTTTCAGAAGATTAACGTACTTTCCTTTTCTATTTTAGAGGAAATACAGAGAATATCTTGATTATTTCCTACTTAATCCATCAAATTCTATCTCTTATTTTCGTGAAAAAGAGAATGACCCATAATTTTTTTTTCCTCGAACGATTTCTTTATCTAAAAAAGGGTCCAACTTATCACCATCATTTAAAGAAGTCCAATCGACGATTGGGTGAACTTTCCTGCTCGACCATTAGCCTCAACGCATGATTATTTATGCATATTAATGGAAGGTAAATGAGTTAAGATAAAACAATTATAAATTATTGATCTTAATCACGCGAGAAGGCTTCTTTAAGCTCACCCAAGAAAAGAATCCATCGGAAATTAATATAATAATAATTTTAAAAAATTCACTTAGGCCATTAGGTTCCTAAAAAACCATCACACCACTCGAGCTTGATAACCACCCACTATCTTATTACACCTTAGAATTCGGAGGCAGGTGAATGCTGTTGACCCTTCAGGGGCAAAAGGAGGAGGAGGACGGAAAGACCCCAAAAAAATAAAATTAGACCCTTTAAAACGAAATTACACACTTCTTTTCTTCAGGAATTTTTTTTTTTTTTTTTTTTTTAAAATTTGGAGAAAAAATTAAATGGAATATAGAATCTAAGCAAAAGATGTGCGCAGGGGTCAGCATTTGCTGCAGAGAATATACTTAAACTCCTTGATAAATACTTGGACTCTTCTTTTTCCATTGCAAAAAGAAAAAAAAAAAAGAAGGGAAGGGGAGGTTTTTCCATTGCATTACGTAAAAAAAAAAAAAAAAAAAAGGGAAGGGGAGGTTATATTCGGAATATTGAATAACATTACGTATTGCGAAGAGCTTAAATAGAACAATAAAAATTATAAACATGGGGCTTCAAAATTTTAATTTTTTTTTTCAACTAAAAAAATGATTTTTTACAATAAAAATTAATATATATTATTATTATAATACCGGAATAAAAATTAGAGGATGGGGAGAGACCATGAAAAATGCCGATAGCATATTCCCCCCACCAAGGGCGGTTTCCGGTTCTTTCAGCTATTGCGAAGAGCGAGGAGAGGATGGGGAGAGACCATAATAAATGCCGATAGCATATTCCCCCACCAAAAAAAAAAAAAAAAAAAAAAGGACACTCTTTTCGTTTAGATGGGTCCTCGGTCTTCAGCCACAAAAAAAATTAAGGTCCATGGACACGTCCTTCCCATGTTGGTTCGAAGTTTCGATTTTTTTTTTTTTTTTTTTTTTTTTTTAAGATTGTGCTTCTTTTTTGGTTTATTTTTTCCCCCTGATTTTGACCGATTTAGCATGAGTTGTCTTCGATCTCTCCTTAAATTCGCTGAAAAGATGATACCTATTTATTTGTGAAAATAACGTGAAAGCCTACTGATGTTACGATTAAAGTCTAATGTGAGATGATAAACTTACCGGGCAAATCGATGAGGGATGATGCTCCACGGGGAAGTCAACCGCCAAAATCCACTGTAAAAAAGAACTCGCTCGGAAAATTGACAACAAGGATATCCGGCACTTCTCTTATTTGTTCTTGTATATGATAATCAGATAGAGTTTGATGGCGTATATAAATAATATTTGTATCCGAATAGGAAACCCAATTTAGGAAATCCACTAAGAAACTTACTTAAACAAGGTAACGTTTTTAATATAGGAAATCTACTTTGATTAAATTACCTAGTCGGGCCGAGTCTTCCTAAAGAGCCGGTTCATATTGAAGACATCTTCTCAACACTATACATCTCGGAAAGTTGTTCCATCTTGTTATTTATGTGGTAAACAATTCTAAACGAAACCCATCTTGCAATTAAACATGGGTAGTAATTATGCAGTATTAAACACGCGAATCTCATCATTTTGCTCCGCTTATTCAATTCGAATCAACACCAGTTATACATGCGGTTTTATAAATGACGCCAAGACAATAATGCACGCACGATTCGATCGTTTCAAAAATATGTTTCAACTGGGCGTGCTGATTTTCACATCGGTTATACGATTTTTTTTCTATATTGATTGGAAACAGGGAAAATGCGCTGGCTAACTCTGCAAAGCCATATGATCAGCTACTTTAAAATTGGGTTAAATTCGCCGGAATGGGGACCGAGGTCAACACGCTTTGAGCCGGCGAAGAGCGCGGTCAAAGAAGCTCTTCGTAACTGTGCTAACTACTTTCTCCAACCGCTTTCCTGGGAATTTCCGAATTCGATCACGAGCTTAATAAGAAACCGTCAGGCTGTCGGCGTCGTTTGTTCCTCGGTACGCTCGTGAACAGGCTCGCTCCGTCCACCGCTTTGAACGCGGTAAAAAGAGACGACGAGGATGCTCGATCGGTTCGATTGAATTCCAACCGGCACGTGAAAAACGACCTCGACATGTGAAGCTCGTGCGCCCCCGTCTTCGCTTCTTTTACTCGGTCGTGAGCACCTTAGTCGGGCTAAAGGAATTACGGTGACCATATCGAACATTTTCGCCGCCCTTCTAATTTGGGGCAAAAGTGCCGGGGAATTACCTCGTCGGGACTTGACTCCAAGAGATCATATTCGAGATTGACGAGATCTTCTCGTGCTTCTCGGGAAAAAAAAACTTAATTTGCTTTCCTTTTCGATAATGATATCGCTTGACTTGACTCATTCGAATTTATTAGCAACTTGTTTAAACATCACGGAGATGATTTTTTTAGGAATTTGGCACCCAATACAAGTTCCGTTATTTTGCCTACTAAACCGCAACCGATCGAAAATCCACTATCCGCTCAAATTCGAGTTGCTTCCTTTATTGCCCGAAGTCAAGTGGAATATCTCACAAGTAACTTACCTACTCGGAACATGAGCTCGTTGCTTGGTTAAAAAAAATAATTATTATATAAGGATACATTTGATTATCATTTTATTCTCAAGAACAATTTTTACTTAAAAATGATTTTTTTTATTCTATTTCTAAAAATAATTTTTAAGCATTTAAATATATTTGTGATTACCCAAAATATCTATTCTCATAATAGAGTTGTGTTTGGAATCACTCAAAATTTTTAATCCAAATAATTTTTTTTTAATTTTTTAGTAACTTTATTACTTTTTTCTTTTTTTCTTTTCTTTCTCTTCTTCTTCTTCAAGCTTTGGCCAATTGCCAGCCTTAGGATGACCGGTGACTGGTTAGACAAGGGCTTGCGACCTCACCGAAGTGTCGTCGGCCCCTGATGAGGCCACGCAACGTTGGCCGAGCCTCACTAAGCTGATAGCAAGGCTCAACTAAGCTTGCCTAGCCACCAATAGGGCTTGACCTTGCCTTGGCTAGGCGACGCCTAACCTCGAAATGGTCCAATGAGATCGAGCCCCACCAACAGTTGGGTAAGCTTGGCCTCATTAAATTTGGGCTAGGTTGACCTTGCCCGACCACTGGCAAGACTTGGCCTCACCCGGATCGGGTAAGGTGCCTTGCCAAACCTCACCTAGCCAATTGTCAGTGACCGTTGGCGGTGGACGGCAACAACAGTGGAAGAAGAAGAGAGGAGGAAGAAGAAAAAGAAAAAGAAAAGAGAAAAATGAAGTTTTGATTGGTCCTAAAAATAAAAAAAAATAACTTTATTTTTTATTTTTTATTCTATTACAAATCTATTCCGAAAGATAAATTTGTTACCAAGAATAAAATATTTATCAAATGAATTTATATTATTTTTTTGTTATTGGGAATAAAATAATTGAATCAATTACTATTGGAGAAGTTAGGCTTTGTTTGGCAACTTGCATTTGAACATAAATTCGTTTGGTAAATATTTTATTTCCGGGAACAAAATTTATTCTTGAGAATAAATTTGGAATAAAATCAAAAATAAAAAAAGTTGCTTCTTTTTTCCTAGGAACAATTTTAGAATCAAGGCCAAATTTTTTCATATTTCTTCTCTTCTCATCCCTTTCATTTTCTTCTCCTTCTTCCTTTTGGCCGGTGAGGGCACCAAGCCATGGCAAGGCTTGCTAGCCCACTGCCAAGTCAATGTTAGCTTGGATAGGCAACATTGCCCAGCCAAGCCTACCCACCGCCAGGTCAATGTCACCTAGCCAAGTTGACATCGAGCCTCACTGTAGTTCAATGTAGGTCATCGGCTTGACACTAGTCGATCACTGATCGAAGGACAAGCTGATAAGGAAAAAAGAAGGGAGAAAAAAAGAAAGATGTAATAAAATCATTAAAAAATTAAAATAAAATGGTTTGGACTAGAAATTTTAAGGATTTTACCAAAAGCATTTTTATCCCGAAAATGAAAATTTTAAGCGGTTACCAAATATTTTCAAATGCTCAAATATTATTTTTAAAAACAGAATAAAAATAATCATTTTTAAGTAGAAATTGATTATGGACACAGAATCATTACCATGCACTACCTTACCATTGTGCACCCTAAACGGCAATCTCTAATCTTAATTAAAGCTTAAATTAAAAAATAAAAATAAAAGCCAAGACAACAAATTCAGGGACAAGCATAGCTGGTTACCACATTGCACAGTATTAGGAACCCATTTCAATCCATGGCCAAGTGATGAGAATTGGCCACCTAATCATCCTTCAAAGCCAGAGGTATCTTCCGTCTCCCTTACTAATCTATTCTTCTTCTTTTGCCTTTTTCTTTTCTTTTCTTTGTTCTTTTGTTTTTGGAATTTCGGATCTCGTGAGTTTTCGCTTGAACAGAAGGGGACGAATGAAGGATCGGATTCTCATTCCCTCCTCTATCCCTATCCCGTACCTAAAGACAAACGAACGTGGTTGGTTCTCTTCCGGCTTTAGGAGGCCGACCCTTACCTACACCACTACTAGAACTGCCACCACCATTCCACCTCAATCTTTCCCCACATGAAAATATTTTGTTGGGCCTTGGCCTTTCTTCGCTTGAGCCAGGCCCTGCTTGCCCACCTTCCTGCAAAGCCTGCCTGGGCCGTTGACAGGGATGGGCTCGGCCGGCCCAATACAAGCCTCCCCCCAAACCAACACGGCCATGACATTTTGCATTTGCTATTAATTGAAAGTTCTAGGTACCCGTTACGTCTAGACATATTCTATTAGGAAGACCCTAGATGGTCGAGCTTGAAGGTTTTTTGTTCACAAAATTCTAGACAAATGTACATATGAGACATTTTGATTTAGGCAATTGATAACTGTTATCTGGATTTTTGCATTAAGGAAGGCCTAGTTTTCGATCAATGAACCATCTTTTGGTCACCATTTTGTGTTGGTCATCACTTACAAATGTACGATTGAGATACTTTGCTTTAGGCAATCAACAACTGTCATCCAAATATTTGCTCTAAAGGAAGGCTTAGTTCCCAGGACGAACCATCTTTTGGTCATCATTTTGCATCGACCATCACTTACAATTTTTACACCGGACAATACATTGGTCTCTACATCTAAATTTAATTTGTGCAGGTAGAGTGAGAGAAAGGATGGGAGTCGAATTATCATTACGAAGGTCATTTTTGCGGAATTTATGGAAAAAATTCGAGAATAATAATTCCCTCCAAATTAATCGCACCAAAACTCTTATCCGGCCTCGGGCCGAAAGCCTCTTAATGGGCCGAAGTACCTTCAAGGCCCATTCGCCCCGCCCATCGTCTCCCTCCCCATTTTCGGGATTTTACCCTGCAAAATGGGGAAAAAAAGAAGAAGAAAAATAAGAGGAAAATCGAGAAATCGACGTGTTCCCGTATCTCTCCAGCTTCACGTGAAGCAGAAGCACGCCAGACGAAATCGAGCGCACCGCCAGCCTCGTCGTGAGTTCCCTTGGCTGCGCTCTCTTTCTCTCTGTCTCTTCGTCGGCTTCCTTCACCATGGGAAGGCCTCCCAGCAATGGCGGCCCCGCTTTCCGTTTCGCGCCTTCCGAGGTAACAGATTTCGCGGACCTCGTCTCTCCTTTCACTGTTCTT
This sequence comes from Corymbia maculata, assembly GCA_014182735.1. Classification (NCBI taxonomy): domain Eukaryota; kingdom Viridiplantae; phylum Streptophyta; class Magnoliopsida; order Myrtales; family Myrtaceae; genus Corymbia; species Corymbia maculata. The sequence goes on along the minus strand of CM024687.1, from coordinate 8,486,876 downwards.
CGCCTGCTCTTCCTTCCGCCCGTTATCTTCGAATTTCTGTCCGCCTGGGCACGGCCGGGTCGGTTTTGCATCTTTTGATTCGTGCTAGTTCGTGCTCTTGAGTTGAATTCATGCGGAGAATCCTGTGGATTTGTCTACCCTACTCTCGCTTCTCCTTTTGGAATGCAGTTTCGGTGCACGCGTACCCTTTTTTCCCTTCTCGAGATCGACGATGACTGGTTCGTCATATGCAATGCCGGATTACGGCGGTTCGCATTAATTGTTTTGATAAGGAATTTCTGCTTCGATATCCTGAAACTGAATCTGGGATTGCTTTGTCTAGCTATACGGTGCTGAAAGATCTGCCCTTGATGGGAAGTTCAACCTTACGACGATCCGTGGCATGTCTTCATTGCGTTATAATTATTAGGGAAAGTTCTAAATCCCATGAATTGGTGCATGTTTATCAAACTTGCTCCTGATATTGATCACCTTGACCTAATAATAATGTCTGAGCCCTTGTTGTGGAAATAATTGCTGGTTTACGAACACGGGCTTGTTGCATGCGCATTTCGAGCCTTACCGTTACGTTAAAACCCTCAATTGAAATAGGAAAAAAAAAACCCTCAATTGACCTTGCCATCTCGCATGCAAGAAAGAGCATATCTACTTTCACTTCAGTCTGCAACATTCTCATTACAACTCTTCACCTAATTGCAGTGATCATCCAACTCCAATTTTTCAATCTATGCTAGAGAAGTGCTTGCCATTTCATTCTTATTTGTAATGATGGGGCAAATTTGGGACCTTTGATGTTTGTCATGCGCACGTGAGTGGCATGGGAGAAATGTGTCTTTTCCAATTAACATGCCCCTTTGAAAGGCGCAAATACTGCATATGACAACGTGTGTTCATTGGCCGGCCATTAATTTCAACGGCAATAAGCTCCAGGGGTTATTGGATTAATTGATCGGGTTTAGGGGTATTTTGAAACAAAGTCAAGTCTGGTTTAACTTTAAGAAACAAGCACCACTTTGGGGGGATTTGTGGAATTTTTCCTCTTTATTATTGTTGTTGTTTTTTAACGTTGTTGGAATTACATTTTCGAAATGTGAAGGGAATTCGTTTTACTGGGAGCAACGTAAACAAGTTTCCATTGACAAGGTCCTTTGATTGTTCACATTTGTAGACATAGTGTGATCCATTGTGCAGTTTGGCTTTGATGCTGAGGAATTAAGTAAATTTAAGCGTTCTTTTGCTGTAATTACAGGGCTGGAATGCCCATTGGCTCCACCTGGAAATCTTTAATGGCCTAGATTCATCTAGTTAGTTCAGCGTTTTTATTACTCTTCACTGGTCAATTTTGTGAATGCTTAATCTATATAAAGGCCTTAAAGTTACATAATATGGAAGTATGGACATAGGATATATTGTAGTGGCCTGAAAAAAAAAAAGAAGGACATGTAGTTCTCCATGGCCCAACTATATATGCATGGCTCTCTCTAGGAGAATTTCGTTTCTGCATGATATAATTCTTGGAAGGGATGGTTAGTTTCTGTTAACCCTTATTTGAATCCATTCTTTTACTTTTCCACAAATAATGTCTAATGATGGTCCTTGGCCAGATTTTTGACTCCAGATTTTTTACTAAACACTTAAGGCAATAGGATGTCCAGAACAGGGCTGCTGTTTGATAAAATTAAGCATTACCAATTTGCAGTTGAAGAATCTTCACCCAATTGTTGTGGAATCAATTGGTTTCCTCTTAGCCTTTTTTTCTGGACTTTTACAATTCTGCTAATGTAATAGCATTCTTTGTCAAGGTTACTGAGATGGAAGCTATTCTACAACAACACAACAATACCATGCCGGCACGTGAAGTTCTTGTAGCTCTTGCAGAGAAATTTAGGTATGTCCCATTTTAGAATTGATTTCTGGATGATTAGTTCTTCTCTGTTAACTGCAGTTGGAATTGAGAGCCCTTCTTATTTTATGCAGTAATGCACCTGAACGGAAAGGGTTAGCTGTGCAGATGAAGCAAGTAAGAATTGCACTTTCAAGTCATGACATTATAGTGTGGTTTACCACTGTCATTCTTTATGCTTTGTGTAGGTCTGGAATTGGTTCCAGAATAAACGGTACTCAATCAGGGCAAAAACAAGTAAGGTTCCTGGGAAGTTAAATGTTTCTCCTTTTACTCGGGATGACTCGATCCCAGTGAGGAATGTCATGCAACCTATGGCTGCTCCAGTATCTGCACCTATTCCTGCTCCAACTGGTAGGACTTTATAAATTGAGGCGTTGATGCCCGGTTAAAGTTTTTGTAATTGCTGATGACTAGTGTAATGTGGCCCTCTTACTATTCCTCCGTCAGTTGCATCGATTGATATTTCGAAAATGGGGCTTTAACTGTTCTTATGAATTTCTTCCTAAAGGCTTGATCCATTTACCTAGATAACTTTACAAACTGATAAATTGATCCTCTGATAGTGATGGTTACGTGTTTTCAGCGAGTTGGTGGTGACTATAAAGTCCAGGATAGGACATAATCTGAAAAATACAATTCTACTATAAAGATGGGTTCTGTGATACTCCTCTTCCCAGATGGCTAGTTGTACCAAGTTTCCCAATGAGTCTATTGATTCATCACTCCCTTTTTCTTGTTATTCTCTTCAAACATGGCTAATTGAAATAACACAATTTGATGATTGCCACTGATAAGTAGTTGTGCTATCATTTATCCTAGACACTCTGGAACTTATTTATGAAACAATAGGTAGGCCCTGGCATGTTTCAGGATGGACCAGTTCATGTTGCCATATGACTTTGCAGTCTACCCTATAGTCTAAACCTTGCATCTTGTGATACTACAAACTGTCTTTGAAGTACCACCCCTTTGTCTGACATTAGTTTCCTATTCAAATGGAATGCATTTAGTTGGTGCTTTTAATGAATATGCTGTGAAGGAGGCTGAAAGAGTTTTTTAATCAATTTTATGATCTGGGAATTTAACCACACTAGACTTGATAAAAAAAGGATAATGGTTTCATCTTCTTTACTTTTTGCTGCGTAGTTTAAAGGCACTTCGAAATCTAGTCATCTCATTTTTTAGCCAGTTCCAAGTGCAGGAAGGGCTGCTTCGGATAATGTTATGGAGTTTGAAGCTAAGTCAGCTAGGGATGGTGCATGGTTGGTATTTATAGTTTTTCAGATCTAGAATTCTATATACTTCGTTTTTAGTGCTTTCTTGGTTGCTTGTTCTTTTATCACATCCCCTTCCTTAGTTTGTCGTTTGTAATTGGTTGGTTTTCCCCAGGTATGATGTTTCAACCTTTTTGGCACATAGGAATTTGGAGACCGGTGACCCGGTAAATGTGCTGCTCTGCTTCTTGGTTTAATGAAGATATCCTCCACTGTCTGGAAGCACATTAACTTGCTTTCCTGCCTTCTTTTTTTATATTCTGATGCGGTAAACTTTGGAAGCTTTTTTCAGGAAGTATTGGTAAGATTTTCCGGTTTTGGAGCTGAGGAGGATGAATGGGTTAATATTCGTAAGCATGTCAGGATGCGCTCTCTCCCTTGTGAAGCATCAGAATGTGTAGCTGTACTTCCAGGAGATCTCATACTTTGTTTTCAGGTATCTCAATATATGCCCTGTTTGCTGTGTTGCTTGTTTTTGAAGGACGAAAGAATTTGGTTGTCCATAAATGTCATGGAAACTTGTGATTGATGTTTCAGGAAGGTAAAGATCAGGCACTGTACTTCGATGCTCATGTCCTTGATGCACAAAGACGAAGGCATGATGTAAGAGGTTGTCGATGTCGATTTTTGGTGCGTTATGACCATGATGAATCAGAGGTAAGAGTCTATTTCATCCAACTGGCAAAAAAAGATTATGCATTGATGCTTTATTTTCCTCACTGAAATTCTGCTTACCCTCTTTAGTTTGTCACTGGAACTGTTGTCTTGTAAGTTTCTTATACCCCTTATCGTATATTTCTGATTTAAATAAACAGTTTTCTCTATGAATAAATTTGTATCTTATAGGAACAAAAGAAAAGTCATCTTGTTAGTCTTCAACCATGAGAATTGAACCGTACCATTGTGTGTGTATATAATTTAGGCTGCTCATCAAGACATTGTGATGGCTTAACACTGCATGTCCGTGAGAGACATAAAAGTTGATCATGTTTTTGTTTCCACTCTTTAAGAATTAGTTAACTAATGACAGGACCTATTAAGACACAGATGCTTCTGAGGTAACTTTTTAATAGTAATGAACTGATTGAGAGTAGGGACTTATGCTGTTAATTATGTGTTAATTGATGATTAAGTAGTCAGAAGTATAGTTGAGAGGGACTGAGGTGAAAATCTTTTGTGTTTCTGTCAACTTACTTTGTCCTGTATATCAGGAAATCGTGCCCTTAAGAAAGGTGTGCCGGCGGCCTGAAACTGACTACAGGCTGCAGCAGCTGCATGCAACTGATTTGGCCTCTGTAGACCAGCCAAAAACTGGCGGAGACTCATCAACTGGCTTGACCACTCGAACTGTCAGTTCTTCTGCTGAAACGCCACAAAAACAGCGAGTGACAGGTGTTTCTCCCGTGACCCCTGTTTCACACGAAAGTGTGCCATTGTCTACTGGAGTCATCAACGTGGAAAGAAAAGCTACTACCGAAGCCAGCAGCATAATCCAGACCGGAAGTCCTAACCTGCCTTCTGGTGCTAGCGCTACTGCAGTTATTAGCGCCACTCCTGCCGGTTCTGCTGACCAAGCACCGGAAGTATAATAGGTCTTTTTATCATACAAATTCTCGCACAAAAAATGAATCTTTTCCTTTTCTTTTTGCTCTTCCTTTTCTGTGGATAGCATCAATCCTCTTGAACCCTTTTGATGGCCTAGTGATCATTCTGCCTGTGGCCTTGAGCTTGTTGGTCATCGTTGAACTCTATGTTCAAAAGAATCTGTACATCTGCCTTTAGTAGCCAAAGTGTCAAGTTCACATGGTCCTTTTTTGCCTTGGGCTTACGGAGCTCTGTTTGGCTGTCCATCATTGTGTCTTGGCAAAAGATAAAATGCTAGTTGTACATGCATGCCGATGCGTTTTTGAGCGTTGTCTTCATCTGTCTTGCTTTTAACAGAATCCCATCAAAACTGAAGAATATCTTTGTATAGGATCCGCTGACCGCGACCAGTTATGAGAAAATCAGCGGACAATTGTAATTACATTTGAGAAGTCTGCTGGCAAATAAAGATGGCCCAAGCCGTTTTTTGTCAATGGTGACTTTTTTTTTTTGGGTCGAATTTCAATATTAACTTCTTCTTTTTCAATGTCAACTTTGAAAATCATTTTTTTTAAAAGAAAAGGCCGCAAGGAAAGCAAAAGAAATTCAAATTCATATATTGCAATATTTAAAAAAAATTGCACGAAATGGAAATATAATAACAAGATACAACTTCAAAGGCTAGTATAATTCATTCGGAACAAGACTTACTTGTATACTAAAAGTATTTAAAATTTGATATTCTGCATCCACGCTTGGTTGGCTGGCCAGGGTCTCCCTACATGACCCTGTTAACAGCAGTTACACCCTTGTGCCGCCACAAATGTCCCTGTTCCTTGTTCAGGTCATACGCAAATTTGTGCATATATTGTTTGCACACTAGGCGACAGCTCAGGTCTTGACATTTCTTTACAATCGAACAGTTTCCTGGTGTTGGTGCCTCTTTACTCTGTCGAATACTCAACACGGGCATGTTTAAATTGGCTGTTTGTTGTTTTGTAGGATTGCTATTTTGAAGAGTGCAAAGTTTCTCGACTTTTGAATGTTAATTTATGAACCACTAAGGTTTGTCCTAATGGCTATCCTTCTCACATAAGAAATGGGAGGTGGAGAGTTCAAATCTTCACATTTTCAGATGGTTTTGGGGTAGGAACGATTTAATTTTAGGAGTGGGTTTTGATTCTCATGTCCTGCAAGGAAGTAGAGTAAAAATTTGAATGCTAGCGTAGAAAAAGAGAAGGGTGTAAAATAGAACCGACTAAGAAAACAAAAGAATGTTGATTTAGGTGCTTCCCGATTTACCTCTTCTTTGGTTTGGGTGCTCTATATATAGGCAGATTGGTTTGGTGTTTTTACTTGTAGGGGTTGGTCAATAGCTATATTTGTGCCTTTTAATTTTAAAAAATTATTTAGAATAGTTTTAAAATTTTAATTAAAATTTAATAACTGAATTAAACATCGAAGGAATACAAGTACATTATATGACAAAAGTGTCATAATTTGATCAAGAACAAATTACACCAAAGGGAATATCAAATTAATTCGGTGCCTTCAACGCTTTGACCATCGCCATGATTAGGATGATACAATTGTCGCCCTCTCCTTCACGTTCGAGGAGAGTCAATTCTTGCGATAGCCAATCATGTCCACCGAGAATCATTTCTACATTACACGAGTGGCGTAAGAAAGTCATGAGCCATGGTGGAAAGAATCAGAGAAGGCGAAACTCTACTGTTTCACTAGATAAGGATGTTGTTATCGTCTTCCTTAATTAGTTTAAAGTACTAGGAGTGGTTGGTCGTGAAGTGCCCTTTCTAGAATTAGCCCCTTCTACTTATAAAGGCAAAAGAAAGAGTTGGCACCTAGGCCGCACCACCAGGCCATGGACCCACCATTCAATCGGGCCCGTACGTGCCGGGCCGACAAGGCCGAGTGGTAGACCTAGGTCTTATCTATCTATACTAAGCCAGCAAATTTGTATTAATAGCACATTCTAATTTTGTTATTAAGAGCGCCTGTTAAGCACCAAATTGAGGAGGATCTATTGTTTTCAATGTACTATTTCCGGTGTTAATGCGTGTTACCGACTTCGGCGAGAGGGAAACTTTTTCCGAGTTGGACTCGGCCGTCGCCTCTATGCGGACGCAGAACCGTCCACGTACCGGAACAATTCCCCGCAGAAAGGCCTTCGCGAATCGCTTTCGGGCCCCGACCCGAATGATGATACAAAACCGCCCCTTCGCAGCCACCATCGCCTTCTCCCTCCTCCGCGCCTCCCCTCGACCAATCGACGGAACACGCCATGAGATTCCTGCAGTCTCGCGTAATCAAGGACGGCGGCCGGGGAATCACCGCCCTCGCGGACGGGATCCTCGGTTGCAAATGCGCCGGCGGCGAAGGATCGCTTGCTCGTCCTGCTTCGAGGTCCATCGCCACGACCTGCAGAGCCGTGATGTTGCCGCGGTTCGGCGGGCCGGAAGCGTTGCAGCTCCGCGACAATGTCGAGGTCCCTGATCTCAAGCAGAATGAGGTCCTCGTTCGCGCTCGTGCCGTGTCAATCAATCCGCTGGATACTAGAGTGAGTTACTAAGTTGCTTTTTGGTCGTCGTCCGGAGCTTAGGTGATCTGACAGAGACAATTGAAAGTCGTGATGAGCTCAATCTCTTTTGCTTTAGCTGTTTGGTGAGCTCTGTTGCGAATTCGAACTGGGAATTATGTAGCTGACGAAGGTAGATGTGAACTCGAAACACTTTGGGTTGCAGCCAGTTACGTATTGCATGTTGCCATTAGTGATCTTAGATAGGATGGTGAAGTGTATTGGTAATGCCTGTGGAATTTTTTCCGGCGTGGATTGAGGTCAATTAGGTGGTGAACCTTGGTTCGATACTTTACTTAATAGCGCAAGGCACATAATTCAACTAGTTCAATACGATTGGTGTTCCCTTGGAAACAGTCTATTTGGTCCAATGGTATGCGTGAAAATGCATGGATGGTTGGCTCAGGGTCTCCATTTGTTTTGAAGTTATTTCTACAGGGCGGGCTGTTGTGTGTTCTAGCCATAACTCATTCAGTTTGCAGATGCGTTCTGGTTATGGTCGCTCAATATTTGAACCACTTCTACCTCTCATTTTGGGCCGCGATATCAGTGGAGAGGTTGCAGCAGTTGGAGCTTCAGTTCGGTCTTTGACTGTAGGCCAAGAAGTTTTTGGTGCATTGCATCCTACTGCTATTAGGGGCACTTACATTGACTATGCAATATTGTCGGAAGATGAACTTACTCAAAAACCAAAGTCAATCACACATGAGGTGGGCGTTGAGTTGTTTTTATGAAGTTTTATGTGAAAGTATTTTTCACACTTGTATTGGTCTTGCAATTATGCATGTTTATTGTAGTGCTCACTGTGCTTATTAGCTACCATTGGAAAATGACATCAGAAGCTTCACACCTTATAGGAAGCGTCGGCCATCCCTTTTGCTGCTCTGACTGCATGGAGAGCTCTAAAAAGTACTGCTAGGATAAGTGAAGGGTGCGTTCTGAATTTCCACTGCATTCAACTTTAGAATATCTCCATATCAAATTGAACTTCTAGTTTGCTTCTAGTTGTTCGATGCTCTGTCTGACTTTTCCCTAGCTGATTTTTTTTCCCCCTCGTTTGATCTTCATGGCCCATCTTCACATAGTTCTTGGAAAACATTCAAGTAAGAAGGAAGGTGCATGGGAGAAAGCAGACTATCTTTGAAATATTGTCCAAAATGAAGATATTCACAGTTTGTTTGATTTTCCTGGCATGTGATGGAAAGATTTGAGTTATTTAACACATTCTACCCTTGTGAAACCAAGTTATTTCCTGTTAGGAATTCCATTGAGCTTTCCACTTTGAGTTTATGTGGGTGTATCTTGAACTTAAATCATTCATGCTAATAAATGATCTTCTAGTAACTCATCTAATCTGTTCAACTTGGTAAAACAGAGTATAGGTTATGAATTTACAGCTTTTAATACAACTCCCTCTGCCTATTCTAAGAGTTGCCCTGTTGTTTCTTTTGGTAGGCAAAGGGTGCTAGTTATTGGTGGTGGAGGTGCAGTAGGTTTTGCAGCAATTCAGCTTGCAGTGGCTAATGAATGTCAAGTTGTAACCACTTGTGGCAGTCAAAGCGTTGATCGGTCTTTGGCAGCTGGCGCTCAGCAGGCTGTTGACTACACAGCTGAGGTATGTCATTGGTTGTTACTATACTTTCTGTATTTTCATATTTTATATGGGAGACAAATCATTTAAATGGTAAAACATTGAGAGTGCTTGACTGTGGAGGCTAATTCATTTGTAGGCACCTTTGTCTGTAGTACTGTCTACTTATTCATTTTGTGTGTTTGCTTTCACTATTTCATCCCATGGTTGGCCAAAAAAAAAAAAAAAAAAAAAAAAAACCATTTCTTCACATGGAAATAAGGAAGTTCCATGCCTATTACAAGAGCAATATATTTTTGCATAGAACTTTATGGTAGGAACAGTGTGTCTGATTTCTCTTGTCTTTAAACAAATGATTTCTGTTGCTTGACAGGACATTGAATTGGCAATAAAAGGGAAGTTTGATGCGGTTTTAGATACTATAGGGGGACCAGAGACTGAGAGAATAGGCATTAATTTTTTGAAAAGAGGTGGACACTATATGACACTCCAGGTAGGATAAAGCTGAATTCTATGGTTTCCTCCTTTCTCAGAGTATTGCAAGCTTAAATTTCTTTTGACTTATGTTGCAGGGGGAGGCAGCATCATTAGCTGATAGATATGGATTAGCCGTTGGGCTCCCTGCAGCTACAGCAATGTTAATGAAGAAACAATTTCAGTACCGCTACTCTCACGGAATAGGTATGGTTATGTTTTTTCCTACTTGAATCTTCCACTCTGGATAATTCGGTAGTTAGACAAAATGATATCCTTCAACATTCTTTTGGCTTTACTGCTACTGGGTCTTGACACCCTTTTGACACCCTTTTGCATTGTCCGATTCTGTCTATATTATTTTCTTCAAAATTACAAGAACCCCTCAAGGTACAATGACTTAGTGATAGGGCCCTATTTGGTAAATCTGGGGCTACTGCGTCACAAAGCGTGGCAAACTTTCGTGGTTACCATGCAGGCTAACACTTCCTTTGTTTGAAATTATTAATTTGCTGGACCATCTACTTGTTTGAAATATTTGATATGATTGAGGTAGGGGTCAATAAAGAAAATTACAGAGAAAGAATAGTCGCAACATACTGACAATGTTTAGGATTACTTTTCCTTTTGTATCGGAGCTGAATGGATGGAATACAGCTGTCCCATCTCCATTATGTTCCAAAAGGCAGCTTGAATCTCAGAGTGCTTTCCAACAAGTGCATTACTATGGAATTGCGCTAGAAATTCAAACGGTCTAACAGCAGTGAGTTATGCTAACGCCAATTATCTGAACTTGCTCGATCCAAATTCAGCCTTTATTGAATGGGCTAGCCTTTCCATTAAGCAGATTAGTGGAAACTTGAGAAATTGATTTTAAAGTAGGTTAATACCTCCTGGAAAGCTCAGCATGAGACATATTCTCACATTCTTCTGTATACATTTTGTAAATTAATCATCTATGTTCCTTGATGGTTAAAAGCGATTGTGTATTGTCTATGTTGTTTAATTAGGAAATAAATAGGACTGTGCTTGGGAGTGTTGTGTATAATGCGCATAACTCATTGATGTAAAAAAATTGACTGATGAAAAAGAAAACCAGTTATACTAAGTATAGGGATTGAGGATCATCAGGTGGGCAAATCAATTATTTCTTGCTTGTGATTTTTTTCATGTTCAAATCCATGTCCCTCAGTTCATTGGATACAATGTCCATCTAATAAATCTCGCCATTTTGATACTACAGTACTGTTCCTTTCCTTGTGTTGGTATATTTGTCCGTCAGTCATGCCTCATTATACATATTCATCCTCCTTTGGCATCCTGATGGTGGCAGAATACTTTTGGACATACATGAGGGCTGACTCCGAAGGTTTAGTGGAGATCCGCAGGCTATCTGAAGCGGGGAGGTTTCATATTCCTGTTGATAAAATATTCCTAATCACACAAGTGAGAGAGGCTCACGAGGCTAAAGAGAGAAAGCAAATTCCCGGTAAAGTGGTGCTGAAATTTGACTGAAATATGGAAAAGTTAATGGCTTTTTTACAAGTCTCTGTAAAGGTTCTCTACTTTTTTCTTTTTTTTAAATTGAACTAAAAATTTTCGGAATTTAGTTCGATTCAAAATATTCATTAACCTTGGGACCTGTAAATATGTGAGCACATTTTTTTTCAAATGAACTGTGTTAATAACATGTGATTCGATCTCCTTTGTGAAGAATGAAAATTTGCACGGTAGTTCCCTCTAAAAGATCAGAATCTAGCTCTAGGGTTGAGATGAGTACATGAGCACCTATTTTTCCATGGATAGTGTTTATATAGAGAGAGGGGCTCTGAGAAAGAATGAATATTGGATTAATACAAATGAGGGGGAGGGCGCTCCTATTTATACTAAAGAAAGTTTCGCTTGTTAATAGATTTTCTCTAAATCTAACGGGGGGACACATCTACGATAAAAATGCTCTAGAGTGCTCTGGAAACCTTAAGAGATTCATTCAGTCTTCTTGGATTGTACACGGTATTTTGTTTATGTGAAATCTTGGGATTATGACATTATGCTTGGACTTGTTAATGTCACTTAAAGAGGACTTAATGATTGCATTAATGAACTCTATAAATAGGAGGACTTAATAATTGCATTGATGAACTCTATAAACTCGGTTGCATATTGATTTTTTTTGTCCTCGTTGGAATGGGAACTGTCAAGACATTTCATTACTAAGTCATGCGAAAATGCATACAGAGAGGAAAAGTTTAATAGCTATTTGAGGGTTGCATCGTATTTAAGCTGTTCTGAAACTGGTGAACGATTATAGAAGTTGAAAAGAAGCTGAGGAATGTAAAGTGGTCAAAGCATAGGATACAGGCATTACCTTCGTCCTTTCTGGAGAAGATTTCGAAGCAGCGTAGCTATGCATGTAAGCGAACGAAAGCGTCTCCAATCAGTAGCTCCTTTGGCTTCCGAGTTCTTTGACTCATTTATTATCCCTCTTAAGCTGCAGCTTCGACCCCATCCGTGATTAAATACAGTCAGCAACCAAATCAGAAGTGACAGCAGGATAGCAGCTCTGTCCCTGATGAAGACTAATGAGACTTGATATTATAGCACCCTTCGATGGAGAACTAGATAGGACTCCTTTCCGAACTCAGCGTTCAAGGTTAGGACATTTCACCCGTGAAGACAGAATTCCATCAGAATTACAAATTTACACACCCGAGATAACCGTGCAGCCTAGCGTCTCTTCAGCAATTAAAGCCGATTGTCTCCATTTTGCGCGCTCCCATATAAAGAAAAGAATCGAGAACTACTCGAAATTGGTATACCGTGATGTGACGGACTTCAGCCTCTTTTATTGCTTGATTATAACCACACAGATAATCTTCTGAGGAGCGTTTATGCTCATGGGATTATCCCAATTTAACCAACAAAGGAGCTTTTTTTTTTTTTTTTTTGAGGAAAATGAACCACTTTCATTTTACTGAAACAGATGAAGAAAATCACAATTAGTGTCAAATCATAATAAATCCCGAAAGGAATTGAATTTAAAGATAGGTAATGCGATATGTTGTACGACCAAAAGCCTGGCCCAATCTGCGACCCAGCTATGGACTGAATATCTTAGCCCACTGTGGGTGGGGGCCACGGGGCGTCGTGGTAAGACCAAGAAAGGGGGTTACATTAATTGCGAGACTGATGAAACAGAGACACCGGTTGAACACGTGCCCGATGAATCTTAACCGTTGGATCAATACAAATCCATTTCGTCCACCGGCTGAGATTCATTGGGGCACTAGTGCATTGCTGGTTCCTCACCTCAGACGCGAGGCTACTTACCTGCCTATCCGACCGTAATTTGAAGTACTGATGTGATATCTACCCTAATCCCATCTCCAAATAAATCTCTTTCTTCCCCTTAAAAGGAAATACGAAAAGTGAGATTAGGAGTTTTTCTATTTCAGGAGAATCCCGGTCATTTCTTCTTTTGTTTTTAACCTTTTAATGACTCACTCGATCTTCGAACGATCCCCGTCAACTCCTGTTTTCCCCATTACAGCTGGCATTAGCAGAACAGCCCAAGAATCACTCCTTTAGAAGCTCGGTTTTAAGAATATTATAAAGCAAAGGGGGGGGCAAAAGCCCCCTAGACTAATGCAGCTTTTAATGCTCCGTTCTCGTCCTTTGCCGATGCCTCTTTTGCTCAGGGCCTCATTTAACAACGTCCGGTCAAACCACCGCTTCGGCTTTCCCCCAGCGACAGCGACCCCCTTTGACTCGCTCGCTCATCGCCCCCACGCCCCCCTCTCGCTCCTCGCTCCTCGCTCCGCCTGCAACCTGCAGCTGCAGCTCCTCTCTAAGTCTAGTCTAGTCTAGTCTAACCTAAGGGTTTCGGCTCCTAGATTTTAATTAAAGTCCTCCGAGACTTGCCCTGAGAAGGTCGCACCAATCGACGTTCGCCACGCGGCCACCCAGCTGTCCACTTTCCCCTTTGTCCTCATTTCACCTTCGTCCTCCCTCCTTCACCGAACCATATGGAAAGTCCACATTCGATCGATACATATCGTCGTATTGTTGGATTTCTCGGGCCGCGTTAGGTGGCGCATTCGTACTCTAGTACATATCGCTCGGGCCCGAAAGCCCGAGCCGGCCCGCCCCGAGATTTTCGGGCAGGGAACTTAATTTTTATCTCGTCAATTTTAGCTTTAATTACACAGTGTTCAAAGAGTAGCTTTCGAGAGAGGGAGAGAGTGCTAGAGACTCTGGACGCGACAAGAAGCTCTTTTGTTATTTATTTCTTTAATTCTCAATTCTCGCGAGGATTATTAAAAGGCGTTTAGTAAATCTTCCGCATCCCTCGTTCAACCCTCTCGCGCATCTCCACGCGCGCTGTCCGAAGGAGCCCGGTTCTCGATGTCGTGCTCTCTCGTGCGGGCGCGCAACGGGGGGGACGCAGCAGCGGACGGGGCGTCTCGTCACGCGGCCACGCGCGGGGAACAGCGGTCAGACGGAACGGTACGCGAGGGCCGTACTCGTGGCCCGTCCGGGGGGAGGGTGGCGTCCACTCTCCGACCCGGGGCGCGTGGGTCTTTCCCCGGCTCCTTTTTCACCCCACGCCCCCACCTCTCTTATCATTACCACATCTCCCGGTCTCAAGTCACGTGCGCCTTCGGATTCTCTTCTTTTCCGAGTCACGGTCGCCCTCCCCATGTGACCTCGCTACCGAATGGCCCACCGTTCGGGAGACTATTTACGGAATCGCCACTGGGGTGATTATGAAAGTGGGTCTTCCGCCATCGACAGGGTTTACGGGAGAACGGCTATTATTTATTTATTTATTGTTTGTTTATTATTATAATATGAATTTCGAGAAATACCAAAAAGCCACGTACGCGAGGCTGTCCCGAAGCTTTTACAGTGGTTTTTTAATTTTTTGATATTCCCGAGGGGGGACACGCGGCCTATTTACCCTTTCGCCCCTGGCATCGTGTCGTATTCTGTGTCTGCTTCCCGCTCCAGCCCTTCCCCCCCCTCAATCTCAAGGCGGGCACTGTCCGTGATGATCTGGCCACGTTCGATGAACCATCACATGGCTATAATGGCAGCGACACATTCTCTCCATTATTTTCAGCTCGAGCTCTCTAGTTCCAAGTCGTGGCCTCACTAATTGCGAGCATCCTACTATCAATTCAACGTGTAGGTCAAACTCATTAGCTTAATGGCTCCAACCTCGTTTGACTTATAATTTTTGGTTTCCTAAGATCCAGAGATGAAATTTTCATTGATGGGGAAACCCTAAGCTCCATCGACAACGATGGATGTTGGAATGGAGTGATTTGATGAAGGATGCTCGACTTGATATTGATAGCTTAATGTTTAGTGCAATTTTTTTACTAATTTTTGTGTCTGTTGCTGTCTCTATCAACGTGTCTAAACCGTTGAAGCATGAGAAATTCAACTCAAATCATGGGTCGATCGGAATCTTATTATGTGCATGAGGAAAGAAACCAGGCACGACATGATATGTTGTCCAGGAAAATGTGTTATCCACATGGACGAACAGATCATCATCATCATCAGTATTCGGTCCTTAAACGGGAAGGAGGACCAGGGCCATTATGGTCACACCATAATTACAGTGTCGCACTAATTTTGTAAGATCGAACCAGACCCACTCCTCGCTCGGTTCCATTGTACTAAAGACAAAGAGCATTTCGTCATCTTCCACTCTCTCTCTCTCTCTTCTCAGTCACTCCCATATGCAATCTGTACCTCTTCTGCAACTTTCACACAAAACTCCATCACAAGCAGGTCTCCCATCTATCCTCCATTCCCCCCTTACTCTCACCAAACACATTCTCCATTTCATCCCTCTCTCACAGCCGAACTCAGTCCACCTCTCTCTCTCTCTCGCTCCTCCAGGAATGATTGAATGATCTTTTGATTTTCACCCTCTATGCAAAAGATCCCAAAAACCCACCTATCACTCGCAGTCAAATCTTTCACCCTACCAACGATGGTCAAATCACGGTGAAAAGAAAAAAAACAGAGGAGCAGAGGGGGATGGACTCGGATAGACCCCATCGCACGACAAGCATCAATAGCAGCAGCAGCAACAGCAACAGCAACGCCACTGGCGAGCTCTTTATTTGCTTCACGTCTCGTCTCTCGTCTTCTTCTTCCATGAAGATCTCCAAATCCATCCTCAGCCCAGGTCGTGCCAGAGACCACCAAACCCCTCAGATCTCGCTCTCCTCTTCTCTGAGCAGGAGGCTCAGGAGCAACGGCAGCTTGAAAGGCGCAGGCCAAGCTTCGCCGATGTTTCCCACAAATGGCAAGAAACGTGGGTCCGCTTTCGAGAACCCGGAGCCGTCGTCTCCGAAGGTGACCTGCATTGGGCAAGTGAGGGTCAAGACCAAGAAGCAGGGCAAGAAGCTGAGGGCTCGCGCGAGGCGCGGTGGTGGAGGTGGAGAGGTCAGTTTCAGGAAGCTCGAGATCAGCAATGGCGCGCCGACCACAGAGGCACCGCAGAACTTCTACTTCCAGAACCAGCAGGGCAACAATCCAGAATGCTTGCCTCACAGAAACCAAAGGTGGGTCCACTTCCCCGTGACGATCTGCGAGGCCTTGAGGACTTTCGGGGCGGATTGGAACTGCTTCTTGCCGTGCAGATCGTCATGCATGTCCAAGGAAGAGAAGACAGAGGGAGGGCCTAACAATGGCGTGAATGGCGATTCGGGTAATCATAACAGTAGTTCCTGTGGAGCTGTGATTGCGAGGTGGCTCGTGGCGTTGCAGGAAGGAGAGGGTAGAGGCAGAGAAGTGGAGATAATCGTTGGGGATGAAGAGAGGACGACGGCAGCTGCGGCTGCGGCTGCGGCTGAAGTGGAGAGCAGCGGGAGTTACAGGAGGAGGGCCTTTGAGGGAATCGAGTTTAATGAAGAAGAAATAAGCAGAGCGAAAACTGAAGTTGAGGAAGACGATGGAGGAGGAAGGGCGAGCGTTTGCATTCCGCCCAAGAATGCGCTCTTGCTCATGAGGTGTAGATCTGATCCTGTGAAAATGGCTGCTCTTGCTAACAAATTCTGTGAGGCCCCTCCGGTTGTAGTGGACGATAATGATGAAGATGAGAATCAGAGTGAGAATTTTGTCGCGAGTGGTCGCGAAGATGAGGGAGTTGAAGTGAATAGAGGTGGTGAAGTCGAGCATGAAATGGATGATGATAAAGAAGAGGAAGCGAGTGAAAAGTGGGTTTCTGATGAAGCTAGCTTGGAGAGTAGAGTTCTCGGAGAGTCAAATTTGACCGTGGCGGAAAGAGAGGAGGACGACCAAGAAGTGAACCAGCTGGTCAATGTGCTAGGGGAACAATTAGACCAGAAGATCATGGAAGAAGAAGATGAAGAAGAAGTCAAGGAGGTGTTGGTGCTAGAGCAAGAAGAAGAAGGTGAAGAGAAGGAGTTAATGGAGGTGACTAGTGAGGTAGTGACAATGCAAGAAACGGAGCTAAGGTGTTTCGCAGTCCCAGACGGAGAAAGCTTGCAGCTTTCAGTACAAGATCACAGCTACACTGAAGAAGGCGAATCCCACCATCAGCATGGAGCTGAATCAGATGATGGAGATCATGATAATGAGGTAATGTCTGTACAACTAAGTCAAGAATCGGAAGCAGATGAAGAACACGAAACAGAGTCAGAGTTTCACGTTGAAGCTGTAGCTCCAACAGAGGAGGCCCTTGGCCTAGACCCAGAAACCCAAGTGACCGTCCCCCACAGGAGGTCCGAATCCGATGGCCTGAAGCCGCCACGGCCCGGGGTGAAATTGACGGAGAGAGAGGGAAGCCAACAGAAGTCACATCTGCCGGATTGCTTACTCTTGATGATGTGCGAGCCCAAGCTCTCAATGGAGGTCTCCAAGGAAACATGGGTCTGCAGTACGGACTTCATCCGATGGCTACCGGAAAGGCACGTCGGCAAAGCCCCCGTCAAGACCGACGGCGGCAAGGAGGAGCCCAAGAAAAGGACCGGCAATGCGGAATCCAAGCGCGCTGCTTCCGCTCTCACGGCTCAGCAAACCCACATTCTGCAGCAGCCACGGAGGAACTCGTGTTCGTTGCCACCAAAAGCAGCGGCTCGAGCCACTGGCGCCGAGTCGATGGCCACGATGATTGAGCAGAAGCTGGAGAGCGCCAAGGCTTACGAGCCATTCGTCCTCACAAGATGCAAGTCTGAGCCGATGAGGTCGGCAAACAAGCTCGCGCCGGATGCTTGTTGTTGGAAGAACAGGAAGCTCGAGCCGCATGGCCCGGCTACGCACGGTGTCAAGGCGGCTGGGGTTGGCTTCTGAACCCAGCTTGATCGATGATTGTATAGGTAATTCCGCTAGAAACTATGGAAGTCAATGGATTTCTTCTTCTCCTTTTTTTTTTTTTTTGTTAAACTTTTGGTCCTCTGTTTTTTCTTGGTTCAAGAAAGTTTGTGATATGGGGTAGCTTCAAAAGTGTAGTTTTTTGCAGGTTATTTCACTGCTGTAGCTTCTCTGTAAATTTTCTCTTTTGGGACTGTCGAATGAGTTCATTTGCCTTCAATCTTAATCATCGACCTGATAATGACTTTCTACAGCACCTGCTCTGCTTTTTTCAAGCCTTATGTCACATGTCGGATGCCAATGCCTTTACGGTTCAAATGTCAACTTCTGCTTTGCGTTGGATTGAGCGATGCGGCCAAAGCTTATCCATGTGAGAGTCTTGGCAATGGATTGAGAGCGAAAGGAAGAGACTAGGGAGATGTATCGGGCTTCCCTATTTTCGTGATGTTGCGTTTTGTTTTTAGGTTCTAGTCTAGTTTTCATGATTTGTGTGGATGTCGAGCAACTGTTGAAGGTGGTCCGAGAGTCGCTCACGGGACCATTCAGCGACAAGATGGAAGACGGGTCAATTTGAGGCCCTTGGATGATGACGAGATAAGAACGACAAGGTGGTGGGTACTCAGAATAGAGTTTTGCTTCATTATGATAATCACGTTCCAAGGGCAAAGTTAGGGATTTCCTTGACCCCGCTGTTCTATCTGAAGCTGAACCCCATTATACCACATCTTCCCGAAAGAGGTTATATGAAAGTAGAGGAGGAGAACTCAGATCGGATCCGATCGAAACTAGGGTTTCTCCTGGGTTTCGATGAAATTCATTGGGTTCTCAGAGAAGGGTCGGTTAAATTTAAAGATAAAATGCAAGTATGGGAATGAAAAGTTTATGATAAAACCCTGCCCGTGCCGCTACAAAGTGAGAATTTTTCTTATAGAAGCGTCCGGTGATAGTTGCTTCAAAAGATATACGAGGGGGTGTTGGGGTCTGGACACCTACACATAAAAATAATGAACGCATTCCTGGAGTTCGGTCTATGGTGCTGCACATCTCAAGCCCTCAATTTTCCTTGCATCTTTTTCTTCCCCAAGAGGAAGGAATACGCTCTAAATATCTTACATCTGAAGGATGATGAAATCCGCACAAAACGAGACCTCGAACGAATCAATTTTATGTTATATTTATGGAAAATACCATCAAAAATTCTAAATTATGCTATTTGGAATAAATTTACTTTATACGTTTTTTTGTAACACTAAAAATTCTCAACTTGTACTCATATAATATATTTACTTCCAAACTCTTTGACTAAAAGGCATTTTCGTCTTTTTTTTCTTTTTTGCTTTTTTACTATTTCTTTTCTTTTTTTCGTTTTCTTCTTTCCTTTCATTGACTATAGTAGAGGGAAGCCAACGAGGCCCGCCCTTGTTGGCATTGGAGTCAAGGCAAGGGTCTTTGGCTTCCCTTCACCAAGGCGAGGGTCTCGCTGACTTCTCTCCGCCATGATCAATGGAAGAAAAGAATAACAAAAGAAAAACAGAAAAAGAAAAAAGAAAAGAAACGAAAAACGAAAAAAAAAGAGAAGAAAAATGAAAATACCTTTAGCCAAAAAGTTTAAGGATAAATATGTCACACAAATATACATTTAGAATTTTTTGCGTTACAAAAAATATATAATAAATTTATCCTAAGTGGCATAATCTAGGATTTTTAGTGTCACAAAAAAAGTAAAAAATAAATTTATCCCAAATAATATGATTTTGAATTCTTTATGGTATTTTCCCTTATATTTATAGGTCATCCTAAGGACCAACTCTTAACCAGTGTTTTTTTATTTTATTTTATTACTGCGGTATTCTTGGTGTATGTTAAAGTTCGGTATGCGGCCCTGTTTTGGTGAGGCAGAGATCTGACAGGGCTTGAGAAACCTGAGGAATCACCACAGATGAAATGGGTAATGGGATGGGAAAGGAGAGTTGGAAATTAAAATGCAACAGTTAATGGGTTTTTCTAAAGCAATCAGATCTTCCGGTTCTTCTATTCCCATTGGAGTAAAAGGTCTGGCGGAGCATCCAAAGAATGCCTCATCCTTTCCATGCTGTAGCCCAAATAGTTTCTCATTCTTGAATTTTTCTCTGCCAAGTTCGTGCTTTTCGCCCCTTCTCTTTGAGATGAAAGGACAAGCACAGAAAGTGAAAAATGGTTGAGACTAAAACCAAAGAAAAAGGGAAGATAAAAAGCAGGGTAAGTGCAGGTGCAGAGTACAGGATTGTGCTTGGGCATTGGCCTAAAGATGGGTCAATAATGGAGATGCAGGGGGTTATGCAAGCTGCTTCCCTTTGGCCTTTTATTGTAAATGGAATAGGTACAGGTTTTCCTTTCTCAAAGAAATCTTTGAGCAGCAAGAATCTGCCCCCCATCTGTTCATTTGTTTGATACCCGGCGTCCTGAGGTCGACTCCACGTGAAAACTCTTTGGATCTCACCACCTACATGCACGGGGCGCGTACTTGTCGGAAATACATCAGTGAAATTCGAAATAGTCCGGGCAAGATAGAGATAAGACATGTCTTCTGAACTTGAATCCTCCGGATGGGTTTTAGGAGATTTGCTATGAACGTGGAATCATCAGGTACACTTGGACAGAAAAACGGAGAAACTTGGGGCATCACTAGTTCAAAATCTTACATGATCCAGCAAGTGGTCCTCCAAGATAAAACCCTATCAGCAAGCAAAGCCCCTGATAGTGCAGCAGCCAGGTTTTTTTTTCTCAGAGGAGTGCATCATGTGTTGGCACTGAGAGAATCCAGAATCGTAGTGATGTCTTTTTCTGGGCGTAAAAGATGAATCAGATTGATGGTCCTGTTCTTTATTGTTATTAATAACCTGCACTTTTCAGGATAAGGAGATTAAAGGGGATTGCAAAAGCCTCAAAAAGAGGGACGACTGTTGTTTCTTTATGATGTTGTTGGTCTGTGATGGTACAAGGATAGGTGGATTAACCCCATATCTTTGCATGTAAAGTATGTAATAGCTGTAAAAGAGATCCAAAAGACTTATTAAATCGGTGGGTTTGCTTTCTAGTTTTGTTCTCTTTTCCCCGCTTTTCTCTTTGTTGCTTTTCGTGTTGAGTTCTGTAAATTAGGTCTTAAGATTCCTTGTCCACCAATTTCCAACGAAGGAACCTAGGCAGAAAATTTCAGCCTTTCCGGGGCACAGAAATTTTCGCCTTTTTTCTTTTCCAGGTTCACTCGGTGCGGCTATCTTTTTCAGGGGCACCACGTCTCCTGGCCTAACATATAACCACAGCCGCGTGCCTCGAAATCGATTTTTTTTTTTTTTTTTTTGTCGAAATGATTGAACAGCTGAGACAAGTAACATTTCGACCCTACCATGAAAAATTATAAGAGACCTGAAAATCATAATATCACCCCTAAGGACAAGTGATTTATATATGCGAAGGATCTTGTCGATGATTGCTCTCGCTACCGTTTGAATAGAAAATGATAAACTTAAGGCGTTTAACGAGTGTCCCAACAAAAGAAAATTGATCTTGTCAACAAGTGTCCATGGGGCACTTCTTGTCAAATATCACTACAAAACCGACACGAGTACAAAACCGACTCTCTCGTGTCACGTATAATCGGTACATTAAGAATAAATAAAATTCTTTATTAAGTACATCCAACGAATCCAGGTTCAGGAGAAGGAGAGCATATTTCATTGTGTTTGCCAGTGTTGTCAACAACGGACATATTTTTCTGCCAAGAAACGATTGGAGACTCTACAATTCTCGAATGATCACTTGTCCAAGTGATCGAATCGTTTTATGAATTATGGCACTTCATATAAGAATTATAACAAGATGTTCATGATTAGCAGAGTACGGTGGAGGGATCGACCCTAAGACGGATCAAAGAGCTGCCAGAGACTATTGTGGACTCATTTAAAGACTTCTGCAAATAATATACGTGCGCACGAGATGAAGTTAATGAACTCTCAAAATTTGCAGTCACTAAATAAGAACGTGATTTAGTGTTTAAATGCCATAACAGAACATGGCATGCTTCCAGTTAGAGGAACTCCAGGCTCTACAGTAATCAGCTATGTACTATGAGCTTGTTCTAAATTCATGAAATTCACTTTCTATTTCCTTGGAGTAGAAGGAAATCCCCACGCTTTTCTATCACACAGGGTCCAAGGATGCATCTAGGGACTTCACACTCAAGCAGAATTTGTCCCCGGAAAATTTTGATGATTCTTGTGAATTGGACTCAAGTGAGTCAGGTTTGTCCAACAAAAGCTCATTAAAAGGTTTGTAACTGGATTTGGTCGAGTACTAGGCTTGAAGAGAGAAGTTCGAGTATCAAAAGTTTTATCAATCAAAGAACCAGTAACCCTCAATCTCAACTTCAAAGCAGGAGTTTTAACAGAGTACCATACTAAAGCTATCTAAGGAAACTGCAAACGGCACAAGCCTCGATTGCTTCTTAGTACCTCTGGCTTCTATCTCCAACAGGCTTTCTAAAGCAATCTGGTCGCAGTTCGCTTGAACTGTGCATGCAGAGGAGGAATAAGCGTGAGACTCTGAGATTGGCTTGCCCATCCTCAGGTTTGGGGGTATATCGTCTGAAACAAAGTGAGCTTTTTGTTGACGATGATAGTGATTCTGCAGACTCCCGACATGAATTTAACCACTTTTACAAGGATCACCGATCTCTCTCACAACATTGTTAGACTTCACTGAATTTAACAGTCAAAACATCATTATATTCATAAATAGGATTTGCAAACAGTAGAGTAAGGGAGCTGGAGGTCTATGAATTAATTCTTGGTCTCCATTAGCAGCTTTGCACAAGCTTTTCACAATTCATTTGTTTTAATTAAAGAAACAGAAAGAAAGCATCCCCCCCCAAGCTAGGAGCAAAGTCCATGAAAGCAAGAGAGGAATGAAGCTCTGTGAATTCACTTGCTTTTTGCTGAGAATGTGGTAAACCAATAAATGACTATATTAAGAGTAAAAACAGGCATTTTATGCCATTACTCAGTTCTGAAAAACAAATGAAGTTGTGTAAAATGTCATTGACAATGATATCAAACTCCATGGAGAAAATGCATGAAGGGAGTCCATGGTATAGACATGATCAAACAGCTGACTCTTCTAAACAAAGTAAATCACCAAAACTACGTTTGACCAAAAGAATTCTTAACAGCTGGATATATGCAGATAATCTCCTGAACCGTGGAATGTAAATCAATTGATTAACCTATTAACATGCAGAACTGTTACGAATAACCCAAAAGCGTGCCTTAGCCACATATATAATGCTGACATCATTTCTAAATAGCAGATTAGCATTTCAAAAGTAGAAACAAAGATAGCAGATTGAGAAAAAAATTCGATTTAAATATATCCCCAGTAGAAGTTACAATACTTATCTTCTGTCATGGTGTGCTATCTGTTTTATCATTGCCTTTGCTGTCGTTTTTTGAGGAGTATCGGTGAGACTCTCCGCTGACGTTAATTGGCTGTCACTTTTGTTCATTTGTCTGCTTGAAGATTCTTCTGTGAACGAGTTTATGGCAAGTTGACCAGAATACAGAACTAGGCCAAGAGTTGATACCGAATACGAATGTCGCAAGGTAGCATATCCCATTCACAATTGTCCTGCAAATCAAGATGATGAATGTGAGTATGCAAGCCTTGTGTGCCACCTTCAGATAAAACTGACCACAGAGCACGAGGCTTAAAGAATCAGTGCCGCAAGCTGAGAAAAACAGTTGGTGAAGCTTTACCTTATGGTTATTGATATCTGCCTCACCTGCAAAAGGGAAGCTTCAAACAGTGAGAAATGGGAAGGCGCAATCTTTATTCTTGCTCTAGTCACGGTGGAAGATTAATGAAAAAAAGGAAAAATCAGCCACAGGAAACATCCAGCTATTGCAGTCCAACTTCCTCAGTTATCATTATTGAATCAGAATGGGCATAATATGGCTGAGAAATGAAATATTGGAGGACATACGGAGAAATTTTCGGAAAGTGTCTGCCGGTTGAGGGAAGCCTCAATGGTGGTGGTGAACTTGTAGAGGATGAGAGCAATGACACCAGCCGCGAGTCCACCCAGCAGTGCCTGCACAGGTGATGGCGCGCCTTAGCAGGAATGGAGGTTGTCCCCATTGCTTTCAAGCTATCCAAGGCCTCATCTTTCAGCGTCTTCTTTGCTCCTGAAGACCTGAATTTCTACAGCAACAACAACAACACCACATTAAAGTTAAACACCAACAAGTAGTCACATTGCAGTATAGCTGCATGAACTGCTCCAATCACTCAACATGCAAGCCACGGTTTCAAAAACGAACCAAGGAAAAATTATCTCTCAATAAAATCGAAAGATTAGAGAGCAACCGCAGAACCATCCAGCACTGTAACAGGGTAAAAGGAAGACCTTTTCTTTTTCCAAATTCAGGTTCGCAGGAGAAGCGTTTAAACCCACAAGGACGAAACTGTGGAGCAACTGATGGACGGACAGGCTCAACTAATTCCAAATTCAATTCAAATATAATGCAACGAAAAGAGAATCGTGATAAGCATACCAGTTCCTTGGCACGCTTGGCGCGACGTCGAACGGAGCGGAAGAGGAAGACGGAGATAGCTCCGGTGAGAAGAACACTAGTGGCTACCTGGAGGGTAGTGGGATCGTCGGTGGACGCGAATATCGAAGGCGCCGAGGAAGGGAGCTCGACGGGACCCTCCGGCGGCTCCTCCTCGGCCACGGCGGCGGCGGGCTCGGAGGCTCGGGCGAGCCATGATGGGTCGGGTCCGGGTCCGGGTCGGGGTCCGGGTCGGCGACGAGGGAGGGCGGAGGCGGAGAGGAGAGGAGGAGGAAAAGGGGAGAGAGAGACGGAGGCGTGGAGGGGAGAGAGGAAGTGGGGGTGATGAGGAGGCAACCGGAGTTGCAGCATTTGAGTAGTTAATAGCTTGAGCGAGTTCAGCTCAAGGAGGAAGAAGATGAGATTCTCGTGTCGAGTGCGTGCTTATTCTTCAAAGCACTGGCTTTGTTGCAGCTGTGGATCTTCTTCCTCGCAAACTCCAGCCAAAAAAAAAAAAATCTTGCGGTGCTCTTCTCGGACAGAAGAAAAATATCCGCTCCTTCCTCAAACCTCGTTCCAATTTTACACGTAGGCAATTGGCTTACGGATAAAATGCGCTGCTTTCTCTCTCTCTCTGATAACACCGCTTCGATTCAAATTGTGAGTGAATTTTCGAACGGCTCATGTTGGGCCATCTAATCATGGAATACGGTTGTGTGAAAAGGCTTTCGGACTAGTATCATCTTGGTGGGCTGTGACGACACGTTCAATCACTTCGGATTAATAAAAGCGAGATGAATATAGTATTACTCAAACAAGATGGGTAGTGCAGATCACTCCCTATCCATGTGCCTTCTTTCTTTCCTTTGATTTTGTTTAATTGTTAAGTACAGTTTTGACTCGTTTAGATTATGGGGATATAAAATGCCTACTTTGTGTTGTTGACTGAATTTGTCTCATGTTTCAATCTTTGTTTGGATGAAACGTAGACTTGGATTATGAAAGTTTGACTTATTTTAGTATTTGCCACGTGAGGATGGGAAGGTGGAGAGGTGAAAACTTCCCTCCTTCAAATACGGGGTTTTCTTATGTGAGCCTACTAGAGACCCACCAAGGGAGTTTCAAAGTTCAGGAATATATCTAGCATACCAAAATATATGTGTGGGGCGATTCGATTTATATTAGTTGCCACTATTTACTTACAACCACGGAATTTTTTTTCACCTTTCAATTCCACGATCTTAAGAAGGGAGAAGTTTGATTTAATTAAGAGACCAAGATTGCTCCTCATTCTTTTTATCTTAAACCATTCGTCATATGAAATATCAATAGTCCTTACATTCGTATGATCTTCATCTGCCTATTAATAGACTTTCTAATTCTTCATTTTTTTTACTCCATTTATTATGTTCGAGATCAGCCCTTATGCTATTTATATGACTCATTTCCCAAAACCTCTCCGACCAAAAAATCTAAAGCTTTATCCATGCCTTGACCATTCTACCAGAATAAATTGACATAAAACTCATCACTAATGTCCCCATGAAACAAAATCTGAAGCTTGCTGCAACTCTATCACCTTTACATACTATCAGTATTTGTATACTTATACTATACTAAGGGCCATCAAGGCATGAACAAGTACTCATCACAAGCACAATTGCTGGCATTAATGGTCAGGGTTCTAATGCAATAACTACCATGTAATAGACCTGCAGCTGCCATTATTGCTACACTAGGGACTAATCGATGGCTCCTTTAAACCATGACAAAATGCAGCGCAAGCAATAGAGAAAGAACAGAAGCTGTTATGGAGAAGCACATGCGAGAAAATAATCTACCATTTCAAACTGATTCTCAGTTGTGACAAAATTGTGGTTGATTTAATCTCATAAGTAACATTTCACCAATGAACAGAGTAGAGAGGCTATTTCTATGCTGCCAAGCCCCAACATCTGCTCACCTGGGCAACTGCTTGGCAGATGACACTAACTCCATTAGGGAAGAAAGGCAAAAACTCTCCAATTTACAGTGACAGGCAACATCCCTGTCGTGATTTGTAGATATCAGTACACCATTTCTGAAGACAAATTCAACAGTCTGTCCAACCTGAGACGATCTGTCCCTATTTACCGATTCACTTATACCTCCATCAGTGGAGTGGAATGCACACTCCGCAAGGACACTCAATCTACACCCTGGACTATTGCAATCACATGTGCTTGCATCTGGACATAGAACCGAATTCCCCTGAATTCCACCAAATAAACTGCTAGCATTAGAAAACTCTTGCCTAACTGCTGAAACAAGATCCACGGACAATGATGCAACCACGTCATGAATGTCCTCTACATTCCAGCCGTTCTTACTTAAACCTGCTTCATGAATGAGAAGTTTGCACATCACATCATGGAGTGAACTCATGCAGACAGAGCAACAGCGGTATAGACATACAGCCATGGAGTCAGCAAGAGCATTGATGTTTTTGCATGAAGAAAAATTGCCTGATGAGGGCTTATCGGAATCTGGGACATCATCAGAAGACAAAATGATGTTGTCTTTTGAGGCCAAATCCTTAGCCTGGTCTTTTCCTCTGCTAGAGCCAGAGTAGGCAGCTCCACCCATTTGCCCTGAAGGGCAAGGACCATCCTTCAAAAGCACAACATCATCTGCCAATACTGAATGGTAGGGATGATTTAACGACTCAGCCACATTATGTATACTAGTAGATTCTCCAGAGCTTTCAAGCTCAGTTATTGCATCCATCCCATTGCACTCAATCAATGAATTACCCACAGGAGTACCAGCAGGAATGGAACTACAAGGGTGTTCGTTCAGAGTAGAGTTTCCAAACAAGGAAACATTTTCTACGATGTCATCCTGCAAATGTCCAACTCTTTCTTTAAAATCATGAAGGCCAGAGTCACGATTCTCTTTGTTGCACACAGACTGATCAACATTTTCAGCAGCAGAGTCTTGCTGAGTTTCTTCCAAAACTCTGGCTTCAGGGGAACTCCTGCCAGAGATGGGTGGCTGATGTTCCTCAAGTTGAAGATTATTGGCTGAAGATGCTGCAGTTGACAGAACGGGGTTTGCTTGTGTAACTTGGGCATCAACCTCTAAACTGAAAACAAAATAAACCATGTTAACACTGTAGCATACTCAAAATTTAATCCAGCTTTCTAGTGAAAAAGATAAGTACCTTTGCAATGAAAATGCCCAACTGTTAACAATATCTTCCAGATAAGAAACTTGGGATAAAAGTTGAACATACTGATATCGATCTTTCCCAGCCTGAACCTTGACACTTATCTGCCCTACTAAGAGCTCAAGAACCCTGCGAATCTCAAAAGCAACTTCTTTTGCTGAAGTGTACAACCCTCTGTATGCCAACAAACCAACTGCCGCTATCCCTCTGACCAAAAGGGATCCTTCTTTGCTTTTGATGTTGCCAGGATTACAAGGTACAGCCATCTTCTCCAATGTGTTACTAGGGCGAGCGATACAGGAATTAAATGGCCAGCCCTTCCAAGGTCCACTTATGTCAGCAACGGGGCCTTCTTTCAATTTTGAGGTAACCCAACAAAGTTCAGCAAAATGGGGATATCTGAGTATTTGATAGCCAAGTGTTGATATCCCCAACATCAAACTCGATTTCCCCTTCAGATTACGCTTGTTCAAAAGCGGAGATGGTCTTGGCAAAGAATCATCAGTATTTTGCGTTCTGGGGTCAGGCTCTTCTATTGGACGATCTAGGTTGTGATTTGGGGTTTGTTTTTTATCTCCACTTGGAGCAGAAGTTTCATTATTGAGAACAGGGTGTTCATGAGCTTTTTGATAAAACAACTGCACAAACTGCCGAGCAACTATCCTTGACAATTCTGCGGCACAACGATTTACCACGATATCATAATTCATACTGCCATCAATTTGCACACTTAATCTTGGTAGAGTGTGCCCCAAGGAAGTAAATTGACTGCTATCTTGGACATCACAGCCAAAGAACTGTCGTATTCCAATGGGAAGTTCGGCATGAGGAACATCAGAAGTAGCCTGTTCGCACATCCCATAAGTGACATGACAACATTAGAAAGAGAAAGCAAAAAAGAAAGAAAAAAAACAGAAAGTGGAGGGAGGGGAGAGGACCTAGTAACAGTCGTAAAATAATGGTTGTTAATGCTTGAGGACAAAGTAGGAGATCAAGGAAACAAAAACAGTGACCCAAGAAACTAAACAACCAAAACAACCAAGTCACCATCATCCCACTAAGTGAGGTAGATTATGAAAATCTTCTTAAGCCAAAGCCACTGCGCTTAATTCTTCATCAGGTCTTTTGTAAGATCTAAGGGCTCCTCCCAGAATCTAAACAACAGAAATTTTTTTCACATAGAACATTAGCATAACAAGGCTGCCCCCTGTTGGATCTGGTTAGTTTCTCTATAGAACTAACTTTCGAAAAATCATCCCTTTTCAAGCAAAGGAGTTACATGACAACAAAAGGCATATACATCCTAATATTCAGATGGTCCAACGGTTCACTTTTCTTTGGAAACCGCTTTATTCTCACAGCAGGTTTCACAACAACTAAAGACAAGATCAAGTATTCCTCAAAGACTGATATAGTAGCCCTCCATTTCTATGCAGATATAAGAACAGAACTACTTTATAAATATATTTGCTATATCACATCAAGAAAGTTAGAATATAAGAAACAGCAGGCCAAAGAGCATTCCTACCAAAATCACCAGGGATGAATTCACACAAATTGCTTCGACCTGCTCTGCAAAAGAGCTCCAGGCATGCGAGGGGCTCTGGGAAGAACTTTGATGTCCGTCCCCTGCTGTTGATTTACCATTTTGCATATTAGATGTGATTTTTGTCTCGTGTACTTGAGTATCCATGGAGCAGCTTGTTTTCTTCACTGGTGACTGATCATCAAATGAAGTGGAACTGTCTTCGTCATCAGAAACTTGCTGATGCGTCTGCACAGCCCAAAGATCTATCCTCGGCATAAATATAACACTAGAACTAACATTGGCACATTTCACTACAAAATAAGTACAGAAGTGTTAGAACAAAATATGCCAAAGTATTACTTCACCGCACTGACTCCCAGCACTGACTATGAGAGTCCAATGTTACAAGGAAATAACTTTGTAATAAGTACAGTCTAGGAAAGACAAAACAAAGGGCATTAATTGCTACAGACCGGTGCCCCAAATCACATATTTCGATTCATTAGAACTTAGATGTAATTTGAAGAACCTTAATGTATATTTTTGTCTATTTTTTATGAATAACAAGGGTCAGACATTAGTAATCATGAACAGACCGTGGCTTGCAGAAGTAGCACAGGAAGAATTACACCACAATTCCAGTGTGTTGGACAATTAGGAAAGCACCCTTGCTCTATATAGAATTTCCTATTGTCAAGGGCAACTTCCAGTCTTCTACTATTGTATTTCCTGGGCACAGATTCAACCCAGTGATCTATACGAACAGTATAGCTAATTATATTAGCTGTTTCCAAGATATCTATGTAGAACATATCAAATTGAGAGTATGAAGGCCACAGGTACGTTACATTGTGGTAGACAGCCCACATACTCTAGTCAAGTTACTGATGTCGAACATTAATCTTTTAAAATACATCATCCTTCTTATTTATCCAAGTACACTGGGGACAGTTTCTCAATGTATGGAACTGAATGAGCAGCCAAGCTGACTTTCAAATCAGACATGCATCAACAATCAGTGAGGAAAGAAAAGTCAATTTGATTGCAGACGGTTTGAGACTAACTAGTGAGGAGATGCACATATTATGGGAAGTTTGGGATTGCAGCCAAAAGCATAGCTTGCTAATACTGCTGCACCACTTATTATGAGCTAAGTTCATAGTTTCTTTAGGCCAATATCGAAAAAAGCCATGAAACATACTCAATATCTGCGTTAGCCCTTGCACCACATCTCCATGTCCTTCTTGTGAAGCTGTAGCCAAATCAAGCTTATGGACTTCAACATTCCCAACATAACAATGAAGGAGGCAAGAAGCAAGATGCCGCTGACCAGATCTAGGACTTCCAGAAATTAATACTCGATATCCAGATTTTTTCCTTGATGAGAAAGGTATATTCCTCACTGAACCAGTACAACTGCTGCAGCTGTACGTCACAGAAGCTTCAGAGTTCACATTTTCATGATTCTCTCCAACACCAAAAGCATCAGATTCGCCTATAACAATATCTGCCAAGGAAAGTTGTCTTTCAATCTCCTTGCCAACTTCAGCTTCTTGTATGAGAGCATGCAAATGAGACCGCCAGTGATGATTAGGCAATTTCTTTCTATCCAATGCAGAAAATATCGTGTTTTTAACTCCAGCAGCAGCTTTAGAAAGAGCAGGAGGCAATGAAACATGCTCATCAAGACAAAGAGAAACAAGCAGCGTAGATAGTGGCTGCAGCAGGCAAGGAATGAGGTGGCATGGAAGAGAGGATGATGCTATGTCAGTAGCAGCTATTCCTGCTTCTCTACGAGAGCATGGAGGTGGGGAACTTGATAGAGCCTCCAACCAATCTCTCTCCCCAACTGCAAATGAAGGAAGAGGCACCCGTTCACCGCAAGAAGAATTCTTTCCAGCAGCAGATAAAACATCTTGTAAAGGAAAGTTCCGCTTCAAAGCAATAATAGCTGCCTGCGTACACAGAGCCTGCAGATCAGCACCAGCAAATCCGGCCGTCTTTACAGCAATCCACCTTAACAAAGAACCTGAAACAGGTTTTGGCCACTTTTGAGTGTGAAGTGACAGAATGGCAGCCCTATCTTCTAAAGATGGCAATGGGAAATATATTTCCCTGTCAAACCTCCCAGGGCGCCTAAGTGCTGGATCAACAGCATCAGGCCGATTTGTGGCACCTATAACTACAACCGAGCCACGAGACTTTAAACCATCTAATAAAGCAAGGAGAGTTGATACTACTGAACTATGTGTCTGATCTGATTGCTTTGTGCGGCATGGTGCTAATCCATCTATCTCATCAAAGAATATTATGGAAGGTTGACATTTTTCAGCAACATGGAACAAAAGCCTCAGCTGACGTTCAGCATCACCAACATATTTTCCTAAGCAATCTGCACCTTTCCTGGCAAAATATGCTATTCGTTTATCACCACGAGCACATGAACCTATTAAGGAACGCACTACAAGAGTTTTACCCGTTCCAGGATAACCATGCAAAAGGACTCCTCTAGGAGGCGTAATGCCCAAGTTATCAAAAAATTCAGGATACAGAAGGGGTAATATGACGACCTCCTTCATGCATCTGATGACATCTTGAAGGCCTGCAACAGATTCCCAACCTGCAAACAGTTTTTGATTCTCTTTATCTGTGCCTCCTATGTAGACAGGCGAAATTCTCATCAAATCTCGTTGGAGCCTCTTGCTCTCTCTTTTCAAGAATTCTTCATCTTCACCGCAATTTTCCAACCATTTCTCTTCTACCTCAATATCCTTCCGCCAAGCATCATTAGATAGCTTCCTGTGTTCCATCTTCATTTTCTTAGCCTTCATTCTCTTTATCCGATCTGCCATCTTACTACCGAAAGGTTGGAAAATATGACGATGATCAATGCAAGCTATGAGAAATTTTCGATGATCAAAGATGCAACCATCAGCTCGAGCACAAGGCTGCAAAGCCCAGCATAAAATAAGTGTCACCAGATAGGTTTTGAACACAACCATGTATAAAATAATTAATGGTTATTCTGCAAAGTCTGCCAGAAAGACATGAAAAGACCACTAAAGAAATTAGAACACCAACCAAGTGGTAAGTTTTAGGACACCTATCAACACGGCATCCAATTGTTGCTCCAGGTCTCCCACAGCGGCTGCATTTCAGTGCCCTTCCTCTACAAAGCGCAGCCCTCACATTTTTCAAGCATCCCAGACCAGCAAAGTACACCTGAAAACACTGATACCAAGCATGGAAGCTTGTTGGAATCACATCGTCATATTCAACCAGCTTAGCTTTGAAAAGGATCAATCACATTATTGTATCATATTAAAAGAAGACGGGATTCTACAGAGAAGAAACCAAAAGTTGTCTCATAAAAACAAACCCACATACCAAGCGAAGCATAGACAGTCATCATTTCCACTAGATGATATTTTCAAAAGTGTCAGGTAAAAACAAACACCACAGATCAAAGTACCACGTGGCTTTCAATTTAACAAACTTCATTCAGGCAAAAGCCTATGCTACTGCTATTGAACCAAAGAAAGAGCACGCAAGGGGGCGGGGGGTGATCCTACTCTGCAAAGCATCATACTCCAAAGCATACTAAAAGAAGTGAGAACTAGTCGAAAGCATCATAAACAGAGATAAAATAAAAAAGAGATACTACTCTGCAAAACAAAAGATGGAACCAAACCTCTGGACTCCAAACAGCGCACTGCTGATGAACCCATGTCCCAGCAATGCCATATCGATCATTTATCGGGCCTAAAAGACGTCCAAGCCACCCTGGCTCATCGGCAAAACCATCCCATATGTCATAGTTTGCTTCATCGGAAGCTGAAGAGCCGTTGGATGCTTCATTTTCACTTTCACCTATTTCATGTGTTGACCTCTTTGGAGGCTTACCATCGGTACCACCTCCACATAATCCACACCGTCTTCCCTCTTTGATCCGTGAATATATGGGCCTTTCACCAGAATGTTGAGAGGTATTTTTATCCTCTTTGGGGTTCCCTACACCATCCATAAGCTTCTCATCAAGCTTGACCAAATTCGAATCTTCACCATCGTGGGGGCCTCCTCCAACGTCATTGATTGATAAGTCAGCAACCACCTCATTCAAATCAACCATTACAGATTCGTCCATGTGCTCCCCTAGTTCCACATCGTCAGTAA
The DNA here is from genome assembly GCA_014182735.1 of Corymbia maculata. NCBI lineage: Eukaryota > Viridiplantae > Streptophyta > Magnoliopsida > Myrtales > Myrtaceae > Corymbia > Corymbia maculata. The sequence continues at coordinate 8,453,603 of CM024687.1, read as the reverse complement.
CTGTTATGCAGTCATTGACAGCACAATCCCCAACTGCTTGATTAGAGTTAGACAGCTCTTCTGGTTTTTCCACAACCAAGTCCGTGGCATTGACATCTGCTTTTTCATCCTCTTTTTCATCCTCACGGATATCAAGCATTTCACCTTCTAAAGGCATTACTTCTCCACAGTCATTCCCTTCGTCCGTCGTTTCATTATCCCAGGTGACATCCATCTTCTCAGAAACTAGGACATTACCTCTGGTCCTTGAAGCACCTGCCATGTTAAACCTCCGCTTTCTCTTCAATTTTACCTTCAGTGGGCGCTCAACTTCCGGTTCCTCTATCTTGTCAACCATTTCAACTTTTCCCTCCATCAAAACTCCCTCTATCCTCTTACATTCCTTTTCTACTCCATCCATTTCCGTGAAAAGCTTTCTCCTGGGAGAATTTCGCTCCTTGTTCCGCCCAAAGCCGACTCTCCTCCTGGATCTCAGCCTCGACCTCCAAGTCCCCGGAGTCTCTTCATCTTCCCAATTGTCAGACTCGTCCTCCTTTACCTGTCGAGACAACGCTCTCGCATTCTTCTCACGATTCAATCTCCCCTTCTTACCAAGCTTCCGCCTCTTCTTCGGGGGTGGAGGCGACGCATCCAACAATACCGGAGCTCGACGCGCCCTCGAGCTCCGCCGAAGCTCAGAACCGGCTCCTCCTGCCGCCGATGCCACCGCCACCTCCTCATCCTCGGCGGCTGGCCTATTCGATTCGGCATGGTGGAGCTTATACGTCTCCTCGCATATGGCGTCGAGCCGCTTATGTTTCGTGCGAGTGCGAGAGGCCGAGCAATGAGGAGTCTGCTGCTGCTGCTTCAGAGACGAAACAGGGGTGGATTTGACTCTCATGACAAGAATCCCCTCCCGTCCCCCGACACCACGCCCGTTCCTCTCCAATCTCTCTATCTAGGGCAGGCAGGCAGGCAAGGCACCGATCAAATCCCCTCAGCCGACCGATGCGCGGCTCGACGACGCGAGGAACAGGAGGACGCGGACGGTCGGACGATCGGTCATTGGCGAATCGCCGCGTCCACGGCCGGATTCACTGTAGCGAATGAACAGCGGGCGAGAAGAACGGGACACCTCGAACCCTAGAATCGATGTCGCGCGGCTTTCGAGCGGCGGTTCCGATCGAGTTGATTCGCCGGATATCGGAGCTCGCCGGCGATTGCGGAGATTGCTCCGAGCGGAAGCGCGCTGCGTGTGTTTTTTTTTGTGTTTGCTGGCGTTTATCGCGTTCTGTTTCTGATGCTCGCGAAGGAGAACTAGGGCGTACGAACAGAGTAAGAAAGCAACTCTCCCGACCAAACCATTGATATTTTCGCGCTACTCCTACGCGCGTGTAGGCACGGCCCATACTGGACGCTTCGAATATGCGTAAGTATTTTCGGTTTTTTAAATATTATTTACAAAATTAAAAATCTTTAAAGCTTCGTTCGTGAATAAGGCGACGTGAATGCACGGTATCATTCTCCGATTTTAGTTAAATAGGATCCTCCATCTTCCTGATAAATCAAACGGAATACCGAATCAGCCTCTACACATAATCAAGTACTGGTGGGTTTATTCAAAAACAAATGGCCTGACTGATTTGATAATTGTGCGGCAATTTTATAAATATAATTCTTGACAGTTGATGAGAGTAAAATTCTAAATTTTGTGGATAAGACTCAACTTCGCAGGAACAACTTGGCCTTTATAAGATCGTCATTAAGATTGACTTTAAAGTTTGCACCGAATTTATTCATTACCTCCTAAAGAAATACTTTTTATTTTATCGGATAATATGATAGGGATAATGGATTTGCAAAATCAAATTCTTTTATTCAGCTTTAGCCCTTTTCCGTATCAGAAAACAAGTAATCATTTACACATTACCATAAATTATAGATGTTCGGAATTATATGAATATAATCAGCCTGAAAAAGGAAATTCATCAATTTCATCCTGGAATATGTGCTTTCAAAGTAACGGAAAGCCAAAATTTTCAGCGACGCGCCTCGTTGAGAGCGTGGGATTGAATTTGAAGCGAATGGAAATTGGCAGCGATGGGCGTTTTGCTGGGTCACTTTCCAACCAAAATTTTGCCGCCAAATAGGAAGGCCACATACGGACGAAGGTGCGATGGAAATATTAAGGGGCGGGGGGAGAAGGGCTCGGGACCAACGGCACTTTTGCGGGGCAGGCCTCTTTTGTAATTTGATGTTGGGGGCACATCAAAACGTGGCAGCACCACTAGTTCCTAATTTCTAATTACATTAATGGCTCTTTTTATTTGAAAAAATAAACGATATATTAGTTTTCGATAACCGACAAAAAGAAATACATTGTAGTTTTCGATAGGACTAAGAGGGCATATTTATTCGCCCCCCCCCCCAAAAAAAAAAGAAAAAAGACAAACAAAAAGAGCATATATTTATTGAATTACGTCGTTGTTCATTCATCTCAACTCTCAAGAACAATTTATCTTAATAAAGAGAAGAAGAAAGGTTTCTGTCTTCAATTCTCAAATACTTCTTTGTTGTATCTACGGCCCCAACCACACAATTTCTTTTCTTTTCCCCCTTTTTAACAGTAGTGTCCTCATAGGTGCCGAACCACCCCCACTCCTCTCTCTCTCTCTCTCTCTCGGAAACCAACGCTTCAATGGAGTTAAATTCGTCAACGGAACCGGTTCTTGCGGTCCGACTCCTCCCGGGCGGTGAATTTTTTGGCGAGTCTTCCGGCAGGGGAAGACTATGGTTCTCCATTGGTGTCCCTTTTGTCCTTTACTGATCTGTTGCCTTCGGAATCCACGGCCAGATATGGCTTCTTATGCTTCTCTCTCTCTCGTGCTCTCTTCCCTCTCTTCTTCCAATTCCTTCGCTTTCAACCGCAAGGAGATCGAGAGGTGGGGATTTACAGGATGGAGACGAGACGCCAAAGGACCTTACATTGGAGGTCGACGACGCGAAGCTCTTTAAGCCAGGGAACATTGATGACTTCGTTGATGACAGCGCCGGGGAGGGCAGTTGGGGAGGGATGTCGAGAGAAGGGGCGTTTGAGGTCTCGGTTATTGTGTGTACTGATGTTCCGTTGTTTTCTTGCAAGTTTGGAGTTTTGGGTGGCGTTTGCGAGTGAATGGCGGGAGACACCGATAAAAGGACGACACCTGGCAAAGTGCAGCTAAACCTTGCCCAATCAAAAAGCCGGAACGCCCTCCATAATACACAGAAATTAGCCGTTCAAAAACAAAACTTTTGTCACCAGCAGTTATATACGATTTTGGTATGCAAATTGAACTCTATCAGGAGACTTGGGGCTCCTCCATGCAGTGATTCTCATAACGGCACCATTGATAAGCATGCGCTGCAACACCCTTGCTATGTTCTTGGTATCATCCATTCCGAGATGGTGACTTCCCTGGACCGATATATCTAGTTGCCTCATCATTGCCATCATTCCTCTGGCCTGTCGTAATTATATAAGCAACGTATCAAGCAGAAGAAGAAACGATGCACCATGAAAAGAAAATGAAAAAGGTGCAGTTTGGTCTCATGATGAATGATTCTCTAACAAGAACCTCAATCATGTAACAAGAACCAGGCTGCTTTTTTAACTCCTGGTATGTTCGAAGAGCAAAGTCCCAGCAAATCAATGAGGTATGCAACAAGTGCCAAATCTCAAAAGTTACGTGTGAGAAGTTGAGCATGAACTTACCTCTCTGTGGTAGAAGTTTAGATAGACATCCTTCAGATTGATCCATTCCATGAAATATCCAGGAAGTTTTATCCTCGAGACTTTGCATTGCTGAGGGACCTTAGTTTTCAAATCCCAATTTCCGCTAAAAAGAAACAAAGGAAATATACATTAGCAAACCCACGGTTGGCTCTATTTTCCATCTTTCAGCGGATTAGTCAATCACAACTTAGGTCACCATATTACAGAGAACAGCTTTTCCCCCCTCCTTTCAAAATATATCTTCCCCATAGCTCAACACTCTCCCTTTCTCTGTAATTTTAGACAGTTCAGTTCTAGAAAAGGGTTGCTAAAATGCACTGGGACAGATTAAATATAAGTCAGTGAAAGAAGTGTCAACATATATACACGTGCATGTGGGCATCTGAACTAGACTAATTGATAGGAGACACTTGCATTCTACAGTTAAACAAAACATAAACAAGTAAACAAACTTCAATACATGGTCAAGGGCAGGACAAAAATAAGCCAGGTAGGTCAGCTTCTCTATCCTGGTCTTTATCCATCTCAGAAATGTTTTGCCAGAAAAAGTCTAGGATGGATGCAAACCACATTATGCATGCTGCTAGTCAATATTGGCGAATTAAAACTTGGAACCTTCAATGTTGCAGCCAACCAATAGGAGCCAGTAATAAGATATCAAGCAGAATAGTGAGTGATTGTGCTTGCCATATTAGGAGTTAGGACTAAAACTGACATTCATTATTAAATTACCTTTTCTGATCTATCAGGCATTTGAGGTGCATATTAGCTCATCTCAAAGCATATTGCTGTTGAAAAAATAATAATCAACTTATCACAGGCTACTAAATACTGACAGGAAGCACAGCACAAAATATTTCTCTCTGATTTCAGGGTTCATTATTAACATAGCTTCCAGTCTGTCAAAATTCTTTTCTGTGTCTGAAAGCCAAACATTCCATGATGAACACATGGTAACTCACCAAGTTACAAATGCTGCCCGATTAAGCTTGCCTCCTTGCTCCTTAGCCCAAAGATGATGTTGAGCCAACCAAGTTTCAAATTCGCCAATGACTTCTTCAAATGGTATTGCTGTATCATGCCAGACACTGCACATTCACATTTACAGACGAGTATTCACAATTATATGTCAGAGAAAATTTGCTACTAAATTTCAAAACGCATCAAATTATTTTTATTGCACTATACCATTGTAACAATTAATCAGGCAGAAAAACTACTAGGTGGCAACAGTAAAATTGTGGTTCATAACCTACTGCACAAGCCAAGCATGATATAGTAGAAAAGCAAACCAAGAACTTACCGATCAACCCCAAATTTCCCATATTTTCCTTCGATATACTCATTTACTCTAGTCTCAGACATCTGTGATGGCCTTACGAACCTGAAAACTAATTATGAGAAGAAAAATTAAAATGCAAGCAAAAGAATCCATCATAAATTCCATCAACAAAATTAATAAGAATAACACAGAAAAATTGATCACAAATATAGACCACAGAACATAGTAAGAGACCAGACTCGTTATCACAAACTAGATAATAACGAACATATTTCACAAAAAACAGAGGACACGTATTCCTTGTCCTGTTCTACTCCGTTGCATAATATGAAGATGCAATTGCTCTGCTCCAACAGAAAACAAAACTTCAAACTTCGGAATTTGCCCCACAAACACAGCAGAAAGAGTGAATTAACCAAAAGAGTTCAGATTGGAAAAGGAGAGAAAATATTCATTAACAGATAATGGCCCATGGGCCAAAAAGAAAAAATGAACAAGGTTTCAAAACACATTCTCAGTTGACATTTGGTCGGAAGAGTAAAACGTGTATACAAAAATCCACATTTCCAGCATTCTACAATCAAACAGTTGAATTGGAATTCAAGAATTAGGCAGAGTAGGACCTGTGGAACAAATCTATGATGCTCAGTGATTTAGCATCAATTATCAAGACTGGAAATTCCAGAATCTCGACTTTTCCTTCCAAATCAAGCACCAAAAAATGATCCAGGTCTTGAGGGCACACATGCTCAAGGTCAGCATCACTAACTTGAAGATCTCTGGCGGCATTGTGATTAAACTTCTCAAGGTGCATAGGATCATCCATCTGAAAGTCAGAATAACTTCGGTTAGACAACTGAAACCGAAAATGGCTCATACTGAAGCCCCACATGCTCGCTGCAGTGACGTTGAATGCTTCAATGGATCCAAACAAATCCCCGCTCCCAGGAACTGACACTGTTATCTCAATTTAAGTGGTGGGAAATACTAATTAACATACAGTGGAAGTTAAAAGTCGGGCCACAGAAATCAAAAGTGCAGCGATCACAAAAGACCAAAGAGACGGCATCCAAGCATCCAAATTCCTTAATGACCCCCAAAAAGAAGAAGAAGAGCATCCAAATTCCTCATCACCTTCCAGAAATCCCAACTACACGCAGATGGGACTATTATTCGGGTGCAATCGCGGTGAGCGAACCAATTTCCAATATCAGGCAATTGCTATGCACGAATGCAAACCTCCTTCCATTGAGCCACGAAGAAGGTATGAACAGCCACTGAGGAATTTCGTTCGCCGGAGAAATGAGGAACGTTTTGAAAAAGAGAGCAAACCAGACGGATGGAAACTAGGACTTCACCACCATAGACCATGGAAAACACGAATTTAAGAAGCGTAAAAACGAGATAACTTCCAGCAACGTATAAGAAAGGCGGAGAAACTAGTACCTTGGTGCACTTGCCTTGGGTGTGGTACAAACACATCGGCCTCCAGCGACCGGCGTCGCGAGTGTGAGTGCTCGTGGACGGCATTTGGTCGGGGCGAACGGGTTGGGACGGGCTCGACATGTCAGAAGCGCTCGAGAGAGAGGAAGCAGAGAGACCCAGGGCGCGAGGTGCAGCGAGGGAGGAGGAGGAGGAGAGGGAGGGGGAGAGAGAAGGGAAGCGACGAGGCGAAACCCTAAACAGAGGAAGGACTCGGGACAGAGATGAAGAAGCCATCGTTTCTCGGTTTTGGATTTGGATTGCCGGTCGTTCTTCGCGGGCGCAATTCATGTGGTGCGTTCGCGGTCGGGTCGCTACTTGAAACGGAGTGCAAATTATCTGATCTGGCGGTCATTGCTAGATATGGCTGGCCGGCGACCACGAAGGACGAGGTTCGGTCTTCCAAAAAAGGACAGCCTAAGACCTTCATAACAGTGATGTTTTCTCAACAGCATTTAACTAAAGTAACTTCTTGATATATTTACTTTTACATTAGACGTTGCCAAATATTATTTGCATTTCAAAAAATTCAAACTTAGTAAAATCATTTGCATTTCCTCAAAAGCTGTCTCCAAAAGATTTCCCCAAAATGACCCAAACGTGACTTTGAAATCTTCCTAGACCATAACACGAGCTATTCCCCAAAAAGAAGAGGGAAAAGGAGCAACACAAGTGTACCATTTCAAGCAAATTATAAATGCCTTTGCGCAGGTACCCACTGCTTTGACCACAATCTCAGACAGACTTTCCTACGGAGAGGGCAACAGCAAGAATTAAACTTCCACCAAGAAAACTATCGATGTGGCAAGAGGCCAGCCTTTTCTATGTGCTTGAACCACAATCCTCGGCAGTTACCGACCTATCTGTTGAATACCACCCACGATCATGAAAGGACAAAAGAAGTATGAAACATTACGAGGGACAGTAAATAGAAAGTGATGATGGATTTAAATTAACATCTTCTGTACAAAGTCATTTCTATTTAGCAGTTGGCGAAAAACATTAGCAAGCCTAGTTGCTTTTTCCAGAATGCTTTGGTCAACGATAGTCAGAATCATCTCCTTCTTCACCAAGCGCAGTAAAATCTTCGAAGACTTCAGTCCCAGCATTCCGTTTGCGCATCTCCTCAATTTCGTAAAGTAACACAGGGTCGCAACTCACTTTATCTGCCAACAGTACCTTAGGGCAACCTGGCAGCAAATGACAAAGGAAAAATACATGTTTCTGTTACTCTATGGAATGAAAGTGAAAAAGGTAAAACTTGAGATTGAGATGGGCAGGCAAAACTTCAATATATTCAAAAGAAGCGAATCCCCAATTGAAAAGATTGTCTGGGTACCTCCAATAGGACACTTTGAGTTCCCACCCTTGGACCTTATATGCTGCAAGATAACCTCTTTTTCATATATATGCTTGCACTCCACACTGCACAGAGTAGGCGGACCTATAAGTATAACAGGTAAACAAACCACCAGACAATCCAATAAGAGACTTCAAAAGGAATGGCAAAACCATATATTGCTAGAAAGAACTCTGAGCCTTCCTTCTCTGACTTTACTTTCATCACTTGAGCCCAAGTGAAAAAACTGACTTCACTTTCTAAGATGAGTAGTTTGTCATTACTTATCCAAGATTATCATCCAGAAATGAGTTTTTGATTCTGCGAGTGGGAAGTTTTCAGAAGTGAACTCTTGGAAAATACTCAAATCATCCAGTGGTTCTAAATAAACCAATCCATCGCCGGCAAGTTCACACAAAGATTAATATAATGGCCTAGTATTTCATAAAAAATGCACAATTGACTAATTGTATGAAAACATTGTCCCAGATTAATTAAATTAATCATACTTTGCCTTCATCATAGTGAAGGATTAAGTTACCCGAGATCCTTCCTGAGGGCAAGAGTTTCCACAACGTAAAATCCAAACTTTGAGTCAATCATCAAATAGGAAATTCAAAGTTGGGAAATACAGACCAACAGGAGTTGTCAGGAGACTCCAGTCATCAAATTATACCATGAATTTTCATCGTAGCTTGACAAAATGGAAGCAAGTGCAGTACCTGCGAACAGGAGCCGACAGTTCAGTAACTGGCTTTCCACTCAATGGGCAAGTGACATTCAAAAGGTTGCTCTGGGTACTGGTCATGATGATATCATCCTGCTCTTCACCAGGCATAGGCTGGCCACGATGATGAACATTCTGCAAATTCAAAACAGGAAAAAGAAGAAGGACAATGAGAAAATACTTCTCTCAGAAGATGATGATTAAGACATGGTTATCAACAGCAAATTTTCCATAATGACAACCAATGTATGACAGATGGGATATTTTCCATCTGAAAACCTCATCTTGCTGTAGGAGAATATAGCCATAAAAGATACAGAGACTAGATCACGAATACTAGAGCCAGAGGGGAAATTTCAGTTAGAGAAGTAGAAGTCATACCCATACTGCTTCCCTAAATTGGCGTATTAATTGGTGGTTTGGTGGATCTGTTGATGAATTTGACTTTTGCTTTGCAATCTCGTTGTCGAACAGCTTACCAAAATCAGTTAGCTGCATTTTGGATATCAAAGCAAATATTTATTGGCTAAAACACCAAGCAGAAACACCGTACTTTACTTTCCAGCAGGCAGAACATTCCCCCAAATAAAGGAATTAACTACCTCAGCACCAGGCTCATATGTATCACCAACAGATCTGATGGCTGTTGACAAATGCATACAATCTCCATAAGTTTGCAGCAACTCCACAGCAGCATTTTCAAGTTCTTTCACCTGGCGAATGACAAGCAATCAATTCAGCAGGTCAAATACCATCATGCTAGTTAGGGGATGATCAAATGACTTAATGACCCATCTATATAGCCACAGTCCACAGAGTTGTATCAACTCCTGTGAATCTACTTTGCATTGCAAGCTGAGGTTGCTTATATGACACAATTAATTATGCCAACTAAGCCCAAATGGTTGGCCAAAAGAAAAACTTGGCACAAATGTACTATAGCAACAAAGCTCAAGCTTGTTTATAATGCAATCCAGAGACTTAGTCAGCATAGACCATAGAGTCAGAGTCAAAGAATACTTGCTTTTCTGCTATTTTGCAGCCTGCATCGTCACAGTACTTTCAGTAACTTGTGACAGAAAATCAAGTATTCCCATGTGACATGAGGAACAGTAAGAAAACATCCCACTAAATTATAATTAATACTTCACAGAAATTAGACTTGGCAAGAACCCAACAGGGTTGAGCTATATGCTTGAATCTAGCAGCAGATAAATAACTTTTAAAATCATAATTTTTTCCCTTTTCTTTTAACAAAACTACAGCACAGTCCAAGGGAGCATAAAACACGGCACATAATACCCCAGAGAAATAATATCATAGTATTCTGCAATACCCCAAAAAAAGAAAAATCTGCCAAAAAAGTCTGATGAATGTATGGACAGGAGGTAGAAATTGATCAACAGACTAAATTCTCCTAATCCAAAAGGTACCTTTTGAGTCTCGTTGTCTTTCTCCAGAGCAACAGCAACCTCCTTTAAAATGCGGAAAGCCTTCAAAATTTCCTGAAACGCACAAAAATAGATAAATCGAAACGTGCAGTAAACCCCTAAATATCTTCAAAGAGCAAGGACAAGAACCATCGGAAGCAATTCGAAATCAACACAGGCGGACAGCGCAGACCTGCAATCAATTGCGATCAAGCGCTATTTCCTCGTTACATTCCAAGAAAGAAAGAACGGCGTATGCCGCTAATCCTAGGGTTAAAAACCCAGAGCGAGCCGAGCCGTGTCGACCTTAAATTTTAAACGAGAAAAGACCGAAGCCGAAGATTAAAAAACGCGTCGGTCGAAGAGGATTGATGGGGACCGAGGGAATTACAGCGACGAGAGACTGATTATCGTCCTGGAGCGTCACGGCGGCGTGCCGGATCCGTCCGGTGACGCCACCAGCCCGCGACGCCGAGGTCGATGCCATCTGAGTTCGTCTCGATCTCTCTCCGCTACTGAATACGAATGCTGGTCTCGGACGGATTCTTCAGTTCGTCGCTCCTCCCTCTCGACGGAGTCTGAAGGTAGAAGAAGTTCAAGCTCGTGCTCGAAGGCGTTCGCTTTTTTGGAGGGAAGTCGGGGAGGGAAAGAACCAGACAAAGCTGCTTGAAACGCACCGTCTCATCATTCAGCTCATTAATTTAGGGACTCAAAGCGCCATCATTTTTAAAGATGATCGATTCCCCATCCAGTCTAATTTCAAGGGGGAATCACAAACCTGACCGCACCGATTCCCCATCCAGTCTAATTTGGAAAGGGGGAATAGCAAAAAAATGAAACCATTATTAAAAAATAAAAAATAATAGAAAATTATTTTAGAAATTTATTATTTTTAAGAAATAAAAATATGTTTTTTAATTAAAAATAGTCAATTTTCTCTCTCAATCCGATTCCCTCTTGAAATCGAGAATCAAACCAAAAATTGCCGATTCCATTTTTATGGAACTAAGAAATGGACTGATGCCTTTGGGAACCAGATCAAATTGGCCAGTCTAATCTACTCCGACTGATTCCCAATTTGGGCAGTCCGATATGCTTATCCCTAATCATTTTTCTAAATAAAGACTTGAAATGAACTTTATTTCAAATAAGGCTCTAAAGTGCCCTAATTTTCTAAAATAAGGGTTTCAAGAAAAACTCATTTCAAATAGAAATTTAAAATAGTTATGTCAGTTTCAAAAAAGCCTAGCTCACTAGCTGATAAGGCCATTTTTATCTTTTACTTTTTTAAAAATTTATTTCTCATTTTTTTTTTTTTTTGTATTAGATGATGATGACAATGATGATAGAATGGGAAGGGAAAATGGCGAGGGGTTGCTGGTCATCCCCCACCATCACTACCCCTTCCAAGCAAAGTTAAGGCAATGGCAGTGAGGGCTTGTAGAGCCCTCGTCATTTCCTCTTTCCTTTCCCTTTTCTTTATTTTTTTTTTTCATCTAACACAATGTTTAAAAAAGTAAATGACCAAAGTGCCCTTATTAGCTAGTGAGCTAAGCACTTCTTTGAATTGACATGATTACTTCATATCCTTATTTAAGAAAATGAGGGTATGTCAAGTCATTATTTAAATTTTTTCTAAAAATAATTTATTCTAAGTTTGATTTCTATTCAAAAAAAAAAAATAAAGATGGATGAAAGAGAGGTAATCTAAATAAAAATATTTAATGTGGAATGTGAGATAAAGATAAATAGGATTTTCTTTCATAATGTAAAATTTATATTCCTTAAATTACAAATTTTTAAGTTAATAAAACTAAAATATAAATATAAATAATATTTATATTCTAATATAAGAAAAAGAAAATTCATAATAACAAAAAAAACAATAACTTTCACTTTTTATTTATATGTTCAAATTTCTTTATATTTTGTTTGTGTATGCATTTAGTAGTTATATTCATTAGATATTTTAGATACATGAGTTTTTAGGTGCATTATTATAGTTTGTTATTTAACAAAAAATTGATTAAGGAACGACAAAAGGGAATAAATAAAATAAATAAATAAAAGAATTAAAGTACAAGAATCCAGATTTTAAATCTGCAAATTCAAACTTGAAAATGATCTCATGATTCTCAAAGAATGAGGTTCAAAGAGACACCTGAAAAAACCCACCCTCTCATTCTCATTCTCTTTTGTAGTTCTTTCTCAAAGCGCATAAAGACCCATTTAAATATGGCCATAAAGGGTCATAAAGACAAAGAAAGCCCGACCCATTTTGACCCATTTAATATTTAAATGGATCATAAATAAGTTAGGCACTCATTGTCGTCTTGCTCCCACCACTCATATAATAGCTCCTCCTCTTGCTTGCACGGTGGCGCTGTTGCGCGTGGTCATCACCATCGTTGGATGGTGGCTTGACTGGCCATCAAAATCCAAGCAAGTCTCGTTCTTCCATATTGTGCGTAATTTTTTAAAAATAAAAATAATTTAAAATATTTAAAATAAAAATTATTAATAATTTGATTTTTTTAATATTAAAGGAATATAAATGAAAAAAAATTATAAGAATAATTTTTCCTAAGTTTAGCTAGAAAGAGAAGTGTTTTAACAATATGGGTAGTCGGGTTTGGATGGTATGGGTTGAGTTTGGTATGGGTCAAAAATTATATACTATATTTAAATTGGTCATAGATGGGTTAATAGGTCAATTTGGGTTTGACCATTTATAACCCGACCCAAACCCGACCCAACTCACCCGTTTAACAGGTCTAGTTCACATCAAAACTCCACGAAAAATCTCATGGGTATCGTTGTAGCCCATTTACATCCATTATTATGGCTGAACATGTGGTTTTAAAATGTTGCAATGAACTCCTTTGCCATTAAAGGTTTAAATCGTACAATAATCACGGATCGATTGCTCGAGGTTGTCTATATTTGTGCCTTCATGGTTTCTTTAATAGTAAATAATGAGAGATTATTATCATTTTCATTTGGTATTTTTTTAGTTCATTTACAATGATATACTTATCAAACAATTGATGGGAGAAGACATAAAAATACCTGGTTTTATTTATGTGATTTACCAAATGATAGGTAGAATACAGTAAAATCCAAATACAACCAACCTTGACTCTACTCGAGTATAATCAAGCTTAATTTTTAAGCTAAAGCTTAACTTTTATAATTTTCAATCAAGTTCAGCTCGAAACTTGAACTCAAATTCGAACATATAAGTAAATTATTTATTGTTATCCCCTTATTCACAATTATAAATGTGTGCGTGTGTGTATATATGTGTGTGTATTATATAACTAAGTATGAGCATGCACTTAATCGACTGGTTTTGAAAGCTACTCAAACTCCAAAAGAGAACGAGCCCAGTTGGAGCAATATGCCAGTCGAATTCGAGAAGTTGGGCCCGTTTATACCAGCAAGCGCGTATAAATGGATTAGGTTCATGACAAAAATCTCCCGCTGAATACATTATTAAGTAGAGTTGTCAAATACAATCGAACTGGATCGAACTGAAATGAGGCTAACTATTTAGGTCGGGTTTCTTTCAATGCTGATAATAGATTAAAAATAAGGAGGTGCATAAGTAGCTTCTGTTTGGTTTGGAACCAGAACCAAATCGAAGGTACTTTAAACCATACATTGTTTTCGTTTTAGAGAATGCCTTCCAAGAAAGTCTTCATCATCGCTGTCTTTTGCACCTTGACCCGACCTGAATTGTCACAAACACAAGTGTACCAAATATGATTGGGTCAGTTTTGATATCATGAAATTCCAAATCGTCAATCCCCTAAACTCAAGTATAAATCAACAATCCTATAGTTGCACTGTCCATTCAGATCTCGACTTACACATATTATGTGATCCAAGAGGTTACGATGATAATGTTCAGATCTGTAATCATATATTTAGATTTAGACAAGCTTTCCCATCCAAACGTATTGAAGTCTACGCAGATTGCTAGATTTTGTACAAGGTACACCAAGAGGTGTGCCTTTTTCCATCACAGGACACATATGGTCATCCGTACTCAAGAGCTGCTATATGTAAAACATTATTAATGTACCAAGACTCCATCGTTTACGCAAATTGATTGTTTATATTGTTGGCAAAAATAAATGAATGTCCATCCATGAAAAAATTTATACATAAATTATTATTAAATAATGAAAATATTCTTCATTAATTAATTATTTCAATCAATACAAGCGATCATTTTTAGCAAGATACTTTCCAGATTTTTCATTTTTTGCGAAACAAACTAAACTTAAAAGACAAAGCTATTAATGATTGATCGCGACTCATTTGTTTAGATATTTGTAGACCATCACATCACTTATTAAATCAATTTCGCAAACTCTAGCGTGGCACATTCCCCATATATGTGCATGCATGTAGTTTTATTGGCCTCAAGCACGAAACATGAGATAAGGTAGCAGCCGTTCTTGAATTGGAACGATTCCGATAGGAACAAGAAGACTGCAACTTGCTTCTCATCAAGCCGATGGGAGCAACTCTCTTATTCCTCTTTGCAAGTTGATATTTGCCCTTCGTATAGGCTTGCCCTAGCTAGTCATTCAACCATGGCTCCTCCCAGAGGCCCAACTAGCCTCGTTAAAATTACATCAATGCCCATGCACAAAATAAAGTCTTCATCTATATCTATATATATCTATATCTAGATCTATATCTATATCTATATAGATAGATAGAGAATGCTTTTGACTTTTGAAAAGAATAACTAAGACAGGCTATAGAAATTTCCATCGACTGTACATTTTATTGATAGGTTATGAGTTACTGATATTGCCACATGTGAAATTAACAAAAATTAAATATGGGTGGTCTATACTTATAACCCATCATATATATGCATGCGTGTATGTAACTGAAGGATTCCTTTGTGAAATTAAAAATGACAATGACTAAATTTCCGTGTGTGCAAAAAACCTACCGTGAGAACGTTGATTAAAATCATACATGAAAATGACCTTTCTTTCCAAAAGAAAATACAATTTCGTCAAGAGAACATTGGTGATATGGTCCGAAATCAATTACATTAGGATCAACTCGGACACCCGACGATCGATCTCTCTTTCCATCTCCTCTCTCCTCAATCCAAGCGCGACCCATTATTAGTCAACATCCAACAGGCGTAGAGATCGTCGTCGCCGCCGGCCTCCATTCGCAACAGCTTATTGCCATCGTCCCAATCACACCAATTCACGTCGCCCTCGTCGAAAACACCCCTCATCGGAACCTCAGGGACGGCGCTGTTGCTGCTCTCGCTGTGGTTCTGGCCGTTGGTGCAAGTCGCGTCTAGCATCTCCCGAGCCCTGTCAAGCTCCTGGCGGAGCGACGCGACCTCCCGCTCGAGCTTCCGCTTCTCTCCCATGGCGTCGTCGAGCTTGAGCTTGAGGGCGCCGCAGTCGAGCTCGAGGGTCTGCGTCCGCCACCGGGCGCGCCGGTTCTGGTACCAGATGGCGACCTGCCTGGGCGAGACGCCGAGCTCGGCCGCGAGCTGGAGCTTGAGGTTCGGGTCGAGCTTCTTGTGGGTGGCGAAGCTCCGCTCCAGGAGCCTCACTTGCTCCGGAGAGAACCTCTTTGTGGCGACCCGTTTGGACGACGAGGATGGCTGCTGCTGCTTCTGTTTTGGCTTCAGGTAGTGGTGACCATCGAAAAATTCCATCTTTCAGGACCCGGAACGACGAATGAAGGAGGTGACTTGGGTGTGATTAGAGTTGGATATGGGTTTTGCACTACTTTTTGATGTCTTTATATAAGGTTTCGGGTTTGGAGAAAAGAGTTTACCCTAATGATATGAAGATGTGAATGTGCGAGAGAGAGAGAGAGAGAGAGAGAGAGAGTGAAGACTTTTGGTGGGGGCTGACTTCATGTTCATGCAGTGTCACTGGTTGTTCACGTGGATTTGGTCCTACCCTTGGAAAGAGTAAACACATTATCATGTCCCTATCTATCTATATATATAATTTTGTTTTTGAGGATATAAGTTTAAATTTTACACACGCAAGAACTGGCTGGTTACATTTTGGCTACCATTTCGGCTAAGGTTGTGGGGGTTATTATTATATTGTCCGGAGCGTGTTATCAAGATAAGCTTCAATATCTCCGCTCGACAAGTCCATAAAACAAGGGCAATCATAAGATGTGCTCTTAGTAAAGAATACTTAGAATTTCGATCAGGATATGACTACTGAACATATTCAATACGAGTCATCCTATTGAATTGCACGCGCATGTCTCGAGAGAACAGAAGTTATATGCCTTTTGAACCTGATTCACTAGGCTTTTCATTGGGTGATAATTTGACCAATTCTTCAATATCTGTTGAAGATGAGAGATTCGCGAGGGCGCCCTCCAAATGGGTTTTTCTGCTTTTTCTGTAAGGGATCATGCCAGGTTATGGGAAAGAACAGAGAAGCAATTTCGAGAGGTGGCATTCGCTGTAGCGATGAGCCAAGGAGCAGGGCAATCGAATGGGAGATTGAAGCAAAGAAGCTCTTGTGCACGTGAAACTGCGATGACGGATCGCATGTTGGACCAGGAAGGCTGTGGCAGCAACACTGAATAGATAGCAGTCGCAGTTGATTATCTAAACAAAGTTTGGCCCACGATCATCATTCCGGTCCTCGAAGTGGAAATCTTGGGGGGCGATGAAGCTTGGGAATGTACATGTACTTCCTCTTCTATAGTGGGGAAATATCATACCCCCTCGAACTTAGGTGTCGACCCATCTACAAAAGAATTAATTAAGGAGGTCCCTCTAGGGCTCTGCAACTAGGAGGAACTTTGTCCTCTATCGTCCTAATTCCTCGCAAAGTTTGGAGTCCCTTTAATGGAATCGCGACTTTGATGCACTTGTGTTTGGTCTAGAATGTGAACGACACCGACGAAACACAAGTCTAAAGTCGCCGCAACTTCAGATTAGGGTCTAATTTCTTAGATAGCCTCAAATTTTGATTCTGCCTCAAAACTTTTGCTTTTGTCCTAAAAAAAATTACAAAATGTCACTTTAATTTCCCTATATCCAAAAACCGCTGTTATTTTCTTCAAAGTTATATCATTTTGAGGTTCATAATGAACCAGCGTTTTCCTGAACATCCTCGAACATCCTCACCTTGGTATGGAACTAGAACGACCTTATAAAGTCAATAATTTTGAACAAACTAGTAGCGACTTATGAAAAAAGCATTAACCGGGACAAATTTAAAATTAGAGTGAAAATTAATTTTTTTCAGATAATCGGGATAATATTCAAATTAAACCTAAAGTTAGAAGTTTTTTTTAAGGGAATAAATTAGACATGATAATTTTTTAAAGGCAAGATTTTGCGTTTATGAGTAAAACATTCAGAAAAAAACCTTCCTAAATTTGCACTCATTTTTACGATTCTAAACCAGAACACTTATCCGAACACCGTATTAAAGCTGGATTGATTCCCTACCCGAGGCAAATGTCTAATGAAAGCTTAAACACCCCACAACAAAAAGAAAAGAAAAGAAAAGAAAATATCAATTTTCCATGTATTTCATTCAGGAATGGTGATGAGACTCCATTCCATTGATGATTCACTTCATCCTTGTCTCTAAAAGAGTCACTGATACCAGCTAAGAGGTACCTAACAAGTGCATGAATCTCAGTTTATGTATTAAATAAGACGCTTCATCCAGTGTCTTCATATTGTATATACATAAACTTAACTTATTCCACCAATGGACGTAGCATTGTCCACGTTGTCATTTGGACCCTCCACGGTGGCTGGGACCTCTAAATTCATGCATGTAACCAGATTTCTGGGGTCTATCCGGAACTATCAGATTCGGATTAAAGTATCAGGACAGCTCATATGTTCCACGGGAAATGATAAGAATCTGTTCATGCACTTAACAATCGACGCCCCAGATTTCTAACAGAGCATCCATTGTGGGTAAAGAACAGATGTGTGCATGTTTGATTGATCCTAGTTATATACCCAAATCCCTAACAAACCTTCTACATGTTTGGCTCACTTCATCAAGAATTTGTGATTGCATTATTGGATTTATCACAAAAATGCAATCACCTTGTTTATATCAAGCATGAACATTCAGGCTAGCACTATATGGCATCAATCATAATGCAGAGTAACGTAAAGAAGGAAGGATTCACTAGTAAAATCCATGTCAGGACCTGAAGGAGTTGTTCGCTTATCCACCATATCCCTGGCCCATACCCTGGAAAGTAGAAACCTTCCTACTCCATGCTTGTCAAAGTAGAATCTCAGACATAAAGTAAACCAATAGTACTGGCATATATCAGCAAACTATAATAGGAAACTGACTATAACAGCCTAAGAAATTCTTAAGTTAGCTCGAGATGACGATGCTGCAAACAGATATCAACTACTCCTCCGCGACATTTACCAGCTCATATTCAATCATCGAGAGATTGTTTTCCTCCTTTACTGTGAAATCGGCAGGTTCTGCGACTTCAACACGGCCCCATTTATCAACTGCTAGCCTCATTGAACCCTTAAACATATCGATCTTTGCATTGCGCAAAATCACAGTAGCATTGGGCTTCAACAGATCAACTGTACATTTAATAAATATGTCAGGAACTCACTATAGAGCGGGTAGGATCAGTTAAATGAAGTAGGATGGATGTATTATCACGTCCCCTGTTCGTATTTATAAACTTTAGCAATGTCATCAGAAGATAGATTGGAAATTGTGAAATGGATCACTGCAAAACCAAGCAAGCAACAGAGATGCTCAGAAGTAAATTATTGTACTTTTTCTAGTGAAAACAAAGGCCTGATGAATCAGAAAGGTGATCAACAAAATTAGCACTAAGAAAGCATCCAAAGTAAAGCCACTGAAACTGCAACAAAAGTGGTTAGGAAAAAAATAATCACAACTTTTAATTAGCTTTTGAATGTTATACAACTAGGTTAACATCATACCTATTTACAAAGGCTATAGCCAAGAGAAAAATATACCCTTCTTTTTCTCATTTGTTCTAAGTAAATATGATCAGTCTCACTCTGATATCCAAGAAGCAGTTTGTTAAGCCCACTTCACCATACTAATAAATGTACCGAACCTTCATCAATTGAATTGAAGTTTCTAATATTGAGGTAAAGGCCAGAGAGTCTTCATATGGACACAAACTGCTGGACTGCACAGATTGGGGTATTACAAGGGATCTCCCACGGAAAGACTTGCAGTGATTTAAAAAGGATGCTCACTATATATTCTCCTATAGAAAAGATCATATGTACTTAAGTTCATGTGTATCAAAAGATGTACAATCAAGTACCAGAAAAGCATTAGAACAAACTCTGTTAAGCAATCGATTAAGTCACATTGCCTATGAAAATCAGCACAAAGTTACATAGAAGGAATCAAAGAAAATCAAGTATCAGACACAGAAAATGATATGATACCCCTAGATGTCCAAGGTTTCTGTTTCTTTCAAAATTTGGAGACTGATGGAAAATGTTATTAGAACACTCCTAGATTATTTTTCTAGCAACCCAGAAATCGTGACTATTACATAAATCCATTAAAATACTCCATTTTGCTCAATAGTAATAAATAAATTTTTCCATGTGCAACCAAAAATTCTTGCATAGACTGACACTCCAAGGTCACGGCCTATCGGTACCATTAACATGTAAGCCCATTTAGGCCACACACAATCTGAGGAGGCAAAACAATGGTATCAAATCAATCAAATGGAAGCAAATCAAGCATTTATAATTGCTCACATCAAATGTGAATGGAATGGTTCTGGCTTTCTTGTTTTGATTTTTCCCCTCTGCTCAACTTAGGGAGGACATGCCACATGGTTTCACAGATCTTAATTTTCGGACACCTTTTAGTAGAAATACTTGCTTCACTTAGGTCCATTAATTTGGACAAGATAGAGGGATCAAACATACACAAGTATCTCACATTGTGTGGAGAGTTTCTTCGTCAATCACGGGTAGTAGCACGGAAAATTAAAGGAACCCTTTTGGTCAAGTAATGATTCAATGGCAAAATGACATCCCAGGGCTCGTAAAGTGGGAAGATCAAGCTGTCTAACCGAACAAAATCTGTCCCCTCCTATTCCATTTCACAATCAAACAACCGGTGCAACTTTCTCTACCTCTCTCGCCGTTCCATTTCCTCTTCTCTACCTTCCTATGCCGCACGATTCAAAAACCCCTTCTCCCATCACCAATGGAAACCCCCAAAAGACAAACTTCTCGGTCACATGCCAAGCAAATTAACAAACGGAAGGTGTCTCAACCTCAGGACAACGATCAACAACAATGCCGATTCTTCATGGCCTGAAAGACGACTTCTGCTCCAAACACTTTAGAATACACTAAATTCCAGCAGCCGAACCTCAAATTCGATATCCCCAGTAAAACCAAACCAACGGCCTCAAATTTAGTATCCACAATTTCCTATCATTCTCCATTTCACGCCAAGGAATTACAAATCCAACCCCACGACAGAGACAAAAATCGAAAATTAAAAGTAAAAAGATACGAAAAGACCGCAACCATATAACAAGAGACGTAAATGCAGCCTCAAAAACACAAAAAAAGAAAGAAAGAAAAAAAAAAACAAACAAACCTTGATCGTTCCGGGCGGTGAAGACGATGGTGCCGGTCTCGTCCCCGACGAGGCACTCGGCGATCCGAGCGTGGCGGAGCTGCGAGGAGACGGGGTTCGATTCGAGGACCTTGACGGTGAGAGTGTGGCCGTTGGTGCCGGGCTTGAGCTGGTCGACCTTGGTGAACACGGGCTTCCTCAGGCCAGGCTTCGCCGCGCCGGCCGGTGGATTCTGCGGCGGCTCTTCGGGGGACGACGTCGCCATCGAAGAAAGAGAGGGTGGGGAGCGGTGCTTTTTCTTTTTCTTTTTCCTGCGTGGGTCGGTGATGACGGTAACCCTAATCGGAGCCCGAGCGGCGCGCGTGTGATGGGACGAGATGTGACCGATCGAATCCTTTTGGAAATTTCTCTCTGCGCCTCGCTTTCGTTCGTTCGTGCGCGCGTGCGTGCGAGCGTGCGAGCGAGCGAGCGAGCGCTCTGGTCTGATTTAGAAGCGCGAGTCTCGGTGCGACGAAAGTGCTGTTTCTGCCTTTTTGCTCTTTATTAGGAAAATGACCCACTATTGATCATGTGAGGATTTAGGGATGATATGATATAATTGAGTCTTACAACTTTCAGTAAATTTAATTATTCTCTAAAATTTATCATAAAAATTCAAATTGAGATCCAATCAAATCGTTTTATTAATTGCACTTTTTAAAAGTTTCGATATTTGATTGTACTTTGATAACAAGATTTAAAATTCAATTGTATTTTGATGAGAAGTTTAGACTCGATTGCACTTCGGTAACAAGTTTTAGAACTCAATTATACTTTAGTGATAATTTTTAAGACTTAATTGCACTTTCGTAATAACTTTTAAAATTTGCAATATCAAAGCTTTTTTGTGAAAATATATGACAAGAATTATTAAATGTTTGAGATTTCTTATTTTTTTTCTTTTTGCCGATTTGACAATGATCGTTATTTAAGAATCCTATTCAATTTTTTGGTGCAATTTCGAAAACTTTCATCTAGATTATCGGCTCGCGGCGAAATACTTTGCTTTCAAGTAATTTGGAGGGATCGAATCAAAGGGCACGGTAATAGGAAGAAGATCCCGCAATGTATTTCCCATTTGCCTTGTAATTTTCATAATTATGGGCATCGTCAATGTTATGTTAGATCGCCCTCTCTGAACGTATCCATTTTTTGCTTAGCTAATTTTGTGGATTTTCTATTAGAATGAGATAAAAATTGTGATTTCATAAAAGAAAAAAAAAGGTTATCCTATCATATCTTAACACGTGGAAGGTAGAATATTGACTTCGCGTTTCAGCTATCTCCATGGCTTTGCAAGTCGTCGTCTAGAATGGGGGTAGAGATGACCTGTGAAGATTGTGTTGATTTTCCCTTTTTGCTTAAATAGAATTAAATAGTTGCATTTTAAGTGCGTTTCAGTGATCAATTCCGTATTGTGAACTTGAATTTTACCCTTATTGATCAAATGAAATAGTCTCACTCTACTTTTACATTAATTAATTATTTGGTTTACAACAATAATCTCGAGAGAATTAATTATTTAAAATCATCAATGGAAACGGTGAAAAATTACTACTTATTGAAAATATAGAAGTCCCACGTTATCATGAAAACACAAAATTGTCCATATTAATAAAAAAAATTATGTTTTAATCTACCGTCTTCTAAAATTTTCCTTTCGTTTTTATACAAATTTAATTTCTTCTCTTCGACTTACTTATGTGCTCAACTAATTTTCAAAAATGGATTTTGGTAATGAGTTTGAACATTGTTTGTTTAATCAATACATCTCAAGTACAAATTAAAATAAGAAACACAGCTTTTATATAAAAAAAATTCCCCCCCAAAAAAAAACTTAAACAAAATAATTGTCTATTAAAGGGAGTTAATACAAATTGAACATTAGAGTGACATTTTAAATAAATTTACTTCATTAATGTTCTTTTAATTGGAATCTCGATTATTAAATTTACTATTATACTTAAATCTTAGATGATTCTTGTAACAAAGCAACGAAATCCTCCAAATTCAAACATAAAAAAATAATACAGAAAAGGTTGATAAAATCATTAGATTGATCTACATTAAAGGAATACTTTTCCTCTTTCACCAATCTTACTATTAATGAACTTCCAGCGAGGGTTGTTTAGGACCATTTAAATTTTAGAGTGTGTCTAAAGTTATCCGAGGAGTAAAAGTTGTACATATAGTACCAGCCAATAAAATAACACAAGGAAAAATTATTTAGTAATTTTAGTTTCAACTGAAGAACCTCTCTTTTTTTTACTCTCTAGGCGAGCTGTTTGAAGCAGAGATATCCAATCTTTTATTTGCCATTCAACAGATGAACATTGAACAAGGAGAATAAAATACAGAAAGCTCTCCTTAAATTGCAGCAGGAAGGCTAATCAAAGGATTTAACAATCTCGAGTTCGCCTCCGAGATCGGATAAAATGGAGGTTCTCTATGCGTATGGAACACGTAGCCTCTGTGTTTCCAGACCAGCCACCATATCATCCCAAACCAGATCCGAAAGTGCCATTGTTAATTTTCCCACCTTCCCTGCAATGAACACAAAGTATAATGTGTCATTCATCCATGAAGTTATCTCATTTCTTAGGATGGCTTGTCTGAAGTTCTGTTCTGTTCTTGAAACCTTTAGTGATTGATGAAGGCGGGTCAAAAATGCACAAACCTTTAAATTGCAGCAAGTACAAATTATGATTGCATGGATAGACAATCAACTAAAGGACCTCATGTTTTATCTTCATAGTATTTGCCAAAAGAAAAGTTGAAGACTGGCAAAGTAATCAGGAAAATAGAATTTACCATCTCCGATTGGTTGGTCATCCCACGTGATGATCGGCAACAGAGGAAGGGTGCTTCCCACATACATCATCTCCGCTGCGCCTTTGGCTTCCTCCACAGTGAGATTGGTAGTTTTCACACTCTTGAGCAGTCCCTGCTCGACCAGTTTCGGAGCCAGCTGAAGAAGCCTTTTGGCGGTGCACCCGCTGAGGATCTTATCGAACACAGGCAAGATCAGCTCTTTCTCATGCGTTACAAAAGCCACATTCACATTCGGTCCTTCTGCAACATAACCTTCATCATCAACCCAAATAGAAGCGAATGCTCCCTGCTCTTCAGCTTCCAATTTGGAAAGCACATTCGGTAGGTAGTTCACATTCTTCATGGTCGCGAACAGAGGTGACTTCATAGGTATCGTGGAAGTTATGACTTTCACTCCCTCTTTGCATTGAGAAAAGTCCTCATCGATGACCACAGCATAGAAAGCAGAGGTCGGGCAACCAGCAGGTGAGAGCAGAAAATCCCCAGGGCCAGCACTTAACCAGTATCTCAGAGTTCCTTTCTTGCATTGTGATGCCACAGTCAATTGTATGAGAATGCTTCGGAGGGTTGACTGAGGGAAAGGAGAGGAGATTTTTGCCTTGGATGCTGATCTAAGGAAGCGATCCAAATGGACGTCCAGTTCATAGAGGTATCTGCAGCCAACAAGACAACATCCATGTAACTAGACTTTCTCTGCGAAATTGGAAAGTTTGTCTCTCGGGATCAAAGAATTTGTATCAATATTATTTGTCCTCCAAACCATAATCTTTGCTTACCCATCCAAAATGATTGCTGTATCGAACACGCCATGACCTCTATGAACCATGTGATCATCAATTGGTATGACCATCATAGCTGGATCGAGTATTATTCCACCAAAAACACTTGAATACATTGCAGGGTATGGCTGCTTTTTAACTGAACTCCACTTCTCATGCAGCTTATCAAGCAGCTGATAGAAATACAGATAAAATTGACAAATGAAATAAGACAAACAAGGTCAGAGGCATTCCGTTGACACTATTACACTTCAAGAAAACAAGTTTTTTAATTTGAGCAGGCAATCATTGTGAGAGATGCCTCCTCCATCACTGGATTCACGGTGTAGTATCATCTAACTGGAAAAGCGAAATAGTGATTAGAGACCATTTGAAAGCCAAATTTTTTTTTCTTCAGACTGCAAATCTTTTCCCAGGGCAGAAGTCAGTTTGCAAGAGGGTCGACCGCATTTGATGGAGATCTATGCAAGACTTCAGTAGCTTAAACTATGCACCCTAGTATATAGCTGAGGGAAAACAAAACACTTCGCCTTATCATCCGATTCTACGTACACTTGACCATCCTGCTATTAACAACTCATCCCCAAATTTGACTGCTGCAAGGAACTCCGGATTCATTCAGCTATGATAGCCTGGAAGAACATGTCCTGCCTAGAATTGTCTGGGCCGAAAACTGAACATCCTCAAACTAATCGATCATCATGTTGAAGCTTTTGGCAATTCATTAGAAAGCAGGGAAATCAATTATAATTTCCTATCAGTTGTGATTTTGTTCCATTCATCAGCACCATAACTCAAAACACTAATACGCATGCACATGACTGAAAAGATCAAGCCCCGATAACCAAGATCAAGGAAAACATCATGATGGATTATTACCTCGGATGACGACGAGAACACATGAACTTTGGAGTCACCCCCATTTCCAATCTCCGAAGCATCTACACCCCAACAGAAAGATCATAAAAGACCGAAACTTACGAACGACAGACACCGGAAGGGAGAACAAATGGCTAAAGAGACCACAGGCTCAATCACCTGATTTCTTGTTAGTGGAAGCGTTGCAAGAATCCATGGCTTCGACGTAATAGACAGTAAAGGGAAGCACCAGAGGCGATGGGGAGAGAACGGGGGCGATGCGAGCCCAGTTATACGCACTTCGCCAGGCAATTTTCAAATGGGTACAATCCAAAAGTCAGCCACTTCACCCCCTCTTCTTGTCTCGACGCAGTTGGCGCTACTGGAGAGAATACTGGGAAGTGCTCGAATCGAACGCACGGAAGAGAACGGGATTAGGTGACTCGACCTTGTCTTACATGCCACGCCTTTAGCGGGCGCATCGCGTCAAGGAAGAGTGCGTCCGTCGAGATCATGATGATCCGCACTAACAATAGCGTTTCAAGATCATAAATCATCTCATCAAAAGTTAGCAGAACAACACAAACAAACAGTTTTTAAACTTTGATTCGATATATAACTTCATCTCCGAACTTTAACTTAATTCACAACGTAATTTTTAAATTTTTAGTTTATTCAACGTAGTTTATAAATTTTAAAGGGATCATATCATTAATTAAATTGTACATCGAGCCAGAATTTAGGAATGGATTGAGTGATTATCCCTAAAAAGTAATTTACCTCTTTCAGAAACGTCTGAAATATCTGAACTGCGCCGCTGCACGAACAACGGCCGCCTTAAGAAGAGTGAAAAAAAGGCAGTGAAGCGATGGAGAGGGACGGCGGAGAAGGGAAACCCCATTTGTCTGCATTCTCAGGAGAGGCGAGAAGGACACGGAAGACGACGAATCTCCCACGGCATCAACGGGGGTGGGTGATCTGTGTCGTCTTTTGTTTGCCATCTCTGAGCGGCCCGACACATGTGCGCTTGAGACGAAGAATCTCCACTTGGATTAGCCAACCCTGTAAAGAAAACAAGCACAAAGGACGAAGGAGTCTCGCTCTATCTTAGTAGTTTTTACGATAAAAATAACATAAATAATCTCTTAATTTTATTTTAATATATAATATCATCTTTAAATGTTTAATTTCTTCAACATGATTCTTGAATTTCTATCCATATTTAATGTCGTATCTGAACTATTTATTTATTCAATGTGATTTATAAAATTTTTAGGCTCCGTTCGTTTCACGAAAAATAACTTCCAAAAAAATATTTTCCGAATTTTTCGACGTTGTTTCACGAAAAATAAATTCATTGAGGAAAACATTTTCTATGAAGGAAAAAAAGTCTTATAAAGTAAGGAAAAATATTTTCCACTTTTCAAGTTAGGAAAAATATTTTCCACATTCACTCTCTTTTATCTTACATTCTCCATTAGTCCTCATTTCTTCTTCTTCTTTTTTTCCTTTTTTTTTTTTTTATAAATTCGATTTTTTTGTTATTTTTTAATAAAATCAATTTTTTTATTTTTTTATTTTTCTGTCTTTCTTTTTGCCGTTTTTCTTTTTAGTAGGTCGTCGGCCACGGCAAAGGCGGCGGCGATCGACGACAAGCGAGCCAAGCTCACCAGATTGACAATGCCGAGCATCACCAAACGGTGGTGAGGCTCGGGCCTTTCAGGATCGGTGGACGCTTGAGCCTCTTCGCCAATCGGCAACTCCTGAGCCTCACTCCCATCTAGCGAGGCCCGGGCGTCATTGATCTGAAGAGGCCTCTTCGCCTTGAGCTCGTCTTGCTAGTAAGCTGATCGGGTGAGCTCGCTAGAGGTAGGCAAGCCTCGAGCCTTGCTGGCAAGGCAAGCTCAAGGCGTGGTCGGCCGCTAGCCGGCGACCGGCCATGGAATGAGAGAACACAAAATAAAGAAAAAAATAATTTAATAATATATTTTAAAAAATAATAAATAACGATTTTAAAAAATAAAAAAAAAAATTATTGAAAAGAGTTTATAAAGGAAAATATTTTCCCAAGCGAACAGCGAAAAATATTTTCTACTTCAAAATCAAGTTTTACCTGAACACCGGAAAATAATTATATTTTCCAGGAAAATATTTTCCAAAAAAGTAACATTTTCCGTGAAACGAATGGAGCCTGAATATTCTCAAGAGTTCGAATGACATTAATATTGGATTAAAATTCATAAACTCCTACTTTTAATTGCGAGTTCGCTTAACCTTTATTGCTTTGTTAGGTCTGCGAGGGCCGCTCTTTTTTTTTCCTTTTGAGTTAATATAAAAAAAAATTATAAATTGATATATTCGTAACAAATTTAGCTTAAACTAATTTTTTTACCACTGAAAATCCCAAACTAACATATCTGTGACAAATTTACTATAAATTAAGTTTTTTGCCACTAAAAATCCCAAATTAATTTTTTTGGCCACTAAAACCTCCTAACGAATACGGTTGTAACAAATTTACCTTTAAGTAGAAATTAAATTAATACCATAAAAGATCACAAATTAATATATATGCGATAAACGGAGAGTAAAATCTTAAACTAATACACCGTCAACTACCACATATCATCTTACTAAACAATTCAACTATAAAATTTAACGGAATCTAACAAAAAAACAATTTTGTCATAGTTTACTAGTTTTTGTAATGCTAACCCCTTTCTTTTCAATTGAAGTGCCGGTAGCCCTTTTATTGTAATCTTATATGGCCTTCTTTCACTAGAGAATACCATCTAAACAAACAACCAGAGGGTGCTCGATAAGGCCGACATTTATAAATTTGATGTGAAGATGTGAGATTCACAAGTCTTTATACACCTTGAACTGTTGATTGCATGTTTCAAAAAAAAAAAAAAAAAAAACTGTTGATTGCATATATTTCAGCCATGGACGTATGAGGAATATCAGAAACCCTTTTATTTCCCTAAACTCTGCAGGTTTAATGTATTTAGATCTTCTGATCTGCTTGCGGTATTGTCCTTCGCTGTTTCTATGATTGCTTGGCATATCGCTGGCAGAAGGACTTGATCCTTCCAAGGCCTTCTTCGAGAGATGACGGATCGGCTGCGAAAGTGATGCGGACCCAATCTTTCAAGCCCACGGCGAGTCCTGCGAAACAGAGAATTTCCATGTCGTCAATGATTGTGTGCTTCGCTGTAATACAGTTCGGCTCCTAGGTTCTGTCAGATGAATGTCTTGCAGAGGTTGAAAACCATAAGCTAAAATGTCAATTCCCTTCAAAAGGCAGATTTTCTCTTCTGATCTGTGTGAAATTTCGAGCAAGAGCCTTCAAAACTATCTAGGGAAAGAACAGTTCTCGTCCTTCAATCATAAATAAGTTAAGGAATCAAGGATCATAATGGTCTTTCAAACTAAAGATGGATCTGCTATATTGACAGATATGCACAAACAGATCGGGTTCTGCCACTAGGAATCGTACCTGGAAGGATGATAACTGATTCCTCCTTGGCCAGCTTGAAGCAGAAGTCGATATCATCACTGATGTCTTCCATTAGCGAAAGGTTCAGCTTTACCTGCCCAGAGGAAAAGGAATTTTTCAAGTCATGCGCATTTAGCAGCATTAGGTATTATTCATTAGCTATGTAGGCGAATCTAAGAATTGGCATCACCATCATAGCCATAGATCCCTTAGGTTTATCAGGACAAGTAAGGAAGGGAATCTCGCTGATCAGGCGGCAACAGATATCTGCAGTCAGTCTCAGCATGTTGATGTTTTTCTCGAAGAAAGCCTCATCGGTTTTCTCGATGATTTGAGGAACCGCTGCCTGGCAAAATAAGCAATGGAAACGATAAGGAACATAAGTCGTCCAATTTTCATAAGGTCCGAACTCACAGTAGGCCCAAGCAAGAAGGAAGGCCTAGCCTCATGTAGAGGTTTAAGGTGAAGTTGTCAACGAAAATCATACATTCACAGTTAAAAGACAATCCTTTTTATGCAAGGCACAACCACAATTATATATTTGGAAGAGCAACAGAATAGATTATGCTTCACTTAGGAGTGGATAGGAGGCACTGCATGTCTCCCTCAGTATGCTTAAATATGCATCTCTGTTGTTCTGTTGCCTAACTTTACCCTGTAAAATACATTGCCTAAGAAGAAACATCTACTTCTCTGCATATTCAACTGTTTAGCTGCGCAAAATAGCTTTTGCTCCAAGGTACAAGTTGCATCGCGATATCAATTTGAGCCACCATACGAAAATTAGTATGCTTGCCCTTCAATAATCAAAATGTGGACATATCTGTTTGGAATCAAACCTGGATGAAAGTTGCTGGGCCTCCCAATATGTCAAAATACTTCTTGATGCGCTCAACTACCTAAGTGAAGAAAAGGCGATAAAGAACTCAATAATTGCAATGAAATGGATAATCAACTATATGCAAGAGCTCTTGAGAATTGTAAATCCAATAAGCCAGGAAGGCAAAAGGGTCCACCCACCACACAGACACAACACAATACCTTGGGTTTCCTAAACATGCCACAAGGATCACTTGTCACAAACCAGCCAAGTCTCCATCCAGGTACAATCCATCTCTTGGATAGAGACCCAAGAGTAAGAACAGGGACGATCGTCCCATATCGTCCCATCGGCACAAATGGGGTGTCCCCAAAACAAGGTGCCCATAAACTTCATCAGCAATCACAAGGATATTCAGCTTCTCTGCAGTTTCTGCAATCTAATTTCAATGCAAAAACAGTCAATTCAGTTCAAATCTTTTTAAAGCAATGCAATGGCACTTAAAGCTGTATCATTACACAATGGACACCTACCTCCTTCAAATGTTGTTCAGTGTACACATTCCCACAGGGATTTCCTGGGTTTAAAATTACCAAAGCCATTGTGTTCCGATCTGCTAAAGCTTGTACAGCATCAAGATCAACCTCCCAACCTTTGTTGGGGAGGAGATCATAATGCCGAACTTCAACATGCCTAAAAGCAGCACAAAGTTCATAAATCGGGAAACCAGGCCTTGGAATCAGTACGTTCGCTCCTGGTCTTGCTAGCATTGCCAATGCAACATCTATCGCTTGTGTGCAACCGGATGTAATGAACACGTCGTCGGATGACAACTTGTATGGGAGATCACGAGACAAGTATTCAGCAATTGCTCTGCCAAAGTGAAATATGCATTAACTTTTCAATATCTCAGCTTCTTACACGAATTTTTCAAAGCCATATGCCAATGGAGCAATCAATTTTTTCCATGCCCAGAAGACGGAAGAAAATTCAGCTAATCAAATGAAGCCGGGATCGTTCAAAACCCAGTTGAGTTTTGGGCAAATTCCGATTGAGACTTAAAAACTCGACTAAACAACACCAAAGAGGACATGCAAACCGCACATCATGCATGCGCCGATCGACAACTTATGAGAACAAAGAAATAAAATTGCGTGCGAAAACACAAGCTTCCCTCAAAACTAGATTGCAGTGGCAGGAACGAGTGAACAGAAACTCGGCTTCTTGCCAATTGCAATTTGCAACTCTGACTAATGTACTGAGCTGATGATTGCACGCCACTTGAAACCATTCTCCCGACATGAAATTAATCTAGGCGAGTGAAATTTAGATGTAGAACACAACGATTTTGCGACAGATAATCCCAAACAAACGGTAGTTTCGCTCACCTTCTCGTCTGGGGAAGACCGACGGTTGGTGAATACCCATTGAACTTCTGCGACTGAAGAGCGTCCACCACGGCGTCCTCGGCCGCCCGCGTGGTGCGGAAGCACGTGTAGGCGGAGGGGTCGCCCATGCCCAGCGAAATGACCCTCTTGCCGTTGCCCGCATCGACGTTCTCCATCAGCAAGCTCAGGATGCCTTTGATGGTAATGCGCGAGGGCGTCTCCACTTCATGGTTGGCGTTACTCCTCTCCATTCCCTCGTCCCCCCCCTTTCTTTTCCCGTTTCAATTCGCTCTCGTTGTTCCTCTGTTTTTCCTCCCGAGGTTTTCAAAGGCAGGGATTTATGAAGAAACAGAGAGACGGAGGCAGAGAGAGATGACCCAACTGCGCGATTGGTTCAGCTTATCGAAAGCCACACGTTGGGGGTTGCTCTCAAGTCCTGCAAGAAAACAAAACAAAAGTATGGAGCCGTGTCTGGCTGAGAGCAGGAGAAATGCAGAGCAAGGAAGTAGATATTGGCAAGAAAATGGGAAAGAAACAAGGGATGTCCATCAAGAAGTAGCTTTCCCCCCTGCCACGGCCGTCAAAGATTTGCCCATTTGCATGATGCAGGCTCGCGGGCGCTCCCCCGTCGGATGCTCTGTTCGGTCCGAGGCAGCGTTTGGCGACCATGACATCAGCCCGGGTTCGGTGCCCACCCTGTTGCGCCAGTGCTGACTAGATACGATCCCGTGAGTCAGACCGGCCATTCGGCCCTGCCGAATGCCTGTCTCGTGATCTCCCATTCAAGTTTTATTAGTTTGTTACCCTTTTGTATCAGTCCCTTTTGTATCAGTCACTTGATGGCTTAGGTTTGATATTTTATCCTAATAATTAAATTAACGGAGTAATTATTTATGATGTGTTATATTTCATGGTAATTTGCATGTAATATGTAACTAGGGGAATGGCACTTTGATCGAAATGTGTTACATATAGTTCGGGTCATTCAGGGGATTTCACCCTACCTTTTTTGAGTAATGGGACTTTCATCCACGAGACAAATTGTTTAAACCAGTGAAGGTGACTGTGTCCGATAGCTTGTCCTCCTAATTGATGGTGTAGCATTTTCTTTCCCGCCACTAGGAAATATGAAATGCAACAAAATTACTTATGTCTAATGATAAAGGGTAATATCTATTAAAATAATAAGATCTTTCAATATGATATAAAATTAATAGATATAATGTACTTGAATCAAAATGAGTCAAGAAGAGAAGATAAATCTTCACCACTCTCCTCTATGATGAGGAGTCAAGAAGAGAAATGTCTCTTCACCACTCCACTCTCCTCTATGATGCACGAATGTTCACCCCTCTTTTCTATGATGATCGTGATAGGTGTGTACTTTTCTCTCTCTCTTCAATTGCGTGAGGTGCATACATCTTATATGAAGGGAGTGATAGGACCAGCCTAAACCTACCAAATTCAATCTTCCATAAAAGTTTAAGATTTGGATTCTAAATGCCTAATTTGGATGTCACGATATATTACCAATAATATATTTAACTGATATTGCCCATAATATGTTTAACCAAATTAGGCACAAATAAATTACCCATAGTATATTTTACTAAATTAGACAATAGGTTGGATCTCATCAAGGACAAAAGTTCAAATCACGTCACGAGTGAACTTTTGACTAATTTGTGTCTCGAACGCTTGCTATCTCATGTGAAGAGATTTATTGACTTCTGGTGGGGCCATAGTGCATTCGGTACCGTACGTGGATTGTTATGATAACGCCCATAGTAGAGAGCTGCGCTGGACCGCCTCTCCTCGTCGTCTTACTTACAAAATTCAAACACGGACTTGTGGCGGGACGAACGGGAACGGATCGGTGGTGGTGCGCGAAAGCTACAAAAGCTCGCGGCTCCTATGTGACCACTTGCGCTCATTCCGTCCTTAAAACTGATAAGGACAACCCGTGCGACCCAATTCCAAGACGCATTCTCGTTCCGGCGTGCATCGGTTGCGTGGATCACTTCCTCTCGTTCGGGATAGCGGACGTGGGCTCTCCATGTCCAACGGTGGACCACCGAGTTCGCAACCCAAGCGGGGCACTCCTAGACAAAAGCCGTAGCGGGTTGACCCGACTTTGACCCGTCCTACCCACTTCTGAAATGATTACCCGACCCTAGTTGCACTGGTTTAAAAATTCATATAGTAACATTTAATTTCGTCGGTGCTCCTTATATGCTGGAAATCACTTCCCTTTGGATCACCAAAATCTTATCTCAATTGCTACTAATTGAATGCTTAGATGTTCTTCGGGAATCATGCAAAAATTTCATCCCAAAGAGTACATGACACTTGACGACTGAGGGAGGAGAAGGTGGTGAGACTAAATAAGCCATACTCTAACCTACTTATCTATCTATCTATGTAGCAATATCGTTATGAAATAGTTTTGTTACACCTAATTTATCAAACAAATAGTAACTGAAGCGAGAGCTGTTAGCTAAATGCTTAATCGGTTCATCGAAGAAGCTAGCAAGTAGAAAGAAAGGTATGTTTTTGTACATATAACAAAGGAATGAGTATAGGGTCTATTAGAGGCCATACAGGAACCTATTTATAATTAGAATGTGTTTAGAGCATGCAATGCAATCGTATCCACGTACCTGATCATTGACCCGAGATATTGCACGTTCTAGAAAGATAACGCATGATCTCTAACGGGATGGACGAGTCTCCAAATACCGATGAGGCAAACAAATCGAAAACCCAACTTGTTCGCTCATGCTAAGATGTTGAAACATCTGCGCGAAAGCGAAAGATCATTAGAGGACAGACCTGGAAGAGGAGGACTCAGGGATGTAGACTTTTTTAGCTAAGAACTTGCCTGGAAGAAACCATCTCAGCTTCCAAGAAAGCAGCACCCAGCGGGAGATTTCTATTAAGTCGATTCGGACAGGGCTTCCTTTCCTTATGGGAAAGAGATGGCATTCGTGGGACAAGCTCACGTTTTCGCATTCTTTTTCAAGATAAAGCCCAATGGCGCTGTCGAACGGCGTTGAGTACGATGGTTGTCCCGAGAGTTCTGCTCTCCGACGTCTCTGAGTTGGAGCGTTTATCGGGCTAACCCATTCCCCATTCCCATGCTTTCCACGATCTTTCCTACCCTTTTTTTTCTTGGCAAAGTGGATTGGATCGTCGCGTGGCACGATGATCACAATGCTCCAGATCAGGTTCAAATTCCGTCGATCAATTATTGAGACGTCACTTGTCGGCGGGCGGTGATGGAGACCTATTCCAGCCTTCTCTTGTTTGTTAGCTCGGATCCGTTCTTATGGAATTGATATGTTGTATTTCTTTAATGGACTTTGCTAGCACAATATTTCTGAGCTACCGTGAGAACAATAAATTATTATAAACTACAAATTCTTAAAGAAGTGGATCTCACAATAGTTTATAATTATTTTATTTGATTTTTTATGATTAAAAATATTTTTTATTCTCATAGTAGATTAAAGACTATCACAAAATTATTTCCCTTTTTTAATATAGGGGTGTGCATCAGTCCCGATTTGATTCAAGAGTTGGACCACATGACTAAGTAATTCTCATAAGAATCCAAATCTTGTTTCTTGATCTAGGACACCAAGCTAGATTATATTATTATTATTGTTTTACTTGTTTAGATTCCCATGAAAAATCATTCACCCAACAGTGTGTTTTGATTTTTATTTTAGGGGATTCAAGTTATGTGTTGAGCATAGACAAAGAATGTCAAATGTGAATACAATTTTTATTCTCATCTTGTATGTACAACCCTATGTTCTGACTCAAACTATATTTGGAATTTAATGAACGACATAGCTTGTTTAGACATATAGCTAAAAATTTAATCATCGGCAATACCTTGTATATGAAACTCAATGAAAAATATGTGGCCATGAAATAGGGATTAAGTGGAACAGAATTGACTGAGTGGTAGAGTCGTGGAAACACCTCTTTCTTCCCTATTTTCGACAACACTAAACTTGTGAAACAATGCTGGAATTTAGATCAAAACACTATGTATAGATGGTATGAACTGCTTAAACAAGAATTTTTGAACTAAGCTTATGAAATAACGCTGGAATTTAATTGACAATACTAGACCAAATAAAGATACAAGCCAAAATTTAATTAATGATGAGAATCTAGCAAACTACAGCTAAAACATGATAAAGTAAGATCATTGTTGTGATATTTGGGGCTCTTAGTTGTGTAGCTTGTGGCATTTATAGTATAACTTGGTCAATTGCTTTTCTCAAACAACACTCTTAAGTTTTCCCACATTTTTCTTCTCTTCTTGATCGTCTCTTAACCTATTGTTAACGCTTGCATAATTTGCTCCTTAAGTAAATGACTACTTCCCTATTTTCTTACACCTCACTTGCAACGGTTATTACTACTTGGAATTTAATGTCAATTTTGCTCAAATTCCAATTCTAATGTGTCATTTCCTTAGCTTAACATGTGGCAATTAATTACCTTGCCATTGACTTGGGTATATCCTTATAGAATCCTATCGGCACTCAACGCTAAATCCCTTTGAGAATGTCGGCAATTCTTAACTTTTACGATCAAAACGAAGTGTATTGCTCCTATTATTGCCCTTTGTGACTAGCACGTGATGACAGAGGTATTTTTGGGTGTCAACAATTGATTATTATTATTTTATTTAATAAGGACAAATAGTACATATTATTTGTGGGAGTAATCTTCTCTTTATTAATAACTTCCCTTCGATTAGTAATTCCATCTCACATTAAAGTGACTTTCAAAATATTTAAGGACTTTTGAGAATATAAATAAAACATCTTAAAAAATGACACACCATTAGTCCTTGGGATAATTCAGGAACCGGACCTCCGATCCCATTACCAATTCAATTCTAGGGCAAAAAGAGTTACTTTCCGATTCTAAAAATTGGAACCAATCATGTTTGGTTTAATTCATAGTTTTAGGGTGAGAACCAATTCATCCTAAAATCATTCATTCCTATTTTAGTTATCTAGAGAAGAAGAAATGCCCGATAACGAAAGACTCATAAGAATTCACCGATTTCTCCTAGCATAAGCAATTATGTGATATTGAAATTTCAATGTTGTGGTTGATTCCTAACAAAATTCACCACTATTTAACGAGGTATGAATGCGTAAATCATTTTTTTTTTTTTTGGGGGAGGGATTTTTTGATAAAACAGAGCTTATTTTAATGAAATTAGAAAAAAAAAAATTCAACTTTGATGAGATGATAAATAAAGTAGAGTAAGGATCCATTGAAAAAGATTTGCTTTGCATAATATCATATCAATAAATATATATTGTAATTGTGTCATTCAGGAAAATCAAATCGAGCGATTCCTTCTTTCTTCTAACTTTGAAAGATAGATAAGATACTATCAGCGAATAAGAGATGTTCTAATAATTTTATTCCTGATGTGGAGATGAGATAGATGGACTGTGAATGGTTTATTTTGTCTCGAATATAGAATGTGACAATCAATAATATCGGCTTTAGATTTAATAGTAAAGGTTCCATCATTCGAAGGTCGTCGTCTTCAATCGTCAACCGTGAAAGCTTCCCTTCAACCTTGAGAATCAGAAAAATGGAAGTGACTTGCACGAGAGAACTCCCGGAATAGCCTTTGCTCGATGGTTGCATAGTCAAATCATGTTGCGATTTAATAAGCAATTTCCATGTGGTGTGACAACATCCGACTGACGTCAACTACAATGGCACGAGTCTCGTGGTCCGAAATGACGGACCGGGAACGTTTCGTTCTGTCGCGGGAATAATACAGGCTTCGGATTTAATAGTGAAGGTTTCATCATTCCCGTCTTCGATTTTCAGCATGAAAGGTTCCCTTTAACCACGAGAATTATAAAAATGGAGGTGACTTGCACAGAAGGAATTTTGGCATAACCTTTGTTCGATGGCTGCACCGTCAAATCATGTCGCGATTTCAAAAGCGATTTCCATGCGTGCTCGACAGCAATGGCGGGAATCTCGGGATGTCCGAAAGGACCGTCGGACCGTCGCGGGGTCAGCGGCGACAAAGAAGGCCGAAGATGCATGGTCGAGTCACGAGCGAGAATGGCCGTGGCGGATAGCCCACGAGCCGAAAGCCCACCAAGCGAGCGAGGCGACCCGACGACGGCCCAAACGGAATCGTAGGATGCTCCTCCCCTGCACGGCCGCGGTCGACCTTTCTCTCCATCGGTCGCGTCCGTGTCCGAAGCGCGACCCTTCGAAAATTATATCGTCGCCATTATTGGACTGTCCGACGCCTGCAAATTTCCTCTTGAGGTTGCGCAGAGCTCTGCGGAGAGGGTACGGGGATGGGCGCGCAGTACGCACAGCCAGGGAAAAGAGGAGAAACCCGAAAAAATAAAAATGAAGAAGGACCAAATGAAGGATTTACGGCACGAAAAATGTAACGTGTGTGTTTATCGAGCGATTCTACTGTATTTAGGCAGGTCGTGTTGGGGATGGAAATCATGTATAATCACGTTTGCACCCAATTGGGAAGATTGGTCGGTGACTTTGGTGTAAATGTTGGCACATATCAACGAGAGGTATATTGTTTCACCAAAATAGTCAATGAACATGTTAACTAAGGAACGAGATGATTAAAACACAGATTTTATCAAGACTTAAGCATTTATAGATAGGGGAGATTGTGGATAATAGTTTGGATTTTGTCAAAGCTTAGGGACTTGTGGATAAGGGAGATCACGAAGGGTAGTTAAAGCGACGTGGAGAGATTTAAATGTTATTTTAAATGAGCAACTTTTTTGAAGAAAATACTTACCAACTAGGAATATAGGGCTGAATTTTAGAAAATGTGAAAGCACAGTTATAAATGCAAAGAAACTGCTCTAAAATAGTTATGGATAGAAAATCTATAAATATCAAATTCTCATTAATTAAAAAAGCCACATTCAATAATCAAAAAGTAACTTTTTATTATTTTCACTTTCTTGCACTATATTTTTCCTTAATTGTAGCTTTCCGATTCATGCCATCAATTAAATTTTGAGACATATCTCTATCTCGATATTTCGTCATTAATTAAGTTCCAATGTGTATCTCTATCATGGGTGTCATGTTGTCAATTAAATTTTGACACAAGTGGTGTGCATGCGTTGCTGTGGAAGTAACTGTATTTTCAAGTTTTGTCGTTAATTAAATTATGATACAATTTGTATGTATAGTTTGGTTCAAAATTCGAAATAAATGTTTGCAATTATTTCTTATCCACTTGAATATTTCCTATCCAGAATCACCATAAAACCCGTCTCCTCTCATCAAAAGTTAAAGAAAAACTTTTTGAAAAATGTTTTGTCATCGATTAAATTCTGGTGAAACAAATCGAAAAGCCTCCAACTCTGCTTTTATGTAACCCTGGGATTCAACAACTCCAAAGGCAAAGGATTGAGGGATTTCAAGGATTTCTCATAGATTTGAAGCATACCCCATTCATGGTTCATCGGAAAAAAAGTATCACAAAAATCATACATTAACAATCGTGAGATTTTTCCATTGAGGTTTGCCTCAATGGAAGAATGGGAGGGGGTTTTGCCTTCTTAGGGGCTAGAGTGGAAATAATTTAATTTAGGTATGAATTTTGACTCTTATGCTCACAAATGAAAAGATATGATAAAAATTTAAGAGTAAAAATTAAAATAGGAATATAGTAGGATAAAAAAAAAAAAACAGTGGGATGTCAAGTATTTCTCATAGATTTGAAGCATACTCACTAGGGGTGTGCATGGTCCGGGTGGGCGATTCCCACCCTAGAACCGGGAACCGCCCACTAAGGACCGGTTCCAAAAAATTGGATCCGGAAATCGCCCGTTAGTTCCATGGATTCACCCGAGAACCGAACCACCAGTCTGGTCCAATTCCCGGGTGGATCTATAGAATTGGTCTCACAAGCGGGCGAAGAAAAAAACTTCACTGGACACGTATTGAAAAGATGGTATATTTAGAAATTTACAAATGTTATCGCACTTTTTTTCTTTACCTTTCTTGGTAGATTGCCTCAAATAGAACAATAAAAATTATAAACATGGGGCTTCAAAATTTTAATTTTTTTTTAAACTAAAAAATTATTTTTTATAATAAAAATTAATATATATTATTATAATACCGGTTCGGTCCAAATAGGCGAGCGGGCAGATCCGCCCATAGAACCAGGAACTAGACCGATACCCACTAGTTTCAATTTATTGGAATCGAGAATCAGACCGGTCCCTTTAGGAACCACCGATTCCGGGCAGTCTAGGCGGTTCTCGATTCTTTTGCACACCCCAAATATTCACTTAAGGTTTCTCAGGAAAAAGTACAAAAAAAATTTAAAACCTATTACATTAGCAATAACTAGGCTTGAGACTTTTCTTGGTACTTTTTCCAGTGCTGTCGTGATAGCGAAAACCCGAGCTCTTAACGGAATTACCATCGCGGTTAACAACTTTCACCGGGGGCGACGGCGAGTACAATAATTCCTCTAGCCAGAAAAACGACCGATGCCGCCTCGAGGCAGCATCGTTCCTCGGATCTCCCTGTCGAGAACCGGACCGCTCTCGAACGGACGCGTGACGGCATGCTGGGTCAGTTCTCGGCATCGCATGTGACAAATGCTGGGCCGCGCACGTTGATGCAATTTAAGAGCTTTCTTCGGCTCAGAAACCGGGTCAGCGAATGCCCGCTGGCCCTGTAGGGGGGGGCCATCGAATGCTGTCTTCCTTTCCATAAGAGAAGAGACGAGGAGAGGCCGCGGGCAATAAATTGCGGTTCGCGGCGGAGGAGGAGGGGGTGGGGCCGACGACGGGCGGCGAGGGCGGTGGGGGCCCGGAGGCGGAGATGGGGCCCGGAATTGAAAAGAGAGGGGGAGCGGCCGTATGTCGGGGCGGCGGATGGGTGACTTAAGGTTGTCGTCATGCGCGATCCACGACGCGATCTCTCGAGACATGAGCCCTTTTTGTTTCTCTCTCTCTCTCTCTCTCTCTCTTTTTCACTTTTTGTTTCGCTTGCCCGAATCCCATTATTTTAATTTTTTTTCACCTTTATATTCTGTCGAAAAGGAAGGAAAAAGGGGGGGCTCTGTGTGTCAATATTTGCAAAAAAAGTCAACATGAAAGTTGCCCGACTCGCTGGCCCAAATTTCCAAAAAGCCGAATTGCATTTTTATGTATTTGCGATTAGTTGTTAAAAATCGAGTGATATTACTGGAATTTCTCGGTATATAGTGAATATATTATCGGGTTTATTATATGTATTGAAACCCTTTTTTGAGACTCGTTGATGGAAACCACAACTTTTTCGTCTTGTCAGATTATAGAATTTGCCCACCAAGAATCCGAGAAAGAGACATGGGTTTTCTTCATCATCTTTTTTTTTTAAATAATAATACTCAGATACAGACAAGGGTGGACAAAAACCCGAAATTGGCCGGGCCGTGGAAGCGGGCCCCTCCAGTTTCTATTCATCCCCGAAATTAAATTATTCTTTTCCAAAGTTTCATGTAATTTTCATTTTAACTCTCTGCTTCCTCAAAATAAAATCCCTTGGAATTATCTTAAATCGGTCGCTCGCTCGCTTCCAGGAAAAGAGAAGAGTTCCCACGTCGAAGGAATCTCGAACGTTGTATCCTGTCGTTAAAAGAACGTGCGACGATGTTCCTGGCATGGAGGCTCATTTACCCCCCCAAGAAACAAAACTCCGTTAGCTCTCTTTCTCTCTGGTCGCGAGAACAGAAGGTATAAAAGCTGGGTTAGTCGCAGAACGAGATCACGCAATCTCTTGACGTTTCGCAGAACGGGATTTACAGAGACCGCTCCACCTTTATCAGCACGCATGACCTTAAACCTCATCTCGATCGCAGCACTAAGGCCCCTGCCTGCCCGCCTGCTGCGCACATCCCTCCTCCTTCCCTTCTGGTGCAAGGGGGAGGAGGGTTTTTCCCCTCAGAAAAAACAAAGAGCTCCGCACGAGCGGTTTGATATATAACCTTAGAACGCCGAGAGCGGCGTACGTTAAAACTTTACGTGGGACATTAAATGATTAACGTGGGATTAGAGAGGGGGGAATATGTTCGTTTGCCGCTGGGCTTGGACTTCACGATCGCCGAGGGGAGGAGGGGAAAGGCGGAGCAGGACGTTAGCCAAAAAGGGGGGAAGGATCGGGAGGCGCGTTCTGGGCCATTTTAGGGAAACTGCTGCTTTGCTTGAGGTATAAGCCTACTGGCCTCTTCTCGGAAACCAGGAAAAGCAAAGGTGACTGTAAGAGAGGGAGAGAGAGAGATCCAGATCGAGATTAGTGGAGGAATGAATAGAGGAGGGAGAGATAGAGGGAGAGGGGGGGGTGGGGGGGGGGGTGTGATTTGATGTAAAGCCTGCGAAGCGAGCAGGTGAGGGGTCGAGAGAGAGGCCTCAAAATCCGAGCATGACGCGTCCAAATCCGGTAGCATCGCTCACGCCCTCGACCCCCCTCCTCTCCACCTCTCCTCTCCTCCCACTTTCTTCTGATCAGAGTTGATGGACGGGTTGATGGATGGATGGGACTTTTGAGTCGATGTATCGAGAGCGTTTTTCCAAAATGAAAAGGAAATGAGAGAGAGAGAGAGAGAGAGAGAGAGAGAAGAACAAAAACTCAATAATCATTTCTGCAATCGCTGAAAAAAAAAATTACGAATATGAAATTGTTCATATCAGAAAAATTAGGCCGTTCCTTTAATTTGCTAGAAATATCCGAGTTTTTTTTTGCCTGTAGTAATAAAAATATTATCAACACGCTCTCCATTTTGAATTTTTATCCCATGCGTTTTTAGACTAACGAAATAAATCCTCGCCTTATAAAATTTACGAAACTAATCCAAAACATTGTACTGCACATCGTTTAGAAATTGGACCTAAAGGGGCTGAGATGCAATCTTGACACCTATTCGAAAGGAGGCTTATTTTGGAAAAAATGGATGACCTCCGTTATGGTAGAATTTTTTTTCCGTAAATCACAAATGCTGCTTATTTTGAGTGATCCCGACATCGTCCACATCACAAAATGCGAGTTCAAAGTGAAGCTCGAGCAATCCCTAATCAACACTCAAGCGCTACACAATACATCCACGTGCATTCCACACTATGATGAGTAACCTGAGGATTCAAACTCATGCTAAAAGGAAAGGTCGAGATCAAGCGAGAGTACATCTAACCTTCGTCCTTGAAGCCTGGTAAATAAGAGTACTAGCGACCGTCTAGACAAAATCGATTTAAAGATGTCGGTTTATTAAATGACGTTTTGGACCGTTAGCGGACTATATGCATATTAATAGCCTGACGCTTCAAGTGGTACACTTTTAGGAATCAGTCTTTGCTAAGTTTGTCATTTTCCACGTCCATACACTGTGTTCCTGGTGCGGACATTTGGGAAAATCTGTCTGAACTTCGACAACGCGCAATTTATTGCTCTACGAGGACGGTACTTGCTTGTATTGTGCAATGTCAAATCCACAGCCTCCCAATCAGTCTTAACATTAACCATTAATAAGAGTAAAGACGAGAAAAATCTCAAAATCAATACATTTATGATAATTTTATTTTAAATTAAAAATTTTACTATAAAAAATCTAAAATTATTTTAAATAATGAATTTATATTTTTTAATCTTTAAAATTTTCAAATGATAAATTTATTATTCAATATTTTTGTAAAATTTAACTGATATCAAGAAAAATATTAAATTAGTACATCATCACATGTTGTCTGACTCCACAATGTAAAAGTAAAATTTAATAAAAATTAATTGAGAATAAATTTATTATAAATATACTGATAT
This sequence comes from Corymbia maculata, assembly GCA_014182735.1. Classification (NCBI taxonomy): domain Eukaryota; kingdom Viridiplantae; phylum Streptophyta; class Magnoliopsida; order Myrtales; family Myrtaceae; genus Corymbia; species Corymbia maculata. The sequence goes on along the minus strand of CM024687.1, from coordinate 8,410,878 downwards.
GAGATGAATTAATTTTTTGATATATTTATTATAAGTATGGTAATTTAAAGTTCTTTTTTGTAGTATTAATCTTTAATGGTATATCAATTTCGAAAATCAAATTTTCAGCACGATCACTTGTTTTTTTTGGATTTATAAAACCGATGATGATGTACGACATGTAACCCCCATCAATCGTTCGTTGGTGGCCCCGCTTCTAATGATGTGCCCCGATTTTGGGGAAGAAGCGGGGGAGATCTCCGGAGTGGGACAAGTAGCGACGACGATGGCCATGATTTCGTGGAAAGCAACACTCCCTTTTTACTATGTATTGGATTTGGGGAGTCCCGCCGGGGTGGTGGTCGCATGACGAGGATGTGCAGGGCGACCTAATTTGTTCGTTTCAACATTAGGCAATGCCCCCACTTCCCCCTCCCACCAATCGATTTTTACCTCTGACGAACCCGACCAATTTCACCGAGGAATAAATGCAGAGGGAATCATTCAGACGAACGAGACAACGTGACAATCATTCTCGGGTCCCCTCCTTTTTCTTTTTCTTTTTCTTTTTCTCTTCCCCTGTTCGCACCCGATACCATCTCAAGAAGTATCAATGTCGAATGGCATTGGAGCCTATCCAATGAGAGGGGGTTCATGCCTCAATTCGATGTTACTGGAGAACAATGACCAACCTCGGCGATGGTTGTCTGGGGATGGATGGGTGCTTTAACGAATGGATCGAGGCGGGAATTGTGCGACTTACACTAGTCAGACAAATCTCATATTCATTAGCTTGGCACGTCCTAATCGCGAAGGAGGGCCGAAGACAAGATTCACTAGCAAATTGCGATAGAATCGAACTCTTCATCCTCAACCACGACGACTAACCTCCCGGGGTTTGTAGCTCCATTCGATAGAATAGAACACGTACACCTCCCAAAAACTCTTTCCAACGAGACCAAAATTAATATGAGACAGTACGAATTTTCACATGCTCGTCGTGGACTGTAGCCCGGCAAAGAGTAAGAAATAAAGGAGGCTAAGCACAGTCCTTCAAACAGTGTAGCGGGTAAATTGTAAGTTTTGATTTTTCACCGTATGCTCTACTGCAAAATAGCTTGGGGTACTTTGTGCGCAGATTGGGCTCCGTGGATTGCGTTATGGTGCTTAATCATTAGAGTAAACAACAACAACACTAGCTGAGTACAGGATCTGGCTCACGGGCAGAAAGTGGCGACATTGTGATTGATTCAACCTCACTTTTCCACACCAAAAAACCACAAAATCACATGATAGTCGTAATGAAATTTCAAGAAAAAATCAAATGTTTATCAAAAATTTAAAAATCGTATCGTGCAAATTAAAATTTCATGAACAATATTATAATGAGAAAAGTTCAAATACCATTTGTTTATTAGATAATGGACAATTGCTAACAAACAAAATTAACATATTCACTTGACAATAATAACTCATGAATAATAATGGAATTATATGCAAGGTTGTCCACGTTTGGTTTGATTCGAGTTTTCATGAAATTTGAATTGAACCATTTTAGTGTGCATTAATTTTGAACTAAACCGGGCTACAGACCAAATATAACCTAATCAAAGACTTGGTTTGGTTTTCTTTTTTAAAATATCATAAAGAGATTTAGTGGAAAATGATAGAGATGATGTAAATTATAATATTAAGAAAATAAACGATTTTCTATTCGATCCGATTAACCAAATCGTATTGGATTTCATTATCCAAACTGAACCAAAAATGTAAGAAAATTTTGTTTGGTCTTTTGGTTCAATTACAACTCTCCTAATTAAATGTAGATTTGTCTTTACATTTGGAACTAAGCTTGATCGATGATCGTCCTTGTCGAGGCACACCCATGTAAAAATGTTTTATTTTTCTTGAGCTAATTCCCTAAAAAATCCCAACTTTTGTCCAATCTCAAATTTACCTTTTTTTTTTTTAAAATAAAAATTCCCAATTTTCACTTTTATCTAAAATCTACTCATCCCAAAATCACCACTAATTTCTTTAAAATTACCAACACAAGCCTATTTATAGCTTTGCACCTTGTTGATTCAGACATGGTATCGATAAACCTCTAACTGGCCATGATCTTTGTAGTTTTGAACAAATAAGTGGTGATTTTTCTAACGCATCGATTGATTTGGGATTAGAGTAAAAGTTAGTGATTTTCTATTAAATGGAAAAAAAGTTTGGGATGGAATTAAAATTAGATATAAAGTTGACGATTCTTTAAGGAATTGTGCATGTTTTTCTTTCTATGAGAAATTTATCAAGTTTAAGTATGTCAAGATGAGTGAACCCAATCGAAGAAGGAAATTACTTGCTCAAAAGTCTGTTTTTCCATTTGATCCAATCTGGCCTAGGTGGGATAGCAAGTTGCTCATTCATCGATCAAATTTAACTCGAATAAGTTGTTATTAAGATATGATCATAATATTTTTATCATGTATTATTAGTTTAGTCTGTAATACTCGACGAAATAGTGCTACAAGAGAACTAAATCAGATTTATGAATGAATATATAGACGTGACATTTTTTTTTACACAATTGAGTGGATAATTGATTTAACTAAGTGTACAGTGCTCGATGCTTACCGGAGGTCAATCGAACTTGACTTCTCCGGTTGAATTGAAAATTTTGCTATTTGGTGGACTTATACTTGGTCGGACTCGGACAGTTAATCTTGTTTTTTAAAACAAACATTTCTCATCTATCTAAATACTTATAAATGAATTTACAAGATAAAATTACTCGAATTGACAGGAAAATAAAAAGATTTGAGTCCAGAGCAATCAAAGTTCGGGTCAAAATGGTCGACCCATTTGACAAATTTAATTTGACTCAAATTCATGTAATTATCCTAATGCATACCCGACACGACCCACACCCGACCCGACCAACAACCGACACATATCCGACCCGACCCGTATTGCTAAAAGCCATTATTATTGTAGAGAAACCCAAACTCACTCGAAACTCTACGTTAAATGACTAACTCAACCCATATTTGACATATATTTAACTCATATTTGATCATTATTTAATTTTCATTTGACCTATTTTTGATCTATATTCAACTTTCACTTGATCCATATTTGACCCATTTAACTAAAAGCGAGTCATAATATGGGTTTATGACCCATTTTGATACCTCTAGTCCAGAACAATAAAGTTGGAGAGGTTTTACAATAATTTATCATTATTGTCATTATCCTATCGTCCTATTTCTTCCGGTCTCAATAATGCAACAATATTTTTCGCAAAGTATTTTTTTTTTTTCCGCATGTGTCCGGCTTGATAGTAATGTTTCTTTCCCAAAAAAAAAATGTTGTACTGTGCTGACATACTTGAGATACGAAACAGCCTTTATTGATCTATGCAGGAGAGAGAGATGGGAGAGAGAGAGAGAAGGGGGGGTGAAAATCGAAAGTTTTTGAAAATCATGGGGAAGAAAGAAGAAAAAGAGAAAAAGAAAAAGAAAAAGAAGGGAAGGAGAAGGAGAAAAGCTGGCTCTGTGTTTTTCCGTCCTCGCGTTTAAGGCTCGCTCGCCCGCGCAGACGCAGAAACTACTTTCTGTTCCCGACCCAAATTAATATAATGAATAAAAAACCGAATGATTATATATAAAAAAATAAATTTCTCCCCCCTTCACTGACACAGGAAATGCCCTCCCCTGCACACTTTCTCACGCCCGCACGCATTCTCCTAGCCAAAAAAAAAAAAAAAAAAAACTAGTTTGTGTACCCACTGCCCTCTCCTCTCTCTCTCAGAGACATACATCATCACCTCTATCTCTGTCTCTCTCTTGTCTCTGTGAGAGAGAGAGAGAGAGAGAGAGAGAGGTATGGATATGATAAGGGCCGTGTTGGCAGGAGGAGCTGCATAGGACGGAAGGGCCGTGTTGGCAGGAGGATTTCCTCAACCCATCTCCCTCTGCCTCTATATTTTTACTCCCTGTCGCTCTCGATTCATCAAATCTTCCCCTCATCAGCCTCGTATAATAAGCCCCACCCCCGACGCCCTTTCACTCTCCCTCTCACTAACCAAACCCTAGTCAAGAACCCCCTCGCGAGAGTACAAAGCAACGCCCACGCACGGTCCTCTCAGGCAATGAATGTGACCAGGTTTTCCCCTTACTCCACGCTTTCGGACGCGTGGGTCGATCTAGGTTGCTCGTGAAGTCGATTTAGTTTCAGGTTTTCTTCGACCCTCCCGAAGTTCGCTCGAGAGTCGCTTCGCTGCGTTCGTTGGCTCCTGAGCGTGTCTCGACATGGATAACTACCACCAGTTCGGCAGCAACCGCCACCTCGCCAGTGGGGACGGGCATTTGCCTCCAGGCTTCCGGTTTCACCCCACCGACGAGGAGCTCATCACGTACTACCTGCTCAAGAAGGTCCTGGACAGCAGCTTCACCGGACGAGCCATCGCTGAGGTCGACCTCAACAAGTGCGAGCCCTGGGAGCTTCCCGGTAAGACGAATCCCCTCCTCCACAGGACGCCAACAGCGGCGGCGCTCTCTTTTTGAGCGATTCTCCTGACGCTGTTTCTTGCAGAGAAGGCGAAGATGGGGGAGAAGGAGTGGTACTTCTTCAGCCTGCGGGACCGGAAGTACCCGACGGGGCTCCGGACTAACCGGGCGACGGAAGCGGGGTACTGGAAGGCGACCGGGAAGGACCGTGAGATCTACAGTGGCAAGACGGGGTCGCTGGTGGGCATGAAGAAGACCCTCGTCTTCTACAGGGGACGAGCTCCGAAGGGCGAGAAGAGCAACTGGGTCATGCACGAGTTCCGCCTCGACGGCAAGTTCGCCTACCCCTTCCTCTCCCGCTCCTCCAAGGTAGTGCTACTCGTTTTCAATTTCCAGTGTGGTCTCATCGTATCGTTCTGTCGGGGGCATTGTGGTCTCTCTCTCTCTCTCTCTCTGTGTCTGTCTCCGAGGTGTGTTCTGATTATGCGCTTCGAGTGGATTTTTCTCTCTGGGTTTAATGCGTGTCAGTGATTGATGTTACTCGCATTCTTGGCTGCGCTTGGAAGCTTTTCTCGAGCCCTGTCATCTTTTGCCCTTTTAACTGCTTTCATGAAGACGTCGCAGATGCTCAGTGTATGGAACAGCCAGTTTGTATGTATGCATGAGGGAGAGTTCAGTCGAGTTAAGTCTCGGGCCGTTAAAAGGGTTTTAAGCGACTTTATCGTTTTGTCCCTGAAAGTTGACCTCTTCGACCCGCCCATATCATTTCCGCTTCGGAGTTTAACGTGTCGAAGTGGCATATTATAATTTCTGCAATTTTTTGGGTTTATGTATCCCCGGAATTCTAGGATTTTTTTTTTCCGCTGACAGTGAGTTGCTTATTATTAACAGTATAATCATTCTCAAACAGTAGTGGCTAGATTCACTTGTAAAGATGTCGGATAGATAATTCCATTAAATTTTCTACCGAAAATTTCGTTACTTGCAGGCTTACTTTCAATAATCCGTAGGAAGGATTTTCGTTGTCATTGTTGCTGTAGATCTTGGCCGGGGAAGCGGATTGATGAAATATGAGCGCTTCGTTTATAGGTTGTCGTTCAACAAGTGGTGCCACCATCAATGAGAACTTTTATACCGTTTTGACAAGTTAATGTAAGTTGGAAGTCGATGTTTAGAAACGGGTTTGTCGGATGACTGAATTGAGGAATGTTGTCACCGTAAGTCGTTTCGAGTTAGTGGTTTCTTAATTGTTAGGAGTTAAAAAATGTTTCATATACGGGTTAGCGCTAGGACTATTCGCTAAGCTCACTTCCGTTGGATTTATAGAACCCTAGGTTGATCAGAGTGTTCTTGCTACCAGAGGCTGGCTCTGAATAATGACCATTGCATTTATACTACGGTGTGCCATGGCGCGAAATGGTGTCCGATGTATTTTCAAAAAGCGTTTTTTTCCTGTTCGTAAGCGGTTTTGGTTTTGCAGGATGAGTGGGTGATCTCCCGCGTTTTCCAGAAGTCCAGCAATGGCTGCGGCGCTGCTACCCCTTGCGGCGGCAAGAAGAACCGCTTGGCCTCCCACATGAACCTCTACCCGGATACCGGCTCTCCCTTGGTCTCTCTCCCACCACTGCTCGACTCCTCTCCTTACACCTCCACTGCGGCGTTCATCGACCGCGTCCCCAGCTCTTATGACAGCTCAACCCATAAGGAGCACGTGTCCTGTTTCTCCACAGCCGCTGCCGCCTCCTCGGCAATCCACAATTTCGGCGGCAACCCTATCTTCCAGCTGGCTCCTCCCACGGCCCCCATAATCAATGCACCCGACCCGATGGCCCCGACCCGATGGCCCGATTCTCCAGGAGCATCGGCGTCTCAGCTTTCCCGAGCCTGAGGTCCCTACAGGAGAACCTTCAGCTGCCTTACTTCTCAGCTAACCAGCATCTGAGTGGCGGAATCGGTGAATTGGTCAGCTCGACTTCAAGTTCTATGGGGAACTGGATGGCTCCGGACGATCAGAAGGCGGGGGACCTCGGTGGCCGTATGGGAATGGGCTCGTCGGAGCTCGACTGCATGTGGAATTTCTGATGTCACACTGCATGGGTGCTAGGGTCTTTTAATTTCACTTTCTTTGTCCGTATATCGTGCTTTATTAGGGCAGTGCCTTTGCTCTTAGTTTTATCTAAGTCTTAATCCCCCAGGGATTGACGTTGTGCTAGCGCTTATGCTGCGCTGTGTTGGAGTTCCTAGTAGTAATATTGATGCAAGTTGGGAGTCTGAATGTATGATGCATGCTTCGTCATACTCTGAAAACTGGAGCTGTTTCCAAGCTCTCCTTTTCTGAGTGCCGAACGTTATGCCTTTTTTAACTTGTATGATTGCATTGGATATTCTAACGAGATCCGCGATCTCAGCAATTGCGTAGAACCATTTAAAGCGGTTCGCGCGTTTATGCAATTTGAGAAAATGTAGCGAGTTTCTGATTCATATGTAGGGAAGTTGTTAAATACTGCTCCTCGTGAAGATGAATGATAGGGGGTGACAGTCAGAGCTGCCATGTTCTCTTGAAGAATTCATGACTCGTAAGAGGGTTCTGGTCGCGGACATAATGAGATTCACGTGTCGAAAAAGATTATTCACATCTCTTAAGCGAAGAAGCACCGGTACTGAATGTCGCTTTAGATAAAAAGCTTCCAAAGCTTTCCTTCACGATTCGGTGTGCTCATCAATGCCCCCCCAGGAATCGTCGTGCGTGTCCCTGCGTGGCATCGTTTAGCCGTCTGCTATGAGAGAAACATGGCTACGCCATAATGTCGTTTTTCGGCTGCGAGGACTGACATGTTATTTATAGGCCCTCACTCGAGTTATTGCGCCCTTTTGATGTGGTCTCGGTCGCGTCGCAATAATTACACATTGCCAGACAACACTAGTTGCAACTGTTCTGGCAATAATGTACTCTTACGTTTGTCTGCGTCCGTGGTGTTCTCGTGTGTCGAACGAGGGATCGTGTTTTTTCGACTTTCCAGAGTTGAATTCCATGGCCCTGACCGACAATGGTGGTGTAATCGTATGGGGGCATTTTACACATCTCTACGAGAGCGAAATATGCGAGATCGAACTTTCCTCGTGGTGGTGTGCCTTCCGTGTATCTCGATTTTGTCGAACGGGTTATGAATCTCTAGCACGTCGGTGAAATTTTGGTGTAAGATTAATGGTTTATGAGTGGTGATGAGTTATGACCACATCGGCTGCCTCTCTCTATCTCTTGAAATCAAAAGCAGTACCGCGAAAGGGAACTTGCTTGTGTAACATGCTTTCGAATGTGTTCTCGGATATCTAAGGCTTTAGTAAGTTCATGATGTTGGAGTCGAACTTAACCTACTTCAGACCAATGGGTTATGAGTAGGGTGGTAAGTCACGATCTCTTAAGAGTCTTAAATTCAGGCATTGTTTGGCGGGTGCTAGATTCTCATGGTAACGTCAATGAGAATTATTCCAACACTCTCCTTTAAGTTTAGTTTGGTCTTTTGCCTAGTATTAAATGTGGATATTTAAGATTCTAGAACAGCTGGCACAAAATCGAAGATCAAATGTCTCAAGGATTGTTCAGATCCTTCTTGCACGGGATACAAAAAGAAAGCAGGTTAACCTGAGTTCAAATCAAATCTTCCACGTATTTATTTGCCTCCTCAATTAAATTTTCATACCTAAAGATTATACTAAATGTAAGGGGGAGTTTAGAATATTTACATAATAACTTAAACTTTTAGAACGATTCGCTGTGTTTCTACAAAATCTCACACCCCTCACACACGTTGGGCTATGGATTGGAGCTGCAACAATCCATGACTCTCCCATAAGACTCTTGGGTATAGATTATTGGCAAACTTTAGCTTTGATACTACGTGAGATTTTATAGGACCACTGTCAACTGTTCTGAAAACTTAAATTATTAAATGAAAGTGTGGTAAAATACAAAGCACTTGATTTATGGCATTAAATTCATTTCTTTCTCGGTTTCAGTCTCCATTAACGCGGTGGAAAACATTTTTTCATAAAGAAATGCTGTAAATGTGAAAACCCAAGTACCATTTTCGATGTCAAGCTCAGCAATCCACGCACAGAAATCCTATCCAGCCCAGCAATGTTTTAAAAGATTACAGCATCAAATGGCCTTCATTTGGATAGCGAAGCTCACTATCAAATCAAGTCACACGCATGCACGGCGACAATCCTCGTAAGGAATCTCGTTTGTCCCTTCTTGTCTCTCACTCGCCAATCAAGCCAAAAATCACGAACAGATAAAACACGTCGGCCTCGAGCATGGATGACGATACGCATGCATGGCGTAGGTCTTGGACATATACAGTATCGAGTCGGACGATATCATGTCCGGGACATTAAAGAGAGGTAGGTGAACGTGGCAGTCCGGAGAAAAACAAGAATGGCGGGTACAGGGAACGGGACCGGGGACGGGGACGGTTCGCTTTCAAGTCGAGGCAAGTGTTGGCGCGGCAGGGGGACTGGGGAGGCTCGAGGAGAGAGGCCTCAGCGCTCGTCCAGGTGCTAATTTCACGGTACGTGGCTCGTTAGGTGGGGGACAGATTTATTGCTCGTATCGCAGTTCATCAGGTCTTCTATGACCACTTGAAACTTCGGAAATCTCTAGGGTCCATCTAGATCTCGTGTATTTATATGTCTCTACACGCGTATTTAATCGTACATGCTCAGCGTATGCATTCATCAGCAGCAGACGGGGAGGGGCCCTTCTGCTGACATTGTCGTTCTGGGGCTTTCAATACGTCCGTGATCTGTGTCGTGACTGCAGATCGAGATTAGTTTTCGTTTTCCATATGAAAGATTCCCTTCTTTCTGCAAAGTAAACTAATCGAAATGGAGAAAAGGGTATGTATAGATGATAGAAACATCCTTTTGCAAAACATAGGATTGTGTTGTTTCATCTTTGGTCAAAGAAACCAAGGCATTGTTAGTTTGACAGTCATGTTATAAAATTCTGATATGATATTAGAATTAGAGGTCTTGACTTTTAGAATAATAGGTAATGGTCTAAATGAAGAATCGCCTTTTATGTCTGGATGGGAGGGGAGTTCCGGTTCATCATCACGACTCCGATACAGGCTTTGGGTCAGCACGAAGCAGGGAGGATCGCAGTAGCGTGCCGTGTGATCTGCTGGCGAATCGGCACAGATGGAAAGGATCTCCATCTTCGAGAGGCGATGATGAAGACGTACTTCGGACTTTGATCGAGGTGTTGTTTTGTGTTACGGAGCGGAGAAGACGCGAAACGGTCCAAAGGCCCTAGGAAACGCCAAAACCCACTGGACATGGCATCTTCGCAGGAAGTACGGCCATGGGAAGATGCAGCAGTGGCCTACGACATGATGGCCGGAGGCCCGCATGTTTTTAACTCTCTCCTGCTAGCGGCAGCTCATTGCAACAGAGCACTACAATACCCACATTTCTTTCATGACTTTTTCTTCTTCTTAGGAGCTTTCTTTTTTTGGTTAATATCTCAGTATACCCCAAATTAATATATTTATATGATAATTTATTACTATTAAAAACCCCAAAATAATATTATCGTGATAAGTTTAACATCTATTAGTTTCCATTATTTTGTATTAATACCACAGATAATCATAAATAGGTGCACCTATGACAACTGGAGAGTCAAATTCCAAATTGATTTATTTCGTCAACTGCCATATGTTCTCTAACTTAATAATTTGGCAATAAAATTTAATGGAAACTAATGAGGGTAAATTTATTATTGGTATATCAATTTGAGATTTTTTATGGTCAAAATATTAATTTTTGATAAATTTATTATAAATATATCAATTTGGAGTTTATCATGGTATTAACCCTTTTTTTTGTGCGTTTTTAGGTTTCTTGAAATTAAGGACTATAGCACGAGATTCTAGGTGCAAAGGAGATGAGCGGTGCTAGGGTTACCGTAGCGTCAATCTACAAGATTGGCTTATTAAGTAGTGCCACGGGACTGACAAAAAAAAGAGTAGTGCCACGTGGCCTTTGAATGAGTGGATCGAGTCGACCAAGCAAGCCCTGTTCAATGTCCAATGGTCCCGTGCCACGTCCATTAGTGTAGTAATTCTGTAAACGGGCCTCCGTATCCCTTAGCATTGCTCGAAACGGATGTAACAAATGGAAGTTGGGCTTGATCAGTGGGCCGAGTTCTTGAACTCCTCAAGGGCCCAACGGTAGGAGCAGTCAACGAGCGATGTTGACAAGAGTTGACCGGCCCACCAACGATGTTGTCGAAATGGTCCTATCCTAACACGAATTATAAACAGTAACTGACTCAAAGCCCAAAGGATCAATCTAAAACTTTCGGTCCTAACCGGGTGGGCTTGGACCAGGAGGATGGAAAGCGCCCCTGCCAGGCCCACCAAGTGATGCCGTTCAGAATCCCTTCCGCGCATCACTTTCCTTCAAAATCTTCTTCGGAACTTTGTAAGGTCTAGTGGGCCAACCATTCGGCCCATAAGCATTTTCTTCTCCACAAATAGGAAATCTCTGTGCATACGCATGCATGATTTCATGTCGACTTTTACTCGAACGGCTGTACACAGTAAAAGGGTACAAAGTAATTTCGATTTGCATTTCATCAAATCCTAATCTCCTCCCCATCAATTGCTTAGGGGCGGTGAAATCCGAGTTGAGAAGAAAGTGGTATTTCGATTTCCAGACAAAGCAGAGCTCGAGCTCTATCGATAAGATGGAGAAGTCGATTAGCTTTTCAATGGAGATTACCATGACCGATTCACTCATGTCCACTCTAGCCGAGGCTTGCGGTCATGGGTGGGAGTGGGTTTATAATTGTTAGAGCCTAATACCAATGTTCCAAATTTGAGCGTGAGCATTACTACGATAATAATGCTAGAGAGGCTCTTACTCTATCTATTGAAAATAAAGAGCAAAAAAAGAAAAGAAAAGTAAAAGAAAAATAGAACGGGCCAGTCTGGCAAGACATCATGGGCCAGGTATAAAAGCCCATTTTTCAAACAGGATCTAATTGCACCTGTCCTTTGCACGGGCGATTGGTTTCCGATCTAATCTGGTTTCAAAGTGAAATTGAGAATTGGACCGGGAGGATTAGTTTGGGAATGGGGATTGTATTGTTTGGTCCTAAGATCGACAACTAGACCGGATTGTTGATTTATGTTTGACGGAATCGGCACTTTTTTTTTTCAATTGAAGAGTAGCCATACTTTGGACCAATTGATTGATCAAATTCATTTCTTGGGTAGTTCTAATAAACTCAATCGTATATATTTTCATATGCTAAAAAGTTAAACTCTATTTATGTTTAAATTTATTTTAAGAAATTAAAAAATATACAAAAAAAAGAGCTAATCTGATACTGTTCCTCGAAATCGGATCGAAAATCACTCATTTCATTATGAAATCGGATCGATGCCTTCGGGACCCGATCCAATCGACCCATCCGGCTTAGTCCCAGTTTGGACGGATTAATACGTCCACTCCTAGTCCGTTGTAATTCAGACACGAATCCACGGCGATCGCCACGCGCCTCGCCAGTACGCCAACCCGCGCAGCGTCTCTCTCTCTCTCTTTCTTTCTTTCCCCTCTCGTTCTCCCGGTCTGTCGCTTCATCACTCGGCAAGCGAAGCGAAGGAGCAAAGGAGCGCCAATGAAGGAAGAATACTCCGTGGAGGACACCTCCCGCCTGCTGGAAGCCGCTTCCGACTTCGCCCTCTATCCCGGTTAGGGCTTTCCTTCCCCGTCTCTCTCTCTCTCTCTCCTGGAGTTGTCTTGTTCATTTTCTTCGTCTGTCGTGCTGCTGATTCAGGCGTCCAGAACGACGCGGCCGCGAAGGAATTCCTCGATCGCTTCCCTCTTCCTGTCATCATCAGGTGATCTGCTTCGGACGATTCCGACTCTTTCCTGCTCGATTCTTTCCTTCGGACGAGCTTTGTCGTTCTGTTTCCTAACCGTTTCCTTTTCTCGTTTTCGCTGGATTTCTTCTTTCTCATGACCGTCTACTGTTTGTTGACGGCTTTGTTTTTGGCTGATTCTGAGAGTGACTTGCTGAAGAAGTTAAGAGATGAGTTTGTTCGATTTTGGTTTTCTCGTATGTGCAGCGCTTTGCAAACGAGAGCGGATGTGCCTGGTCTCGAAAGTACACTGGTTAATTGTCTGGAGAGAGTGTTCAAGACCAAATATGGGGCTTCCCTGATCCCGCACTTTACGGTATGCTTGAAACCTTTGATAATCTTAGGTTCCTGTACGATGTTAACTCCTTTTGGATGGATTTGACTCGCATCTCTATTGGGTTTGTAGTCTAGGCGGCTCTCTCTCCCTCTCTCTGTCTCCCCCTCCGCGTGCTTGCTTGTGTTGGTTACATAAAAAGAAGAACTTCATGCTTCCCCAATTTTTATTTGTTTGTGCAGCAATTTGTGCAAGTTGGTTTGCAGGCAGCTTCACAAGAAGTCAGATGTCTAGCTTGCAAAACGGTAAGTATAAAATAGGTTCCAACACCTGCTATTGATTTAGGTCCAACGGATGATTTCCATGTTCTGTGGCTATATAAGTACAACACCAGATAGCACATGTTTTTAAAATGCAGAATGCCAACCGCACTAGGTAAACAGCCCTAACTTCCAATGTCCTGGTCTTTCGCTTAGAGAATAAGCTGCCAACCTGTAGTCATGAGGTGGACCACCTTCATGAACTTGCTGCAGCTCATAAATAGCGAAGTTTATAGACAATTGCAAAACGAGTGCATCCAGTCATTACATAAAATCTCTTAAAGAAAGTCGATTATGCAATTCTAGGAAAAGCTCTGAGTGTTCCACATGTGTTCATTACTCTTCACGTTTACTCCGCATGTATTTTCATTTTTTCTTAAACAATGTTGTTGGTTTCCATCCTCCTAGAGTTAGATTGACAATCACTTCTTGGATGGGATTGGCTATGGACAAAGGGAAACAAAGTGTTCAAAGGTCGATTACATTGATTTACAGATGATCCTAATTTGTCAAGGGTATATAGAGGATCACAAAGCCTTCTGGTTTATACTTGGTAAAACCTTCTGGTTTCTGGTTTCTTATAGTTAGGAAAGGAAAAAAATGTCAAAGTCAGTTTTATCGACTTGATGAGATTTTATATCTGTTTCTTTTGTTTGTCCATATTTTTCCTGAATGATACTGGAATTTAGAACTAAGAATGTTTGGGGAGTTACTGAACTTAGTTTGAGGGAGATATTCACTGGAGCTGTGTCCAGGATAAATTAAAAGATGAAATGTTCACACTGAATTCAAAGTTCAATTATGTGGTGATTATATGTACCTCAACACTTTAAATTGCGCTCTTAGTTTATTTTATTTTATTTCTTTTAATTATTAATTCTTTCAGGTGTCTTGCCTGTTGGAGAGTTCGGATGAAAAGTCTGCGTCTGCTGTGAAGATAATTAGTGACTACAATATTTACCCACTATTGCTCGATTGCCTTGTTAATGGGTAAGAACATAGTTATGAGATTTTCTCTCTTTTTTTTCTTTTTTTTCCAATTGACTCTGTTTGATGGAATGTCTCGATCTTGACTGTCTACACTATATGCATGGTCCATTGTTTAAATAGTGCTAGAAATGGCAGTTTAAGATAGAGAGGAAGTTGGCCAGCTGAGGGTTTTTATAAAGGTAGAAGTTTACACACGCATGCGCGCGTGCGCGCGCACATACATAGAGGAAGGTGGCCATACGTAGGGTTTCCACAAAGGTAGAAGTAGTATATACATATATAGGTGGAGGAGGGACTTTTGAGACTGAAACCCCAGTCTTGTCGAGTAAACCGGCAGCCACTATAGAGATGTCCCCGGAAATCATTGTGATGTCCATTTAAAATTTTAAGATGAATTGACACTTGACATGTTTGGTGATTTGAGATGTCATAGTATTCGAATTTCCTAGTAAAAGAAAATGAGAAATGCTTTACTCCCCACTCACAAAGCTACCAAGGGTTTTGTAGTAAAGCCAGCTTTATTCGGCATTCAAAGCAATTTATCAACAGGGAATGACAATTTCACTAGAGATGCAATTACTAGACCTTCTTTAGTAGATTGTTCATAGCAGGCCAGAGCTTGGTCAGTGAGATTGGGAATTAAGGAGCCTCTGTCCAGTAGTACCATCTGGTCTGTTGATACCATTTATGAATGGAGTGAGGAAACTGAAAGAGAGGGCAAGTGAAGGAATTGGAAGGAATTTTGAGAGAGAGATTAGTTCTTTCCAAACTGAGCTTTTGCTGCTCCTTATACCTTTCTTAGCAGACTTGTATTACTTTTTTAAAGGGTAAATTTATTATTATACTTTACATATATTTATTCTTACCGCCAATTCTCTTCTCTCCATAGCTTCTATCCAAGTGCTAAATGAGAAAATTGCTATATTAAATACTTTTCGAATGAAGAGTTAATTATTGTTGAGTAAGCTATTATGTAACTTGGACGTATGGCATGGTATTCTCTTCAAGTTCAGAAACAGATTCAGTTATTCCTTTCAAGACTCCTACCTAGGTTTTAATAAAATCAAGTAGTGCTATTTTTTGTGATTGACAATATCCATGTCGGAGTTACAATGATTTGGTTGGAATCTCTTCCTATCTTAGTGAAATGTACCTTGTTTGTTTTATAGAAATGAACAAGTTGCTGCAGCTTCAATGGAAGCTATTAAGACTCTGGCATGCTTTCAAGGAGGCACGGTAAGGATTTGGCTCTGTTCTGTGCTCAGAATTATTTCTTGTGGCTTCAGTTTATTGATATTATAAGCTACTTGCCTGAGATGGCTAACTTCTGTTACCTTGCAGAACATTGTTTTTCCAGCCAGTCACACTGAAGTTACGCATCTTAGAAACTTGGCAGCTCAATGCACGTCATTGGTATGGCTGTATATATGTTATTTCTTGAACAGTTGAGCTTGAGTTGCCTTGTATCAGTTAGCCAGAACAAGTCCAATCGGCTTGTTACTCCCTTTGTCTGGACATATTTTGAGGAAGGGTAGTGATCCCCCCCCCCCCAAAAAAAAAACCTCCTTCTATTCCAATTATTGATTACAAGTGATGGACTGAAATCCTAGGCAATGATGAATATAATTTGGTCAATATGCTGAGATCTCAATTTTATGCGAAAAATCAGTCAAGTACTTTCGCAGTGTTAGTTTTTGGGTGAGTGTGATTTAGCATTTGATGAAGACATTAATATTGTACCATGAAGTCATGGGAGCTGATCAACCAAGTCCATACTTGCCTTTGCACTACGTTCCATGTCCACCTGCTTATGTACACTCATAGAAAGTGGAGTACTGATGAAATTTCTAATTTAATAACCATGTTACAGGGTCGTGTTCGGGTTTTAGCTTTGATAGTGAAGCTGTTCTCTGTCTCCAGCTCTGTGGCATCACTTATCTACAGTTCCAATCTACTAAGTTTATTTGAGGCAGAAATCAGCAATTCTCAAGATACCCTTGTAACTTTGAGTGTTCTGGAGCTCCTGTATGAGGTTGTTAATCTCTATGCTTCTCCCTTTTTTCTTTCCTTAGTGAAGAAACGTACTACTTGTTCATGCACTTGCAGTTTCATATTTATTTGAGGAAGGTGTTATCCTTGGCTCAATAAACTACATACATCAGTAACACTTATTGAGCTTCATCAATCTATGTTCCTATGTTTCTCTAATTTTTTGTAATTCTTTTTCTCCTTCGCACATTTAACAAGATGGTTGAGATCCAGCATGCAACAGAAATTTTGTCAAGGACTGCACTTCTTCAGCTACTTGCTTCTATCATAAGGTAATTGAGAGCTTTTGATCTTGTTCTGAATTTTAGTTCCTACAAATCCTAAACTGTCATCACTCCAATAACTGTCATTGTTTGTAGTAATGCATCATTGGAGTCAATTTTGAGGTCCAGAGCAATGATGATTTGCGGAAGGCTTCTGTCCAAGGAGGATACTTATATGTTTACAGACGAATCCAGTAAGGCTAATCCATCTTTTCTGTGCAGCTTGACCCAGATATGCTCAATTTTTAGCTTTTGTAGTAATGAAGAGTTTAATTGTTTGGTAGGTATTGCCTTATGTCAGCACATTCTAAGCAAATTTGTGCATTGTATAGCCTTCACATTTCAGAAATTTTTCTATCTCATCACGTTTCAATGCAATAACTGATATTCCAGTTATTACTGGTATAATCGAGGAAGTTGGTGTGCTTGATTGAGTGGCTTGTCTACAAGAGTTCTTATACTATGGTTTTTGTAGCTTCTCTTTCAATTGTAAAGTGACATTATTCTTCCATGAGATGTTTGTCCCTTTGAGAATTTGCATTAGGGGTTGACTTGAGTCATTATCCTACTGAGTGATAATTCGAAGATACTTACTTTGTAGTGCAGGTGTCAGAGTAGTTGTTTCTGCCATTGATGGGAGACTTGGCTCGTCAGAGAGTCTAGATACAGATGAATGTGAATCTGCCCTTGAAGCATTAGGTCAAATTGGATTATGTAAGTACTTCAATCATGATAGCTGGTTACATGTAGGCTAGTGGAACTGTGTTGTTTTGCCATAGCTTGTCTGGCTGCTGCGTTCCCTGCCACAAGGAGGAGCATTTTATTGGTTTGCTATTTCACAAATTAAATGAATTGTTACCATACATGGAAAGAGAGAATAAAGTTTGCCAGCATGTACCATGCTAGAAGATACCTAGCTAACTCATTCCATGCTGGCTTGACTGATTGGTGCACTTCTTTTTCCATTTCCAAGCTTGCTGCCGTAGAGATCCTATTTTTTTTTCTTTCTTATTAATTTGTGCCGTCACCCATGGAAACTAAGAATTTTTGTCTTCTCTCTCTGTCTTTTATTTTGGCTTTTAGCAACTCAGGGAGCTGAGTTATTGTTGTCAAGCACATCTCCTGTTGCCAAGACACGTAGTGTATGCTGCCTTTGACAAACAAGGACGTGGTAAACAGCTGGTGAGCAGATATATGATGCTTTTGTCCATGCAACTCTTTCTCTGTCTTGTCATGATTAATTATCATATAAAGGGGATCCAATTAGTGTGAATATCTTGGAATTAAGGATCTGCTACATAGCATGAGATGGAGTCAATCCTTGTAATTTGAGAAGGTGATGATATCAAAGATGTTGGACAAAGTGAAGAGAACTTGAGTTAGATACTGCATAGGTGATAGCCTGTCATTTATTTAGACAAAGTGAGATGACTTTTAGTTGCAATATTTTAATTTTGTTAAGAGTTTCATTGGTTCTTCAGTACTGTCTAATATGAGCAACCATTCAATGTTTTCCCCTGGATATGTGCTATGCCTAGATTTTTCAACAGTTATTATGTTCACCATTCTTGCCACATTCTATAGAAGCTATGTTGTCTCCATTTTCGCATGTGCTATGTTATGAGTACTCAATCTCACGCATGCCCTCTCATCACACGTGAACTTACATGCTTTTATCATAATAGTGCTAATTATGGGTAGCTTCTTCAGAGTTTGTAACTTGTCAAATCTTTGTACCATACATGTCTTGATTAATGGCTTACTCCATGACAAACAGTAAGCCTTGGTTTAAGGTTTCACTTATATCTCTTATGGTAGTTTATTTATGATATGTTTTCAAATTGCTCAGGCTGCATTGCATGCATTGGGAAATTTGGCTGGAGAAGCTCGGTCAGAGAATAGTGTAATGCTGAATGTTGCTGCAGAAGAAACCCTTAGATTCTTGATATATGAGGCAGCCTCCAGGAGTCCAAAGTTCACACCATCTGTAAGTAGAGTCTCCTTGTCCCCTTTTAGTGTGTTAGCTTATGGTAGTGGTTCGTTTTTGTGATCTGTTCTTTGGTTTAAGAGGTTCGAGAGCAAAAGAAAGATTCCAAATATGAATTGTCTAGCAAAGCTAGTGATCTGAAATGAAAATTAATTGATCATTTGTGACAGTGGGAATGTGCCTAACATCTCACAGAAGGGAACGGAGAAGCAAATCGGAGATATAGAAGTTGAGGAAATTAATGACAACCTTGATAAACGAGAGGTCTCAAAATTGCCTTCAGCTTATTTTTTGTGCAGAGTTTGCGAAATCCAGATTAGAGTTCATGAACAGGTCGGCAGGTCCCATTTCTGGGAGAAAATTCTATAGTCATCAACAATAGTTCCTTTGAGTGATTGCTCATTGCAACCTTGAGTATATTTGTAATTCACGTTGGCATGAAGGTCTATGGTCTTGTAATAAACTTACGAGACTGACCTGTTCTGAGTTTCTCATCTTGTCTGTCCCCTAGTTTATTTTCTTCTATGGAATCTCTTCCTTTTAGTGCTTTTGTGTTAATCTAAAAGCAAAAACCAGGGAGCATGACTAAATAGCTGTTGTGTTCACCTACTGAATAAAAATGATACTTCTTCTGACCTAATGAGATGAATAACTTTGAAGACAGTATGTTGAAACTGTTATATGCTTGTTTAGAAACTCCTTCTTACTTGGGTGTTTTAGCTCCCTCTTTTCTATTTTAATTGCTGAGCTTGTGCCATGATTTGCAGGGCCTTTTCCTATCAGTTCTTCAGCAGGAGGCAGAAACTCGTTTGGCGGTGTGTCATTTACAGTCTTTTACATTTTTATGATCTTTCTATATATCAGCAATTACATGTGACAAATGCAAAACTTGCTCTGCTTTGGATTTGGGTGCAATTGTTACTGTTTATGTTTGTTCCTTTGTGCATAACATGCATCAACCAACCTTGGATTTTCTTCTATAAAACCATTTGGTGTTCTGAGTATGTTGAAGATCCTCCTTCAGAATCTTATCCTTAGGTGGTGTCTTCTATTTGCTTCTTTTGCTGAAGAGAAAGAGGCGAGGACTGGAAATAGATGTTTTTGTTATAGGAATTATGAATGAAGTCGGTCTTTACCTTTCTGGTTGCTTCCCACTGTTTTCTCAGTTTTACCATTGTGTATTGCTAATGGTTACAGCAAGCAGATCCATTTGGTAATCAGAAGGATCAAGTATGATTTTTCCAATTTTCCAGGAAACACAGGGATCAGTTCTTTGTTATTTTCCTATGCACAAAAAGAGGAAAAAACTTTTTTTAGGAGCCACTCTTTGTACTTCTTAGATGTAAGGTATAAATAAACTAATATAATCAACGCACAAGTGTCAATTGGTGTTCTTGTCCTATGATGGAGATTGACCGATGAATTTTGAGATCTATTTGACGGTATTCTAGCTATGTGAATGAAGTTCATTGCAATTTGTGGTTAATTTTGCTAGTCAATCATTATGATGAACTTGATATTTCCAGGGTTATAGGCTGATTACAGCTTTGGTAGCTAGGCCATGGTGCCTGATGGAGATCTGCTCAAAAGAAGAGATAGTGGATATCGTGACTGACCCGAGCATTGAAACCACAAAACTAGGTATTTTTATTTTGCTCCCTTTCCTACTCACCATGTTACAGCAATCGCCAATATGATCATTAGATGGAGAAGTTATCCCTTCATGCATGTGGGTCGGGGCTTTAGTAATCATGGTAATGCTATTGTTTAAGCATGCAAGTGTTAGTGATTGCATCTGTTGTTAGACCATAAATTTGTTTAGTTGATCTTCTGAATATTATTTTTTTATATTTTCTGTTATGCTTTTTTGTTTCCTCTGCTTTTGTTTTCTGGGGGATGTCTTTGGGCTTGCCTGTATTCTCGTTTATTTTGGAGTCCATCAATTTGAGTTGAAGACTTCACAGACGCCCAAATGCAGCCTGAATAAAAGTCACCTGGAGTTGAACATTCTGATTTATATTTGGAAGAATGCTGCTCTCTCTCTCTCTCTCCCCCATGTTGAGCAGGTTGAAGCATTCTTACAGACGCCCAAATGCACCCTGAATAAAAGTCACGTGGAGTTGAAAATTCTGATTTATATTTGGAAGAATGCTGCTCTCTCTCTCTCTTTCTCTCTCTCTCTCTCCATTACTTGTCTCTTATTTAGCGTTTTGGTGGACTTCTCAGGTATGGAAGCCAGGTACGGTTGCTGCCAAGGAATACACAAAACTTTCACCCGTTCAACCAAACTGATGAGTGATCCTTCTCTGGCCAGAATTGCTAGCAAGGTAAGACACGCGAATCTCACACAAAGCGGAATACATCATCTCGGTCTTCTACCTTGGCATACCGAGATTTTGTTTATCTAAAAATCCAGCTCGTGTATATTTGGACTTGATGATGTTCCTTCTTTGCACACAGTTGCAAGATGCTGTAAGAAGGGGTCCCTATCTAGCAAGAAGGCATTCCGAGGCTCAGCCTGTCGTGATGACAGCTGAAAGATTCTAGACAAAGTAAATCTCCCAGAACTCAGCTCGAGGCTTTCCATCTTTCTTCCTTATGCTCGGAAAATCTTGCCTGCTTGCAATACTTGCTTGAATGAGAGTTTTTGGACATGAACAGAACTTGTAAATCCCGGCAAAGGAGTTGACTTTTGGTTAATCCCCCAAAGTAAAAGCATACCGCCATTTTCTGGAAATTTATCTTAAGAGGTGGGATCTCAAATCACCAATGTGATTAGCAACTTGCAAGTCGTACCTTATCTCGATCGAGGAAGATTAGCAATATGTATCTCGAGGCGATTGACAAGGTTCCCATACAATAGGCGATTTAATAAAAAAAAAAAAAGGGAAATTACTGATTTAACTTTTTATACACAAAAAATTAAGGTTTAGTTGTTCTAATGATTTGGCCGCTTTTTCGTTGCGCTTAACGAAATTTTTCCATAGTTATTTTTAGTAATTTTCGATAAGGAAGAATAACTCGCCTCATCAAATAACCGCACGGGCGGTCACAACTAGACTTCCTTAAAGAAAATAAACCTTAGTATGATTCTAAGCTTTGTTCCAATGTTGTATATGTGATGGAAGTATGCATTTCTCTTTTTGTAATGTAAATGATGTCTAAATTTTGACATAATGTATAATGCAATTCTTAAATTTCTAATTTATTTAATTTATTTTATGTTAAAATTGGGAAAATTTCAAAAAAGCATCCAAAGTCTATTTTCTCAAATAATGATTCAAAATGGCCATTGTTTTAAATGAGGATTCGAAATGGCTAAACTAGTCTTAAATAAGGATCTCAAATCGTTGGGCAACCAAACGTTCGTTGGTCGGCAAACGTGTGGCATTTCTGGTGGCCAAAATAAGGACAATTTTGTCAAAAGAAAACATTGATAGAATTTAAAAACAAAATCTCCAAACTCTTCACATTCTCACGTATTCCATTCTCCATCCTCTTTCACTTGGAGTACTCAAATTTTTGTAAATGAAACACAAATTGAAGCACAACAAGAAATCCTTACCTTTGTTTCTTTTCAACGATAAAGACAAATCTCAAGCAAAACAACCTTTTCGTTATTCAGACACTCGTGCGTAACACGTTGCAATTGCGACACTATTTGGATGAGCTACCTACTAGTTCGCAAACGCTCTCAATGAAATTAAGCTCAGTGAAGTGGGAGAGGAAGTGTGGGAGATGCCTTATCCGTCCTCGCTGAGCATGCCATGTGGGAACTTCGGGATGGGGGAGGCCAAGTTGTAGTTGTAAAGCCTGTCGTGGACGGTGAAGCTAAACTCGCACGTCGCGGAGGCCGAGCTCACCGCCACCAGCGACGCCATGGTGCAGCTCAGTATCACTGCGAGGAGAAGAAGTAGCAGTGGCACCGCTAGCAGTGAGCCGTGGTGGTAGCGACGGATCGTCTCCATTGCTTTTGGGCAAAGAGATCTTCGGACGAGCTCAACCGCTCAATTCCGTCATGAGAGTTTCGTGGGAGAGGAAACCCCGAGAGCCGAGAGAGTGAGGTGGAATGCGAATCCACTTCCACAAACCCAACTGAGAGACACAGAACATCTCAATCTCATAACGACCCACATCTTGAGCACAATGGGAATCCACTTCCACATAGAGAGAGGGGCAAGTAAGTGGGGTGCTAGCACATACCTTTAGAACTCGAGGAGTTAGGGATCTTACTCCGTTAACAAATAATTTGGGTTCTCCAAGTAAGAGAAGACAAAGAGCCTAGAAGATGAAGTGCAAAAGAAGAAGAGCGTGAAGAGTTTGAGATTTTTGTTTTTAGAGTTCATTAATTTCTATCAATTTTCTTGATAAAATTGCCCTTATTTCGACGATTGGAAATGCCACACACTCGTCAGCTGGCAAACATTTGGTCGCCCCATGCTTTGAGGTCCTTATTTGAGATTGATTTAACTACTTTGGGTCCTCATTTGAAATAAGAGCCACTTTGGATTTTTATTTAAGAAAATAGACTCACTATGGGTTCTTTTTTAAAATTTTCCCCATAAAATTTAATTCAACATGCAATATAATTCATGTAATTTAGGAAAAACGAGTAAGCTTTCTCACAAAAAAAAGTAGATTTTATTATGTCATTGTTTATTGTAATCGAAACACTTACTCAGTCAACAATTTGTTAATATAAGTAGTAATTTCTATGGAGGAAAGTTAGCTTTCGATTTAGCAAAATTTTAGTTGCCACAGCATTCATACGAAAAGCTAAATATTATTATAAAAAGTAGAGGACTTATAAGAATTGGATAAAGAAATAATAATAATAATAATAAGGGGCAAATA
This sequence comes from Corymbia maculata, assembly GCA_014182735.1. NCBI lineage: Eukaryota > Viridiplantae > Streptophyta > Magnoliopsida > Myrtales > Myrtaceae > Corymbia > Corymbia maculata. Next base: position 8,387,726 of record CM024687.1, on the reverse strand, counting down.
AGGGAATTCGCTCGTTTCGCTGGCTACTCGCAGCGACGGAGCTTCTACAAGATAACGAACAGCGGAAGAAGAAGCTCCCCCAAAGTGACACCGAGAGAGAGGGAGAGATGGCGAGCTTATCTTCTTCTTGCTTCGCTCTTCCCAGCAAATTCAAAACCCTCTCCCTCCACTCCTCCTCCTCTTCTCCTGCTCCTTCTCCTTCTTCTTCTTCTTCTTCTCGCGGTCGCATCGCCTTCAGTTCCCTCAGGTTCTCCGCCAGCGTCTCGCCCGACGTCTTCTCCGGAGGTAACCTCGACGGCGACCTTCCGATTCCCCCTCTTCAGCTCTCCTTCTCGAGTCTCAGTTTCTTCGTTTCTCAGGTCGCCTGTCGGTGAGCAGCGGCGAGAGGTGCCCGCCCCGTTTCTCCGTCGTGTGCGAGGCCGCTCCGCAGAAGAGGGCCGACTCCGCCGCCAAGAGGGCTCGCCAGGCCGAGAAGCGGCGCGTCTACAACAAAGCTCGGAAATCCGAGATTAGGACGCGGATGAAGAAGGTAGTGGCGTTCGTTTCGGTTTGTTTGATTATTGCGCGAAGCGATTCCGTAATGCGAGATGTCGGCTGATTTTTCCAAACGATTTTTGCTGTCTATCCTGGGGATTGTTGGTCCTGTCGCTTCGGATTTTGTTGATTAAGCTCGTGGTTATGCAGTGGTCTGTGTCAGGTAGCTATTGTGCTCGATGTAATGCCATTGAGAGAAGCGCGTCTGTGTGTGTGATCTGGGATTTTGATTAGGTTAAATGCCAAAACTCTTCTCTGAATGAAAATGCACTCTTTGATTTTCACTCATCATCTGGGGAGACTCAGTATAGACGTCAAGCCTCTTAGAAAGTTAGGGAGAGATAGGATATATCTGAATGCATCCAAAAATTTGAAGTAGAACGGTGGAGACAATCTTTGTAGGTGCAATGCAAATGAATTGGAGAATTAAGGGGTTAATAGCATTGCAAGAAGAAGTGGCTGTGTGACAACTACATAACAAAAACTGAAAGATACATAAGTAGGCTGCAACAGATTTTGCAGGATGTGTTCTCTATGATTCAACTGAGTAAATTGCGTTTAGGTGGAGCCATTGGACACAAATGTAATGTCAGGCATGATTGGTCGTCATATTTGGTTGTTCAGCTTGGTAGAAAATTTTCACATGTCTAAGGGTTGGACGTGGTTATGGATTTGGTATCCTTCTGGAAAGAAAATATTCTGGTGCCAGGTGTAGTTCTGTTAAGCATACAAAGGTTGTTGGCATGAGCATTCCCTTTTGTTTATGGATGAATCGTAAATTAAGGAGCACTAGTATAGCAGTCTCGAGTTAGCTCAAAGCCATATCGTTTGGCAAAATCCTATTTTGCCGCACCTTGCAAAGCTTCATTTTGTCAACAGTATAGGAGTATTATTCTTATTTCTGGGTCAGTAACAGAACAGGAGCATTGAGTATGTGAATTAATTCGTAATTTGATGGCATTGGTCTGATTTATTGACGATCAAAGACTTCCCTTTAAGATTTCTGGAAGGATAGCATGATCATCTAGCATATAGATGTTGTTTAAGTGTTTGTTAAGTTCACTGTGTATGATCAAGAAAATCGCGAGTAATTTGTTCATTCTTGGATTATTGTGAGTCTCGCTGTTGTGATGACCTGCATTAAACCAGGGGGTTAAACTTCAGTTCTTCCACTTTCATTCATTGATTCACTCCTTCTTCAGATGAGATAGAAGTATCTCTATTTCACAATAAGCTAGGAAATTAACAAACGACCCATTTTGAAATCTGGGGAGGGGGATCAAGATCAAGAAGTTATCGAAATTTTTTCTTTAAGAATTTGTTTGATTCAGGGAACAAATTCAATTTCTTCATCATAACTCTTCTGCTGTTTATTATTCTAGCATCTGCTGCTGCAGTAAGATGGGTGTTGGTATTAATCACCTGGAAAAGCTGAAGTTTTCCTGATGTGTCATGCCATCTGCACCAGAAGCTTTCAGCATTCTTTGTGATGGTTTGCTACTTCTATAACGTTCATTTTTCTCTTTTCCAGGTTTTGGAAGAGCTAGATGGGCTTAGGAAGAAACCTGATGCGCAAGCTGAGGAGATCCTGCTGATTGAAAAGTTGATTGCGGAGGCTTACTCTGTCATTGACAAGGCAGTTAAGGTGGGAACGATGCACAGGAACACTGCAGCACGAAGAAAGTCTCGCCTTGCCAGGAGGAAGAAGGCTGTGGAAATCCACCATGGCTGGTATAGCCCTGCGCCTGAGCCAGCTGCAACCGCTTGACAATACTTCTCTATAAGCCTAAAAGGAGGTTATGGAAAGGTTTTGCATCGTGAGTATTGTACATTGGTAACCATTGCCCATCTTTTCTGGCCTTTGGCTGGTTGATTAAAGACTGATTTTCCCATATGCCCCATGTTGAATCAGAAGGGACCAACATTCTTTGATGTTTCAGTGGGTCTGGATCATGAAGAGTAAAATCGTGTCCGGGAAGAGGTGATGGAACGCGAGAATTCTCGATCTTGTGTAATCGAAATCAAAATCAAAATCAAAATAGTTCTGTCGAGGAGCATATTCATTATTCCACCGACCCCCAAAATGATGGAGAGATTATAGTTCCACTCTCTTCATCTTTCCAAAATTTTTACCACACTCCCAGCTTTTCTGGGCCGAGTCTCGTAAAATCACAATTGGTTATACGATTCTACGTAGGAAAACCAAAATGCTGTCGGGAAAGCAAGTCAGTCACATGGAGTGAAAAAGTGAAATCAGGGAAATCAGCTAAAACTTTCTCAATGCTTTCATTCCAAATTGGAACGCAGCCTACAAGCTCGAATGAAACATAATCCTCACCTTTGAACGGCGCGATCAAAAATGCTTTTGAAATTTATTTTTATGTTGAAAGCTTTTCATTTTGACGATCCAAGCTGGTTTAAAAAATTAAAAATAAAAAAGTTAAAAAGCTTTTTTTTCCTTTTTAATTTTCCCTCAAAATGAAGACGGAGAAAACCATAAACGGCCAATTGGATCTTATAAGAATATAATTTTCCATCCCTTCCTCCCATTTTTTGGGGAAAATTATCAAAAGAAAATCCTAAACTTATTGCATTGATGCCCATCTAGTCTTAAACATTTTATTAATGTCAATTTAGTCCTAAATCTTTTAATCTAATGCTAGTTCGGTCATTTTAGCTTATCTTAGTTTGATATTATTGATGTGGACAATTTCTTAATAATACTTAAATATTTTTTTGATTTTTAAAATTTTTTCTGAATTTTTTTTTTTTTGCCATTCTTCTCCCTTCCGTTAGTGACTAGCCACAAACGATGGCCAACCACCTACCATGGCAGCATGAGCTGGCCTCACCTTGGCAAGGGTCGACATGGATTGCCATAGGCATGGATTGGCCTCACCACTATCCTAGGTGAGGGCTAGCCTAGCCAAATTGGGCTTGGGCAAGGGCAAGCCTAGGCAAGGCCTCCCCTTGCCATTTGCCCGGCCGAGCATCACTTGTTGGGCAATGGCAACCCTTGCTCAAGCGTGGCCAGCTCACCCTTCCATGGCCGATGGTCGACCATCGCTAGTAGTCAATCATTAGCAAAAGGAAGAAGAAAGGTAAAAAAAAAATGAAAGAAAAAAAAATTGAAAAAATTGAAAAAATATTGTTAAAAATTATTCATATTAATATCGACAACACCACGTAGATCGGCTAATGTCCACATTAGTAATATTCAGCCAAAATTAGCCAAATGGACTAAATTGACATTAATGAAAGGTTTAGAAAATCGGCATTGTTTAGTACTTTTTTTACACTTTTCCCTAGTTGCTTGTACAGATGTGTGTTGATATTTTGCCTCTCCACCGGTTCTATGAGATTAATCGAGTCACATATAATAGTGAATTTCATGTTGAATTCCACCGATCAAATCTAAGAAAAGATAACATGACACCTCCGGCTCCAAATTAACGAAATTTGATCGAAAGAACAACGAAAATAATTATAGAAACAAAAAGAAGACGGTCCTTTTCTTCATTGTTGCATGAAACCGAAGAAGAAAGAGGAGGAAAACGAGGTTGATGCAGGCCTTCGTGCTCGAGTCTGAAAAGGAATTCATCTTCTTCTGTGCTTTTTACTGTGCGTAAGATTCCATCGAAGTCCAAAGAAAGAGATGGCTGCTTCTCTTTGTCGCCTTTATTTTCGCTCCGTCGCTTCGAATATTTCAAGCAATCGATCTCTTCTTGCTCCTCCTCCGAAGTCTCTGTGTTTCTCCAGAAACCTCTCGCCCAGTACCTTCTCTCCAGGTGAATTGTCTTGCATCTATCTCTTGTTGTCTCTGATCGTCAAAGTTCCCAACTTTTTTAGAGTTACCCTCGTAGTTTGCTGAGTGAATCGCGGGTCCGAGGTTCAGTGTGTGATCGCTCATGATCAGATGTTTTCTCTCAAATTCCCGGCGTAGAAATTTGTTGTTTCTTTATTCCATTGCTTTACCAGTCACCTGAACTGAAGCAGCTTAAGAAAGACTGAATTTTGACCCTCCTTTTTTGTGCTGTCATTTCTTTTATTTGTCCAGGGTGCATTTCTTTATCAGCGAGGGATGCGAAGAAGCCACCATGTCATTCCCTTGTCTGCATGTCATACAGATATGCTCCCAATTCGACCTTGAGAAAGGTATGCATATTCAGAAGATAAAGGGGTTTCTCGTTTCATTTCTCGTGGACATGATGAGTACGCTCATTCTTTGTTCCTGATGTTCGCAAACGGTTCGATTATTAAGTGATCATCGAGTGGACGAGCTGATTTGGGGTGTTTTAAATTTGGGACAAACAGAAGAAGGCAAGAAAGAGAGGTGGTGATCCAGGGAAGAAAAGGAAGACTAAGAGGAAGAGTAAGAGGAGCAAGAAGAGTGTCAAAGTGATCGACCTTGTCTCGACTGCCAGAACTGGATTTTCTTACGCGAAGGTGAGGAGTGTTCAATCCAAAGACAAATTGAAGTGTCGGAAATACGACCCTGTACTGCGTCAGCATGTTCTGTTTCAAGAATAGAAGAAGGAACCATCCTGACTCAAAGAAGTTTCGATCTACAATCTAAACCTTTTGCTGTGTCAGACTGCACGCTTCGCTTGGAGAATTTGAGGTCCTGATGACTGGAAAAATGTATGCATCCTTGCTAGGAAACGTTGATGCATAGAAAGACATAATGGCCCTAAGATGCCTATCTATGTACGTGCTCATCGCTCTTCAGAAATGGAGGTAGGTTTGACAAGTGTAAGGAAAGCGACTTCAATGAAAGCAAAAGTTGAGGTATAACCGAATGATACAAGAACATCGAGCTATTTGCTGAATAGAGGGAATTGGATGCGAATATTTTTCTTGCTTTTGGCAATGACAGTTCATCGAAGTACACGTATGCTGGCATTGGCCGTTAATCATGATATTTATGTGCGACAAAGATGCATCTATGACAGACTTGTCTTAAGGCACTCCTTGAGTAACCCTTTCGTTCCTCCTCCTTCGCAGATGCTGCACTGATTCATCGCTGTTGATGGTTCTCTGTCTCCTGTGATCATCTTCTTCTTCGTTAATGTTAGAGTTCATGTCATTGACCAGTATTTCAGTCCTCGGTTCAGGCCTCATTCCTTTGGAAACCATCTCCTGGAAATAATGCAGTGCTTCCTTCAATCTCCCTCGCTCGTAAAGTGCATGAATCATTATGGTGTATGATCGTTGGTCAGGTCCCAATCCACTTCTCTCCATATCATTCCATGTATTTCTTACTCTTTCCTGACAATCCCAGCCTAAATACAGCCTCAAAACCAAATTGTACAAATCGTTAGTCATCTGACACTCATTTTTCTCCATCTGCTCCAATAGCTTAGAGACTTCTTCTGGTTTCTTTAGGCTCTTGAGCAAGTAACTGAAAGTGATGGCATTAGGCAAACAATCTCCCCCAATCGATCCCATCTCGCCCACGAGCTCCTTGACCTTTTCCATCCTCCCAATCTTGCACATGTGCTTGATGAGCGAGTTGTACGTCGCGGCATTAGGGAGACACCCCTGTTCCTTCATTTCGTGAAAAACTTCTAGCGCTTCAGGAATCCTTTTCTTGAAACAAAGTGCATCGATGACACAGTTGCAGATCACCACATCAGGACCCAATCCCTTTTGCCACATTCCTCGAAACAACCTCATGGCCGAGCCCAACTTTCCCTTCTTGGTCAGCGCCTTGATGAAAATTCCATAAGTGAACCTGTCTGGCATGCATTTAGATGCAATTATGTCCTTCCAAAACCTCTTGGCCTCGCGAACATCCCCTAACACGCACCATCCATTGAGGATGATGTTCATCGTCCTTATCTCAGTGCCAAACTCATTTTTCATAGAGTAGAACAAAGTTTCTGCCGACTCTACATGCTTATAACGGCATAGCCACAGCAAAAGAGCCTGAAACGCCACCAAGTCGATCTCAAGTCCGAAATCTCTCCTGCCATAGAAGATGTTGATTGCTTCATCCACCTTATGTGCAGCTGCATATCTATTCAGTAAGACCCCATACGTTCTCTCATCAAAAAGGCCCTTTCTGTCCGACATTTCCTCAAGCACCTGTGTTACTTCTCCAAACCGGTTCATCTTGCCTAAAACATCAAGAATCTCGTTATAAACAGCAGATCCAGGTAAATAGCCACTCTTTTTAGAGACCCAGTTGAAGAACGCGTAAGCAGGTCCCCAATCCGAATCGTGCCGGCTTATTACTTCCGTGACTAAATCATCGGTCAAAGTGAAACCGCATTGATCGAGCGCTTTCTCAGTCTCTTCGCTCGAGCTGCCCGTCAAATTTCTTAGCATATTCTGGATAAATGTAGCCGAACGTTCACCTGGGCATCTCTTAAATCCCCCACACTCGTCAGTGTCTGCGACAGCATGAGCCGAACGGAGGGCATATCTGCACTCGCCGCGCGCAGCACCCAAAAACAAAACGGTGGATAGATTAGCATTCGCAGTGCACTTCGACGCGGAGACGAAGGACAAAAGACGAGACAGAAAAGGACGCGAAGCCATCGTTTATGAGTCAGTTCTTCAGCAAAACGGCAGACAGCTTCTCATCGGCATCTGGTCGAGCACTTGGTGAGCACTTGAGCCATCGACCCGAAGAATACGCAACCCGAATACGAGCCAGCCATTTTCCTCCATCGTGATTCGGCCCCCATCAACATCGCCAGCTTCAACTGTTCAAATTCCAACAAAGCCGAAGCCCACTTGATCAGGACACTCGTTTCGTACCAGGAGTTTCGTGTGACGGGGTTCTCGAAACAGTTGCAGCAGAAACGGGCATCACCCGGAACTACTTCGAACACCAAACGTGGCTTCAAGACAATCGATTAGGGTTCCACCGCCGTACGACGACGAGACGATGTCGTCACACCTCGGCGAGGTGGTGGTCCCCGCTGCTGTCGACATCGAAGATGCCGTGTTTCCTCCTTCCCCAATCAATGTCGAGTGGCGCGGTGCTCGGGCCAGCTTTCACGTGGGACTCACCAAACAACCGCCGCCATTCATACATCTCGCGTTTCATACCTTAACCAGGAAAAAACGTTCCATCAATCTTCAAATCGCCAAAATCACGTAGCAATGAAAACGCGAGAGGATCCCTCGACTCTTAAAATCACAAAATATCAACGCTCCGTTAAATAACGTTTCAATTTTATTTTTTTTGTTCGGAAGAAAAAAAATATAAATCTATTTAAAATATAACTACTAGCTTGGGGCCTGCTAGTCGGTGCCAGAACCGAAAAAAAAACTCAAAAAATTATTAAAAATTTAGAATAAATTTTAAGTTACAAAAAAACAATTATGAATGGTATCCAACCTAATTCTATTCTTTTTTCTGTTTTGGAAATAATAATTTTATGTAGTTATTAAATGCATTTTTTTTATTTAGAAGTTGATTATGATAATAAAAATATTACCAAACGAATCTAGAGACCTGAAAAATTTCGGCGGATTATTAATTAAAGAGAAACTACCGAAAAAAAGTCATAAAGATAAGGGGCAAAGGAAAATTATTCATAATATTTTTTTGTCGAAATAATATTCATGGTTTCTCGTGTTAGTTTATGAAAAGATGAACGTATAATGGAATGTCAATATTACCCTATAATACTAATACGTACATGTCATGGGCACCCACCAACATAAAAATCGCTGATATTTGTAATAACTCTATCCAAACCATGTGGGTCGAGACATCGGTTTCCACTTCAGTGTTGCTTGAACTCGTCGCCAACTATGTACCGAAAGTGTACTACTTCGATACCATTTCTAGTGCCCCGACTTGACTAGTGCAAAAGATGTCTCGAAAAAAACACTGATATAGAGATCATCTCACGCGGGTCATTGCACGTAAACCACTCTATAAAAGTATCTTTCCATCCTATGCAAAGGCTCTAGAGAAGTCGCTAACGTTATTTTCCGTGCGCGCCCCAATATAAACCTTTAGCCCGTCCCGATTGAAGAAAGCTCTCGAAGCATTTCCGATATGGACCTCCGTGTAAGTTCCCATTCGATCTCTAGCGGGCTCACATGCAGCAGCACTCGGTGCGCGCACGACGCACGTAAAAATGTCGACACGCGACGTTGGCGTTTCGATTGGATCGAAGACCGAAGCGATCGAAAGTGGGGCGTCCATTATGATCTTTCCAATTCACGAGTCGATGTGAACATCGCCATCGAATTGCATCATGGCCATGATTTCCTCCCCGGGACGTATGACATTCCGGCACGTAACCCCCCTCCTCCGATCCCACGCACGCACGCACATCCGGAAAATCATTCCCTTTTTTTTTTCTTCCTGTCTTCACATGTGTTGGCGACGCATGATTGCGAAAATCCGAAATTATTACTATTATTATTTTATTCCGGGCCGGGTGGAATCATTCCTGCCGGCCGATCTCCAGCACTGCTGGATTCTGCTTGTTTGCTGGCGATGACATTTTTGCGATGATTAATGTGGATGTTGTTTAATCAACGGTCGCGATGAAATCTGATGCGTCAGAGATCGGATCCAGGTAACGTTTTCTTTTGTTTATATATGTGTTTTCCGCGTTTTGTTTTATTTTTTGTTTTTCAATTTTTTTTGCTAGCTATACGGTCGGAGCTTTGCGGTTGACTCTGTGGTATAAAGACCGATGGTGCGAGCTACGGTATGCCGCATACCGTATGCGGTACTAGGAGTGCGGACGTTCCTCATTCTTGTTCCACTGGCGGCGGACTCCTAAGACCTAAAACTTCAGCGGTTTCGCTCTGTTTCCTTCCTAGGCACGTCTTTGATCTCGACACAAGTATTGGGACGCAGTTCTTTACCGAGTATCACGAGCCATCCAGTCCACTCCGACTGAATTGAAAGTGGTGTCTTATCACAACCCGATCCGATAAAAACATGGAGTGGTCGTCATGGTCAGAGGGTTTGGATAATGAGCGACTTTTAGTAGATCTTCAAATAATGAACAAAGAGAAAGCATGCACAAGATATATCTATGAAAACACAAAAATGAACTTATAGAGGCACTTGGCAATAAATATTGCTTTGAAAATCTCAAGTTAAGCATATTCAAATTAGAGCACTATTAGATAGGGGTGTGTAAAATGAATCGCTCAAATCGAGATTCATCTAGACTCAATTGAACTAGTCGATATGATTTTGTTGATTTAGTTATCAGTTTGTAAAAGTAGAACTAATGTTTAGGTGGTCTAATTTCCAATTCCAAAAGGAAACCATATCGAATCGAATCAATTACATATACACTTTCTAATTTTTTTTTAAATTAGTAAATATGAATTAAATACTATATTGTCTGGTGGTACCATAAGTTACGATACGATAACTCTCTACTCATCGTCGCTTTCATCAATATTTTTAGATTTGTCGTTATCTTTCGTTATGTATAACCACTTTTTAATGAGGAAAAAAATTTGTGATTTCATTGAACTAGATTGGACTAGGCCGAAACAAATTGTTCAGTCCAGTTCCCGATATTAAGACCAAACGATCTAGTCCCAAGCTTGCAAAATTAGAAACTAGTCTTCTTGGTTTAATTCCTGATTCAATCTTGAAATTGAACTGAATTAAGAATCAATTGCCCTACTACCACAATGAGTAACCTCTTAAGAAAATATATATTTGTATACCAAAAGCGGACAATCATTTGAATAAATCAATTCAGAGATGTCACACATTTGTTTCCTTTTTGTAAAAGAAGGGCATGGACGCTCTATCCTCCTATACAGTGCATGCAGTGAGAACCAGGAGGATGGTACCGGTGGATGTTTATTGTCCGGAATCCAAACAACATGCTCATAAAGCAAAATGGGAAAAAGAAAACATACAAATAAATACCCTCTTCGAACAATAAAAAAGAAGAGAATACCAAATTTAGTTGAGTGGTCAAACACTTATTTTCGAGTCCGGTCCAATTAATGTCTGTGATCAAAACCTAAGATGTTATCTTTTTAATAAGCTTTTGGGGGGACAGGCTGGTGTGATTAAGAAGCCAATAGCCGTTTCACGACCACAATAATTCGCGCAAGCCTACGAGGATTGATCGAATTTAATCGGTTTCCAATCAACACGGCGAAACCAATCCACGCCGCAGAACACGTGTGACGAAATAAAATAAGATAAAATAAAATAAATAAAAGGGGGAAGGGAGGAAAAGGTGATGAAAAGTGGGGAGAGCTGATAAACTAACCAAAAAAAAAAAAAAAAAAAAAAAAAAGCTGCCGTCAGGAGGGGAGGGAGGTATGCCGTTTACGGGAATCGTGAGGACAGCACGCTGATGCCGAAAGGTGGGCCCCCCCACTCCCCACCCCCGCAGAAACCGCCGTTAAAAGACGCCGCCGTCCACCGTGTGTGGGGGGGGGGGTCTGGTGCGTTGCCGCGTGCCACGTGGGAGGGGCGGAGGGGCGTTACGTTGCGTAAAGCGGGTTTGGCCTTTTCCGGTTTCTTTCTTTCTTTCCGCCTTTGAAAAAAAAGGGCTCTCCCTCCTCTCTGTCTAGAACATATTTTTTTATTAATTTAAATAAATTTAATACAAAGAGAGGAGAGAGTTAAAGCGGGGGCGGCGAGATAGAGATAGAGAGGGAATCACGGTCAACATCCTCGTTGACTGGGCCCGAGGAGTTAGGAAGGAGGGCGCGCCCCCACAGCACGTGAAGCGCGTGATTGGGCCTCCCGCGCCTTCCTACGTCCGTCACACGTGGTGTAGCATAATAATCTTTAGATTATTATAAAAACAATAATATACCATAAATCATAAATTCCTAAAAAAAAAACATCGCGATTAATTATTATTATTTATTTTTTACTACAAAAAAATAATGTATTATTCTCTTGTTAAGTTAATGACAGTCACATAAATATTTACGCTTTGCATATCTCAAGTATTTTGTGTACTTGATAATTTTTAAAAAAAAATCTAAAATACACCAATTGCAAATTTTAAATCAAATGAAAAGTGAAAAAGAAGTATGCGATTTGGTCAAGCCGTTTCATAATCTATGCTTTGAGAGTAGTATACTCCAAAGTTGCATATGCGTATCATTGTCCAAAAGGAAACTGCTATCCCAAATATGGTCAAAACAACATTAGCCATGAATTTAGAGTTCAATGTTGAGTGTGATTAAAGTACCGAGTGCCATGACACTGAAATAACTCATGCCATATTCCTAAGCAAAGCTCGAACAACCTCTTAGGAAAAAAGGGGCAAGACCGATTTGACCATTTAGCAGAGAGAGCGATGCCATTAGGAGCAAACGGTTTCAGGTGTATAGGTTATAGGTGAAACCTACCCGTTGGAACAAGTCATTCATTTTTAGAACCCAAAACCCACTATATATATATATCCTGAAACCTAAAACTTATTTTGTTACGGGTTTTAACTTTTTTTTTTCAAGTTTTATTATATTACTAATTGAACAATTGCGGTAAATTATCATATTTAATGATCACAATTTACTATTATAATACATCGGCCATGCATGAAATATATGAAAATATTAATAAAACAAAAGTCTCAATCATAAAATAAGAGTTCAGATTATTGATTTTAAATTGTACACTCATTGAATTGCATGAAAATATAATCTAAGAAAAACATGAAAGCATTCAAAATTCTAGACTACAAATTTCACGTTTTATTAATCCAATATCTAGAATTTATAAATTGAAATAAATTCTCTAATTTTTAAAACTTGAAATTTATCTAGAATTTAGACTTATCTAATTTTCAGATTTCAGAAATTATTCCGAAAATGCGCTAACACCTACATGCCGTGCCCTCGTAGTAACCACGCGGAGTGTTTGAACGCGGAAAAGTGGTTCTTTCGGTCATCATGATGGTCGACGAGCGGCGACGTCATGACTTGAGGCCCAATACATATTCCCTTTTCCCTTCTCCCCCTATTTTCTCTCTCTAGAGAAATTCGCACCATATAATAAAATTAAAAAAGGCGGAAAAAGCCAAAAAAAAAAGAGAGAGAGAGAGAGAGAGAAACGGAGAGGGGAGGAAAAGCAGGAGGGTTCTTGCCCGAGAAGCGAACAACCTGCTTGGTCTGTACACAACAAGCGCCCCAAAAGGAGCGTATCTTTTACACACTCGCCCCCCCTCCCCCGCCCACGATTTTCTCTCTCCTCCCACCCTTTCTATTTAAACCACCGCTCGCCCATCCCCCCTTCTCCTCTCCAAGCCATCGCGCTTCTCTCTCTCCCCGTCTCTCTCTCTCTCCCTCTCGCCAAGAAACCGCCAGGAAAAAAAAAAAAAAAAAAGAAGCAAGAAAGAGAAGAAGCTATGGCTCCGAGAGAAAAGCCCAGCGCCGCCATCCCAAACCCTAACGGCGCCAAGGAAATCCGTTACCGGGGCGTCCGGAAGAGGCCCTGGGGCCGCTACGCCGCCGAGATCCGGGACCCCGGCAAGAAGACCCGGGTGTGGCTCGGCACCTTCGACACCGCAGAGGAGGCCGCCCGAGCCTACGACGCCGCCGCCCGCGAGTTCCGCGGCGCCAAGGCCAAGACGAACTTCCCCTCCCCCGCCGAGCTGATCTCCTCCTCCCGCAGCCCCAGCCAGAGCAGCTCCCTCGACGAGCCCTCCCCCCGCCGCCGCAGCCGGCCGCCGCGGCCCTCGCCCCGCCCCTCGACCTCAGCCTCGGCCGCCACCCCGTCGCCGCCGCTGCCGCCGGGGGGCCCGGAGCCTACTTCCCCGGCGCGGCCGCAATGTGCTTCCCGATGATGCCCCCGGCGTCGCGGCCGGTGTTCTTCTTCGACGCCTTCGCGCACGTGGAGAAGAAGGCGGGCGGCGCTCTCCTGGAGGCGTGCAGGTTCGACCGCCCCATGCTGGCCGACTTTCGCCCGGCGATCGGAGTCCGGGTCAAGAGCGAGCCCATCTCGTCGGCGCCCCCGGCGGCGGAGTACGACAGGCCGGCGCGCGGCAAGTCGCTCCTCGATCTCAACCTCCCCCCGCCCGAGGTGGCTTGACCTCTTTTTTCCCCGTGTAGATCGGTGGATCGGGACGATGAAATTTTTGGATCGTTTCTGTTTTTGGTTTCATCGGTTTGTTGAAGACGTGCTCTCAGCCTGACGCTGAGATCCATACGCTGACGACGACGACGACGCCGACGCCGACGGACGATGAGATCATGTACATAGATAAGGTGTTGACGATGATGATGATGATGATTAACCTCCGACTGTTCCTCTTTTTGCAACTGAGAAAAAGAAAAGACTAGGGTTTTCTCGATGTTGTTTTTATGTTTTTGTTCTTCCTCCCAAACATAAATGAAATCGGCGATGTCATTTTACAGTTTCCATCAGTCTACAGCAAAGTCCTCTGAAATCGTTCTCGTTTCCGATCTCTTCCGCTGGTTCGGATCTTCTTCCGATTCGACATCGAGCTCTAAAAATATATATATATATATATAAATAAAAAAAGAAGAAGAAGAGGATCCTTATCAAAACGATGGATCATCGACCAAATTTGACGTGTGCTTCAAATCTCTCCCACAAAATCGTTATCAGATCAATTATGAGAGAGGGGCAAAAAAAATTAAAAAGGAATTGTTTGGAAGAATATTATATATTGGGTTAATCGCACAAGGACATGTCGCCGGCAGGGCAGCTACTTTGACAAGCCCTGTCGTGGGAGGTTGGGCGATGCGCTAAAGTGCGCCGGGGGGGAGAAGGGGGAGGAGGGCATGGTTGAGAGAGAGAGAGAGGGGGAGTCGCGAGGCGGGCGACACGTGTCGGGCCCATACTCGTACGGAGACCGCACTAAAGCTCCCCGATTAAAAATATTACTCGCGTTTGGTTCGTTGCTTTGCCGCTTAAAAGCGGTAGAGAGAGAGAGAGAGAGAGAGAGAGAGAGAGGGAGGGGGGGCGAGCGAGAGGGAAGGAGCCGATGAGAGCGGCTTCATGATGAGGAACATGGGGGTGTGCGCTTTCTGTCTTTGACTGTAATGATGACGAAAAAAACCAGCAGGAAAAGAAAAAAAATCGCAAATTTATCTCCATTTATGCGCGTTTCCGATTAAAGGCTTTTGTAAAAATTTACTTTTTCTATATTTAGATCGCAGGAGAAAAATAAATAAAAAGGGGGAGGGGGTAAAGTCGACAAAGCATATATATGTACCGACCACTTTTAATTAAAAATATTTAAAAACGCTCCTCTCGTTTCCCTTTTTTGAATTGGAATTGAATGCTTGTGCACAGCTGTTGAAACTAAAAAGAGCAAAAACGTCCATCTAATGTTTCTTCTTACGTCTCCGTGCAACTAAAGTTCGGATTTTATTATTCGCTTATGATAATACCGCACACGGAATCACAACCCATGGGCATGCGCACGAAAATTAGTACTAAATCAACAAAATTTATTTGAGTTTTGTGATGGACAATGATCGAGAAATTTCCTCACCAGTTATTGAGCAATCAATATAAGTGGAAACATACGTGAAAAACGCTGCCAAAATGGAGCATTTGTCAATACAATCCATTTCGTGATTCACACCATAAACACGACAAATGTGATATTTATCAATGGGACATCCTTTAGCATCGTCGCATCTCTGTGAACCGTGAATTTTAATGACTCATTTCTTTCACATGTCATTGCCGAATAGTCCAAAGTCTATTAATTCACACCCAACATTACGTCAAAGCTACTTTCTTAACTTTCTATCGATATCATAAATATTATTTAGATTTTAGGGAAATCGAAAAATTGCGCATCGAATTTAATAATCAAGCGATGTTAAGATTTTTCGGCAACTTTTGGATTTGAAAAAAAAAATCGTAATAAGCCGGCGAGCTGCGAGAATTAATTTTAAGTAAAATAAATGAACGATAAAAAAAAATTAAGAAACCGAGAAGGGTGGATGAAAATGAAATATTAATATTATTAATTATTATTATTATTATTATGGTCGGAGATGAGAATGACATATTTCGAGACGTCCTCGTGATTCGCGTTGGAGGGGTTCTTGGTTCCTTCTGGGGGAATCTTTCCGTCCGCATCGGTGCTTTTTTTCCTCGCCGCGATCCGACGGTCGGATTCGGCACCACTGTAGATGATAAAAGCCTGCACCACCGTGGGGACGCCCGCATCGGAAAAAAAAAAAAAAAAAAAAAAAAAACTTAATCCCGAGCGGGATTCATCCTTTTGAGTTTATCCCTTTTTTTATTTTTATTTTCCTCCTAACTGGAGGCGGCACCGACGGCGAGACCGCGACATCGTTTCTAGAGAGAGAGAGAGAGAGAGAGAGAGAGAGAGGGAGAAGACCGAATCAGGTGGAGGCGCGTATAAACAGGCGGGCGGGCGGTGGGGCCCAGTGGGGAGGAGCGAATTCCGTGTTGACAACTTCCGTGTCGGGCTTCGGGTTGTCGTCACGCGGGCAGCCCCCCCCACCGTCCTCCTCCCGTCGTTTTCCTCCCTTTTTATTTTTTCAATTCGCGATTTTTAAAATATGAAAAATCCTCCTCTTTATCTTTTTCGGTCTTCCTATGTTTCACGACAGCTTAGGTTCTGGTTCTGGATAAAATCTACATAATCTT
The DNA here is from genome assembly GCA_014182735.1 of Corymbia maculata. NCBI lineage: Eukaryota > Viridiplantae > Streptophyta > Magnoliopsida > Myrtales > Myrtaceae > Corymbia > Corymbia maculata. The sequence continues at coordinate 8,371,615 of CM024687.1, read as the reverse complement.
TTTCATTTTATTTTGGAGGAGGAATAAAGAAAAGGGCCTTCTTTTTTTTTTTTCTCGCGGGGCGCTCGATGACCACACACACGATGTTTTGATTTTCTAGACTCGTTGGTTGACTACCTATCAAAGAGGGACACGGATGAGCGTTTCGCGATTTTTCCTCCGGCGTCGCTCCTTAACAAAAATGCGAGGGGGAAGAAAAATCATTTAGGCTGTGCATAAATTCTAACGTTGCTAATTTTTTCCCTATTATTTTTAATTAGCATCTTCAGAACGACAAAAGGAAAACATACGTATAACGAAATCCTCCGGCATCATGTCGGGCATATGTATACGTAAAGTCAGCGATTGGTCGCCGATGAGAGGGGGGGGTTCGGTACGCAGACCCTTCGACCTACTTTTTTTTTTTCTTTCTTTATTTTTTATTTTTTATTTGGTCGGATTTCGACCGAGCTACGCACGAAGAAACAGCGAAATTTCATTTCGCGATGATTACGAATAAGCGGATTCCCCACTTTTTCCGACTGGAGATTTGTCGCCGAGTAGAGTCTCGGTTTACCAGTTGGAATCTTCATTAGTTTTACTGACCTCGGGAAAATTTTTAATTAAAAAGAAGACAATTGTATCGAGAAATTCTCATGTCAAAATTTGAATTTCTCGGATGGGGGAGACCTTCTACGAGTCGTAATGGAGAGTCGGGTCTTGAATCGATTGGGGCTCTTGGTCAATCGCTGTTTTGAGAATTTTTTACTTTTAACCCGTACTTAACACGGTCTTTAACCAGAGTTTCGACCATATAGACCGAGGAAAAAATGATATCAATACTACTAAATAGGCCGAGGCTGGAGTCAAATTTAAAATCACCCTCTTGAATAATGGAGGTTTTGAGGAAAAAGTTGCATGTCCAAGCTCGACGGCGTGCCGCCCAAATTGATTTATCAAGTGACGTCGTGGACACTCATTTAATATTTGGTTAGAACCGAATCATCAATACCGTTTTATGAATTGATCTTGTAAATTAATTATAGTTTAGGCACTAGAACACGCTTGTTATGACTTATGGAAATCTCTACGTCCTCGGCAAAATGTTTCCGACAACAATTTGCTTTATTAAATTGCAACTCGTGTTATTAATTTCATGTCGATTCACATGGTCACGATAACATCACATTGAATCATTTGACTTGTTAAAATTGGATTGTCGTGTCCTCTTTATATCGTTGGACCGAGCAACTATTTTGGGGCACCAATCTGACCATGAAATTACTGTGAAAATGTGATAGGAAACCACAAAAGAAAAGGAGAATAAGCCTAAAAAGGATGAAATCAGAAAAAAGAAGAAGAAGAAGAGAGAGAGAAAGAAAGTTGAATTATTGCGAATGCATAGTTCCCTTGTATTTATTTAGTTGGATGGACAGAATTGGAAATATGATGCCTATCTATAAAAATGGAAAATTTCTAATGCAAATTCAATGCAGCCCTCATCTTTGTCTACCCTTTTTTAGGTGGAAATTTACGATCCTAAGGAAAAGGTACTTTCATTTTTCACCTTCCGTCGTCCTGCATTCTTAATTTCAAGGGTTGAACTATTGCGTGTCACATTTAAAACAATAGCCGTGCAGTGCAGTGCAGTGATCATCCGTGGGCGATGGAGGCCGGGGGTTGCAAGAAAGTTTGGCGGTCCGAAACTCACCTACGGAAGGGCAATCCGCCATTTCAAAATAAAGATTCCGTGTACAGGTAGCAAATTTTAGCATTGGCTGACGAGCGATGCGTATCTTTGATTATTTGATACGAAAGTACAAGTGAGAAGCGGTCCGAGCCCTAGACAATTCGCACGGCGGGACTCGGCAAAGGAATCGAACGCAGGAAAGAAAAACGAGACCACTACGACCGATTTAGAGAAACCCGGGGTAGAAGTCCGACGGCTCGTATGTCTCGCCAAAAAGTATGGCTTGAAAAGGTCAAAAATAAAGGCCGGAAGAGAGAGAGAGAGAGGTGGGCGAGAGCGAGAAGAAAGCCGCAGAAGTTGCGGTGGTGAACTGGTGATGTCGAAAGATCGCAAACCAGCTTTTCTCCCCCTCTACCATGGAGGCGTTCCTTTAATTTGACCACCCACCGAATCGTACCCACTCAACGTACCAGCCAACTATATCCCCTTTATAATCCACCATATGGAAAAACCAAAAAATAAAAAATAAAAAAAAGGAAAAAAAAAATGGAGGAGGAGAAATTGGGTTTGATTATTTTACGAAATAAATATAAATTATTAGATGATGGGAAAAAGTTTAGCCTATTAAGATTATTTTCGATTATCTTAATTATTCTATGTTCTTCCTGTTGAGGGATTTTATTTTATTTTATTTTTATTTTTCGAGAATCTTATCGGGGGCAATGAGTTGGGTGGGTCCACGTGTGAACAAATGGTGTAGTTAGCGGCGGCCGCTTTTGATGTGGGACCCACCGTCATCATTTCGCTTGGAATCCACCGCACAGATTTTCTTCCCCCCACATCTCTCTCTCTCTTCTTTGAGGTGAGGGGTTGAGGTGAGGTCACGCTATACTACATGCATCTGTACCGCGAAAGCGAGGGCCCGCCCAGTCGGGGCGCGCCACGTAAGGGCGCCCCCACGTGAGCCCCGTACGGACGGGGGAACGACCGGCCCGCCCTTCTTTTGGCGCGTAGCGGCGGGTGGTGGTGGTGGTGGTGGTGGAGGTGGAGGTGGTGGTGGAGGTGGGGGTCGGGGTCGGGGACGGGGTCGGGGGATGGAATTGGTGGGGTGTGAAGAGGACAGGCGGATTTTAAAAAGCCGGCGCGTCGGCGGTTTTCGTGAGCGTGGGCCCCGCGGCCGGGCGGCAGTTGAGGGACACGTGTCGGACACGTGTCGAGGCTACGCGAGGATGAGACGAAACTGAAAGTCGCGATGGCGGGGGGGGGTTGGGGGAAGAAAAAAAGTCGCTGGCTTTTTTGTTTGGTGGCGTTACGTGGCTCGGTGCTGGAGGGTGGGGCGGCGGCGGCTTGGCTGCGTAACGGCTTGTCGGGCTGTCAGGTGTCTTTGGACCCGGTCGAATCGGTTCTCCCCCTTTCTTTCTTTTCTTTTTTCCTTTTTGTATTTTATTCCTGTGGTCCGGTTTTTGACTGGAGAGTTCAGGAAAGACCGAGCACCCGCTTTTTCGTTTTGCTTTAACTTTTCCCCGTAGTGCGGTTAAAACTTAACGATGTTAAAATCACATCCCCTTTCGAGCTCCCTGTTCCCCCAAAAAAGTAAATAATTTTAAAAGTATTTTTTTTTTTTTGAATATGATAACTTATATCTTTTAAAATAATTAATCGATATAAAATATTTTCATTGTTGATGACAATTTATATTATATCATTTTTTTGGATAAAAATATATTTTTTACTTATTCGTTTTTATAAGCAATACATATATTCATTTTAAGGAAAATAATTTAACGTTAATGCCCACTTTTTTGTTCTTATTTAATAGTTCTAAAAATAAATGGAGCAAAGTGGCTAGAAATTGAAATCAAATATGTATCTTTATTGTTTTCTTTTGAGGTTTAAAATATGCAATTCTCTAATTTCCATTTGCATACTTTCACGCTTTTTTCAATTAAATATCCACAGATATTTATTTATCAAATCAAATTATATTACTTTCATTTTCTATTAAAGAGCCTCTATGTCAAATTTGACTAAATCCAACGTAGCCATTGGATAATGTCCCAGCGTGGGTAGGTAAAATTCCTTCAATTCCAACATCCCCATATAAAAAATTTTATGCACCATACTTCAGCATTTTAAATTGGCTAATTTTTTTTGCACATCGTCCATATGTGACATCCACACATTCTATCCATTATGCTTTCGCATCTTTCGACGACTACGTCAATTGCATTTGGATGAATTTTCATATGAGGATTCATTAAAAAATTTGCCAAAGCATATTGATTTGATTAAACAAATTTTATAAAAAAAGCGGAGGAATTTGATTTGAAAAAGTGGGACGCGGAATGACAAAAGAATAAAGAATTCTCCATTTTTTTTTTAATCTCGAAAGTATTGTTATAAGTGGTCGTGCGACGGCGAAGTGGGAAGTGGAGAGCGTGACGTCCTCTTGTACAATTATTATGCCCGGATTGTCGAATTTCATATGAAAGTTAGTGTCCAGTTTCGCCGAACGTTTGATGCTTTTGTGCAATGGCGGAAGCCAATGTTTTTTTTTTATGGGTGCGTTGGATTCTTATTTTATTATAAACACGAAATATCTTTTTTTTTAATTAATTTATTTAGCAGTTAGTTGGTATCCAATCAGATTAAAAACATAAAACCCATTTTCGATTTTGTGATTTTCAAGCGGGTTTTGCATCTCAACTGGAGTGATGTGGTATTCGAATCCCTCTCGACTTAGAATTATTGTGCATGACAGTTTTTGATCAAGCAAAGTGAGATCAAATCATATGGGTTAGATGCATGCACGCCCCGTGCTCATGGCATTATTCTCGAGTCGAGACGTCGAAAGCGATCCTGTCGCAATAGTTTTTGGGTGAGCCACAATTTAATAAAAAGCCCTCATGCCCCCGTTGCCGTCGCTGTCCCATTGGGATTAAAGTAAAGTCATGCTAACCCTTTTTTCTTCCCGATTTGGTCCATGGAGACGACGGCGGATGTCGACCTCCAAAACTCTCAATTATCATTTGCAAAGCAAAGCCGGGACGGCGGATTCGATCCTGATAATCTTTAAATTACGATCATGACCTTTGCTGACGGCTCATTAGGCGATGTTAATACGCTTTCCATGGCACTGAAACCTACTCCTCAACTACAAGGTCTCAGGAAGCGAAGCATCCCTGCATTCCATTTGGGCCGGCACCATTAGGCCCGGATGCGAAGCAAGCCCAACTAATTAGGTCCAAGAGGCCAGACGGTCCACTCATGGCAAGCCCGGCCCAGATCGATCCGCTGATCGATTCCCGCGCAAGAGTTTCAGGACCCAAAACCGTCTCTCACGGTTTAGCTTCGACAGAACCCAGTTTTTTGTTTCTTTTTTGGTCGGATCGACAGGACCCAGTTGCGGGACGAAGAAAACTTGGGTGGCCGCGAGTGAATCGGCCAGTGGAATTCGAAGAGGAGGAGGAGGAGGGTGAAAGAAACGATCATGGGGAGGATCTTCGTGGTGGAGCTAGAAGGGCGATGTTACAGGTGCAAGTTCTGCGAGACCCACTTGGCCCTCGCCGAGGATCTCATCTCTCGGGTACCCTTACTCTCTGTAGTTGCTCGCTCAAGGAGGCAAGATTCGTTTCTTGCGGCGTTGATCGGATAAAAGTGGGTTCTTTGTTAGAGCCTCTGTTGGTGAACTGGGATGCTTTTTATTGATAAATTGCACCGGGTGTATTTTATCTGGTGTATCTCGCTTCGTTTGGTGAGACTGCTTTCGGGTGGATTGTTTCTTGGAAGTGGGAACTGAAAGAAAAGCAAAGAACTTTATCACGTGCGATCGTTTTTTGAACGAGTACTGATTCGAGTAGAACAGCGTGTTTGTGCAAGTGGTAATTTTTCTTCTGTTAAATGGTCAGGCGTTTCATTGTGACCGAGGAAAAGCGTACCTCTTCAGCAAGGCGTAAGTTCTTCTCAACCGTATTTGCAAGTTTAGGGTTTTGCTTCCTAACGGTGGGTTGAAATGTTTATATGGTTTTCAAATTCGTGAGTGTTCAGGACCAAGATTGCATGCTGGCTATAAGACTCATGCCAACCGATTGCTGCCCCTATGATCTCGTTGTTCTGCTTTTCTGTTATGATATTAAAAAGAGGAATAGTTTTTTGCTGGTTTCTGCAAGGGTGACGGCAATATCATGTCCATTTGGTAGCTTCACTAGTACTAGCAAAATTGTTTCTTCCTGTGCACGAAATTTTCATTGGGTCGATAGCTCTAGATATCCTCACCGGCTTTTCCAGAAGCTTGTGCACTAGGGTGTTTTCCTAGATAAGTTGAGAATCAAGATCTAGGCAGACGACAGTACCCACTGTGTGTGCTTAGGCCTATACACTGTTTCATTTCTTTTCCTTTCTCTCCTTGTCCAAAGATAGCAGTGAGAGAGGGAGGAAGTGGATAATGGTACAAGTTGAAATGATGCTTGGAGCATTTTAGTAATAGGATCTAGAAGTAGAAGTCATAGTTTATGGAGGTTGAGAAGAATGAGATTACATGTAGGAGATTCTTACAGCATATTACCTTCTTCATCGACACAGATATCATTGCCGAATGACTTCTAAAGTGACTTCTCTTAGCTCTCTTATGATTGCAAGTATGACAAGGTTTTTCATTTGAAGACACAAGTTTTGAAAGAGTCTCATTTAATTTCTCACTACCATTGTAAATAGGCCCTCATCTGTAGTTGACCTTATGAGGAATCTTCATTTTAGTATTTATTGGTTGTCGATGCAAGAGCACTGAGGTTCCTTTGTCCAGGGAAAAGGAAGACCACTCTTTCTCTGTGAAAAAGAAATGTGGAAATAGAGGCCCTCCCTTATACCAAGTTTTTCATGTCATGACGGTTGTGTTTATTGACATAGTAACTTCAATTACTTTTGTTATTTTCATCTGCAGAATGCTTGAATAATGAGCCATGAATTTTTCTTATTTGTCTATTGTTTTGTGCTTTAGGGTGAATGTCACAGTGGGAACTTTAGAAGATAGGATGATGCGTACAGGACTGCACACTGTGGGAGACATATCCTGTTGCTGTTGTCGCCATATCGTTGGGTGGAAATATGTATAGCCTCTCTCTCTCTCTCTCTCTCTCTCTCTATATATATATATATATATGCATGCACACACACGCAATGATTCTGAGGAGGCTCGTGGGTTGGTCAGGAATCATGCAAAAAAAATCTATATGGTGAACATTCCTAATGGAAGATGAGGATAGTCCCTATCGTGTATATTGTATATGAAGGTCCATGAAATTGCACTAAATTAGTACTAATTGGTTGCTTATTGCCCGAAATCTGACTCTGGTTAAGCACGGACAAGCACAGGCTAAAACTCCAAGATCTTAGCACAATGCTGTCCTCTTCTCCGCCCACATTCAGTATCTCTTACTGCATTTCAGAGGCATAGCTTCACACATATGTGGATGGGCACACCGCGCGTGCTCTCAGTTATCTGCATATGATGATAGTGATATTGATATAGGCATGGTGAATGGACAGACATCGTATTTCTTTGCAGGAGACAGCACATGAGAATAGCCAAAAGTACAAAGAAGGAAAGTTTGTGCTTGAGAGGTACCATTCCTTTGTTTGGCATCAAGTCTTTGTTTTTTTTATAAATTTTTTGCTCTCCATTCAAAAGAACAAGACCTGTCTCTCTAACATTTCTTGTTGTATCCATGTAAAACAGGCATTGTCTTGTTGGTGAATCTACCTTCTTCTCTGATATATCCATCCGCACACCCTCCACTGTTAGCCCCTCTGTTAGCGACGTCGAAGATGCATAGACCGGTTCCTGTCTGTGCATTTAGTTGCATCGGACTTGAGATCATTGGAAATAACAGACGCTTCTTCTGTAAATGCTCATTATCATCAAGAACAAGTGTAGATGTATATATCCATGTGAACGTTGTGCTGCTTATTGTCTCTAGAGCAATATAAACTTCCTTTTTGTGTTCGGAAAGCTTTAAGGTAGTACCTTACGAGGAAAGCCAGAATGTCATGCATTTGATGATGATTTCTTGTTAGTACAGATTCATACATGCCTAGCTTTTCGAAATGGGTGACAAGAAGGTCCATGTTTCTCAATGTATCTAGCCACAGCTTGGCGGGTAGCAGCGGATGCATGACGTTTGCCGATGTCCCTCTTGGTTCTTTTCTTGTCCTGGCAAGCAGTTTTGTCTCGTCCCTCAAACCCCCCATAGGCCAAGAGTCGAACGCAGCCGGAAGGACCATCATAACAATTGCCAAGTTATCCGACCACATGGACCGGTTGGACGGCGACGTCTGGATTCTCCACGGAGGTTTTGAGTCGAGGTACGGAAAAGGCAGGGGCAGAGCAAGATGGAAAGACTGTTCAGTCACTTTCTCTCTTTGAATGAAGGGATGCCGTAGAGCTGAGGTTGTTCTATGGCTTGAAAAGGTACAGGAATCGAGTCGAATGGCAAATGAAAAGCGTGCTCTTTAATATTTGCGATGATGGTCTTAGAAAGTAGATTCGAACATTGCTGATGGCAAATAAAATCACTTCTATTTCCAATTAGAACCGTCCCTCTCGATCCTGAAGTCAACATTTTTAATACCAAACAATAGATGGGGAAAATGGGAAGTTCTCCGTTCTTGATTTATCTGGACAGTACAACTGCACGGCTCGAGAAAACCTATGAAGTGCGTTAGAGAACATTGATCTTTCACGTGTTAACCTGGGATTGATTGAAAAAATTAAGGATTAAATTTCTCTCATTTTAAAACGAAATCCACTTGCTGGGATTTGTGGAATTGGAAGAATTCAAGACTATTTTAGATAGACTTTTTCTTGTCAGGTATGCTGTACGTTAACAATATACCGTTTGTTTTTTTTTTTATCCATCCTACTCTAACAATCAACTTACTTTCAAACTTTTTGTCTTGCCATTTTATAAGACGCGAGGGTTAAAACTTAAGTCTAAAACTAAACGTTTTCATCCTAACCTCTTATAAGAATATGAAGATTCGAATCCCATACTTCTCCTTTCTTATATGGAAGAGGTAGCTATTGGAACAAGCTCTAGTGGTCAATGATATCCCATATGCTTGATTAGTAGAAAATAGATTATTTGTCGAAAGGAAGAAAAGAGATAAGTTTGTGAATTAAACCTTCTCCTTTTCATTGGGTGAAACTCAATTTTGATGGTCCGTCTAAAGGCAACTCGGGTCTAGCTTCAGAAGGTGGATTAGCACAAGTGTTCATCACTCAAAGCTACCGTGGGGCCTCTTCTTGGGCCTCAAAGTGGCAATTTCCTTAAGTATTATGGGACTTACCATGAAGGCGGACTCACAAACAACTATTTCTCTGCTTCAAAAATCAACCTCACGCTTTGTTTTGGTGACGCACTCAAATTGAAAATATGCTCAAGTATTTTCAACAGATCAAGATTCTTCGTAATACTAGGAAGGGAAATGAATGTTCAAATTAGTTAGTAAATCGAGTATTCCAACCTACTAATGCAGGTGATAATTATGTAATATATAGGCCATCAATAAATTAGCTTCATTTGTTGTTAGGGATAAGATTGGATTATATTTTATTACGAGAAAAACGACGTGATTTTCGACCTCCGCCCTTTTACTAATAAAAGAAGAGAAAAGAAAAACAAAATCTTAAAAAAGAAAAAGAACCAAAAGGGAAAAGAAAAACCGGAGGAAGAAGGTCCTCGGAAGCGTACTCGGAAGATGGGAAAGCCTCTATCTTCTTCCTCTGCTTCTTTGAAGAAAGGTCCACGTGTGACATCCACAATTTTTCTTTTAAAGAAACCTCCGTTTTTTTTTTTTTTTTGTTTTTATCTCGAAAGTGTTGGTATGTATGGCCGTGCGACGGCGAAGTGGGAAGTGGAGAGTGTGACGTCATCTCGCTCAATTATGTTGCTCGGATTGTCCAATTTCATTTGAAAATTAGCGTCCAGTTTCGCCGAACGTTTGATGCTTTTGTGCAATGTTTTTTCTGGGAACGTTGGATTCTTATTTTACTGCAAACACGAAACCATTTTTTTTTTTAAATTTATTTGTTCAACGGTCATGCAGTGTCCAATCGGATGAAAAACATAAAATCCATTATCAATTCTACAATCTTTAACTGGGTTTTGTATCTCAACCGGAGTGGCGTGGGATTCGAATCCCTCTCAGCTCAAGATTATTGTCCATGACAGTTTTTGATCGAGCAAAATGGGGATCAAATCATATGGGTTAGATACGTGCACCCCCGTGCTCATGGCATTATTCTCGAGTTGAGATGCGGACTCTCAATTATCATTCAATTAGCAAAGCCGGGACAGCGAATTCGATCCTGATAGTCTTTAAATTACGATCAGCACCTTTGCTCGCCACTTATTAAGTGACGTTAATACTCTTTTTCGTGACGCCGAAACCTCCTCCACGAAGCGTCCCGGCCTTTAATTTGGGCCGGCACAATTGGGCCCGGATGCGAAACAAGTCCAACTAATTATGGTCCAAATGGCCGGACTCGGTCCACTCATTAGCAGGCCCGGCCCATATCTGTCAGCTGATCGATTCCACGCGAGCCTTCCAGGACCCAAAGCCGCCTCTCTCACGTTCTTAGCACACGCGCTCTTGGCGCGCGCTCGGGGGTAGTCGCTGTCTGCAGCTGGTCGCCTCAGTTTACCAGCTTCGAGAGAACCCAGTTAACGACGACGACGGGTTTTTCTCCTCGTTCTTATCCAACGCCAATGCGCGAAAACTACGTCAACTTGGGCGGCGGCGAGTGAATCGGCCGGTGGAATTCGAAGAGGAGGAGGAGGAGGTTGAAAGAAACGATCATGGGGAGGATCTTCAAGCAGGAGCTAGAAGGGCCATGTTACAGGTGCAGGTTTTGCAAGACCCACTTGGCCCTCGCCGATGATCTCATCTCTCGGGTACCCTTACTGTCTGTAGTTACTCGCTCGAGGAGGCAAGATTCGTTTCTTGCGGCGTTGATTGGATAAAAGTCGGTTCTTTGTTCGAGCCTCTGTTGGTGAATTAAGATGCTTTTTATTGATAGATTGCACCGGGTGTATTTTATCTGATGTATTTCGCTTCGTTTGGTGAGACTGCTTTCGGGTGGATTGATTTCCTACTGAATTGTTTCTTGAAAGTGGGAACTGAAAGAAAAGCAAAGAACTTTATCACGTGTGATCGCTGTTTGAACAAGTACTGATTCGAGTAGAACAGCGTGTTCGTACAAGTAGTAATTTTTCGTCTGTTATTTGGTCAGGAGTTTGGATGTAAACTAGGACGAGGGTTCCTCTTCAGCAAGGCGTAAGTTCTTCTCAACTGTATTTGCAAGTTTAGGGTTTTGCTTCCCAACAGTGGGTTGAAATGTTCATATGGTTTTCAAATCCGTCAGTGTTCAGGACCAAGATTGCATGCTGGCTATAAGACTCATGCCAACCGATTGCTGCCCCTATGATCTCGTTGTTCTGATTTTCTGTTATGATATTAAAAAGAGGAATAGTTTTCTTGCTGGTTTCTGCAAGGGTGACGGCAATATCATGTCCATTTGATAGCTTCACTAGTACTGGCAAGATTGTCTCTTGCTATACACGAAAATTTCATCGAGTCATTAGCTCTAGATATACTCGCCAACTTTTCCAGGAGCTTGTGCACTAGGATGTTTTCCTGTATAGGTTGACGATCGAGATCTAGGCAGATGACAGTACACATTATGTGCGCTTAGGCCTATACACTATTTCACTTCCTTCCCTTTCTCTCCTTTTCCAAAGATAGTAGTGAAAAGAGAGAGAGAGAGAGGAAGTGCATACTGGTAAAGGTTCAACTGATGCTTGTTGGAGCATTTTGTAAGAGAATCTAGTTGTAGAAGTCATGGTTTATGGAGGACGAGAGGAATGAGATTAAATTCAGGAGATTCTCATGGCATATTGCCTTCTTCTTCAGCACAGATTGCATTGCCTAATGACTTCTAAAGCGACTTCTCTTAGTTCTCTCATGATTGCAAGTATGATAAGGTTTTTCATTTGAAGACACAAGAGCTTAGAAAGAGTCTCATTTAGTTTCTCACTAGCATTGTAAATTGGCCCTCGTTTGTAGTTGATCTTATGAGGAATCTTCATTTTAGTATTCATTGGTTGTCGATGCAAGAGCACTGAGGTTCTTTTGTCCAGAGAAAAGGAAGATCACTCTATTTCTGCGAAAGAGAAATGTGGAAATAGAGGCCCTCCCTTATACCGAGTTTTTCGTGTCATGACGGTTGTGTTTATTGACATTGTAACTTCAATTACTTTTGTTATTTTCATCTGCAGAATGCTTGGACAACAAGCCGTGAATTTTTCTTATTTGTCTACTGTTTTGTGCTTTAGGGTGAATGTGACAGTGGGAACTCTAGAAGATAGGATGGTGATTTCAGAACTGCACACTGTGGGAGACATATCCTGTTGTTGTTGTGGCCTTATCGTTGGGTGGAAATATGTATAGTCTCTCTCTCTCTCTCTCTCTCTCTCTCTCTCTGTATGCATGCACACGCACTGATTCTGAGGAGGCTAATGGGTTGGTCAGGAATCATGCAAAAAAATAATCTATATGGTGAACCTTCGTAATGGAAGATGAGGATAGTCCCTATGGTGTATATTGTATATGAAGGTCCATGAAATTGCACTAAATTGGTACTAATTGGTTGCATATTCCCTGAAATCTGACTCTGGTTAAGCACGGACAAGCACAGGCTAAAACTCCCAAGATCTTAGCACAATGTTGTTCTCTTCTCCGCCTACCTTCAGTATCCTTACTGCATTTCAGAGGCATAGCTTCACACATATGTGGATGGGTGCACCGCGTATGCTCTCAGTTATCTGCATATGATGATAGTGATATTAATATAGGCATGGTGAACGGACAGACATCGCATTTCTTTGCAGGAGGTAGCACATGAGAAGAGCCAAAAGGACAAAGAAGGAAAGTTCATGTTGTACAGAGTATGGCTTGAGAGGTACCGTCCCTTTATTTGGCGTCAAGTCTTTGTTTCTTTATATATTTTTTGCTCTCCATTGGAAAGAACAAGACCCATCTCTCTAACATTACTTGTTGTATCCATGTAAAACAGGGAATGTATACAACAAGTAATGTAATGTTGATGAATATGAATCTGACTCCTGCTCCGAGTCATCCATCAGTACATCGTCCACTCCTAGCCCCGAGTCATCCATCAATACACCGTCCACTCCTAGCCTCGTTGTTAGTAGTGACAGTGTTAGCCCCATTGTTAGTGATGGTGAAGATGTGTAGACTGGTTCCTGTCTGTACATTTAGTTGCATCGAAGTTGAGTCATCGGAAATAACAGATGCTTCTTCTGTATATGCTCAGTATTATCAAGAATAACGTATAGATGTATATATCCACGTGAACTTTGTGCTCCTTATTGTCACAAGAGCAATTGTAAACTTCCTTTTTGTGTTCGGAAAGCTTTAATGTAGCACCTTACGAGGAAAGCCATAATGTAATGATTTTGATGATGATTTCTTGTTAGTACTGATTTATACATGCCCAGCTTTTTGAAATGGGTGACAAGAAGGTCCATTTTTCTCGATGAATCTAGCTGCAGCTTGGTGGGTAGCAGCGGGATGGATGACGATTTCCGATGTCCGTCTTGGATCTATTCTTCTTGTCCTGGCAAGCATTTTTATCTCATTCCTCAAAACCCCCCATAGGCTGACAGTCGAACGCAGCCGGAAAGACCGTAATAATTGCATGGTGACCGCCGTGGATTCTCCCTTTGAATAATCAGCACGCTTACGTTTACACTAGATTATGAATTATTCATATACATTCCGTAGGGTTGCTTGTGTATGAAGGAAAGACTGTTCAGTCACTTTCTCTCTTTGAATGAATGGAAGCTGTAGAGCTGGGGTTCTTCTTTGGCTTGAAAAGGTATAGGAATCTGAGTCGAATGGCAAATGAAAAGCATGCTCTTTAATATTTGCTATAATGGTCTCAGAAAGTAGATTCGAACATTGACTGATGGCAAATAAAATCAGTTCTATTTCCTATTGGAGCGGTCCCTCTCGCTCCTGAAATCAACATCTTTAATTCCAAATGGTAGATTTGGAAAAGGCAAAATGGGAAGAAGTTCTTCATTCTTGATTTATCCGGACGTTACAATTGCCAAGATAAAAAGGAAGTTTATAATTAATTGATGAAAAATATTTTCATCATCGACAATAATTTATATTTAATCACTTTCACAGATAACAAAAATATGTTTTACTTATACATTTTTATAAGTGATACGGATAATATTTTCAGGAAAATAAATTTTAAATTATTAATTTTCAGCGAAATAAACAGAACGTTAGTATGCTCACCTTTTTGTTCTTCTTTAATAGTTCTAAAAATAAATGGAGCAGAGTGTGTAGAAACTGAAAAAAAATTCAATTTTCTCTAATTTCTATTTACAAACTTGAGCCCTTTTTACTAATCAAATCTCTATATTTTTATTTATTTATCTAATCAAATTATATTACTTTCATTTTCTAATAAAAGCCTTCGACATCAAATTCGGCTAAATCCAACTGATATAATGTCCTAGTGCGGTGTAGATAAAATTTCTTCAATTCGGACATCCCCATATAAAATTTTTTCCGCACTATGTTCCGGCATAATTTAAATTGGCTAAATTTTTTTTTGCACATCGTCCATGTGCGACGTCCACGCATTCTATCCATTATGCTTTCGCATCTTTCGATGATTGCATCAACTGCATCTAGATGAATTTTCGTTTGAGGATTTATTAAAAAATTTACAAAAGCAGTACGATTTGATTAAATAAATTTTATAAAAAAAAGCGGAGGAATTTGATTTGAAAAAGTGGGACGCGGGATCACAAAAGAATAAAGAATCCTCCTTTTTTTTTTTTAATCTCGGAAGTGTTGGCATATGTGGTCGTGCGACGGCGAAGAGGGAAGTGGAGAGTGTGACGTCCTCTCGTTCAATTATTTTACTCGGATTGCCCAATTTCATTTGAAAATTAGAATATATTTGATAATCATTCTATTTTCGAAAATAAATTTTGTTAATATATGATATTTTTTATTTTGTTCTCTGGATAAGTTTTTGGGAATTTGAAAGTATTTAGTAATTGTCTAAAATTTCTATTTTCGGAATAGAAATGTGTTGAGTAGAAATTTTGAATTCTTTTGTGACTTATAATTATTTAAATAATTTTTTTTTCTTTTTCCATTTTCTTCTCCTTTAAACTTCAATTGATTTCCAGTCTCGCGATGATCGATGACTTTGTAGCAAGGTTGTTGGGCCCTAGCGAGGTCAAGCCTCATTAGTCGAGCCTTGTCGATGGCTAGGTGAGGCTTGACCTTGCCGGGCCATTGCAAGGTTAGCATTGCCTTGGCTAGGTGACGTTAACCTTGCGATGGCTTGGTGAGGTCGTTGGCCCTCATTTGCTTGGTTGTCAGCCATTCCGAGGTTGATGATTGGCTAAACGTTGAAGAAGAAGAAGAAAAGGAAAAGGAAGGAAAAATGCGACCTGATTCTGAAGTTACTATCGGGAATAAAGAAATAACTTTTTTTTTTTTTTTTCTATTTTGTTCCAAATTTGTTATCGAAAACAAAAAAATTACCAAATTGATACAAAGAATATAATCAACTGTTTTCATGCGAGTTAACAAATAGGCCCTTAGTGTTTAGTTTTGCTGAACATTTGATGCTTTTGTGCAATGTGTGTTGGATTAAGACATCCTTTTTCTTTTTTAAATTTATTTATTTAGCAGTTGGGCAATACCCAATCAGATGAAAAACATAAAAACCATTATCAAATCCTACAATCTTTAACTGGGTTTTGCATCTCAACCGGAGTGGTGTGGGATTCAAATCCCTCTCGACTTAGGATTATTATCCACGTCAGTTTTTGATTGAGCAAAGTGGGGATCAAATCATATGAGTTAGATATGTGCACGCCCCGTGCTCATGGCATTATTCTCGAGTTGAGACGCAGACTCTCGATTATCATTCAATTAGCAAAGCCGGGATGGCGAATTCGATCCTGATAGTCTTTAAATTACGATCAGCACCTTTGCTCGCCACTTATTAAGTGACGTTAATACTCTTTTCATGGCGCTGAAACCTACTCCACGAAGCATCCCGGCCTTCAATTTGGGCCGGCACAATTGGGCCCAGATGCGAAGCAAGTCCAACTAATTATGGTCCAAATGGCTGGACTCGGTCCACTCGTTAGCAGGCCCGGCCCATATCGGTCAGCTGATCGATTCCACGCGAGCCTTCCAGGACCCAAAACCGCCTCTCTCACGTTTTTAGCTCACGCGCTCTTGGTTCCGAGCGTGCGGTGCGCGCTCGGGGGCAGTCGCTGTCTGCAGCTGGTCGCCTCAGTTTCCCAGCTTCGAGAGAACCCAGTTAACGACGACGACGACGACGACGGGTTTTTCTCCTCGTTCTTATCCAACGCCAATGTGCGACAACTACGACAACTTGGGCGGCGGCGAGTGAATTAGCCAGTGGAATTTGAATAAGAGGAGGAGGGCGAAAGAATCCATCATGGGGAGGATATTCGTGGTGGAGCTAGAAGGGCGATCTTACAGGTGCAAATTCTGCAAGACCCACTTGGCCCTCGCCAATGATCTCATCTCTCGGGTACTCCTTCTCTCTGTAGTTACTCGCTCAAGGAGGCAAGATTCGTTTCTTGCGGCGTTGATTGGATAAAAGTCGGTTCTTTGTTCGAGCCTCTGTTGGTGAATTAGGATGCTTTTTATTGATAGATTGCACCGGGTGTATTTTATCTGATGTATTTCGCTTCGTTTGGCGAGACTGCTTTCGGGTGGATTGATTTCTTGCTGAATTGTTTCTTGAAAGTGGGAACTCAAAGAAAAGCAAAGAACTTCATCTCGTGCGATAGTTGTTTGAACAAGTACTGATTCGAGTAGAACAGCGTGTTTGTACAAGTAGTAATTTTTCTTCTGTAATTTGGTCAGGGGTTTCATTCTCGCCGAGGAAAAGCGTACCTCTTCAACAAGGCGTAAGTTCTTCTCAACTGTATTTGCAAGTATAGGATTTTGCTTCCGAACAGTGGTGGACATGTTTATGGTTTTCAGAACTCAAGTTCATGAGGCTTCAGGACCAAGATTGGATGCTGGCTATAAGACTTATGCCAACCGATTGCTGCCCCTATGATCTCGTGGCTCTGCTTTTCTGTTATGATATTAAAAAGAGGAATAGTTCTGTTGCTGGTTTCTGCAAGGGCGAGGGCAATATTATGTCCATTTGATAGCTTCACCAGTACTAGCAAGATTGTCTCTTGCTATACACGAAAAATTTCATTGTGTCGTTAACTCTAGATATCCTCACCAACTTTTCCAGGAGCTTGTGCACGAGGATGTTTTCCTAGGTAGGTTGAGAGTCAAGATCTAGGCAGATGACGGTACACATCATGCGCACTTAGGTCTATACACTATTTCACTTCTTTCCCTTTCTCTCCTTTTCCAAAGATAGTAGTGAAGAGAGAGAGAGAGAGAGAGAGAGAGAGAGAGAGGAAGTGGATAATGGTAAAGGTTCAACTGATGCTCTGGAGCATTTTTGTAAGGGAATCTAGTTGTAGAAGTCATGGTTTATGGAGGATGAGAAGAATGAGATTAAATTCAGGAGATTCTCATGGCATATTGCCTTCTTCATCAGCACAGATTGCCTTGCTTAATGACTTCTAAAGTGACTTCTCTTAGTTCTCTTATGATTGCAAGTATGATAAGGTTTTTCATTTGAAGACACAAAAAGCTTAGAAAGAGTTTCATTTAATTTCTCGCTACCATTGTAAATAGGCCCTCATTTTAAGTTGACATTATGAGGAATCTAGAATTCATTGGTTGTCAATGCAAGAGCCCTGAGGTTCATTTTTCAGGAGAAAAGAAAGATCACTCTTTCTCTGTGAAAGAGAAATGAGGAAACAGAGGCCCTTATACCAAGTTTTTCGTGTCATGACAGCTGTGTTTAATGACTCTGGAACTTCAATTACTTTTGTTATTTTCATCTGCAGAGTGCTTGAATAATGAGCCGTCAGTTTTTCTTATTTGTCTATTGATTTGTGCTTTAGGGTGAATGTCACAGTGGGAACTCTAGAAGATAGGATGATGATGTCAGGAATGCACACTGTGGGAGACATATTCTGTTGCTGTTGTGGCCAAATTGTCGGGTGGAAATATGTATGATCTCTCTCTTTCTCTCTACACGGACACGCATGCGCCAATTCTGAGGAGGCTCATGGGTTGGTCAGGAGTCATCCAAAAAAGACTATACCCTTCCTAATGAAAGATGAGGATAGTACTTATGGTGTAAATTAGATGCGAAGGTCCATAAAATTGCACTAAATTGGTACTAATTGGTTGCATATCACCTGAAATCTAACATTGGTCCAAGCACAGACAAGCACAGGCTTAAACTCCAAGATAGTTCTTAGCACAACATTGTCCTCTTCTCCGCCCACCTTCAGTAGACACAATGTCCATTGGTATAACTAAGCTTGTCTAATTGCTTACTGCATTTCAGAGGCATAGCTTCACACATATGCAGATGGGCACATGGCGCATGCTCTCAGTAATGTGCATATGATGATGGTGATATTAATATAGGCATGCTGAAAGGACATCTTTTGCAGAGTTATTATTTATATGGTTGTCTGCTTTCCTGGACATCGCATTTCTTTGCAGGAGGCAGCACATGAGAAGAGCCAAAAGTACAAAGAAGGAAAGTTCGTGCTTGAGAGGTACCGTCCCTTTGTTTGGCATCAAGTCTTTGTTTCTTTATATATTTTTTGCTCTCCATTCGAAAGAACAGGACCTGTCTCTCTAATATTTCTTGTTGTATCCATGTAAAACAGGGCAGTTATTGTTGATGAATCTGACTTCTGCTCCGAGTTCTACATCGACACATGCCCCACTGTTAGTGATGGCGAAGATGCGTAGACTGGTTCCTGTCTGTACATTTAGTTGATTCGGAGTTGAGGTCATCAGAAATAACGGACGCTTTTTCCTTATATGCTCAATATCATCGAGAATAAGTGTAGATGTATATATCCATCTGAACTTTGTGCTCCTTCTTGTCACTAGAGCAATTATAAACTTCCTTTTTGTGTTCAGAAAGCTTTAATGTAGTAACTTACGAGGAAAGCCAGAACCTCATGCATTTGATGATGGTTTCTTGTTAGTACAGATTTATACATGCCTAGCTTGTTGAAATAGGTGACAAGAGGGTCCATTTTTGTCGATGTAATCTAGCCCCGGCTTGGTAGGTAGGAGTGGATGGATGACATATTCCGATGTCCCTCTTGGATCTGTTCTTCTTTTCCTGGCAAGAAATTTTTGTCTCATTCCCCAAACCCCTCATAGGCTGAGAGTCGAACGCAGCCGGAAAGACCGTAATAACAATTACCAAGTTATCCGACCTCGGGGACTGATTGCACGGCGACCGCTGTGGATTCTCCCTGTGAATTGGCAAGCTTACGTTTACACTAGATTATGGATTATTCATATACATTCCGAAGGGAAGCTTGTGTATGAGGGTTTGAGTCAAGGTAAGGAAAAGGCAGAGGCAGAGCAAAATGGAAAGACTGTTCAGTCACTTTCTCTCTTTGAATAAAGGGGAGCTGTAGAGCTGAGGTTCTTCTTTGGCTTGAAAAGTCATAGGAATCGAGTCGAAAGGCAAATAAAAGGCATGCTCTTTAATACTTGCGATAATAGTCTTAGAGAGTAGATTCGAACATTGCTGATGGCTCAAAAAAAGAAAATCAGCTCTTTTTTTTATTAGAACGGTCCCTCTCAATCCCGAAATCAACATCTTTAATACCAAATAATGGATAGGAAAAAGGGAAAATAGTTCTCAGTTCTCGATTTATATGGACAGCACGATTGCATATCTTGAAAAATCTATGAAGTGAGTTTGAGAAAACTGATCTTTGAAGTGGTAATTTGGGCTTGATTGAAATAATTAAGGATTGAATTTCATTTTTTAAACCACCAGATTTATCCTAGAATGGGAAGAGGAAGTGGGGACTTTAAATCCTATCTTTTCAAGGGTTGGGGTGGTGTGAATGATTTAGTTTCAAACGTGAATTTTGATGAGGTGGAGTAAAAAGTTTGAGAGTGAGAGTTAAGATAAGTATAAAGTATGATTAACAAAATAAAAAAAATTCTATCTTTTAAAAACGAAATCAACTTGCTGGCATTAGTGGAATTGGAAGAATTAAAGATTAAAGATTATTTCATATTCTATTTGCTCGATTAGTAGAAAATAGATTGTTTGTCAAGGGAAAAAGAGAGATAAGTTTGTGAATTGAACCCCCTTTTTCTGGTTGGGTGAAATCGAATTTCAATGAGGTCTCTAGAGATAACCGAGTCCAACTTTTCTAGGTTAACTTATTTGTAATGGCTCAAATAATCGGCTTTTTGGATTCACATAAGTGGAGTCCGTTCTTTCGTCAAAGTAGAACCGTGAGTATTTTCTTGGGCCTCGAATTTGAGTATTACTAAATTTATTGTGAAGGTAGATTCGCTATCATGCTTATTTCTCAAATTAGAAGCATACTCAAGTATTTTTGATAAGTCAAAATTCTTAGAGAGGGAAATGCATATGCAGATTGGTTAACAAATTGCGTGATGTATTAGATACATCATCAATAGGTTTCGTTAGGGAATCAGATTGGATCATGTTTTATTAATTTCCGACATCCGCCCTTTTATTTGTAAAAAAGAGAGAGAGACAAAAACGAAATCTTAAAAAAGAAAAAAGAAAAAGTGGAGGAGGAAGGTATGACCGTATGAGAAAGAAGCGTAACGTGTTGGGTTGCCACGTCGTCCCCATTGCAAGATTCAGGAAGGTGGGCCCCCCCCCCCCCCCCCCCCCCCCCCCCCCCCCCCCTCCCTCCTTTCGGAAATTAGAGCCCAGGGAGTTTCATCTCATTCTTCATCCGCCCAAACAACGAAAGCAGAAAGGTCGCTCCTTTTGGCATCCGGCAATCTGCGGCGATCTTTCACTTCACTGCCCCCGATTCCAGATTTCTCGAGTTCGCTCCTGCTGTTCGATCGATCGATCGTCGCGGGTCGCGGCCGGTACTCGGAAGATGGGAAAGCCTCCGTCTTCTTCCTCTGCTTCTCTGAAGAAGAAGAAGCGGTCCAAGGCTTCCTCCAAGGTACCGTCTCTTCTGCGTTGGGGCTGCGCGTGTGTCTAGGGTTCGCTGTAATTTGTTCGGTTAATCCGACAGTTCGCTCGATCCGATTCGAATGAATGTTGTCTTCGCAATGGTTACGATCGATTCGGTTTTTGCCTCCGCCGCGCCCCCCCCCGGGGACGCGCGCCGTTCGAGAGAATCAGAGGAAATCAATGAGTGGGTAAACGGAAGTTTCGTGTTTTATTGTACTACTGCGGGTTTACTGGTCCCTGGTATGCCATTCTCCGTGTCTAGAACTGACTAGAAATCGTAATCGCTTCAGTTTCTAGGATTAGTGCTTTCCCAGCCGCCTTCTCACTGACATAGCTAGCCGGCTGAGTTAGCTTTACTTGTTTTCGACACAATTCGACACCACATCGATGGTTACATGATTAATGCTCGCGATTCGGTGTCTGGGGAGGGAGGAAATTTGTTTCTGTGAAGGAGATTTAGAAGTACTGGACTTTGTTAGGGAAATTGATTAGTTAATGTTGGGATGAGTTATGATTTTGATTGCTCTTCGTCTTAAAGTTGAATTAGATGAATTTTGAACTGGAAAGTGTCGAGATTTTAGTTAAACATCCGCAGCGGTTTTAATGCTCTGTAAGGTTTGATTGTTCAGGTTCGAATCAAGAAGACAAGTAAGACTAAAAAGAGAAGCAAGTCGAAGAAGAGTTCGCGCCGCCGTCATGATTCGGATTCTTATTCCAGCGATAATGATTCTCTGAGTTCATTGACCTCGAGTTCTGAGGAGGATTACAGGAGAAGAAGTAAAAGACAGGCAAGATCCCCTTCAAAGAAGATTAGTCGGCGAAGCAAGAAGAGGTCTCGAGGACAGTCGTATAGTGCTGATAGCAGCGAGGACCTGCCTTCTCGTAAGAAAAGAAAAGGGTCCAAGAGAGATGGTAAGCTCAGTCCGAGGATGAAGAGAAATAGAAAGAAATATAAGAGACGTGTGAGTGTGAGTTCGGGGAGCAGTGGTTCGTACTGCTCAACCTGTGCTGAATCGAGTAGTGATGGTGGACAGAGGGAATCTCAAAGTAATAGGGCCAGTAAAGATAAGGATAGGTGGACAGTAGAGAAGGTTAAAACTGAATTAAGAGGGTGTGGATATAGTCCAAGGAGTTATTCTCCCATTAGTCATCGCAGCATAAGCAGCGGTGATGAGAGTGATGAGGTAATGAGGGGCAGGAACAACAAATCAATGCGATTAAGGTCTGTTATAATGGTTAACAATGAGGACAGAGAATTGCATTCTTTTGGACATAAGGAAGAAATAACTTATGAAAACGATGATTATCCTTCTTGCAAAAGTAACGATAGTAATGATTCTGGGGGCAAGCGGGAATTGACCCATCATCCGCTTGTTGAATCTGAGGGGAAGAGGCAGGTAGATAGCGAAAAAGATGAGGAGGCCGTCATTTCGCATATCAATACTGCTGCAATAACTGAAGATAGTCAGAAGAATGGAAACACTATAAGCTCTGTTATAGTTGGAACCAGCCATGCCGTAAGGGACAATGAAAGCAATGTCTCTGGTGGGCCAGATGGTAATGATTTGGAGTCAAAGTTGAGACAGAGGGCACTGGAAAATCTCAAAAAGTTCAGAGGTGTTCATAAAGATACAGCAGCTTTGTCTGCTCAGAAAGAAAGTGTTGACGGCAATAAGAAGCAATCTTTAATTGCTACTTCAGAGTCATCTCACCATAAGTTTCCTGAAGACAATGTAGCCAGTGCACCTCCTGTTGAAGGCAATGGTGCCAATTCTGATTCTTCTGTGAAGAGAGATTCTACTAGTATAAACTTGAATGAGGCAAGCCTAGGTGATATAGGCGGTAAAATTGTGCCTGCCATTATGAGTCA
This sequence comes from Corymbia maculata, assembly GCA_014182735.1. NCBI lineage: Eukaryota > Viridiplantae > Streptophyta > Magnoliopsida > Myrtales > Myrtaceae > Corymbia > Corymbia maculata. Next base: position 8,348,839 of record CM024687.1, on the reverse strand, counting down.
GTCCTCTGAAGTCAGGCCAGATCGTGGGCATAGTGTTTTGAAAGAAAGTGGATCTACTAGGCAATCCGTGTGGAAACGATTGCATGAGGGGACTAGCGTTGCTAATGTCAAACAAGAGGTCAGACCTACTTTTGCTTCCAATACTGGTAATCCAAAGGTGACTTCATATACATGGAGGCGAGAGTTGGCAAAGGGTCAAGAACCGTCCAAGGAATTGCGTCCTTCCTCAGGTCCTCCTCAGGCAAATCCGATGGTGACAAAGGGTATTGGTGGCAAAACTGCCATCGAAATTGTTGGAACTGAGAACAAAGTCGACGATAATGAAGTCAATGAGAAGCATGCATCTCCCACTCCTGAGCTGCCCGAGTCCATGGCAGGAGCTGTGAGCTCAGTCAAAGATGGCAATGATATTAAGGATGGTCCCCAATATGAACAAAAGACCATGTCTGTTACCCGGGGCGGTGAAACAATACAGGTGAGGAGCAAATGTGAAATGTTACTCCTTATTTATCCTCAAGTAAACATGCTGTGAAAATCTAAATGGAGATATTTGTTTATAAGATTTTGGATGTTTGATATATTAAATAATCCAATGTCGTTGGTGTATGCACAGGTGAACTACCAGGTCTATATCCCTAAGAGAGCCTCTGCTCTGGCGAGGAGGCAACTTAAGCGATGATACGGGATCTTTGCTTTTGCGCTTTAAGGATCCCCCTTTTGGCTATTCTTTTCCAGCTGACCAACATTGAAGCTGAAAAAGGCCGGTGGACATGCCGTACTAGTTGACTGTAGGGTATCACTTGATTTTTGCGACAAGTTTATAGTACTGTTGCAATGACAACGACTAAACCTTTTTTTGATAAATTTGTTATATATTTGCCTGATGGAGCCGGTCCGTGGGAAAGATTTGTCCCGATCTCATTTTCTGTGAAACCTAAGGGCAAGTTACTTGAGTCACGACCATAAGTGACCGTGATACATGTACAAGGTCGGCCATTACAAATGTAATAAAGAGAACGTGACATTGCGCTCCGGACTGAAACGAGCACTCAAATCTGCTGCTGTGCTGGCCTGCCGAATGCCCTGTGAGCATGCTATGGCTGGAGGATATTCGAGCAAAAGTTGCGCTCCTGCATAGCCAGTTACCAAATGCTACGTTAGTCTTCAATCTATGTTAAAGTTCATCTTCTTCCTGCCACTCAAGCATGCCCAGTCATCCAGCTCCGAGACTGATATGTCTTCTAACAAACGAGAATATCGGCTTCTGATTAACGGGAGCTGCATGAAGACACTACCAAATGAGGAATGATGACTAAATTCAAAAACTAAAAAATCATTACAAACGGTTAAATCTACATTTAAACAAATTAGCATGGCTGATATTGTTAATCATCTCACGTTTAGCAATAAATCTAAGGACTCTTTCCACATTGGAATGAATCTAGGCTGCAATGAGCACTCCCTTATTCGTACTTAAATTTGCATATAAGTATTGTTTAAGCAAGACCAACTGTACTCGGAATTCAGAGAATACCTGGTCCAACAGGATACCGGAGACAGCAACGGTTGCTCCAGGCTCGGCGTAAGATACTATATGATCCGCCAACTCTAGCAGAGGATTCAAGAGAATATTTGCAACCACCACATCATATTTCTCTATTTCTGAAATGAGTCCCTGTTCATCCGAGGTGTGTCCCGAATCTTCACGTGTCCCTTCATTGGTCGTTTGAGGGCAGAATTTGCTAGGAACCAGCTCTAGCTGCATCTTGTCCAATCCAATGTTGTTTAGAACAGCATTGTGATGAGCAGATGATATCGCTTGAGGATCTACGTCGAATCCCACTGCATATGCAGCACCTAACTATGTCCACAATAAGCATTAAAAGTCTGAATTGAACATTGGCCTTTCCTGGCTTTATGTAACTAACTATAACTCCATAAAATATGTCGAAAATTTGACAAAACGGGAAGCGGCTGTTACTTTTGTAGGATCAAATTTATCAGGCTAGATGACCCATCTCATAGAGACTCCCTGTATTGCAGCAACAGACTGCGAGTTTAATAATTCTATTGTCAAATTATTCTATAACAAGTAAACATTGGGTAGCTGGAGACGCCTAAATCAGTCCTTACCAAACTTATCTATTGCTTTAGATTTGTTATCTCATAGGTCATATCAGTATAAAAATAAAGCCACGACATCACTTAAAATTTCAGGTACCTTAAGTGCTGCTATTGCGAGAATGCCAGAACCAGTTCCATAATCCAACAAGTGCTCTCCTCCCTTTATCAGGCCATGTAGCAGCACTAGACATAATCTTGTAGTGGGGTGTTCCCCAGTTCCAAATGCCAATCCAGGATTCAGAATTATATTTGTAGCTTCAACATTCTATGCAAGCAACAGAATGATTAGTTAGGTGGTGAACAAAGATGCAATCTAATATTGTAGCTATTCCAACAACTCAAATAGCAGTGTTGAATTTGGTGGATATTCCATCTTAGTTTATTATTGACTTCAAGTATCATTTGGAAAGGAGTACGATGCTCAGCCTTGAAAAGGAATAGGTTTATTAGATGCTGTAGTATCTACACTTTCTGTATAAATTGTTGTGGAAGTCATACCGGAGGAGTTTGCCACTCAGGGATAATCCAAAGTCCTTCAGTCACTTCAACAGGATGAAATGATTCCTGCAACAGAGAAAAAAGTTCAAAAAAGCACATCTTTGAACATGAGTGCACCGATCCAACAGAAAGAAAAGGAGCACGATCACAGTGGGCCACTTTGCAAACTGCTTGGAAACTGGAGATTTTACCAGACTAAATCAATTAGTAGCTTGTACATGAAGAACAATGCTGGGAAACGATTCAAAAAAAATTCTAGAAGGCCCTGAATTTTTTTTTGTTACCATGTCATTGCGGTCTCATAGAAGGAAAAAATCAGTTTATGCAGAAGTTCAATGGGAAGTTTGAAGAGAAGTAACCAAACCTGTGTTTTCTTTACCCAATCTTCTTGCTCACACGCTTCAATATCATATTCAGGTACGTCCTTCAAGCCTATCGAATCAGCAGCACTTGAAACGGATGCATCCACATCTTCACTAGGGAGATATATGGTTTGGATGGAAATCTGCAACTACCGAGCAGTTGTTAACTTCAAAACAATGAGGTTGTTACTTTTGCGTGCATTAATTCCTTATCTTTTCTTCTTCAAGCAGTCTAGTAATGCTTCTTTTGGCGGGCGCAGGATGATTATGCAGATTAGAATTATGAAAGTTTCAGAATTCAAATAGAAAAGAATACCCCCTTGTGATAATGCGCGAAAAGTTCACAAAAGAGATTGCTTCTTTTCAAACAGACAGCGAACAGGAAAAATCTCACTAGGCACAATATCAACCAAATAGAATCTGTACAATTAGAAACCCAATGCAGCAAACTGGAATGGAATCTGGTACTTCAGAAAATGTATTTTTCTCAATTCGACAAGCAAGTGATTCCTGTTTCTTAGTACTTGTAGTCGTGCTACCTCGTCAGAACTTTCAGAGCCATCTTCCTCATCCATACTTGCCGAGCTCGCACCAAAGCATAGAAGAGCTTCTGAAAGCTCATCCTGGCCCAGTTTAGAAGCGAGAAACATTAGACTGTTGCTTTTCAGCGACAAAGAAGGATAAGAAAATGAAAAAACACAGGGACGCGAAGAAGGCACGGCAAAATGCAACTCGAAAGTTTCCTCCTTTTCGATCTCCCAAGTATTCTAGAGTTCCGAGACAGGAGAAACTCACCGCGATGTCCTTCCGGCATCGAATACGGACGGAGAGATAAGCAGGCGAGGAGGGCTCCACGCCGGGACCGTCCGACGAGGAAAGCGCAGGGCTGGAAGAAGCGGCGGAGGACGAGAAGGCGGTGGCGACGGGAATGCGTGTGGTTTGGGTTACGGAGAGAGCCGAGAGGCAGGACAGGGGCGGCGATGGAGGCGGAGGCGGTCGGAGGAGAAGCCGAGGGCTGGAGCTCACCAGGTGTTTGATGAATCGACTCACCGACATTTTCGCAAGCCGAACTCCTGTCTCGAGTCTCGACTGATGGCGTAGAGGTTGGGCAACGACATATTTTTGCCCATTTTGAAATGGGATAATACACGATACAAAATTTCCGAATAAAAACTCGAAATCAAATTATTTTTTCCAAAAGGCCAAAAGTATAGTTTATTTTAAAGAAGGGTATGGAGTAACTAAATCGATATTAAACAAAAGCTTACCTTTACCGACAACTCAAATAAGTGTCTTGAGTCGCTTATTGACATCTCTTATATGTAGCATCCAATCAACATATTTCGTGCAAACCATACCAAATTCGGAGGTAGATGATAGCTATGACTAAGCTAGGGACAATCATATACCAATTTTATCTTGGTGTGACTTGGCTCTCACACCAAATGATGCATTACCTTCTCCATAACCTACCCCATCATTAAAAAGTTAATTTTTCAATAGCATTCAAATTGAATCTCATATCTCTAACTGTGCTTAAAGCAGTTTAGGACTTGCTAAATTTCTATTGATATGAGATTTTTTTGTACATAATACTAATTTGGGACAAATGTGGCATTGTTGTATTAGTTTAGAATTTTCTTTTGAGATTAGCGTAACATGAGTGTATCAGTTATTTTTAAAATATTAATCTTTTCGCTAGTAAGTAATACGTGAGAAAATATTGTTTTATTTTCTCAAGAATTCGAGAATGATCTAAAAGCAAATTATTTTTTTATAGAGATGGCCACTATGATAGGCTTATTTTGGATTTTGTGTCCTTTTGTTTTTCTTTTTCCTCCGATTTGCAACTTCTCGTGCAAATTATTGCTAGGAAACATCTCAGGACATCTTTTTCTCAAATTCTAAGCATGTAATCGACATCCTTCATGCACACTAGAATATATCCGTCGCTTTCAAGCGACACAAAAGATCAATTTTAGGCCATAGGCATGATCTAAAGGTGCAACTTCTTCATGAAGTTGTTGGGTGGACACATTGTTAGGACACTTTCTCCATAAATTCTAAGCATAGGACACCTCCGTCGACGAACCCAAGGAACGACCACATAAGCCCCGCCGATTCTGGCTCTCCCTCGCGCCAAATACTACGGCGAACCCGGAAATTCTCCATCCGTCATGGCATTCAAATCGAATCCCTTATCCCTAACCGTGCCCGAACCCGCCTTCGAGTCGTGGCTCCGAGACTCCGGCTACCTCGAGCTCCTCGACCAGCGATCCTCCTCCGCCTCCTCCGCCGCCGCCGCCAACAACAACACCGCCGCCTCCTCCTCCTCCTCCGGCAACGACGCCGCCTCCGACCCTTACGCCCCTGGGTTCTTCGCCTCCGTCTTCTCTAGCCTGGGAACCCTGCTGTCCCTCGCGACTCTCAACCCCCTGTCGAAGCTCACTACCGACGATTTCTCCGGCGCGACGCCGTCCTGGACCCACGGCTTCATCGGTTCCTTCGACTCGTACTCGTTCCCGTCCTCCCCCGATCAGGCGCGGCGTAGGGTTCACGAGAATGTCAAGCGCTTCGCCCGCAACTACGCGACTCTGTTCATCCTCTTCTTCGCTTGCGCTTTGTAAGTGGCGTCTCTCTCCTTAATCACTTGCTTGTACAATACGAGTGTCCGTGGTGATTGCTTGTGCCTGTTTGACTGTTGAGTCTTTATCTTGGTGTCGGTAATTGTCACAAAGAAACCAGGAAAATAATCGTGTCGGAACTTTTTCTTCGGAGAATTGTTGTGAGATATGGCAAAATCATCGATTCATGAGGATAATGAATCTAAGAAAGAACATTATACTACTGATTAAATGACTTTGATTTATATGGCAGTGGAGATATCAGTTTGATGGCATGACTGTTGCTCTTGACAGATAGAATAGCCTCCGTCGGCCACCTATGCTCTCTTGTCGAGTCATTTCATTGTGGCTCTTTAGAGATTACGGATGATTCTTTTTTTTTTAATGGAAAGATGATTGAACTCGTTTTACATTCTTGAATGCTTCATTCTGGATCAATATTTCTAAGTGACATGCTTCAGTTGAGCACGTTACTTCTTTCTCTTGTTGGGTCTGTTATGCAAAAATAAACTTTTTTTTGTTTCTCTCTTGACCTTGGTTGGGCTAGGAAAGTTACGGTGTTGGAAAGAAGTTGGGGAATATTACTGTGGAGATGTGGCAAATCACTGGTTCATGAGGATAATTACTCCCTCCCCCAAAAATTGTACTACCAACACGACGACTTGATTAATATCGAAGTGGAGATGTCAATTTGATGGCATGGCTCACAACTCTTAACCTGTATAACAGCCTCAGCTATCTTATTGTCCTGTTGAGTGATTTCACTACAGTTTTGTTTCAGACGACAGATAGAAGTTTCTTCTTGAAAGGAAAGATGATTAAACTCGTTCTAAATGCTTGAATGCTTTATACCGGACCAAAATTTTTCAGTCACATGTTCTAGTAGAGCACACTATCTCACTCTCATAGTGTTTTTTTCACAAGTCAACTTGTTTGTCTCTTTCTTGACCTTGGTTTGGCTAAATAAGATGTTCCAACATCTGATGTGTTGCTTGTTTCCTTCTGATTTTGGGGGCTGTAGGTACCGGATGCCATTTGCTCTTATTGGACTGTTGTCAAGTTTGGCGCTCTGGGATTTTTTTAAGTTCAGTAATGATAAGTGGGGATTGGATCAACGGCCTGTGATCCGCCAATGTTTGGTTCACATGGCCCAGATTGGTAAGTTGTTTGCTCCCTTCAGTGAACATTCTGAATAAAAGAAGGCGAAAGATCCCTTCTGTTTGTACTGCGTCTTTTCATTATCATATGGGAATATATGAAACCGCACTTGTTCTCTGCTCCATGGCAAAAGGTTCCTGTTTGAATCATGTCTTTTCCCTAATAGAAGTATAGATGAAATGGCATTATGCTTTCGCTCTTTGGGCAGTCACTTTATGTGATTCTGAAGCTGGGTTTTAGAAGCTTCATGTCTCACCAGTCACAACCTCTCAGTTTTGTTACACTTAATCTAATTTCCTCTTCTTTTAGTTTGCCCGGTTTCCTTTGAGATTGTTGATACTAAAACTTGGCCAGCCTCAGATTCATTACATGACGAGAATGCTTTATAATTATGTATCATGTCCCATGCTATTGGACTTGGTGATGAGACAATCTTGGAGAGAGATAAAAGTATTGGGCTTGTTTTTGGTAGAATGATTGAATAAAAAGCTGCTTTTCAGGTGTTCAGTGGTGTTTACAAACTTTAAAGTTAGTTGATAAATCTTAAGCTAATGGACTTTGAGATTTAGAGGGCAAGCCTGGTTCACGTTGGACTTGAATTTACAAGGAAATGCCATCTGTTTATTGGGACTTTTATGTGGGGGTAGAATGTCCGATTTGAATTGCTCAAGGCTTAGGATCTTGCTGAATGTGATAAGTTTTTCTTTTTAGCCCTAGTATTGAGATCTGATTTACAATCAATGGCACTAGGATTAGACTGTGCCTACCGTCGCCACCATAATGGTCATCTCCAAGAGGTGATGATTGGATTGAGAAATGGGAGTAAAGAGTTGTGGTGGTGGCAAAGAATTGTAGTGATGGACAGATGCAGATATGCACATATGGCCATCTACTGGAAAACATGTCCAATATCTTCACATTTTGAGGGATTCAAATGGTGCAAATATCTATAGAGGTGATGCTTGAAAATGTCAAAGTCTTCTCTTGTTACATCGGATTACTTCTCTGTGCTTCTAGGATTGGAAGTGCGGCTAAATAATTTTCTAGAGGATAAAAACAATGAAGATTCTTGGATCATAGGGATTAGGATATGTGCTTAATCTTAAGGGCTGTGGACTTTCCTTTGTTGGAATGGACTTTAAAACTAAGAAAGTCAATTCTATGCATTCGCAATTAATAAGATACCTGATTTTCGGACAGTGATTTCCAAGATAGCAAGCCCTCTCCTGTTACATGGGGTTACTTTGTCATGCTACTAGGATTGAAATTGTTGAATAATAAAGTTACAGATGATAAAAAGAGTGAGCTGTATTGGTCCTATAGGAGTATGATATGCTATTAATCTTAAAGGACTTTTGGACTTCTGCCTGCCAGATTGATCAATCTTATCATAGCAACTTAATTTTACCTTCTTAAGCATTAAGAGGTTTGCTTAGGAATGAGTATTTTACTTTGCACTTTTTTTATTTGGACACCTTTTTCTGATACAATCTGCAGTAGTAGTCTTAAATTCTTTTTTGAGATCTCAATACATTTGTCTTGTTTATTATAGTGGTTTCAGACAGTTACCTTTTGGGTTGTTTAAGCACCCACATTCTACCATCATGGAGTGATTAGTTGCCAACGCAGGCTGATTGAATTTGTTATGTTTTCAAGTAGGAACTTGCTGATATTCAGAGTAAATGACTTCGGACCTTCATTATCACATTTGCCAGTTTAAGTTTGTGTCTGGCACTTGAAAATAATGGGGTCTATCTTTCTAGAATTTTAGGTATTACTTTCATATCCCACACTCTTATTTAAATTGGCTTTATATATGGTTTGAATCCTTGCGGTTCTTTGCGATATGAGCTGCTGCTTTTATTCTCATGTTGCTAAAATGAATTAAAGGGGAAAATTGTCTTTCCATAGGTTTAGTTATACTGAAGCCCCTAGCGATGCTTATATTCATCCTAAAGTCTAATCTGATGCACTCCTTGCTCTATGGTGACTGGTTAAATGCCCCTTCCTTTTTTGTAGGGCTGTTTTTCATGCCTTCGAATTAATCTTTAGACCTCCTCCCCTTTTTCCCAGAATGTATATGCAGTTTTTCCTCCAAGTTTTGCAGCACATTCTCTTCATACTTGTGGTTCTATAGATCAAGCATCTGACTAATATACCTTCTGTTGTCTTTGCTTCTCCTGCGTTTCTTGATGTTTGCTTCTCACTCACCATTTTTATTATGGCTAACCTCTAGGACTATCTGAAATTTTGCAGTAACTGCTGTTATTTTGATATGGTGCAATGTCCAAATGGCACTTTTCTGTTCGCTCTGTGTCAGTTATGCTGGTGAGTAAACTTCCTTTCTCTCGATCATTTCTATTCCTTAGTTGTGAGCCTTCTATTAACTCTGAACACCTCTGTAGCCTTGATGTCGCATGCTGCGTTCCGGAAACTGACTTCATCGAAACCTCCTTATGGAAAGAGGAAGTAGAAACCCTGACTGCAAGTGAGGAGAAACTTGCTGTCTGACAGGATGCGGATTTGCCCAGGATTAATGAGCTCTTCTACACAAACTCAAGCTTACCCCTATATCCACAGTAGTATTGAAGGTGAAGACGTGACAAACTGAGTGCTCCTTTGCATGTTGCATGTCATATGCCACAATTAAGATGGTGATAATAAACATTCCCTCACGGGATGCTGCGAAATGTGGAATTTTGCTCCGCTAATTTGTCTGATAGTTTTATGGGGTAATCATGTTGAACGAGTTGCTTGAGCTTTGCTTGGGCGGTTTTGTACCGCGGATATCAGCTGTAAATTGTTTTTTAGCTGAGGCAATCAATATTATGTTAGGTGAGAGTCAGCAGTTTGTGTTTCATGAGCTTAATATTCGTCCATTGTCGCATGAGCGAACCAGAGCCATTTGAATTCTTTCAGTAAATCTGGTAATTGGGAAGTCTTTCACTAGGAGATAAAGAGCTCAAAGAGGCCTGAACGATAAGTAAAGTGTCATCAGACGGATTATGTCCATGTCATTCCAAATAAAGGAGGCAAACTACTAACAGTCCTTAGCTGCCGTTGGGAGGCCGAGAAGCCTGCTCTTTGAACACAAACTCACTCTCCGAGCGCAAGCAACACGCAAATTCTATGAGCGATCTTCACCAACATGCATGCGGTCCGAGAGAGAGAGAGAGAGAGAGAGAGAGAGAGAGAGAGAGCTACTCCGTCAAATCCATGGTACTGCTATCGTTTGTATTGATCAAAAACGATGGGAAAGCTCCGGCACGACAATTAAAGCCAAAAATCAACCATCGATAAATAAGAATGATGGTCCTTTTTTGTTTTTTTACATTGTTAGTGCATCGACAACAAACCTCCTACTCACGCAGCAGCTCTACCATTAGAGGCAAATTACTCAGGCAAAGGTTTGTTGCTAATAAATACACTATCATGTTTATGTACATTGAATCAGAATAAATGCATCAGATATGAAGCGCAATACAAACAAACAGATACTATTCCTGTCTTCTCTCTCAAGTTGGGTTAAGATCTCGGGATACTTGGCCTTGCCATCTGCACAAGAAGCAATCGAATAAACCCTTTTGGAGTTTATAATCATATGAAAACCTCTTAAAGGAAAGAAAAAGGGTAAACTAAAACTCAGGAGGTGTCCCTGTTCGTGAGCTAAGTGCGATGCGTCTTTCCTCCCCGCTTATTATGAATGGGGAAGGGTTGCAGATAATCCAAATACCCTATCTTTTAGGCCAATACTCTATTGAATCATTTATCTGGACATTATCTTAAAATACCGATTCTATCAGGTTAATGTAACTTTGAGCAGGTTCTCTAAATTTAAATTTCAGCAGATGTAGTAGCCCGTAGGGCATTAGTGGTGGCAAGGAGATCGTCTGACAAACCTTGAGAGCAAAAATCTCGCTAGCGGGCTTAAATTAGCATTAGAACTGAATTCTTTGTTCTGCTGTTTCTTGCGGTTATCAGCTTCGGTGTTCGCATTTCCCAACTTTTCTGGGGATATCTTGCCCTTCGAAAAGGTGTGAGTCGCCAGATCCTGCAAGTCTTTCAACGAGGATTCTTTTGAACTGCACGCACAGTAATTCCATGTGAGCTCCTTACGATAAAACTAGCTCAAATAAGGTTGACGTAACAAGAAGATAAAAGAGATATAAAACCTTGCCAATCTCTGTAGCAACTTGCTGATAAGAACCTCACATGCTCCTGGCTTCATGCGCTCCAAGTTTGTGAGTGAGTTTGAAACAGCATGGACAACCGGCCCATCGGAGTCATCCCCAGTTGCCTAATAGAAGTCGGCAAAACAACCATATCAAATTTCATAAGACAAAGTCCACATCATGAAGCAGTGAAAACAAAGGTATTATGTCAGCAATCTCAAACACAGATAGATCTAAGCCTTAGCACACGTGTTTTTAATTAAATAAAACAAACAAACCCCTCATTTAAAGTTCCAAATATATGCAAGAGGTAATGGTAATTGTCAGCAAGTCAACTCCATGCGAATTGACTAATTTACACATGGCACTAAGCATGATTTTAGCAATATAAGAAAATGAGATGGACCTGGCATCTACAGTTTCTCAGCCTCTTGTAGGGGAGACATTTTTATTGAATTCCCAGCTCACATGACAAGAATCACAGTAGAGACATCTATGTACTTTCAAACTTGTCACATCTATCAAGTAAAACCTGCATGTCACCTGGCAAGAGTGCCCACCTCTTTTAAGGAAGGGATGAGCAGAACCGACAATGGAACAGATGAAGATAATATTTTTGCAATCTCCTCATCGTCACTTGCTTGGCGGGATCTCGGGAGAACTTTTTGTGCATCGAAATACTCATATGAATTCCTGAAGAATGGCTCCAAGATTATACACTATGCTTTCTCTCAGTAGTAGGATTTCTGAAGATCTAACAAAATTTACCTTGACGAATCAGGGCTTTTTGTGAGTTGTTCTCTATTTCCATTTTCCTGCCCATCATTGAACTTACCTAGGACAGACCTCTTTTCTCTTGCATTTCCTCTTCTAAAACCCCCTTGCATAGCCGCCTTAGCCTGCGTAACAGAACCAAAAGAAGGCTACTCGTCACTGGAAAATATCATTCATAGATGGATCAATTAACTCGTTCTGAGCTGAAGTTCAATATCAACTTTTGAGCTTACAACCCCTAAATAAAGATCAAGTTTCACTAGGAAATGGGAACTTCATGAATAAAAGATCAGGCAATAAATTGCAGATGTTTCTAAAATTTCGTTACTAATTGTTCCTGTGAATCCATGGACAGTGATAATAACTGTAGACTATAAATGCTTCTGAAATATCATCGTTTATCATCATGCAAGGTAGACACACAGAAACATAGACATACAGAAAAGGGGGAAAAGGCGTGCATTCAATTTCTGTTCATTCAAGGCCAAATTTTCCTAAAATGCTATATTGAAAATGAAATGGACAGAAAGAACTAAGATAACCTCTGCAAGGTTTGCTGCACTGTCTTCCAGTGAAGCACTGGAACTTCTCTCCTGAATCCCAAGTCTCGATTTTGGTGTCCGAGGAGAATCTGACTCATCATGTTGACCACGAAAAACTACAGTTCCTGTCGCAGAAGCATCTTCCGTAGAAGCGTATGAGCTGCTAGACTACATTTTGCATGAAGATCCGTCAGATGAATGCCTAATACAGCACTATAATGAAGAGACTTCATCAACATATGATGCTATCATACTTGAATAAGACTTACCAGAGTGCTTTGATCGCGAAGCAAGTGTGATGGTTGAGATTCTCTAGGAGTTCGTACCACGACCGTACCCGATCCGCTCAAAGACGAAGTTTCCTATGATCAAGCGTTCGGGTATATAAGGTAAAGAAAATCTCATAGAACTCCCAATACGCCATAGAAATAATATGGAAAAATAAACAAAAACAAAGACTGGATTTAAAAAAAAATCATTCTAATCAGTCCAATGTTTTTTTTTTTTTGGTCAAAAGTTGAAGGTTAGGAAGTTATTCTCTTTCTTTCTTTATCTTCCAATTCATTTTAAGATTTTTTTGAAAACCCCCAATCTCTCATCCCCACCCTCTCACTTCCTGCTGCTGCATCACTTGCCCAAAGATGAATACATCTGTTTATTATTAATGTTTAGAGGTAAAGGTTCATTGTTTTTCAAAGTAAAGTAATCAATTATCTCACTATATTTACATGAGTTGGCACCACATTTGTATGGAACGATTAATTTGACTAAGTTTTTGAATTAAAAAACATCAAAAGCCACTCTAAGATCATCAGTTGGCTGGATAAATCTCCAACCAAATTCTCAAGTTTCCTAATAATTTGGCATCTTATATAATTCAATTCCACAATCCAGTTTCAGCATTACCAAGTTCTCAAGTTTTATTATAGTATCTATGAAAAGAACACATGCAAAGTAATCTGAGGGTAACGTCACAAGTTCAAGCATAAAAAATGTAATCTGAGGGTAACGTTGCAAGTTCAAGCATAAAACTCCATAAAGAACAAAAATTTACTTGCACATATACACATGTGAGAGAGAGAGAGAGAGAGAGAGAGAGAGAGATTACATCATCGTAGTGATTATTATAATGCAAATCTCTAGCATCTTTCCGTAGAAATATTTCTGGATCCTGAGGCACATTTCCAGATGCAGACAACCATGAGTTACCACCATCTGCCACTCTTCTAGGGGTAGCCTGATTGTGGGAATTCTCTGATTTCCTCTCTCTGACTTGAGGTGGCAATGGATTGGTCCTAACAGTCCCTGTTCCCTGCAATCCGCCAATGCTGAAATCCCATCCTGCATTCTTCATGCCTCGCCCTTGATTACTGCAGATAAATAAGAGAGAATCAGAATTGAATAGCATAACAAAGAAGACAACAACAATATACTCACCTGGCTCTTACTGTTTCTTCTCCTTTTATGTCTCTTCTCACCTTCACAGTTTCTGATCCCTCCACTACGCCTTTACCAATCATAGGTGTTTCTCCATCTTCCACTATTGGATATTTTGGACGCTCTCTGTCAAGCATCAAGGCATAGACACCATGAAAGACACTCTTATACCAAATTCTCTTACCATGGGAAAGAGGGTCATAGACAAAGGAATTTAATCACTACCCTTCATCAAGTCTCGTAGGCCGTTAACTAACTTATAATTGCTCTTAAATTATTATTATGTAGATACGACAGCATCTCTAAACTGCTGACATGCAAGCAATTTGCAAAAATACTAAACAAAAAATTTGCATGAGATGGCATTAGCAATAAATAACACCTTATTCGCTCCAGAAGCCTTGCACTCTTCCTGGCACTTTTTATAAAACGTTGCTTCAGAAGTTCCCTGGCACTGGGCCGCTGTAAGTGAGTCAGTAAATTAATGTTAGAAAATTATTCAATCTTGGAGGAAAATCGCTACCACACAGACTCGTAAAGACTGAACTTTACTCAATTAACTGTCAAAGATCTATTGCTTGATCTTCACCAACTCACAAAATCATGCAAACAGAACCAAGAACCTAACACAATTATGAAAAAATGAAATCTCAAGACATATTGCAGATACAGTAGGAGACCCACTCATCACCTTTTCTTCACAAAGATGGAAAGCCAAAAATATCCGACTGCCGCAGATAGCATGATTCTTACGCATATGTTAACTCTGCTAACAGTTCTAATTGGCTTTACAAAAGCTCAAAACAGTTCTCATAAGACCAGAGGCAGGATGTAGAGCTAATAATGAAAAAGGAAACTGGAGTGTCTGAAAACACCATGAAGAAACTTTTTTTTTTTCATTGGCTTTTCCACAAAAAAAATTCCTTTCCTGGGCTAACCCTAACTATTATCAAGATAACCAAATTTTTGGATAAAAATGATGAAGCATTAAATGACTTATCCTATAAACACATACATTTGCTAATTTGTTATAAGTGGGGAAGATCCCTCAGCTGAACTTCCTGAGTGGCTGTCAGGCCACAATAAGAATTTTTTCTTACAGGAGGGAGAGTAAATTTGAATTGACTGCATTTAATGCATAAAATTAGGCAATCTACAACAAAGGCATCAGAAGAGACTCTGTCATCCATTAGAAAGGAATTTCAAGAACTATATGCACATGCTTGTGTGCACATATTATGATAGCATTACAAAAGCTCGGTACTATATTTCTAGAGAAAAGCAGAAGACAATTACAGCAGATTGTGTTGGACAATTTACCTCTGCTGGTACTTTCTTCAGGCACAGAGAAACAAATTCTTTAATGGGACGAGAAAAATGCTCATCCAGCTGTGTAGAAGACAGGGAGATGACTCTTATAGACCGTAAGATACAGAGCCTCAGAGTAGACACTGTTCAATGTGTATACAATATCATATTTGATTCAATCACAGTGACCAAGAGATTCTGATAAAACCTGTGGGGGATTTTCTCGAGGTATGATAAAAAGAACTCTCATTGGGTGAAGATCTGCAAGCGGAGGTTCACCTTTAGCCATCTCAATTGCAGTGATCCCCAGAGACCAGATATCTGCCTGCACCAAGCAAGACCATGAGATTGAGAGAATCATGAGCAGAGGGTGAGGAATGTGCATCAGCGGAAAATATAGACATGGAAAAAGTAACAGATAGCTTTGGAAAAAAGTACCTTCTCGTTGTACCCATCTGAATTCTGAATTACCTCCGGAGCCATCCAGAATGGGGTTCCAACAAATGTCTGTCATCAAAATAGTATTAGCATGCCTTTACCCTGGTAACCCAGAACATGGTCTTAATGATCAAGTATCACAATTTCATGATATTGGCATTTGGTGTTATTGGTCTACAGTGCCAACTGCTGAGCTGCAAGTTCACTTCCTAAATGATGAGGGCTGCAAAAGAGCTACAGCATGCTAGGCAAAGACTTTTAAATTGGTATATCACAGAAAGCCACCTCAAGCTAAGAACAATCTATCAAATGCATTCAAAAAATGAAGTACAATGTCTAAGCCAGGAAAAGAAAAACAGTGAAGTCCAATGGCAAAGCAGATGACAAGCATATAGATGAGTATCAACAAATAAAAAGCCAAACCACAATCATTCTCTCATAATATGAAATAAAGCCACTACCTAAAGTAATTTTACTTCCATGCGATGTCCTCTTTCTACTTCAAAGAATTGTGCAAGCTGAAGTAAGTCATTGAGGGCTTTAAATACACCCAAATGAAATAAAGCAACCTTTACAAGACACAATAAGGTCAAAATTACCTTTCTCCTTGATATGGTTCTTGTTAATTGAGCAGAAACACCAAAATCTGCAACCTGCACAATGTTGCCCAGAGCGCAAATTACAAAAAACTGATTGTCTCATACTGTTATAATTCATCATAAAGCAACCATATGACCAACATTACCTCTAAATAAACTTAACAGAGGGCATGAACTTACCTTAACATCACCGTTCTCACTCAATAAAATGTTGGCCGCTGCATAAAGCACAATAGAGTGTAAGGTTCAATTTCAGAAGTAAGTGAAGCCAAAATACGTATTGCTCAGCAAGACTAAGAGCTCTGGCCCCACAAAGCACATTGAAGATGGCCTGACCAAATAAAAAAGTAGGTGCGCAAAGAGAAACCTTTAATATCTCTGTGAATTTTCCCTTCAGTGTGCAAATATTCGATTGCATGCAGCAAGTCACGTAAAATACAGGCTATGGACATCTCATCGAGAGGTGGACCTGATTGAAGCTGCAGGAATTTCATTAGCTTCTCCAGATGAAAATTCCATCATTAAACTTCATAAAAGAAACAAGCACTCTTGACCATATGAACAATCAAGCAGGACGATAGCCATCAACACACACATAAGCAAAGACAAATGCACTGCAATACTGCTAATAGTGCTACGTGAGAATTAAAGTGACATAAAAAGCATTATGGTGACCTACTAGATCAGCAACGGAGCCACCGGCCATGTACTCCATTATTATCCATAGCTTGGTCTGGTGGAGATAGGAACCATAATATTCCGTAATATATGGAGATCGACATTGTGATAGCACAGCAATTTCCTGGAAAAGAATGAGAGCTATAAGAAGCTGTCTGCATAGCACCTTTGGCACTAGTCAACAGAAACACAACCTTCTGAATGTCTTCAATTTCATCCTCTCTGTAAAAGGAAAAGGCACAAAAGTAAGTCTTAAAGCTGAATCCATGAACTTGGAGCAAGTGAGAGAAGCCTGTTATATAGGCAGGAGCACTGGGAAATAATATGCTAGGAAGGATATGCCTATGTCCACATTACATGTATAGTATAAGTAGTCTCAAATGAATTGTGCAAACTCCTTACATGGACTCAAAAGACATATTTGCATCAAGTCAATGGAGATCACCCCAAAAACTAACAATTATTAGACTTTCTATCAATGACTCAAAACACCAAACAAGGGGAACAAGATCCAGGCCAGCGAGAAACCTACTAAATTCATGAACTAGGTTAGACTCAAGCTTAAGCCCAGGTAGATGACCTAAACAAAGGATCGTTTGCAGTTGGTGGTGTGAGGAATCAAACTTGTACCATTCATCTTCACACACAAGGCCACTCCATGAACTACTTAGCCAACCAAGGGAGTCATATTGCTTACTCTATCTGATCCAAGGACCTGTTATTTGCCTATCTATCATCAATTTGGTCAGCTTTACGTAAGCAACTCCAAGCAAACACTGCTGACAGCTCGAGTAGTAGAAAGAGGAAAGGAAAAATGGAGCTAAGCAAAAGTTTACTTAGACAGCACAAAATTAGCCACCGAGGAAGTAAACATTGCAAGCTCATACTGATAAAGTTTATTCTAAGCCTCCATTGAGTGATGTACATGCAAAACAAAGGGGAATTGATGAGGGTCTATGAACAAAGAGTAACACTAAACATGCCATACAGAGGGATAACAAATATCAACATGAGCACCTGGTGCATTGTAAAAATCATTAACTGAGCAGAAAAATATGGACCATCTGTAGGCAAACTCCATGGCCAAAATTGGGCCAAAAAGCAAAAACACCATGTCCCAAAAAATATAATGGAATTATTTTAACTGTTCAACTGAAGATATTCTACAGTAAAGAAGATAGGAGAATATAACAACTCCTTTAAGAGGTGGATATGGGAAAAAAAAAAAAAAAAAATGCATCCCATGTCTTCCCCCAATGGGAAATGAAAAAGAAAAACCATAATGACAATGATGATGATGATAGAAGAATCTGAATATCAACCAATGGACCCAATATGAGAGAGATGCTTACGACTCTTCCAGATCAATAACTTTAATAGCAACTTCTTTGTTGAGTTCCTTATCAAACCTGCAGAAACCAGACAGACATCACAACAATGCACAAGAGCGCAATCCATCTCATGTCACCGCGAAGTGAATGTCAAAACAACTTAAAGGAGTAAGAATGCTTCTGCAGTTCTGAGGCTGTCTTTCTTGTGCTACACAATTTATTTTTTTTCCCTAAAAATGCCATCATCCCGAAACTGAGGAAATTATTCAGACAAATACAGATGGACTGACAGATGGCTTGTGTAGATCAGAGGAAAGATCACTCCACATTACCCATAAGACATTAGGCACTTGACCACTGAATGACAGAAAATTCAGACAAAGCTAAAACAAGCTTCATGACAAACTTCTCACAAGGATAAGTTGAAGACAGTTCACACAGAAAAGAAACAAATTCCACAAGTGCGTTAATAATATAAGGGCAGAAAAGGCAACTAATGGGCAATTTATGGTTCATAGCAACTGTAATCATTCTTCAACTGTATCGTGTCACCAAAAATTTCAGTACATCATGTAGTCCATTCATAACACAACTAAAGGAAACATCTTTGCAAAAACTTGTAAAGAAGGTCTGCTTTGAAGAATTAAATGACCACAGGTTGTAAGAAAAATTAAGAGGCCATTTGATTTCAAAAAACATTTTTGATTTTTACTATCATAGAAATTGAAAAGACAGAGTTTTCTATTTTCAGTTTACATTCTCTTGGAAACACATTTGGGTCATTAAATTTTTCTTTGGAATGAATAATTGAGAGATTGTTCTTGCATCCTATCAGAAGAAAGAAATAGGCCTTATATCTGTATCCCTCTCTTCTACTCCTAGAGGAATGAAAATGCCAAAAACAACAAAATAGCTATTTTTCATCATAGCTTTAATTTTGAAAATAGTTTCACTTATTTTTTCAAATGTCTCAAAGGGTTGGCAAAGCATTTCCTAGACTGTTTCCAAAATTAAAGGGAAATGAAGATAGAAAATTGCAAGAATTCTTGGGAATCTAATGGGGCTTAAACTGTTGTCAATATTTTTCTTGCCAAAAGAGAATATAGGTCTTTTTTCAAAAGCTGGTACATAGCTAGTGTATATAAAATAAACTGACCAAAAGTTTTGGCCATCCTCAACTTTTCTTCCTTCCATTCTCACCCTATTCCTTCTAGACTTAGTAATGTCCATAGATCAAGTAATGCCGCATTTTAAGTTTCTGATATAATCTTCCTAGAATATTCACGTTACATTCAAAGTTAACTTCTTCTAGTGGATAGAAAACATTGAAGTCCCAATCCCAAACCATACTGAAACTAGTTTATGTTAAAAAGTCAAACAACAGACAGAAACCTAGAAGCCTCGGTAAGTGCCTTCAGTTCGCATTAAGATCTACTACAAGTTAAAGAAAATGTCAATAGCTTATGATCCTCTTTTCATGATTTCGGATCAACTGATCCTGTTTAGATGAGGATGTCATGGGGTAACTGATCCCCAATATCCAGCAGTGTTATCAATTACATATACTTGCAGATTTCAAGAAATATTTAGTATCACAATATCCTCACCAACCTACTGAAATGTTCCAAAATAAAATGATTTTTAAAAGTAAGGACTAAACAATAATCGCTCAGAACAAATGCCACCCAACCATTGGCAATGTCCCAAGAAATCACATCTAACGGCAGTATAACTATCCAGTTGTCTCATTACACAGCTATAGCATCGTGCACAGGCATTCTCCTGATCAAACGGGGTGAGAAGAATATCTTCGGCATAGAGCAGAACATGCAAAAACACAATTGTAAAAGACACTTACGCTTTATAGACATCTCCGAAAGATCCTCTTCCAATCAACTCAAGCGAACTGAATCTGGACCCCGCTGCTTCTGTCAGACCCGCTACATCAGCCATTTCCACACTCACCGTTCTGCCACAGAAAACCAAGAGGCTGAACAAAACCAAGTTATTAAACTCAACAACGACATCAATGTTCTACATTTTTTGCGAAACTACCTCCAAACAATACATAAACTCACAAAAAGCTCAACCAGCGATCTCGATAAAGAATCTCATAACACAAGCGCTTCAACCACTATCGCCATCAAACCCAGAACCATTCTCAAGCAGCAACGCCACATATATGCAGATCAACCTTAATCCTAGGATCTAAAGAAACATTAACAAATTCAGGCAAGATTCAATTTATATACGACAGTATGCCAGAGAAGCACTTGGAAGCAAAGGATAATAGCTGTCGCACACATATGTCCCCCGTAGATTACGTTTGGTGAAGTAGAACAGTGCCAAAAGTGACGGCCGAACCGAAAGACGAGAGGAATTGGAGAGATTCAGCGGTAAACCAAAAAAGTTCAATTGCCAGTGATAGCGAGGGAGCAACTCGCGCGTGCCTTCGAACTGAGGTTTCTCCACTGGTGCCGCGTAACCTAACGATTCGACTCGCCCGCTTCGACATTCGCATCGTGAACAGGGGAGATTTCAAGGGGAGAAAAAGAAAAGGGTCCCTACCTATCGGAGGAGAGAGAGATAGCAGCTTCTTGAAGGCTCAGGGCATGGATCTAATTCACTGCGCCTCGTCCGCCATTGGAGGTCTTCGCCTGCAGAAACTTGAGATGGCTCAATGGATCGAGGAAGAAGAAGAAGAAGAAGAAGAAGGAGAGACAGAGAGAGAGAGAGTGCTTGTTGCTATGTTAATGGAGGTTTTTGCGTATTTTGCTTTCTCTCTTTCCCCTCAAAAAGAAATTATTTTTCTCGCGAGGACAATGTAATTGTCGCGGTTGATTTTTTCTCGGATTTTAGATACGGCCCGGTAAAAACATGAAATTTGTCTGAAAAAAAAAACACAAAAAGCATACCACGTATTAATCTTAAAAAATGCAAAACTTTTTTTATTGTCTGAAATTCTGAATATTAGGGTGGTCGTCGAGGTAGGAAAGAAATAAAATAAGGAAATCAAGCTGGACGCAATTAATTTTTTATAATAGTTACAGCTTTCGCTTTAATTGAAGCTTAAGCATCCAATTTTCCAATTTATTTGCATATAATTTCTTTTCCATTTTTCTGTCCTAGTAATTCCCACTCTTTGATATCTCAGCGCCACCTTTGTCTTTTTCCCGATATTCGCCTTATCCAATAATACCGTGCTTAAAGAAATTACGTGTTAGCCATTTGAAAGTATGCATAAACATTAGCTGGAATAGTCTGTTTTCTTTAATTGCCATGATCCTCCACAATTGTCATATATTCTCCAGCACTTTTAGTGCTTAACTTTTTTAAAAGGAAAAATGACACGAATGATTCTTGAACTTTAATAAAATGTATGATGTAATTTTTGAACTTTTAATTTATTTAATATGATCATTAAATTTTAACCCAATATGCGGTGTGATCCCTAAATTTTTAATTTGTTTGATGTGATCCGTGAAATTTTGTACATGTTCAATTTAATCAATGTTCAATATTATCTCTAAACTTGAATTAATGGAAAATAATATTGAATATTTTTATAGAGTTTAAAGATTAAGTTGAGAGTTCCTTAACCATATTGTGCATTAAACTAAAATTTAGGGACAACATTAGACAAATTAAAAGTTCAAAAATTACAATAGACATTAAGCGAAAATTCAGGAATCATTTGTATTATTATTCCTTTCTAAAAATTAAGAGCCCTAATTCAATAGGGTTGTTGAATGAGTGGAACGAATTGAAAATTGTCTAGCTCATATTGACTAATTTAACTCGTTTTAATTTATTTTCATGCACCAACTCGACTCATGTTACCAAAACACATTATTCTTTAACTCAATTTAGGAAAATCCACTCCCATTTATTTAATCTACTTTAAGCTCTCCATATATAAATTACTTAAATAAAAATTTCACATCAAATTTGAAAAGTAAATTAAATAATAAAAATCAATAAATAAAATAAAAATTGTGAAGAACCTTTTGAAGAACTCTTGATAAGAATAAGTTTGATCGGCTAATGATTAACATGAAAATAATATTTGCTTATAACAAATCTTATCAAATGCAACAATGCGTAGCTTCTTAATTGTGATTTACCAAGTTCAAAATTATATTATAATGTTTAGAATTTTTATTTTGATATTGATTAAATTTTGTTAGACAACATCGAGCGTCCTTTAAAAGTACTTCTCTAGTATGTATATGGATATCTATCTACCAAAAATAATTCTTAAAAAAATCAAATCTTTAATAATTTTTTAGAAATTGAATTCATTATTATTATTTATTTATTCTTCTTCCTTCTTCTTCCCCCTTGTTCCTTTGTTGGCAGTGACTCGCCAATACAGGCCAACGAGCTCAAGCTTGCTAGCTAGAGCTTCGTTGCGCTAAGCTCAACCAAGGCTGACAGCCCATCCAAGCGAGCTCAAGCTCCATTATGGCTTGTCAAATCTAGGCATGCCCAAGCTCGATCAACGTCGTCATGCTTGTGGCTTGGTCAATCCAAACAAGCCTGAGCTCCATCATGACAAGTGAGCTCATGGCTTGCTAGATCTAAGCAAGCTCAAGCTCTGCCAAGGTCGGCAAGTTGGTAGCTTAGTTGATCTAGATGAGCTCGAGCTCTATTGATGCTAGTGAGCTTGCAGCTTGCCAGATCTAAGTAAGCTTGAGCTCAAGTAAGGCTAGTGAGCTTGCAGCTTGCCAAATCCAAGGAAGCTCGAGCTCAGGTAAGGCTAATAAGTTTAAGGTTTGTCATATCTAGGCAAGCTCCAACTTTGCTAAGGCCGACGAGCTCGTTGCTTGCCCAATCTCGACAAGGTAGAGCTTGCCCATGGGCGTCGCCAGCTTGGAGCAATGAAGGAAGGGAGGCGATGAAGATGGCGGCATTACAACGAGTAGGCAGTGGCTACAATGGATCAGAAAAGAAAGAGAGAAAGAGGAAAGGAGATGGAAGGAGAGAGAATGAAGGAAGAAGGCCTTGAACCCATTCATGAATTCAAAGTGGGCTTGTGAATAACCCATTAAGATCCACTTCTATTTTTACTTTAATTTTTAAGATCTATTTATGATTTATATTTAACTTTTACTTGACTTATTTTTAATAGCTCTATATAATTGTAAGGTAAACCTCCTCCCTCGTTAGGCAGACTTGAACCGAAAATTTGGCCCGCATAGGGCGGGCCTGGCATTATTACTGAGGCCCAGTCAATGTTGGGGCCGGCCCAGGCTTGTCTTTTTGACTTCGAGATCTTCAGGACCACTCGCGATTTTTATGGTAGGGAAATGACCAGAATTATGTCAATTATATATAGCGCAACCTAAGCACAAGGAGTCCTCTTTCTTTAGGGTTTCATCAAATGGATCAGGCGTGACATTTTCCATGTTTCATTCAAGACTCAAAATGACAAAAGTTCGCTCAGTTACATCTACATATCTTAAAACAAGCATATAAACTAAAGATTCAACATTTACAGCTTTCTTTGTAATCTCACTCTGCTTTATCATATCCTCCCGCACGCCTCCTCAAATCTTCCACGTTCTCATCACCCTCCAAGTTCTCATAATTCGGCCCTCTCTTCTCCTCCTCGCCGCGAACGCTGCCGCCCACCGCTGCCTCCTTAATCTCCTCGGTGGTCTCCCTGGCTGCCTTCCAGGCGCCGTCCATCGTCTTCTTGGCTGTCTCCCCAACCCTGTCGGCCATCTCCTTCGCCTTCTCAGGCCCATCCCTTGCTCTGTCGGCCATATATCCTGTCACAGCGCTGGCCCGGCCCTCGTCTGGGTCGAGGGCCTCTTGCTTGGCCTCATACATCCCGTCCCTCACCGGGTCGGTCCCCGTTTCCGGGATCCCTGTCCCGCGATCTCCCTCGCTCGTTTCGGCCACAGCGTTGCTGCCCTGAAAATCAAAGGACAAACCCACCACATCACTCTGGATAACATGATTGAAACAAAATCCTAGGCTAAAAAGTAGGAGGATAGAGAGAAATATGTGTATACTTCTGCACGTTCAAAAGCAGTGGAGAGAAAGCGAGCCCTGGACGGCCCGACAGTGCGTTGGACATAAAAAAATGGGTCTCTGGACGAAGTCCTGAAACTGTTGTTGAGGAGAGCTCTATTTGCCCTGAACATATTGGCCATTCCTCTTCAACTCTCGTCGGTCCTCTTTCCCTTTTTGCCTTCCCCATCTTCTTCCTCCCTATATCCTGGAAATATAACATCAGCCTGTACCCACCGCCCGCAGGAAGCACAGGAGCGAAAGGTGGCAAAGTCTAGTGACCGGACGATGGCGATTCTAGGACACGTGGCGCTTTCTCTTGGGACATGCCTGAGCACGCATGGACTTTTAACGCTACGGTGGTGGATTTTCATGTGCTCGACACATGTTTCTTCTTCTCTTCAGACAATTTGTCCCGGTTACTTTTTGTCTCGTAGCAGAGATTAAGCTGAAAATCAGGGAGATAGGACAACGGCCCGATCCTTTTGTCAGTCTCCTGATCCTAGTTCAGTGCCCCTCTAAAAAGCCCTTAGGCCGAGGCAAGAACATGGATACAATGCTTCGTGCGTTTTAGGAACACAATCAAGACAAAGCTTTGGCATACACATCACATAAGTGAGCTTGCTGCAGAAAACTGGTTATACGTGCAGCGTTAAAATACAAAAGCACAAAATCAAGTTAAAATAACAAATCCGAATTTTAATTTTTTTTTACCAAGAAAACAGCTGAACATTTCGCTCGTAAATGACAACAAGCCTAAGCCTGATCCATTTAGTTAATTTGATCAATGGAGCTGCAGACAACAGAAAAAGGGCCAAAACTGGGTCCGAGCGAGCCAGGAGTATTATTACCAAGGATTTCACCATACAACTAACATCACAAGAGCTGCGAAGTGAGAAGGGGAGATGAAATTGTCACTACTTCTTGTCTTCTTCCTTCATCTTCTTCTCCCATCTCCGCTTCTTGTATGCCAGCAACATATCCGGCATTTTCTCCATCAGTCTCGCGGTGTTCTCCCGTTTCTCGGCAGCTATCCTGTCACACTTGTGCCCTTTCCTCTTGGTTCTCATCTCTTTCCTCTCAGGGTCATATGGCCAATCTTCACCTGCAAGTAGGACTTCCTTGCGAAGCCTAGCTCGGCGACGGGCGCTGATTCCCAGCGGCTTCCAAGCTCCCAACTCCCAGTAACCCCACACACCCTTGGATAGCTCGCTCCTGTATTTCATCAACTTCTCGCGCCATGGGTATTGGTACTCTGCAATCGTCTTCACTACAGATTGGGCAGCTTTACTAGCCATCAGCCTGAGTGCCGAGCTTCTCTATGGACCATAAAAAGAATTTTAAAAAATTATTTCACCTCAAAAGCACGGTGAATTAGCCTTTCAAGTGATAATCCACTACAAGGAATTTGAACTGAAGCATCAAACTATGCGCTGATGGAGTCTGCAAATCATAGCTTTTCCAACGTAGCTTCAATAACTAAAGAACAATTGAGAATTTTGAGATGGAAGAACTGCTTCCACCCTTTCTAGAATTGTCGGATTGATATGCACATGCCACAATATGAATTTGCTATTCCAAACCAGTGCCACTAATCATTTAAACATGGCTCGAATGTGGAAAGCAGTTCAAGAAAGTAAATGTTATCCAATTAGGGCACTTAAATGTTATTCTGTCTACAACTGATGCCAAATTACCACCCATGGTTGGTATGAGTAAAACATCTTCAATAAAGAACATTAATCTGAGGAAGAATAACATAGTATGTTCAATCTTCCAATTGCTTCAGCCTGTTATTTTAGATTTCACCCCAATTAACCTCAGGTCACTCTGATATTCTCCAGGATGGGAAAATATTGGAGCTAGAAGCTGGAAATTGTAGGAAAATCACAAACAAAAATTGAATATAGACTAAGGGCCTCTTCTGACCTCCTAGGAGCTGTCTAATATTGCTATCGAATCAGACGCTAAGTAGCCACGCTCATTAGTACATTTTGACTTTTTCCTTCTTGACAAAGCTCCTGGTGTCAGGTCCTAGAGGGAGGTTGAGCCCTTCCCTAAAACTTTTACTGGACATTCCAAAAAAAATGTGGGAACTCTGTTATATATCCAGTTAGAGCTTGGCCAATAAAAGAGAAATCAGCAATCAAATATCACAGTCTCATATCGTGCATTGTATGAATAAATGAATGCTTTGCCAATGCTTCAGTAGAGACATTTCAAAAACTTGAAACACGGTGGAGCAGAAGTTACACTAGAGCTATTACTTGCTCCATTTTTCTTCTGAGAGCAAAACATAGTATTTATATCTTGTGCCCTTCTGAAGAAAAGAATCATACAGCCTATCCTCAAAATAATGTAGAGGGAACAACATGGCAAAGAATATAGTGACAAGAACGATTAGCATGCACAGTTTCACATGACTGAGTTTCTGCATGCCACCAGCCATGGGAAGCACTGGAGCAAATCATCAACACTCTGTGATCAGTATTCTCTGACTCTTTGATTTGATCTCTAATGAAAAGTCATAGGTTTGGTTGCCACAGTAAATGCATGAAATAGTATATGCACAATTGGCCAGCTTGAGGCTTACTCCGGCACTGCCAATGACGCAATGACACAACGACACAACGACACATTGACTGAAGAATGACATATCCTTACATGGCAGCTTACGACACCATTTTTACAGAGGGCACAACTAATCTTACATGCTTATGTTAGCAACAGAAATCTAATATATGTTATATCAACCTCCCAGCCAAACATTTAGACAACATCTGAACCTTAACTGCCATCTCCAATGCCTCAATTTCAAATGGGTAGAAGTAGCGGTGGCAAATAGGTGGGTCCTACATGAAATTCCAACATGATCTAGAACCAAGATGATACTTCCTTAGAGAAGTACGTTCCACAGAGAAACTACATTACCTCGCAGTTTATCTGTTTATAATCACGTTGATAGCCGGTGTAACCAAGTTTCTCTCAGACATTAAACCAAACAGTTGCTGTGCAACACTTAATTTTCCAGTACTCACCACTCACATCAAGAAAACCCGCGTCCCCAGGTCACACTCACCACATTCCAAACTCACCACCTTCATCAATAAACGACTGCCGGCACTTACACACCATTGCTCATGACTCCGCCCAGCTCAGTTCCATCATCCGCAAACACATGAACATAATGACCAAAAATTGCACCGGCAAAAGATTGCATTCAGTCGTCCGCGAGCTATGCTCAAGATAGAAGCAGAAAACTCAAACCCTAATGCCAAATACCCGTGCGACGTCAGTGACAACAAGCAGCGCCGCACACGATCCGTTCGCGTTCCACACAGAGCCAGGCACAACGAAGAGATGCTCGCTTCTCGAGCCTAACAACACAGCGACGATGGAAATAGCGGAAAACGCAAGCGATCTCGGCGAAGAGATGATTGTACCTGAGTGACGTTCCGAGGGTTTCACGACCGCTTTCGCTGCGCCCTCTCAATCGACTTGCAGAAGCAGGCTCGCAGCTGGAGCGAACTTTTCATTTGCCCTGAACTTTGTGCTCTTGCCAAGATGGTCCCCAAATGTCTGCTTAATTATAATTGTAGCCCGACAATTATTTCCCTTCTTCTTTTTTTCCGAGCGGAATAGCCGCATCCACTAAAAAGAATTTCCTTCTTTCTGTTATGATTTAATTATCTTAATCTTACCATCAAAAGTTACTTATAAAATCATTTATTTATATAGTAAATGCTTAATTGTCCCAATTTCAATTATATAATGAATAAATTATTTTAAGAAGCGATAAATTGTAACATTTGGCGCAAAAAAATAATACTTTTATGATATTTTCGTATTAATTTGATTTTTTCTGTTACCTTTACGTGGAATGCACTTATAAAGTGTATTTTATTCACACAATAATAATTCTAATTTCACTATGTATCTTTTTTTTTCTTTTGACAAGATGTATCTTTCAAATATTTTTCATTATTATCTTTATTGCATTCTTCTATATGCCTTTTTTAAGTGAAATGTATTGAACTAATGAAATTGACAATGAGATTGGGTATTTGTAATTTCTTCTATGAATTTTTTTTGTAGTAATAACCACAAATGAATTTATTCATAATAAGTGAAATTTATTCAAGTGATGAATAATCTATACTTCAAATATAAATGACTTACTCATGTTATATGAGACGTAAGAGTTCATGTTAGCAATTTCCAGTCCAAATTGGCTGGATAGATTCTATTAGTACCAATGTAAAAATATTTATGATTAAATACATTTAAATGAAAAGTTTTGGATTGAAAGGATACTAATAATATAGATTTGAGGAGCTGTCACGGGCGATCGGAGGCTCCGTTGAAGCTGATTTTTGGAGGGATTACTCCTCATTGGGTGATCTTTGACCTCACCGAAGCGTTTTGTCCAGGTATGTCTCTATCTCCCAGAATCATAGATCTGGGGTAGGGTTTCTGCAGTAGTTCTGCTGGTTGCTGTAGAGGCTATATGTGATGGATGGGGATCAATTTCCGGCGCTAAGTAAGGGTGCACGGGGGGAGTTTCATGGCCGGCGAGGGAGGAGCCGGCCCCCCTAGCACAGGTCGCAGTCGTGGGCGTCGCGTGACTCGCGTACTGACCGCGCGGAGACGCGAACTGCACAAGGCATGGATTCGGAGCCCATTCGGGATCTCCCATCAAAGGCAGGTTCTTCTTTGGCTGGGGATCGACGGGTAGGCATAAACCAGAGGAGGGATGGTTTGAATGTCCCCAAAACACCCGCTCATAATGCCCAAATCAAGTCTGGACAGATTCTGCAGGGGAGAGGTGCTGGAATGGCCAAATCTTGGGCACATGTTGCCCGGACGGCAATGAAAGGTTACGACTTGGAGTATTACACTCCGGTGAAGCGGAACAATGAACTGGTAGCACGCTTCCCTGATGAAGCGTTGAATGCGGGTGATACCATATGGTTTGAATAACTAGTAGGCTATTTTATTGGTAAAAAGTTACGGTTCCAGCTCGTTGAGACAGAGTTGAAGCACACTTGGGGATCGAAATTACTGGAGGTGAGAGCGGATGATCGTGGATTCTTTTTTCTCCGAATTACGGATGCGGACTTCAGACGATCCTTGCTGGAAAAGGGGCCGATGACAATAGCTAAGGTGCTCTTGATCTTGAAGCAATGGGATCCCTTTCTTGAATTGAAGAAGGAAGACCACTCTAAAATCCCGGTCTGGGTGAGGCTAAGGAATATCCCTCTGATTCTATGGTCGGCTTGGGGCATTGGAGGGATAGCTAGTGTAATCAGGAGACCATTATATGTTGACCAAAACACCGAGCAAATGAAACTTCTATCTTATGCTAGGGTATGTGTAGAAATACAAGCCTCGATGTCTTCTTGGACTCTGTCAAAGTTGAGTTCAAGGATGCTGTCCAGGAAGTCACGGTTGAATATGAATGGCGTCTATATCGTGCCCCAAGTGCGGCACGTTTGGGCATAAGTGCAACTCGATGCACGATCCCCAAAGGAAAGAAATACAACCATCGTTGTCCCTCACACGTCGCTGTCCACCACGATGGTCGGGGGAACCAGGAGAGGACTTACTACGGACCAGATTCAAGCTGGTGAGAAATCAAAAGGCCCTATGATTCCGGAGGACCAGGGCAGAACGCTAGGAGAGGATTCGAGACAGGTTGGTCCCTCGCCCCACTCCACGGATCAATGGCAAGTTCAAACAGCTTCGAAGCAAACTTTCCGTCGTCATGCAAGAATGGATGGCCAGCAAAAGATCAGTACCACTGCACTCAAGGCCCCTTCCCAGCGCTTTAATGCAGAATGCAGAGGCAGACGTAACAAAACCCCCTGCGCGACTATGTATCCAGGCAACACTCGACGCGCCCGGCCCGGTCGACTTGGAGTCATCTCAAACATCATTTTCTTCGTGGATGATCTAGACGGATCGGATGTTGGCAGTGACCCGGGTGAGGGAGGCAGGGTAGCTGATCACAGGGTCGGTTCTGAGGAACCCCAGCATCAGAACACGGTCCCGGCTTTGGAGGAATCAGACATACCATCACTGCTTCCCAACTCCCAGCCATCTATCCCACCTGCTCCTAATCCTGTTGCTGAATATGAAAGCAATGAGCCGGAAAGGGCTTCATCTCCGCCAACGACAAGGCGGCGGACCTCAAAGCGCAGGTAGGTGTCTCCACGCCCTCTCCATTAGTGTACATATTTCCACTTTTGAATGAATTTTGGCTTCTGGAATATAAGGGGGGCTATGGACCCGATTAGGCAAAGTGAAGTGAGACATTTTGTGCGAGCCAATGACATTTGTTGTCTTGGACTCGTTGAAACTAAAGTCCCACATCACACTTTTGATCAAATATCATCTAACCTTATCTCGGGTTGGAAGTGGCTTGCAAACTATGAATTCTCCCCCAGGGGTCGCATATGGATATGATGGAACCCAACCGTTGTGGACTTCACTTCCATTTACATTTCGAGCCAAGTGATCCATGGAATGATCAAGGTACTCAGTACAAACTCGATGCTATTCTTATCGGCTATTTATGGAGAACATACGTTCACCACCCGTCGTCTACTTTGGATGGACCTTATTCGCTTGAGTGTCGGGCTTATGCATGATCCCTGGATAGTTGGGGGTGATTTCAATGCTATTAAGGACCCGACGGATTGCCAAGGGAGCTCGGATATCTGGCACCCATCATTTGATGAATTTAAGGAGTGCCTTTTCCAAGCCGAGCTTGATGATCTCCGTTATGTTGGCCTGAGATTCACATGGTCCTCCTCCTCCGGGGAAAATAGAAAACAGAGGAAAATCGATCGTGTTTTAGTTAATAGAAGGTGGACCCTGGAATATTCATTTTCGGAGGCGATATTCCTTCCCCAAGGTATCTCGGATCACACCCCCATTCTTGTGCGGATCCTGGCCCCTCGGCATAGAAAGAAGCCCTTCAAATTCTTCAATTTTTGGATGACACATCCGGAATTCACTGCTATTGTATCTCGGGTTTGGGAGGACAACATGGCAGGCACTCCTATGTTCAGAATATGCTCTAGATTGAAACTCCTAAAAGGCAAGCTTCGACAACTTAATAGAGATACATATGTTGAGATATCCGAGAAAACCGCGGTCGCAAAGTCTGCCCTTCACTCAATGCAGGAAGCTTTGCAGCTGGATCCCTATAACAGTGTGCTGGCTGATTTAGAAAGAGACCAGGCCCGAGAATATTATGATCTTAGGGCATCTGAGGAGTCTTTTTTCAAACAAAAATTAAGAATAAGGTGGCTCAAATAAGGGGATCAGAATACGCGATTCTTCCACCACTCGGTGAATCAACACCATTTGCATAATCGGATATTGTCCATCCAAGATGGCAGCGGCACCATGATCACAAGGCCAGAGGACATCCACCAGGCTTTTGTATCGCATTTCAGGAATCTCTTAGCACCCTCAAATTGGGCGGAAGTTCCATCATCGGAGGAAATTAAGCCTTTCATAAAGCGGCCCCTGAATGATGAACATGTTAGCATTCTGTCTAAACCTGTTTTATCGCTGGACATTAGGAGAACTATGTTTTCATTAGGCGGAGGGAAAGCCCGGGTCCGATGGATTTAATGCTGAATTTTTCAAGAAAAATTGGGATATTGTTGGCCCATCTGTTGAGGAGGCGGTCCTAGATTTCTTCCGGAATGGTCGCTTACTCAGGGTAATAAATTGCACAATTATTGCTCTAGTCCCTAAGATCCCGAATACCTCAGGACTTAGTGATTACAGGCCTATAAAATGCTGCAATACCTTATATAAATGCATTACAAAGATCATGGCTAATCAGATTGCGGAAATCCTACCCGACATTATTAATTGTGCCCAGTTGGCTTTCATCAGAGGTAGGCGTATAACAAATAACATTCTCCTTGCCCAAGAATTATTTAGTGGGTTCCACACGCCGACTTATTCGCCGAAGTGTGCAATCAAGGTTGATTTTCAAAAAGCATATGACATGCTGGATTGGGATTTCCTAGAGGCTACTTTACTAGCATTCCAATTTCCTGAACATTTTGTCCGTCTCATTATGGTATGCGTTAGATCTCCGATGTTTTCTATATCAATCAATGGGGAACTTCATGGATTCTTTAAGAGCGGCAGGGGACTTAGGCAAGGTGACCCGATCTCTCCCTACCTATTTACCCTTGCTATGGAAGTACTATCTGGCATATTAGAAACACAATCTCAGCAGCCCCAATATCGCTTCTACTGGAGATGCAAAAATACCTGCCCGTCACATATTTTTTGCAGATGATGAGGAGTCGGTGATGTGTATGAAGGAAGGCCTCCAGCTATTTTCCATCGATGACACCAAACAAAATCAAAAGTAAACTATTCATTTATGGTGGTTCGGTAGCACTCCAGGAGAGACTGGTACGTCTCTTAGATTTTCGAGTGAGAACCCTTCCGGTCAAATACTTAGGAGTCCCAATCATCACGGCAAGACTAAGGAAGACAGACTGCGATGCCCTGGTACGCCGACTCATGGCTAGAGTTCAATCATGGACCCATAGGTTTCTCTCATTTGCGGGTAGGCTCCAACCGATCAAGTCGGGCCCCGCATGCTATTCAAGTCTATTGGGCTTCCATATTTTGGCTTCCATCATCAGTTGTTGCCAAGATAGAGCTTATATGTCGACAATTCTTATGGAAAGGCCCGGGACTTGGTGTGGGTGGCGCCAAGGTTTCATGGGATGATGTCTGTCTCCCAAAACAGGAGGGGGGAATAGGCATTAGAAGAATCAGAGACTACAATAGAGCGGCCATGCTAAAACATATATGGCTCCTTTTCACTGATAAGGAGTCTTTGTGGTGTAAATGGGTCCATACAAATCATCTCAAGAAGACTTATTTCTGGACTGCAACACCCCCAATTTATTGCTCTTGGGCCTGGCGAAAACTACTAGCGCTAAGGGAAGAAGTCATTGGATACTTTAGATGGAAAATTGGGGATGGACGAACTACCTCTCTATGGTTCGACCCCTGGTTGGATGTTGGACTTCTCACCTCTATATTCTCGCATGGCCAAATATACAGGTCGCCTCTTCAGAAGGAGTCGGTGGTGGCGGAGCTATTTTCTCCCGCAGGAGAGGTGTTTTTCCAGGAACTTAGGCGTCAACAGGTCACTCTCCCTATCCTCTCTAATTCTCCGGACTTTTTTGTCTGGAATATGTATAGTTTTGGCAGGTTCTCCATTGCATCAGCATGGGCGGCTATATGGAGGTGCTCCACACCGGTGCCATGGGCTTCTTTTGTCTGGGACAAGGCTATTGCACCCCGTCACCAATTTTTGCTATGGCTAATCTCACGTAACAGACTCCCAACCCAGGTACTCCTAATGTCTTACGGTAGGATATCTGGGGCTGTTTGTGCACTGTGCAATGCAAGACCGGACTCTATAGATCACTTATTTTTTGATTGTCCTATTCCCAACTCATTGGCAAATTTTTGGGCTGCAAAATGCAATCTTTCATGGATCAATCGGCCATGGTTACAGAACATTGAAAGGATAAGCAGTGCTCTATCGGGCCATGACTTCTATTCTGATATTGTCAAATTCTCATTTGGAGCATTGTGCTATGTTATATGGAAAACCAGGAATAATATTTTGTTCCGATCTTCCACTCTTTTTGTGCCGGCGCTACAACAACACTTGGTCAAAGCTGTAAAAGACAAAGCTCTGTCTTACAAAAAGGTCGCAATCTCTCCTAGGAATGAAAGACTGCAGTGGAGTTGGGGATTTGATCCTAGCATTTTTGAGTAGGATTGTATGAGGGTTGGTTAGGCTAATCCTTGTTTTTTCTTGTATTTTCTCCTTTGGAGCTGGACCCACCCCCCACCCTATGATCATAGAGTGGGTTATGGGGCCGGTCTCCACCCCCTGTAAATTTTATGGTTGAAAATCGTAAAAAATTCTTACCTTTACCCAAAAAAAAAAAAATAATATAGATTTGAGACTTTTCCGGCACTTTTTTCTGGAACCAACGACTCAAGATACAGCATCACAGAACAAACACCATCA
This sequence comes from Corymbia maculata, assembly GCA_014182735.1. Classification (NCBI taxonomy): domain Eukaryota; kingdom Viridiplantae; phylum Streptophyta; class Magnoliopsida; order Myrtales; family Myrtaceae; genus Corymbia; species Corymbia maculata. Next base: position 8,314,680 of record CM024687.1, on the reverse strand, counting down.
TTTCACGATAGTCTCCCAAGTCCCAAGTAATCAGTTGGCCAAAATTCTCCACTTGCTGCATCACTCTGCGTCGGCAAGCTGATAACATTGACTGTTTATCCTTGATGAAGGGAGACATCTGCACATGACTGCACATAAGACATTGCCAATAACCCCTTCATGCAAAGCAGCATTTCTCTCTTTCCAAAGGAAGTAAAATGACACTACTCCAAGCCAACTTCAATGGCACCTTAAAGAAAGGTTTCCTTTTCAAGTTTTGCATGTTCCAGTCACCAATAAATGTCTGAATATTACTCAGCTGAAGGGACACTCAAGAAAGAGAAGTGTACTTTCATGCTGCTCCTGAACCAAAAAGTGTGACCTTCCTTTTAGATGTATAAATCTCAGATTATGAGGGATGGGTTCATTTTCTTCATAAATGTTCTATGTATTCACAGTCCAACAGTTCGGGTAGTGAGTCCGAGGGATAACATTAGACCCTTCACATATTTTTTACATATTTAAGTATATAGAGAATTGATAATATTGACAAAATGCTATGCAGACCGCCATGCCAACATTTAGGCGTAATTAATCTGAATAACTCATACACATACATTAACTTTTCATGCGCAGGAACATATGCTGATGCAAAAAAAATATCGGGGGAAACTTCTTATATATAGAATATAAACGGGGAAACAACCTAAAGATACAAAAGATTTGATGTTTCAGTATGCATAGCCTAAGATTTTTCCTATAACAGCTGTGATGACATGGTCTCTCGACACTATCCCAGCGTTGCAGGAATTAGGAACAGTTTTGTAGCTTTACATGTACAATCTCCATGGATAATCCTCTTCAGTTTGCAAAGAGAGGTGATCGAGTTAGGATCCTGGAGAACCCTCAAAACCGACCCTGTCGAGCCATGACACAACCTGCTCAATTGAGGGTCTCCTCCTGGGATCCCGGTCAGTGCAATTACATGCCACACTGAGCACTTCCAGTACCTGCTTCTCGTGATCCTTGACCCATATTGACGGGTCAATGATCTCTTCCTCCCTCTTCTCGGACTTCATCTGAAACACCCAAGAAACCAGATCCCTACAATTCTTGCCTTTGATAACTTCCACAGGCCTTCTACTGGTAAGAAGCTCGAGGAGAACAACGCCAAAACTATAAACATCGCCTCTGAAGGTGGCCGTCAAAGTCTGGCTATACTCCGGAGGAATATACCCTAAAGTTCCAACCAAATCTGTAGTCACATGAGTATCGTAGGGACGAAGAAGCCGCGAGAGGCCAAAATCAGCTAAATGAGCCTCGAACTTCTCATCCAATAGTATGTTGCTGGATTTCACATCTCGATGGACAATATTTGGTTCACAAACCTTGTGCAGGTACGCCAATCCCCACGCAGCTCCTTGAGCTATCTTGAGCCTGACGTCCCATGCAAGAACAGAGCCTCCATCATTACACTCATGCAGCCAGTAATCTAGACTTCCATTCTCCATGTAGGAATATATCAGCAACCTATCGTTACCATGGCGACAATAACCTTGGAGAGAAACAAGGTTCTTGTGCTGAGCTCTTGATAGAGCCTCCACTTCGGCATGAAATTCGCGTTCGACCTGACCGCAATCCCCAGAAAGCCTCTTGATTGCAGCTTTTGTGCCGTTTGGGAGGTTTGCTTTGTAAACCAGACCAAATCCACCGCAGCCAATAATGTTCGCTTGGCTAAAATTGCTTGTTGACTTTAATAAGTCAACAACTGTAATATCTTTGCAGTCTGAATTTGGAAAAAGCACCAATTTGGAAGATTCAAGAGCTTCAGATAACCTATGAGGCCTGCCTAGTCCCTCATGTAAGTCATCTATATCATCGCTAATGTCCCTCCTCAAGATCTTTAGCAAAATGGCAACCAGCAGTAGTGAAACCCCTATCCCAACACCGATTGTTACAACAAGAATGCTGCTTCTACGGCCAAATTTATTCTGGGGCCCAGATGTACTATTAGGCCTCATCCCAATATTATCAGTTACATCACATGTAGAATCTATTTCATCACACAGCCCAGGGTTCCCTTCAAAACTAGAGCTTGGGAAACTCCCAAATTGTCCCCCAGTAGGAACTGAACCATTTAAGTGATTATTGGCCACACTAAACTTCGAAAGGAATGTGAGCCCCTCGAGTGAATCCGGGATTGATCCATAGAGATTGTTATTGGATAAGTCCAGCACTTCTAAATTCTCCATACTTGAGATGGAAGGAGGAATCATTCCGGTTATGTTATTCCTGCTCAAATCCAAGACATGAAGCTGCTTCAACTGACCAATTTCAGGCCATATAGTCCCGTTCAGTCTGTTGTTGCTCAGATATATTGAGGGAGGAAAGCTCGAGACCTGGTTGTATTGTAAGCTATTTCCACTCTGGTTTCTCTTGACATATAGAGGGATTCCGGCAGAAGCATTGAGATTTGGCAAGACAGGGTTCAAAGAAACAAGACACTTTAACTCTGTTAAACTCTTGGGGATCTCCCCAGAAAGAGAGTTGTTCGACAGATCCAAATAAAACAAGTTCTCCATCTTCCCCAGCCAAAAAGGGATGCTTCCATCCAAATAATTCCACGACAAATCAAGAACTTGTAACTTTGGGCAACTCAATAGCCACACAGGGACTTGACCTCTGAGAGCGCAATTTCCGAGAGCTAAAACCATCAGACTATTGAAACCGGTCACATTTCCAGGGATTTCCTCCCCATGGAAGTTCTTTGTGAGGATAAGGGTGCTCAGATTTTTGCACTGCTGAAGCACGGTCAAAGCACCGGGCAAGTTAACAAGACTGTTGTTTGACAATGAGAGGAACAAGAGGGATGTGAGCTTCCCATAACTTACAGGGATGTCTCCACTGAAATTATTCTTGGCAAGGCTTAAAATTTTCAGCTCACGGCAACTGGACAAGGAATCCGGAAGAGGGCCATTGAAATGATTGGAGGCTAGGTCAACTGTACTGAGTTGGGACAACCTAGTGAAGTTTAGGTCAATTTGGCCAGTGAGAGAATTGTTCCGGAGGTCCAGCACTCGAAGGTTTGGACAGAGAGACAGGCTTGAGGGCGTTGGCCCTGAGAATGAATTTGAATGGGCAAGTAACTGTTCTAACTGCTTAAGGTTTCCAAAAACATCAGGGAAAGGGCCCGAAAACTGATTTCCACATACAATCAGGGCTTTGAGGCTAGAAAGATTCCTTAAGTTCGTGCTCAATGAGCCAGAGAAGTTGTTTCCAGAGATGGAGAGTTGCTCCAGAGATGTCATGCTATACAAAGATTCAGGGAGATTACCAGAAAGGGAATTAGTATCCAGATGTAGTTGCTGAAGGGACAGCCCGCACTTCTCCAAGCCATCAAGACCCCCCACCAAATGGTTCACCGATAAATCAAGGGCACGAATACTGTTAGATGAACCACAGACATGATAATTGAAGCTTCCGGAGAAAGTGTTGTTGCTAATGTTGAACGCAAGAAGATTAGGATAATCCCCAAGCTCAAGCAAATCCCCAGTGAACTGATTGCTCGAAATATTCAAAGATTGGATGGATGTAAGACCAGATAATGTTCCCCAAGGTGGTCCTGACAACATATTATGGCTCAAATCAAGAAACTTCAACTTCTTCAAGAGCGAAAATTCAGCAGGCAAATCACCCTTGAGATAATTGTGCGAGAGATCAAGCAATTTCAGTTCACTCAAACGGCCCAAGGAGTGAGAAATGAAGCCTTTGAGGCCTCGGTCCGACAGATTCAACTTAGTAACTCTGAAGGAAGTTGATGAGTTACTTAAAGACTCGCAGGAAACGCCAACCCAGTCACAGCAAACAAGATCATTGGACCAAGCAGCAATAATTTTTCCGTCGGTGAGGTTACCGGCGAATTCCTTCAATGCCAAATGATCATTTGGATCACAAGACTCTGCTGGGGTTTTCAGACATAGAAACGAACACAAAGAGAAGGCCAGGAAGACCCATTTCTGGAATATCCCAGGAAAAAACTTCAGCATCATTACTATTCAACTCTGATCTTCAGCTCAAATCAAGGCCAACACTCCCATCAACTCTTATGGAGAAACTTGCACATCCACATGCCCAACAGCAGCATATCACAGACAAAATGAAACAGCGAGAGCATCACCTGCTTCCGGCCAATGCTCATCCGAAAACGAATCCTCAGACCTCGGAACCAAGGAAAGGAGCAGAAAGCAACCGAGCCCAACCCTGCATGTGTAGAGGTCAAACGTCACTCCACGAAGGAACAACACACTTCGTGCTCGCTCTTCCTCTCTATTTTGGGTCCTCAGCAAGTGCCTCAGGAACAACGGCACTGAGTGCAAATCAGCACCAGCAGCAGCTAAAACCTCTCTAGGGAACACAGTTAAAATAACAAAACCCCGTGGGAAGAAGAGGAAGAAGAGGCCTCGCCTCAGGTCGCGCGTCCCGAAACGCAAAGACCCACGAGACAGAAGACAACCCCACCCCCCGCGCCGCCGCCGCCAAGGATACGGCGCTTGCAAGCGAAGCAACAGGCCAGCAACCACGATGAAATGGCGCTCCACTCGATATCAGATCCCAAGATCAGCTCCGGGCGGTTTAAAAAAAAGAAACGAATCTTGAAGCAGCAAAACCAAAGCCAGCGTGAGCGAGCAAGAAAGAAAGAGAGAGAGAGAGTCGAGGAGCACGATAAAGAAGGGAGAAATTTTTACCGAGGAAGAGGGGCCGCCATAAGAGACCCTCGAGATTTGCTAACCGCAGGGTACCGTCACTTGCGAGCGAAGCAAGAGTTTCCTCAGAACCCAACAGCGACAGTGGGCGAAGCGAATTCTCTTCTCTCCACTTTCTTTCTCTCTCTCTCTCTCTCTCTCTCTCCCTCTCTTTCCTTCCCTTTTGTTTCTACTACTCGTGGGTCCTCATTCCCCCTGTTCCTGCTCTCGAATTCAAACAAACACGTCGCTCTCGCTGCTAATCTTCTCCCTTTTTTCAAACGAACACTTGGGAGAAAGGATAAAAAAAAAAGAAGAAGAAGAAGAAGAAGAAGAAGAAGAGAGAGGAGAGGAGTGGAGTGTAGTGGAGTGGAGGTATAAAGAAAAGGGGAAAAAAAAAAAAAAAAAAGGAAAGGGGAAGAAAGCAAAGTCGAAGAGAGCGATATTTCAAAAATCAGAGCGAGGACGGACGATGGAAGTAAAAAAGGAAACTTCTGCCCCCAGTTGTCGAGATTCCGACTTACATTTAGTCGGATTAAGAAGCAACGACACTATATATGACTCCATCCGGTACCCTCGAATTCTACGGTCGCGACAGGAATAGGGGGAAAAGATGAAAATTAAAAGACAAAACGAGAGATTCCGAGTGAACGATGTTTTGAAATGGAAACGCGAGAGCTGACTTTTTTTAATTTCTTGTCCTTCCCTTGGACCCATCTTCGTTATCTGATTCTCTTTTATCTTTTTCTTCCTTCTTGGCTTCACACGCAGGACCCCCACCTCCCTCCTCCCTCCCCACCTCGGGGATGATTGTCAATACCTACATTTTGTCCTTTTTCGTGCAATGTCGCTTTGTGGGGAAAAGAGTGAAAAATAAAAATTGTGATTAGGGGGAGGGGGTAGAGAAAGAGAAAGTGGGTGGGGGGGTTTTGAAGGTGATTATGACGAGGGGTTTTGGGGACACTCGGTGGGTGCGGTCTTAACTTAGCCCCTTCTCCTGCGAGTGGAGAGTGGAGCAGAGGGGCTTGACTCCTCAGTCCCACATCGCCTTCATGCGCGTGAGCAGACCGAAATCAACGACCGGGTTATTATAGCTCATGGCTTCTTTACGTGGTCAGCCATGTGTCAAGGGTCGAATACCCTGAAAAAATAGAGAGAAATTGACTCAATTAGTTTTTGAATTTTGACCTAATATATAATTTAGTTTTTAAATAGCTTAATGTGCAATATGATTCCCGAATTTTTAACTTATTTAATATAATCCTTGATTTTTTTATACATATTCAATACAGTCTATGAATTGTATGAAAATATTCAATATGTTTTTTCCATAATTATTATTGAACATATACCAAAAATTTAAAGATTATATTGAACAAATTAAAAATTCAGAAACGATATCACAAATTGGGTTAAAGCTCATGTATCGCATTGAACAAATTAAAAATTTAGGGACCAAATTGTATATTGGGTCAAAATTTAGTGACTATTTGAGTCGTTATCTCAAAAAAAAAAATCACCTTTAGATTCAATTTCAAATCTATCTTGAAGGAAAAGTCCAATCTTGATTCTTATCCAAACTTTCATTTTATCTAAAGAGAAATCTAACACATCACCTAAATACACGTGGATGCCACATGACATGACCAAATGCTACTTGGGCTGCGTGTTAACCAGGGGACAAATTTGGACTTAATTCAATGGTTTTTTTTTTTAAAATCTAAAACAAAACTTGTGATGGAACTGAGAATAAACTTAAAATTTGTCTTGCTTTTAGATAAAAAGTTCGAGGTAAAACTACACATAAAGTTGAGAATTTTTTTAACAAAAAAAAAAATTTCATGTTAGAATTTAGATTGAATCTAAAGTTTGAAATTTTTTTTTTAAAGTAAATTAGCCCATGTATAAAGAAGGCTTTCTTTGATCTTCTTAATTGATTGCTTTTATCTGGATTTGAGCCCAAACAAATCGTTGGTTATCATAAATCTTATATAATTTAAAAAATGTAATAATTGTGATTTCATCCTTTAGTTGATTCGAACCTAAACAAATTTTGAGACAAGTTTGAATGCACTAAGTCTTGTATCTTGTAACATGGAGCATGTATAATGAAAAAATTATTGTCACGACATCTTTATTTTGATGGGTTGGATTGATTAATTTCCATTAACCTTGTAGAGGGCATTCTATGTCAACAAGCAAATTAGCATCATGTGAACTCCAGAGAATCCTATGTCAAGAAAACCGCACAATCCCATTAGAAGCATGGTCATCCGAAACTTGGTGTCCAAGAGTACATCAAATTGAGTATATGGATTTTATTGATTGATATGAAGTTATGGTGCATGTGTAAGGAAGAAAAATGCTCAGTTGTCAAAACTCAAGCTTATGAACTAATTGTGACATGATTAGTGATGGTAATCATACGACACAAGACAAGACCATGATAGATTTACAAATCCATGCTATTACAAATAATTGTGACCGGTGCCCATGTCTAACCGTGACAAATTGGTGTTAATGGTTCGATCAATATCGAGAGTACCATCCAATTTGATTTGATGAGACTCGTAAGATAACTCTCAAGTTTGGAAGATTGCCATCCGACCATCCGCCGATTATCGATCGATAGACGCACATGGAGGGAATCACTCCCGATCCAAGCAAGCTGGCGATTTCTCATGATGAAACGAGCCACAACGCGAAAAAGCACGACCAGAACGTGGATGCGAGCAATGAGTACTCCCTCTCCCTCCTGCTCCTCGTCCTCCTGCTCCTGCTCCTGTGCTCATCCCATCATGCCGGTGTGCAATGCGCATGTGCCGAAGCGGCACTGCCTCGAGTGGCGCGTGCCGCGGACGCGCGGCGAGCCGAGAGTGGGGGGAACGGGGACCGAGGGAGCGGGGACGGGGGAAGAAAACAAGGGCGGTTGTCAAGTCAAAGAGGTGACGGGAGATTTGTTGACCGGGAGCAGCCGGTGGAAAGAGAAAGGGGGCGGCGGTGAGCGGACGTCACGGGGGAGTGGCGCTTTTCCGCTGCCGTGATCTGAGCAATTTGTGTTTTTTTTTTCTCTCTTCGACGGTCCCTCGGCCAGCCACTCCATTGTCGGGTCAACCACTCGCTACCTAATTTCACGTGATCTCTCACCAAACCCACCTCTTACTTCCTTCCTTCGCTGCTCCCCACAATCTCAAGCAAAAAACAAAATGAAGTCTTCCAACCTGGAAGGTGAATTCCCAAGATTTGTGCGCAGACAAATTCATGGAGTTGAAGGGTAAGAGGATAAAAAAGGGGTTTTTGTGCGGATAATCGATTAATTTTTTTTTTATCCTCGATAATTTTCAACCCACGAATTTTTTGTGTGTTACGTGAAAATTAAGTTTTTGAAAATCGAATCGTTATGAATTTACTAGAATATTACAAAAAAAAAAGAGTCTTTTACCAACTGTATGAATGCTAATTTAGTCATTTTGTTGATTTGCTAACGTAATTTTTCAGTAAATTTTTGTTGAAAATCACTGATATGAACATCAAAACATCTTATGTGGTACCAGCAATGTTGGTATTGTTATATTTTCTTTTTCTTATCTCTTTTTTTTTTCTTATTCTTTCCACTGGTTGGCAACCACAAGGGAGAGCCTCCCGCTAGACACTGAGGGGGATAAAAAGAAAACGGTTTTTAAAAATTTGTAAAAATAATCTTAAGTTAGCGTTGACCATACACATAAGATTTACGTTGTTGATTGAACTGCTACATCAATGCTTATTGACCAAAATTAATTGGAAGGACTACATCGGCAAATTGCCAAAATGTTTAAAACTAAATTGACTAAAATGAAAAGTTTAGAGACCGAATTTGTATCTATGTAATAGGTTTATGACTATTTTAGTAATTATCTCCCGAATGAGTACGCTTGAAAAGTGTATCAAAGGCATCCATTCACATTTAAGAAACATAGATCAAGTGATATGTATGTCGGAATGACGTCATTTCTTCGATCTAGTGTCCCGGTTTGTGTGTATATTTCTGTCAATTAGGCGATGCAATGTCAACGGAGCTCTTTATCCTGTCCTTTTGTCTCATTTTCCTGCAGGCACACGAAAATCGAGCATTGAATTTCCAGGCCGCAATCACGATTTTAGTTGCACCAAACATTGTGCCAATTACCTAATCTGTTGAAGTTTGAAGACCAGGGCTTCAGAATTGTCAATTTAGCTAGCAGCCATTAGACCGACCCACACTGACTTTTTAGGTATAGATGCTATATTGGGTAGAAAAAATTCTCAATCTGTATCATTTCCGTTTACCACTTAGTGGAATTTTCGGTCCAAAATCTCAATAGCAGCAGAGAGAAAATGCAGCAGAGGTCTATCAAAATCCCATTACTTTATTTTCCCCGAAACCGTACGGATTGTATGTCACTTGCCGACCGACTTCCTCCTCCTTCCTCTTTTCTTTTTTCACCCTTTTGACTTTTTCGATCTTGTTAGTACGGTTGAGTATTTATACAACATCTCGAGATCTAGATCAGATAAGTAAGATCCGTCTTTAAATGATTATAATCCTATGCAGTCAGTCGAAATACTCTTTCGAGGATTCAATTCACGTGAAACATTATCAGTACTGGGTCCGTTCGAATTTAGGCTGAATAACAAAGTGAATGAATCATGAAGCGTGACTTTGGTTTTATGCGTGCCAAATCACTATATTATTACATAATTTCCCGACGTTGCATCCCTTCGGTTTACTAGATCATGTCACAAATGGAGAGATGATTACGCGTCCAAAAGATGAGTTTTTCCCCAGCAAAGGAATTATGATTGGGACGTCTTCTCCCTTTTTATATTTACGGGTTGCGACTTATATGTTTATGGCGAAAAGCATATCCAAGGAGGGGGTGGGTAAGATTTGACAAAGGCGGAATGATGGTAATTTGGCATGGCATTCACCACGCAAGGGATTCTCACTTTAGCCACCTTTGTTGAAAAAGACCCATGATTTCGAAAAACCAAACTTGTGCAGTAAGCTTCCATAGGGCACCCCAAAAGAAGATTTAACCCTTCAATCTTGATGGGAGTTCCTTCACGTAAAGCCACCATGAATGATAAGACTTTTCCTGCTTTTCCTTGCCTTTAGCTTTTTAGGGTTTTGTCCAAAGTTGCATTCTCTCTCTTTCTCTCTCATACAAGTCAGCTTTTGATGGGAAAAGAAAAGATGATATACTTCCTCTCCTCAACACGTTTGTGATCATGCATTGTGGATTTAAGGGGGTGAAGCATGAGTGGATTTCTAACCTTTGTTCTAATCAGTCCTCGCTTTCCAGGGACATGCTTAGACACGCCCTCTCTCTTTTTTAGCACTTTGACCCTCTAACTTGGTCGATTCTTTTCGGAGTTCCAATCAATCTTTTCTTGTTAGAGTTCGAGCAACCACATAGATAAATGTGCCTTGGCTCGATCCGAGGCGGTCAAAGCAAAAGAACGAATCAATAAAGTCATTTGATGCGATTGTGATGACCAATACACTCCCATTTAGTTGCACGCCAAATTGGATGGCCGTTCACACACAGGGTCTTCTCATCGGCAAATCAAGTTGGAAAAATGTACTAAGTGATGGTCAATTAGAGAGAAAAAGATGGGTCATGATGTTTGATTTGAGTCGAGAGGAATCTGTGTTAGGTGAAGGAACAATTGCCCTCCAACATGTGGTGATTCCCAATAATAGCTTGAGCTTTTCCCTCTTGGCAGCTTGTGCGATGTATCTATTGTGACCCTAATCTGACTGAACATGCATTAGTTTTGACCTCATCACATTAGCTCACAAACTTCCGGTGAATATCTATCTATCTATATGTATCTTCATGGATATATGCACATACTACATGTATATATGCATGCATTTTTTTATGTCTCGCCTTATATATTAACGCCAATATTTCATGATCATTAACTAGTGTCTTGTCCATTCCTTAAAGCCGTGCTGTGCTTGTCGTGGACCATGGGCCACGAATAATGTCACTTTTTCTCATTCTCTACTCCGTCATTAGGCCTGGTAGGGCCCTGCCTTTCATGCCCGGGCCTGACCACCAGGCCCGATGGTTCTCAGAAAGATCGATGTAATAAAAATCCAAATCCCAAGTGGGGGTTTGGTTTGCAATTTGCTCAAAAGGACCTTTTGATTGTTGAGTCAAAATCAGGAGAAATATATTACAAATTCGGGAAAATTAAGCAAAGTTTTGTTTACACCCGATTAAAAACAAAAGAGAAAAGCTGCCTCGTTCTAATTCTGATCATTTGTAGCTACAGATACATAAAAAAGGAATCTAGAGAGCTCAATGACTATATTATAAATTACGTAGGACGCTCACATATACCTTGTTCTATCTTTTTATTTTTCTTTGACATGCTATTTATCACTAATCCACTAAAATCTGTCAAATTGACCAACATATGGCGCATACCCGATGCCCATATCCATTGTCATAGGGCATAGATTTCGAACGGTTTCTCTACTTTTAAACATACACGTTCGAGTCAAGTAAAAATGTCGTTTGCTAGGCCTTGATCTAATCATGCAAGGGAAGAAGACAATGGGATACGAGGATCCTCCTTGTCCATGTCGACCGGGAGATCCATTCTGGTCCACTTTGTCCGGACGGTGATCACCAGGAGTGTGGCAGCTTGCGAGGAGAGACCGCAGATTAGGCCTATCCACAAACCCTGTGCAAGAAACAGAACACAAAATTGAGTTAATGAATCCGCAGCTTCAAAGCAGGACCATTCACTATTCAGAGGAGTGCCCATCGAAACGTCACTCTCACCTTGACCTGTAGCTTCAACTTGAACCTGAGAAGGACTGCGATCGGTACCCCGATGACATAGAACGTTGCCAAGTTGACGTACACGGCCAGATGCTGCCACCTGCATCCCCGAGCCACCCCTGACTCAACAGAAAGTTCGCTCGTCAGTCGGTGACTAAAAGAGGGATAGGAAGCAAGTCGGAATGAGCTTGGGGTATGGCCTTCATTCACATTCTGCGAAACTGTACCTGATAAGACCCCTTGGACAGAGTCAAGCGTGATGGAGATGGCAAGCAGGGGCGTCATCGAGCCGAATTCTGCTATGATGGAGCTGCTGTCACTGAACAGGCCTGCCCAAACGTTGTGTCCAAAGGCTAAAGCCAGTACAAATGCCACCGCTAGCAAGATAGAGAGCTTAAGCGTCACAGCCATTGCGTTCTTTACTCGGTCAGTGTTGCCGGATCCCAACTCGTTGGACACCCTTGTGCTGCACAATCAATAATAGTGAAACTCAAAAAACCAAGCCATCAGAGGAAGTAAGATGACAACAAAGGCAATAAGTGTGCTTGCAAACCTTGCCGCAGCACTGAGTCCGTATGTAATCATGTAAGCAATAGTTTCCGTGTTCACACTAAAAATTTCAAAGCAAAGAACAGAGATGAGAACAGAGAATGATAGTTTAATCCTTCTGCGACAAGAAATGCAGGAGCATTGCAAGATACGCGACAGAGATACCTACCACATTGCAATCAACAAAGTAGTTGTTTCGGAGTTCTTCATTAGTCCTGCTAGGAAAACCAGAATCTCGAAGGCCCAATATTTCAAGCTGATGAGGACAGTTGATCGGAGAAGAACATCAATTTGCATATTAAACGTTTTCATAGGAACAGTATCAACTTGTCGAATATGTTTATAACACTGATTGTTACAACAAGAATGATGCTTCTACGGCCAAATTTATTCTGGGGCACAGATGTAATATTAGGCCTCATCCCAGTATTATCAGTTACATCACATGTAGAATCTATTTCATCGCACAGCCCAGGGTTCCCTTCAAAACTAGAGCTTGGGAAGCTCCCAAATTGTCCCTCAGTAGGAACTAAACCAGTCAAGTGATTATTGGCCACACTAAACTTCGAAAGGAATGTGAGCCCCTTGAGTGAATCCGGGATTGATCCATAGAGATTGTTATTGGATAAGTCCAGCACTTCTAAATTCTCCATACTTGAGATGGAAGGAGGAATCATTCCGGTTATGTCATTCCTGCTCAAATCCAAGACATGAAGCTGCTTCAACTGACCAATTTCAGGCCATATAGTCCCGTTCAGTCTGTTGTTGCTCAGATATATTGAGGGAGGAAAGCTCGAGACCTGGTTGTATTGTAAGCTATTTCCACTCTGGTTTCTCTTGACATATAGAGGGATTCTGGCAGAAGCATTGAGATTTGGCAAGACAGGGTTCGAAGAAACAAGACACTTTAACTCTGTTAAACTCTTGGGGATCTCCCCAGAGAGAGAGTTGTTCGACAGATCCAAATAAAACAAGTTCTCCATCTTCCCCATCCAAAAAGGGATGCTTCCATCCAAAAAATTCCACGACAAATCAAGAGCTTGTAACTTTGGGCAACTCAATAGCCACACAGGGACTTGACCTCTGAGAGCGCAATTTCCGAGAGCTAAAACCATCAGACTATTGAAACCGGTCACATTTCCAGGGATTTCCTCCCCATGGAAGTTCTTTGTGAGGATAAGGGTGCTCAGATTTTTGCACTGCTGAAGCACGGACAAAGCACCGGGCAAGTTAACAATACTGTTGTTTGACAGTGAGAGGAACAAGAGGGATGTGAGCTTCCCATAACTTACAGGGATGTCTCCACTGAAATTATTCTTGGCAAGGCTTAAAATTTTCAGCTCACGGCAACTGGACAAGGAATCCGGAAGAGGGCCATTGAAATGATTGGAGGCTAGGTCAATTGTACTGAGTCGGGACAACCTAGTGAAGTTTAGGTCAATTTGGCCAGTGAGAGAATTGTTCCGGAGGTCCAGCACTCGAAGGTTTGGACAGAGAGACAGGCTTGAGGGCGTTGGCCCTGAGAATGAATTTGAATGGGCAAGTAACTGTTCTAACTGCTTAAGGTTTCCAAAAACATCAGGAAAAGGGCCCGAAAACCGATTTCCACATACAATCAGGGCTTTGAGGCTAGAAAGATTCCTTAAGTTCGTGCTCAATGATCCAGAGAAGTTGTTTCCAGAGATGGAGAGTTGCTCCAGAGATGTCATGCTATACAAAGATTCAGGGAGATTGCCAGAAAGGGAATTAGTATCCAGATGTAGTTGCTGAAGGGACAGCTCGCACTTCTCCAAGCCATCGAGACCCCCCACCAAATGGTTCACCGATAAATCAAGGGCACGAATACTGTTAGATGAACCGCAGAAACGATAATTGAAGCTTCCAGAGAAAGAGTTGTTGCTAATGTTGAACACAAGAAGATTAGGATAATCCCCAAGCTCGAGCAAATCCCCAGTGAACTGATTGCTTGAAATATTCAAAGATTGGATGGATATAAGACCAGATAATGTTCCCCAAGGTGGTCCTGACAACATATTATGGCTCAAATCAAGAAACTTCAACTTCTTCAAGAGCGAAAATTCAGCAGGCAAATCACCCTTGAGATAATTGTGCGAGAGATCAAGCAATTTCAGTTCACTCAAACGGCCCAAGGAGTGAGAAACGAAGCCTTTGAGGCCTCGGTCCGACAGATTCAACTTAGTAACTCTGAAGGAAGTTGATGAGTTACTTAAAGACTCGCAGGAAACGCCAACCCAGTCACAGCAAACAAGATCATTGGACCAAGCAGCAATAATTAACCCGTCGGTGAGGTTACCGGCGAATTCCTTCAATGCCAAATGATCGTTTGGATCACAAGACTGTGCTGGGGTTTTCAGACATAGAAACGAACACAAAGAGAAGGCCAGGAAGACCCATTTCTGGAATATCCCAGTAAAAAACTTCAGCATCATTACTATTCAACTCTGATCTTCAGCTCAAATCAAGGCCAACACTCCCATCAACTCTTATGGAGAAACTTGCACATCCACATGCCCAACAGCAGCATATCACAGACAAAATGAAACAGCGAGAGCATCACCTGCTTCCGGCCAATGCTCATCCGAAAACGAATTTTCAGACCTCGGAACCAAGGAAAGGAGCAGAAAGCAACCGAGCCCAACCCTGCATGTGTAGAGGTCAAACGTCACTCCACGAAGGAACAACACACTTCGTGCTCGCTCTTCCTCTCTATTTTGGGTCCTCAGCAAGTGCCTCAGGAACAACGGCACCGAGTGCAAATCAGCACCAGCAGCAGCTAAAACCTCTCTAGGGAACACAGTTAAAATAACAAAACCCCGTGGGAAGAAGAGGAAGAAGAGGCCTCGCCTCAGGTCGCGCGTCCCGAAACGCAAAGACCCACGAGACAGAAGACAACCCCACCCTCAGCGCCGCCGCCGCCGCCGCCGCCAAGGATACGGCGCTTGCAAGCGAAGCAACAGGCCAGCAACCACGATGAAATGGCGCTCCACTCGATATCAGATCCCAAGATCAGCCCCTGGCGGTTTAAAAAAAAGAAACGAATCTTGAAGCAGCAAAACCGAAGCCAGCGTGAGCGAGCAAGAGAGAGAGAGAGAGAGAGAGAGAGAGAGAGAGAGAGTCGAGGAGCACGATAAAGAAGGGAGAAAGTTTTACCGGGGAAGAGGGGCCGCCATAAGAGACCCTCGAGATTTGCTAACCGCAGGGTACCGTCACTTGCGAGCGAAGCAAGAGTTTCCTCAGAACCCAACAGCGACAGTGGGCGAAGCGAATTCTCTTCTCTCCACTTTCTCTCTCTCTCCCCCCTTTTTTCAAACGAACACTTGGGAGGAAGAAAAAGAAGAAGAAGAAGAAGAAGTATAAAGAAAAGAAAAAAAAAAAAAAAAAAGAAAGGGAAGAAAGCAAAGTGGAGGATATTTCAAAATCAGAGCGAGGACGAACGATGGGGAAAAAAGAAAAGGACTACAAAAAAAAAAAAAAGGAAAGGGGAAGAAAGCAAAGTCGAATAGCGATATTTCAAAATCAGAGAACCGACCCGAGGACGACCCCAAAACTCCAAACAAACACTCTAAAAACGCCCGATTTAGAGGGCCGCTCTAGAAAAAGTTGATCTCCTTGGCTGGATTTTATATGTAATCTCTCAAATGCTCTTTGAGTAATTCTTCAATGTGGGACATTTGGAAACTTGTTGGAGTAACTTACATGTAAGGGGCAACGAGAGAAGAGAAGGGAGAGGGAGTAGGAGGCTCAATCCCACATTGATTATTTAGGAGAGACAACAAGCCCTTGGTCTCTATAAATAGGAGAAAGAGAACCCTCTATTTTGTTATGTTCAACTTGCAAGGGAAGAATGAAGGTGATTCTAGACTATTATTATGAATATTTTTAATATTATTACATTTTGAATATAAAAATCTTAATTTTGAGTTTGAGCAACCACGTAGATATATGTGTCTTGGCTCAATCCGAGACGGTCAAAGCAATAGAACGAATCAATAAAGTCATATAATGCGATTGCGACAACCAATACACTTGTCGGACAAATAAAACACGTTCCTCCGACTTTTCCCTGGTAGGATGAATGAAACGCGTTTCTCATTTTTCCATGTCAAAGAGCTGCACGCCAAATTGGACGGCCGTTCACACGCAGGGTCTTCTCGTCGGCAAATCAAGTTGGAAAAACGTACTAAGTGATGGTCAATTAGAGTGAAAAAGATGGGTCATGATGTTTGATTTGAGTCGAGAGGAATCTGTGTTAGGTGAAGGAACAATTGCCCTCCAACATGTGGTGATTCTCGATAGTAGCTTGAGCTTTTCTCTCTTGGTAGCTCGCGTGATGTATCTATTGTGACCCTAATGTGACTGAACATGCATTAATTTTGACCTCATCACATTAGCTCACAAACTTCCGGTGAATATCTATCTATCTATATGTATCTTCATGGATATGTGCACATACTACATGTATATATGCATGCATTTTTTTATGTCTCGCCTTATATATTAATGCCAATATTTCATGATCATTAATTAGTGTCTTGTCCATTCCTTAAAGCTGTGCCGTGCTTGTCGTGGACCATGGGCCACGAATAATGTCGCTTTTTCTCATTCTCTACTCCATCATTAGGCCTAGTAGGGCCCTGCCTTTCATGCCTGGGCCCGACCGTCAGGCCCGATGGTTCTCATAAAGATCGATGTAATAAAAATCCAAATCCCAAGTGGGGGTTTGGTTTGCAATTTGCTCAAAAGGACCTTTTGATTGTTGAGTCAAAATCAAGAGAAATATATTGTAATCCGAAAATTTATGAAAATTTTTCCCCGCACTTGATAAAAAACTAAAAAGAAAAGTCGCGTTTTTCCAAGTCTAATCTTCTGTAGTGACTAATACACAAAAGAGAAATTTAAAGAGCTCAATGACTATGTGCATAAATCATGTAAGACGCTTGTTAATATTTTGCTCTATCTTTTTAATTTTCTTTCCCATACTATTATCACTAAGCTATTAAAATCTGTCTACTTGACCAATACATTGTGCATACCAGTTGCCCATATCCATAGCCATAGGGCATGGATTTCCAATGGTTTCTCTACTTTTAAACATACACGTTCGAGTCAAGTGAAAATGTCGTTTGCTAGGCCTTGATGCTCTCTAATCATGCAAGGGAAGAAGACAATGGGATACGAGGATCCTCCTTGTCCATGTCGACCGGGAGATCCATTCTGGTCCACTTTGTCCGGACGGTGATCACCAGGAGTGTGGCAGCTTGCGAGGAGAGACCGCAGATTAGGCCTATCCACAAACCCTGTGCAAGAAACAGAACACAAAGTTGAGTTAATGAATCCGCAGCCTCAAAGCAGGACCATTCACTATTCAGAGGAGTGCCCATCGAAACGTCGCTCTCACCTTGACCTGTAGCTTCAACTTGAACCCGAGAAGGACTGCAATCGGTACCCCCATGACAAAGAACGTCGCCAAGTTGACGTACACGGCCAGATGCTGCCACCCGCATCCCCGAGCCACCCCTGACTCGACAGAAAGTTCGCTCGTCAGTCGGTGACTAAAAGAGGGATAGGAAGCAAGTCGGAATGAGCTTGGGGTATGGCCTTCATTCACATTCTGCGAAACTGTACCTGATAAGACCCCTTGGACAGAGTCAAGCGTGATGGAGATGGCAAGCAGGGGCGTCATCGAGCCGAATTCTGCTATGATGGAGCTGCTGTCGCTGAACAGGCCCGCCCAAACGTTGTGTCCAAAGGCTAAAGCCAGTACAAATGCCACCGCTAGCAAGATAGAGAGCTTAAGCGTCACAGCCATTGCGTTCTTTGCTCGGTCAGTGTTGCCGGATCCCAACTCATTGGACACCCTTGTGCTGCACAATCAATAATAGTGAAACTCAAAAAACCAAGCCATCAGAGGAAGTAAGATGACAACAAAGGCAATAAGTGTGCTTGCAAACCTTGCCGCAGCACTGAGTCCGTATGTAATCATGTAAGCAATAGTTTCCGTGTTCACACTAAAAATTTCAAAGCAAAGAACAGAGATGAGAACAGAGAATGATAGTTTAATCCTTCTGCGACAAGAAATGCAGGAGCATTGCAAGATACGCGACAGAGATACCTACCACATTGCAATCAACGAAGTAGTTGTTTCGGAGTTCTTCATTAGTCCTGCTAGGAAAACCAGAATCTCGAAGGCCCAATATTCCAAGCTGATGAGGACAGTTGATCGGAGAAGAACATCAATTTGCATATTAAACATTTCCATCGGAAAGTTATCAACTTGTTGAATATGTTTAGAACGCATTAGGATGATGAAATGAACAGTCAAACTAGTCATTCCACATGTTACTTCAGCAGAATATGAACATGAAAATTAGATCTCAATGTGACATAAACCTTCAGAAGATTATCTATGAGAGATCAGAGTCATGCTTTGACTTCTTTTTAGTTAACCAAATAACCATAGGCAGATAAGTCACTAGAAGTGTCAAGCATTGATGAAGAGTTCAACATGATAAATGACAGATAAGAATTCAGGAAGCTCAAGTACCAAACCATTGCAGCTGAAGGCAACGCCAATCTCAAATTAGTGAAGATGTAACCGAATGACTCGAAAGAAATTCCTCCCCATGAATTCTTGCATCGCTTTGAACAAGTCACGTAAATGGCCAACACAAGAACTGATAGCCACAAAGAAATGGAAGCCGCCAGAGGAGCTCCCTCGAAACCAAGCACTGTCCAATGGACCAAGGCATACGCAATGCCTATGTGAATAACAAACGGAACTACCGAGAGAATCACTAGTGGTAATACAATACTTTGCGTCTGCAGGAACCTCACGATATTCTGCAGAAATCCATATGCGAAAATTCCCGGGATGAGGAATTTCATATACACAGCCGCTGTTTTCGAAATTTGTGAATCTTGATGAAGCAGGATCAATACATGCTCGGTGAAGAACCAAAGTATGGAGATTAGGGTGGAGAAGAACAGTGATACGATGCAGGAAGCTTGCAGGTGAATTCCCAATGTTCGATATAACTTTGCGCCAAATCCTTGTCCGCATAGAGTTTCGAGAGCTCCACTCAAGCCGGTCTAAGAAGACAAGAGAATGAAAAAACTAAGTACACACAAATTGCATGAAATGAGCAATCGTGCCTGTAGAGTGATCATTTCATAGTAAAACTCAGATTGATTCTTCGTATGCCCGTCGACACACCAGTCATAAGACTTCCATGTCATTGCACAGTCTATGCAGTCCTCTATTTTTTTTAATGTGCAGCTGTCGAGCTATGAAATCTACTTTACCATACTGTTATCATGGTTTCCGTGTTCAAAATTGTCAAGCTGGATTGATATTTGATATGTGATTATTGTCAAAGTGTTGAGTCTCAACTATTTTACTCAGCGTGAAGTTGAACTCTCAGCTCGTGAGCAATGGAAAAAGCATACCACGTAACAGTTACGCTTTGTTGGAGGAATCTAGAGCCGACGAGGGGGCCGCTCCAATGTTTGTGTGGATAATAATTCATCGAAACATTAGTGATAACATTAATATCTGTTAGGACACATTTCTGGGTGAAATGTGGACGGCACACTTCTTTGTGCTGGGTGGGTGGGGCATGAGTGGCTAGACGCAACTCGCTCTTTCCGGAATGATTTCTAAAAGGAAGTAAAGAACAGCTTGAATACTTCACTCATCAGGTCGGCCCGAAATAATATCAGAGTCAATGATTATAATTAGTGGAAAAAGAAATCAAAAGCTGGGTAGGTACATGCACGGTATGCCTGACTAATTCCTTGTCCTGCAACAGTTTTCCTTTCTCATGTTATTCGACTATTGTTGAATTCTGCGTGCTCCAGTGAAAGTCGTGCATATATAGAGCGACAGCGTGATTCTTTTACTATCTAAAGTCTCCTTGCATTTGTTATTTTATGCATATGCTAGCCAACATTTTCCCATCACGATGATTCCTCAGTTAATTTAATCACGTCGCAGATCGCCTCATCTCGTTGACCTTAATATTCATACGCATATTATTACTCGATATGCGATGGTAGTGCCCTTTCTTCTCTCTCGTGTACAGCTTAACTTTAAATTTCAGGACACAATAGTAGCCAGTCATTGCTAGTGGCAAAGAAGTGGAATGATAAAAGAAGACATCGACTCTGTTGATTGCATAGATGCATGTACATACAAATAACTTTTATCGATAGATTGTTTGTAAAAAATTGAAGGCCGCTCAAAAATCACCACAGGTAAAAGGTTCTTTGCTGAGAGGCACAGACATGCTCAAGTGAAAGCCTGTCAACAAGGTTGTTGGTCAGCCTAAACTTTGTGATCCAAGTTTACCGAGGCTATGTTAAAGAATTGTGTACTAAGTGGCGATCACGCTATACTTAGTTTGAGCTATATCGGGATACGGGTCCAAGCTTTTTCATGGTATGCCCTTTTTCAAGTCCGCCCTATATAGATCTTCGGGCCTATAGGGACTAGTAGCCGCCAGGGATATGGTCAAATTTACTCCTAAGTTCCTATGCACCGGACTTGATTGGCTCGTAAGTTATTCGTTTCCTGTTTCAGTAAGATAAGCTCCTATACAAGGCCAGGGTGCTGATGGACAATAATCTGTGTATCTTGAGTCTCATGCCTTTTCCTTTTTCTGCTCTATTTCCGTTACCTAATATTTTAAGGCCATGGAAATAATTGATGGGTCTCAAGGAAATTTGAGAAGAAGGTAATAGATGTTAGCTGCTATATATGTATATTTAAGAGAATAAAGAGAGCAGAAATAGCCATATTGAGTGGTTACCATGAAGGCGAAGCCGGTGACGGTGGCCCAGGAGTTGGCAAGGGTGGCACCAGCCAGCTCGAGCTCGCCGAGGTGGCCGGCGAACATGACGGAGGCCAAGGGGATCCCGTAGTAGAAAAGGTTGGTCAGGATCATGGGCATCGAGAACAGCACTTGCCTCTTGGCTTCTTCCACGTCCAACACCTTATGCCACCATTTGAGTCTCCTTGTGATGGAGGGATCTCCACCTCCTCCTTCTTCTTCATGAAGAGCAGGTTGAAGCAGGGGCAAGGAATGATCCGGAGTCATTTTCTCCTTTTCGAAGACGGCGAACTGGACGTACTTATCTTCTCTTTTTCACCACCACCACCACCACCACCACCTCCAGCTTTGTCTAGGGTTGTGGATCAAGTCTCTGTTTCTTTCGTGTTCCCCTCGTTAGTCTAAAGAAGATGGCGACGGGAGAAATTATATGAAAACTTGTCGTGAGATCTTTATCTTCGCGGCTACAGTAGACTCGGTCAAACGAAGGGTGCAGAAAAAAGAGGGCAAATATAACACAAACATCTATTAATTTTAGTCTAATTTGCGAGATCATTCCTAAGACCTTATTCAAAGTGAATCATAAACTATTGATAAATGTTCAATATATTCTATCTATTTGCTCAAATGACAAATACCTGACAACATGGCTCATCATGTGCTGAGTTAGATTTTTAAAAATGATCGGCCAGGCCAATACTACTATCTTTTTGTTCATCTACCTTAGAAACACGTGCATCATTATTTGACGACGTGGATAACTATATCTAGATTTCATATGAATATCTCGCCCAAATGATTCCTGTTTAACTTTTTTTGTTGTGTTCACTGCTCAAACTTAATGCAATGGAAGTTGCATCAGCAAACTTGAATTAACGAAAAAATAATGTTGAATATTTTTATATAAGAGAATATATTGAACATATTAAAATTACGTGACAATATTAAATATTGGATCAGAGTAAACGAAAAATGAAAATTCCTTAGATATGCTTTTCGTTGTCTTCTTGTTTTTGGATATTAAATTCAACGCCTGGATTGGGATGTGCGAATCCCAGCATTGACCCAGCATTGAACATACTGAGATTGACAGCTAAGACTACATTAATACTTAGTCGGGTGACGAATTTTCATCGAAATGTGTTGTAATGGAACTATTGAAAAGCGGAGAAGAGTGGCAAGAGGAAACAGATCTAATCTCTCAATTTTTCTAAATATACATTAAATATTAACTCACGCTCTAATCTAATAAATCGCTGCATTGAATAGTACTCACTAGCCTCTGCCTTGACTTGAAGGGAGAATTGCCAAAAAAGTCATAAATCTATTACTATTGTGTCAATTCAGTCCTAAACCTTTTGCGATTGTGCCAATTAGTTCATTTGGCCAAATTTGGCTATTCAGAGCCGACGTGGACGCTGTCGGCAATATTTTAATAATATTTTTATTATTTTTCGAATTTTTAATTATTTTATAAAATTTTCTATATTTTTTTCTCTTCCTCCCTTGCCCCCCCCCCCCTCACCGGCGGCGGTGGCATGCTAGCTTCGACAAGGCTTTCCGGCCACTGTGCGATGGTCATGAAGCCTTCACCGGCAGGCAACGAGGGTTGCGGCCCTTGTCAGATCGGCCATCCTCGCCAGCGGCCTTGCCCAAATCTGGGCGAGGCCAACCTTGCCAAGGCTTGGTTGTGGATGAAGGCACCCTCTCCCGTGGTTGGTGAGGCCATGGTGACCTTCGCCCAAGCCTGCCATGGCCTCACTAGTCGCGAGCGAAGCCACCTTTGCCCACGGCCAAGCCATGGCAAGGCTGGCCTTGCTTAGATCTGAGCAAAGCCATCTCGCCATGGCCCCCAGGCCTCTCTTAGGTTTGGGCAAGGCAGCTTCACCCAGATTTGGGTGAGGCCAGCCTTGCCGCGGTCCCCAGGCCTCCCCTAGGTTTGGGCGAGGTTGTTGGCGAGGGTTGTTGGGGCCGCGACCCTTGTCGCAACCCCCAGGTTTGGGCGAGGCCGTCGGTGAGGGTGGCTGGTCTGACGGGGGTTGCAACCCTTGTGCGGTGGGTGGGGTAAGCCTCATCGGAGCTAGCTAGCCACTGTCGCCGGCGGGCGGGGGGAGGGGCAAGGGAGGAAGAGAAAAAAAAAAAAAAGAAAAAAAGAAAAATTTAAAAAATAATTAAAAAATTCAAAAAATAATTAAAATATTTATTAAAATATTGTCATCGGCGCTACGGCGGGTGTCCACATCGCTCCAGCCAACCAAATTTGATCGGATGGACTACATTGACACAGTCGCAAAAGGTTTAGGATTGAATCGGTAAAAAAAAAAAATTTAGGACTGAATTAACATAATTACAATAGGTTTAAGACTTTTTTGGCAATTCTCCTTGACTTGAAGGACCAAATAATAATAATAATAATAAAAACATAGAAAACTTACCCCTTTGTAAGGCTTGCCAATGCCTATACAGTGGCTTAGAAATATATTGAGACACGTTTCCATCCATAATGTCCGTCAAAATCCAAATAATATTTGGGTATTAATACAATATAAAAGAAAATTTCAGATTTTTTTTGGGATTTTTCTCTTATAAAAAGATTGGAGCAAAGGAGGATAATTTAAGGGAATATTATCCAATTAGTCTTAAAATTATTGTATGGATGCCAATTTAATCTTAACTGTTCTATTTCACCAATTTAACCCTAAACCTTTGGTCGAAACTCCAATATAGTCATATAGTCATTTCAGTAAGCTTTAATAAAAAATAGCTAACATAGTGACCAAGACATTGTTGGCCTTCCTATATGATACACTACCATGTCAGTGATTACTTGCAGAAGTTGGTTGAAAGGACTACATTATAGTTTTATATAAATATTTAGAACTAAATTAACAAAATTGTAAAGTTTAAAATCGAATTGACATATGTATATTAAATTTAAAAGTGACTAGACAATTTTACCTTGACATGAACCATATCAATGATGTCATGTTCTTGGTATCTGTCCACAAATCTACCCTGAATTCCACATCATGGTGGTCCTAGGGATGTTTGACATGACTTCAAAATAGACCAGCTCTCCCACCAACCTCTCTTATTATAATTGCCATTTACTGGAAAATAGATAGGACACCTCAAGGCCCCTGTCTGCCACAAGAGCCTTCTAGTCCGCCATGCAATGACAAACATTCTTAATTCATCCCCATTCCATCCCATCCCATCCCATCTCTCAATTAAAATGGAACTCCATAGTCTGCGCAAAAATGACTAGTTGTAATAAAGTTTTATCCAAAATTTATATTGGTCATAATTAATTTATAAATCTAAAAGATAATTCACACCCTGTAAGGTTTATAGATATTTACAAACTTACGGGATAATTACGAAGCCAAGGCTATAGTTAACGAACATCGTTTTGCATTTATGATGTGATAACGTATGCTACTAGGATTAGATTTTCGTAGCAATTGACCAAGAATGAGTGTAATCACAAGCATCAAGAATCGATAATCAATCGATTTATCGATTACAAGAGAAATTACTACTTTGAAGGCGGATTACTTTTTCTTAAGAGATGTTACTACTTCGAAGGTATATCATTCATTTTGAGGATTGTGGCTAGAAGCAATTTACTGCCTAAGAGAGATACTAATCTGTGAAGTTCTCCTATAGATAAAATTAGGAAAAATTATCAAAAATGTCCTACATTTATATCAGTTTAGTTCCAAATTTTTGAGTTTGGTCAATTCAGTCCTTAACTAATTGTATTTGTGTTAATTTAGTTCTAAATTTTCAGTTGTGCTAATTCAATTCTAAATCTTTTGATATTTTGCCAATTTAATCTTAAATTTTTTGAGAATTTGTTTATTTAGTCTTTCAAGCTAATTTTGGTTGAAAATTGCAGATGTGGTGATCTAGTTAGTGCCAATCGTCCTACATGGCATGGTTAGCATTGGCAAAAATGATTTCGGTAATTTTAAAAAAATTTCTGAATTATTTTTCCCGTTTTTCTTTCCTTTCTCCCCTCTCTCTCTCTCTCTCTCTCTCTCTCTCTCTCTCTCTCTCTCTCTCTCTCTCTCTCTCTCTCTCTCTCTCTTTTCTCACGTCTCTCATGAGACCAAAATCACATGGACATGGTTAATTAGAGAATTGAAATCTCGTAACCTCGCAAGATGAATCCTCTCGCGCTTCATTACTCGAGAGTGTCCTCACTGGTAATTATCATGTAAAATTATGATCTACCACTTGTCGAGTGCGGTGATTTGATTTCGAAAGAGTCTAAAATCACAAAAACATGGTCATTGGGTGCAAATTTTGTAGAGAGAGAGAGAGAGAGAGAGAGAGAGAGAGAGAGAGAGAGAGAGTGCGCGTGTGATGTAAGCCCACATGCATAGACATCCTTAGCTTACGTTCTTTGCTTCAATGACTTCGGATGGTATTGATGTCTTCGCTTCTCTCTTCTTTTTTGGGTTCTCTTCATGTAGGACAAGCTCAATCTCTTCACTCTTGAATATGTGGAAAAAAAAAAGAAAAGGAGGAAAATTTCCTGCAATTGTGCTCGACTGATGTTCCTATTTATCTGTCATTGTGCTCTCTTTACTGCTGTCTCCTTTGTCGTTACGTTTGACTGATGTTGAGTAGATCATGCTGAGGAACAATATTGGTGTTAAGACTCTCTCATTGTCTCCCTACTCTAATGAGGTTAGGACAAGAGAAAATTCGACTTTCGGGGGCTGTGCATATAGCTAAATGAGTGTCAAAAGCAAAGGGAGTTGTTTCTCTTGTCGAGTAGTCAATGAGTAGGATGCTTACCGATCGCTCTTCCCGTATAACAAACAATTTTTAACTGTTCTTTGCATCCTTTGCTGTAACAGTCAGAATTCGTTTAGGGAGCTCGATTGAAAATGAAAGAGAAAAGCCGCCTTTTTCCAAGTTTGATCGTCTGTAGTGACTATTACACTAGAGGAAAATCTAGAGAGCTCAATGTTTATGTGCATAAATCACGTAGAACACTCGTTAATTCCTCGTTGTGTCTTTTGTTTTTTCCTCTCTCTCTCTTTGACATGCTGTTCACTAATCCATTAAAATCTGCAATCTAAGATACGTATTTTGCATACCAGATGCCAATACCCAGAGCCATAGGGCATGGATTTCGAATGGTTTCTCTACTTAAACATACACGTCCGAGTCAAGTAAAAATGTCGTTTGCTAGGCCTTGATGCTCTAATCATGCAAGGGGAGAAGACAATGGGATACGAGGATCCTCCTTATCTATGTCGGCTGAGAGATCCAATCTGGTCCACTTTGTACGGAGGGTAATCACCAGGAGCGTGGCAGCTTGCGAGGCGACACCGCAGATTAGGCCTATCCACAAACCCTGTGCAAGAAACAGAACACAACATTGAGTTAATAAATCTTCAGTTTCAAAGCAGGACCATTCACTATTCAGAGGAGTGCCCATCGAAACGTTGCTTTCACCTTGACATGTAGCTTCGACTTGAACCCGAGAAGGACTGCGATCGGAACCCCAATACAGAAGTATGTCACCAAGTTGACGTACACGGCCAGATGCTGCCACCCGCATCCCCGAGCCACCCCTGACTCGACAGAAAGTTCGCTCTCCACAGTTAGTGACTAAAAGAGGATAGGACGCAAGTTGGAATGAGATTGGGATATGGCCTTCATTCACATTCTGCAAAACTGTACCTGATAAGACCCCTTGGACAGAGTCAAGCGTGATGGAGATGGCAAGCAGGGGCGTCATCGAGCCGAATTCTGCTATGATGGAGCTGCTGTCGCTGAACAGGCCTGCCCAAACGTTATGTCCAAAGGCTAAAGCCAGTACAAATGCTACCGCTAGCAAGATAGAGAGCTTAAGCGTCACAGACATTGCGTTCTTTGCTCGGTCAGCATTGCCGGCTCCCAACTCATTGGACACCCTTGTGCTGCACAAACCTTCCTCTTTTAGCATATTAATTAAAAATGAAACTAAAAAAACCAAGCCATCAGAGGAAGTAAGACGACAAAAAAGGCAACGAGTGTGCTTGCAAACCTTGCCGTAGCACTGAGTCCGTATGTAATCATGTAAGCAATGGCTTCTGTGTTCACACTAAAAATTTCAAAGCAAAGAACAGACATGAGAACAGAGATGAGAACAGAGAATGACAGTTTTATCCTTCTGCAACAAGAAATGCAGAATTATTACAAGATACACGACAGAGATACCTACCACATTGCAATCAAGGAAGTAGTTATTTCGGAGTTCTTCATAAGTCCTGCTAGAAAAACCAGAATCTCGAAGGCCCAATATTCCAAGCTGATGAGGACAGATGATCGGAGAAGAACATCAATTTGCATATTAAACATTTTCATCACAACATCATCAACTTGCCGAATATGTTTAGAACAAATCAGGATGATGAAATGAACAGTCACACTAATCATTCCACATGCTACTTCAGCAGAATATGAACCTGAAAATTAGATCTCAATGTGACAAACTATCGGAAGATTATCTACGAGAGAAAAGAGTTATGCTTTGACTTCTTTCTAGTTAATCAAATAATCATAGGCAGATAAGTCACTAGAAGGGTTAAGCATCAATGATAAGTACAACACGATGAATGACAGATAAGAATTCAGGAAGCTCACATACCAAACCATTGCAGCTGAGGGCAAGGCCAATCTCAAATTAATGAAGATGTAACTAAATGATTCGAACGAAATTCCTCTCCATGAATTCTTGCATCGCTTGGAACAAGCTACGTAAATGGCCAACCCAAGAACTGATAACCACAAAGAGATCGAAGCTGCCAGAGGAGCTCCCTCAAAACCAAGCGCTGTCCAATGGACCAAGGCATACGCAATGCCTATGTGAATAACAAACGGAACAACTGAGAGCGTTACCAGTGGTAATACAATACTTTGCGTCTGCAGGAACCTCAGGATATTCTGCAGAAACCCGTATGCGAAAATTCCCGGGATCAGGAATTTCATGTAGAGAGCTGCCATTTTCGCAATTTGTGAATCTTGATGAAGCAGGATCAATATAGGCTCGGTGAAGTACCAAAATATGGAGATTAGGGTGGAGAAGAACAATGATACGATGCAGGAAGCTTGCAGATGAATTCCCAATGTTTGATATAACTTCGCGCCAAATCCTTGTCCGCATAGAGTTTCAAGTGCTCCACTCGAGCCGGTCTAAGAAGACAAGAGAATGAAAAAGCTAAGCTGACACCAATTGCATGAAATGAGCAATCATGCATGTGGAGGAGTCATTACACAGTAAAACTCAGATTGATTCTTCGTCATGTCCATCGACAGAATAGAGTCATAAAACTTCCGTGTCATTGCAAAGTCTGTGCTGCCCTCTATTATTTCTAATGTGCAACTATCGAGCTATGAAATCTACTTTACCACACTGATATCATGGTTTCCGAATTCGAAATGTCAAGCTGGATTGATCTTTGGTATGTGATTACTGTCACGTGTTGACTCTCAATCTACGTCATGGTTACGCTTTGTTGGAGGAATCTAAAGCTGACGATAATATATCAAAACATTATTAATAACATTAATATCTGCTAAAATATATTTCTGGCGAAATGTGGAGGGTACACTTTGTGGTCTTGGGTGGTTGTAACAGCGGGGGCATGAGTAGCCATGACACAAATTCTCTTTCTGGAAAGATTTCTTAAAGGAAGTAAAAAACAGCTTGGATACTTCATTCATCAGACCACCGCGAAATAACATAAAAATCAAAGATTATAAGGAAAAAGAAACCAAAAGCTGACTAGGTATATGCACGAGCAACAATCACATGCCTGACTAATTCCCTCGTTCTGCAATAGTTTCCCTTCCTCATGTTATTCTGACTCTTGTTAAATTCTTCTTGCTCCAGTGAAAGTCGTGCAGATAGAGCGCGACAGTAAGATTCTTTCCCTATCTAAAGTGTCGTCACTTTTGTTATTTTCGCACCGCGCTCAAGTCCGCCCTATGCAGATCTATCTTAAAGAAATCTGAACTAAATGGCAGTCGGGCTACACTTAGTTCGAGCCGTATCGAGATATGGGTCGAGCGTTTTCGAGGGATGCCCCCTTTTCAAGTCCGGCCTCAATAGATCTTCCGGCCTAAATGATCGAATCTACTGCTGAGTTCCTGCCGACAGGATTCGAATGGTGATAATGAGAGAGGGAGGAAGCTATAGAAGCAAAATGGGACTCCAACGAAATATAATAATCGTTCATGTACTTGCACTCGACTCGATTGTCACGGAAGTCATGCATTTCCTATTTCAGTAACTAGAGTTAGCTACTACTGTATATGCAAATTAAAGAGCACAGAGAGAGCAGAAAATTGCCGTGGTGGGTGGTTACCATGAAGGCGAAGCCGGTGACGGTGGCCCAGGAGTTGGCGAGGGTGGCGCCGGCGAGCTCGAGCTCGCCGAGGTGGCCGGCGAACATGACGGAGGCCAAGGGGATCCCGTAGTAGGCAAGGCTGGTCAGGATCATGGGCATCGAGAACAGCACTTGCCTCTTGCCTTCTTCCACGTCCAACGCTCTTTGCCACCATGTGCGTCCCCTCGTGGTGGAGCGATCTTCTTCTTCCTGAAGAGCAGGTTGGAGCAGGGGCGAGGAACGATCTGAACTCATTTCTTTTCCTTTCGACGATGGCGAACGGCGAGCAGGATCAGTTCCTATGACCGGTTTTTGCTTCTACACTCTCCAGTTGAAAAGCTAAGAAAAGTGACCAAAGGAAACAGATCCAATCTCTTAATTTTACCGTACACCGTGGGGATATTTCAAATGTTGAATCAACGGATGAAACTGCTAGAGCAACTGATGGTTATCCTATCCCTTGCGTCGTGAATTTTAATGGAAAATAAATTAGAAACTGGTTTCTCGATGCACGGGCAAGCCGACTCTAGGACAGGAGAAATACGGTCGACTGATCCACATCTTTAAATGATTTCCGCTATCTTTTGATCGATATAAATGCTGCATTATACGGCCGTCCGTGAAATTAAAGAGAAGCTTGACCTCCCTTGTAAATTAAAGAGAAATTTCTCCATCACCTATTAATTGATACCTAGATAAGCAATAATCCCACAAATTTTTCAACTTTTTGCTTGTGCGATAATGACCTAAAAATATATCGCATCACGATTCTGCCGTTATGACCATTATATACATTTGCTAACATAATAGTCGTTGAGCTACTGTGAGAATAACAGTTCATTACAAGCCATAATTTTTTACATGAATAGACTCCATTATAATTTATAGTTATATGTTATTCAATTTTTTGTAGTATAGAAAAAATCATTATTCTCATATTAGATTAAAGATTATCATCTAATCATTCTTCCAATTAAAAATCCAACCTAACATTTGGAGGAGTCATGTATCACGGAAGAAAGTTTAATATTTTTTTTGTGGGAATTTTCTGCTAATTAAAAGATTGGACTAAGGGATGGCAATTTTAGGGGAATTTTACCCGATAAATCATAAAACTATTGTATGGATATCAATTTAGGCTCAAACTTTTCTATTTTGCTAATTTAGTCTTAAGCTTTGCGTGAAACTCCATTACAATCCTTCCATTCAACTTTTATCG
This sequence comes from Corymbia maculata, assembly GCA_014182735.1. NCBI lineage: Eukaryota > Viridiplantae > Streptophyta > Magnoliopsida > Myrtales > Myrtaceae > Corymbia > Corymbia maculata. The sequence continues at coordinate 8,284,128 of CM024687.1, read as the reverse complement.
AAAATCACTAACTTAGCGGTTCAATCATCATTGATCATCTTACACAACACGCCATGACATTAGTGATTTCTCATAAAAATTGATTGAAATGACCATATTGTAATTTCGCACACAAATTCATAACTAAATTAACAAAAATGAAAAATTTATAAATGAATTGGCGTCCTTACAATAATTTCATAAGTGAGGAAATAATCTTCCCTTTTCAAACTCGTGTCATGCCAATGATTGCCATTGTTCTTGGTATTCGTCCACAAGTCATATCCCAGATTCGACGTCAGGGTGGTCTCTTGAGGATGTCCGAAATGAACTCAAATTGACCAGCTGTCCTAGTCCTACCAACTCCTCTCACCTCGGTTGCCATTTACCTGGAAAAAGAATAGGTGCATTCTAGTGACTAGTCCCCCACGCAATGACAAACATTCTCAATTCATTCGCATTCTCGATTTTTTCGCAAATCAGGCTTGCAAAGGTGTGTGCTTTTGTGAAAATCAGGAGTGGAAAGAGCATCGTTGCCCTTCAAAGATTCACTAAAAGCCAATGACCAACGATAAAATCCATCCATTTTCGATTGCGACACAAGAAAATTTGCAATAAAAATGATATTGAAAATATCCAAAATTCTATTTGTTTCGCCGAAAATCAATGATTTGAAATATATTTTTCTAACTTTAATTATTGTTATCACTTACAAAAAATGAATCGATAATGAGAACATTTTCCTATTTTGATTTCATTGTTTGTTGCTTTGTCTAGTTCAATAATACCGCTTGCTACCTCTTTTCCCGAGGATATTAATGACTAAAATTTTAAAAAAATCTTTTTTTAATAAATGATTTTTCGTGAAACAAATAAAGCATAAATATAAGTGGGGTTTTTGCGAGAGACAAACGTCCGTACCATTATCCTTGGACGATTCTTGCAAAGCGGAAAATGGAATCATGAAGCCCGGCCCATCATCTCTCGGCCATAAAAAGGGAAAGACCGTTTCCAATCCCGTTCACAATGTTCCCCCGAGTTAACCGGGCTGGGCCTGGGTTCGCCAATGCAATGCTCGGCACCGTACGTGGAAATTGTCATGAGTTCATTTCCATCTTTTACTTGCTTTTCGGGCCACGTTACATAGTACAGAAGTGAAAGAAAATCCACCGTTGTCTTTTTATACGCATCCGACAAATGATTGTCAGACAAGATTTTGTGGATACCGTCGTGTTGGGAATTTTGTTTTGATCGGAAAGAAAAAAAAAAGAGCTTTCGCTAGCCTAACAATCTTAAGATTACTATAAGAGTAATAACTTATTATAAGTTATAAATTCTTGAAAAAATTATGCATCAAAATAATTTATAATAATTTATTATTTTAATATTTATGATTCATAATAAACTATTATTTTCACATAGATTAAAGACTATTATATAATAATTTCTTAAAAAAAAAAATTGCAATGGTATCAACATGCTTGATCTAAGTGGGCTAGGCCCCTTACAAAATAGTTCCCAAGTGATCATTGTTTGAAGCTGATCTTCAAATAATGATATCGCCCGTTTTGCATGAGCCAAAGATCCTAAAGAGAATAACATTGAGAGACTCTACAAGGTAGTGACCATTGACCATTTGAAAATAGGGGATAACGAGCCCTTGTCAGTATTCGTTTCTATCCCCTAATAATACACTCACTCTTCGATAGTTTGCAAGAAGCCGTACCCGTTCTAAACAATCTTCGCCTCGGTGATCATTGCTCGCCCTTGTCGTATCGAGCATGGATATCCACTGTCCAAGAACCACACAATTATTGAAGGAATCCTGTTGGGATACCACCTACAGGTACTCACTCAACCCGTTTCAGCTGGGCTTAAGCCATCGAAGGATTGCCCTGAGTGCCTGAGTGGCCACGAAAGGCAGCGATCCTCAGGAGACATGTCGTAATGAATGCCATCACGAGCTCCTCTCTCGTTCAATTCGAGGCAGCCAGGCCTGCCGTGTTTACACATCATGACATGAACTCTCCACAAGCTTTTTCGCATGGAGACGGGTCAATCCATCATATCAAATCATGCCAAAGGACCGAGGGCCGACGTAAAAAAAAGAAAACAAAAAGAAGAGGCCCGCGCTCGCGATTGAAGGCAAGGGGGGGACCAATTTCTGTGCGAGGACGTGCAATGCCGTTGTCTCCTTCGTCGGACTCAGAACTCGAAAGTGTCCTTTTTCTTTAGCACTTCGCCATGATGACAACACGTCTTCTTTTTCTGCTAAGCGGCCCAAAAAGGAGCCAGCTAACGCACTATATGGCCGACCAAAAAAAAAACACTATATAAGTATATAAGAAGTCGAAAAATAAATTATCGTAAATGGGTTTCTTTTTATCTGACGGGAAATGAATTTCAATAGGCAAAATGAGGAAGATATAATTTAGGTTCAGCATTTATGAGAGATTTATCAGATAAAGTAAGATTTATGATGATTTTTTTTTTCTAAATTGTCATTTTGAATGTCATTTGATAGATACACCTTTGTTATCCATCTCGGGTAGTGATTTTCTATTACAAATTTCTGGACAAATTTTGACGTTAAAGTTTACTTTTTATAACCACTCTCATCATATTCCTATTAAGAAAAGAAAAGAACTCATGAAAACCCATGCATCGTAAAAGAGAAGCGACAGGATGACAACTTAAGAAGGTCAAAATGTTTGCCCCTTTGTGCCTTAAATCTCTTATGGATTCAACATTTAAGTCAAACCTTTTCTTTCCATACACCCATTAAATTTCTACCGAAATAAATGGACCTACTCAATGACAATTACCGATATCATAGCCAACCTTCAAATTGCAACGAATCCAGTCTTTTCTCTCTTACCTTCGTTTCTTGAGTAATCTTAAAGTCCAATATTCACGAGTATCATAAAAGCCGTAAACAGTCTGATTTTCTATTGCTTTCCAACTCGTGTAAAAGTGTATGATTTCTCACTTTCGCATTGATTCGACCATTTTAACTTTCTATTGCTTTCCAACTTGTGTAAAAGTGCATGGTATCTCACTTTCGCATTTATTCGACCATTTTGACGATTACTTCCTCCCAAGTTTAACCTTCGACAAGTTCAGCTAATTGTAGCATGAAAAATGGAAGAACCGACTTTTCCTCGAACACACGAGTATGATTCTCTAATAACGTTATAATGTCCTTTTGTCTCTCCCTCGAGCTTTCGTACTTGGATGTTAAACCTTTCTGATGAACACGCGTAACTTCCTGTCCTGATGCAGAAGACATCAGCCGACGGTGTTAATGGCTATACGGATACGTACAAACACGCCCCACCTCGACCTGGCCACAACGGTAATATCTCTCCCAGCATTTATACAGACATCATCCTCCAGCACGGTTCTTGTCTGCTTTTCGAGCTCGAACTGAACCGTCCTCCTCCTCCTCCTCCTCCTCCTCCTTCCTTCCTTCCTTCTTCTCCACCCCTTCTCGATGAATCTTCCCGAATCCCCGACCTCCTTCTTCGTCGCCTGCATCGTCATCGTCTGCTGTTCCCTGTCGTCTCGGGTCCAAGCTCGCCAGTACGACGTCGGAGGCCGAGATGGATGGGTGGTTCATCCCGCGGAGGATTATGGCCACTGGGCTGGCCGGAACCGGTTCTTGATCAACGACACTCTCCGTAAGTCCTCCTCCCCCGCGGATCTCGTCTCGATACGAATGGAGGTGAATCGCGTCTCGTGTTTTACGTTCTTTTTTCTGGGTCTGTGTGTCTGTTCGCAGTTTTCAAGTACAAGAAAGGAGAGAACTCGGTGCTGCTGGTGAACAAGGACGGGTACGACAAGTGCGGCACCCAAAAGCCCATCAAGAAATGGGACGACGGCGACACCACCTTCCAGCTCGACCGGTCCGGACCTTTCTACTTCATCAGCGGCCAGGACGGCAACTGTCGGAACGGCCAGAAGCTGACCGTCGTCGTCCTCGCCTTCAGGCCTCGCCCTCTCCCTCTTCCCCCGCCTAAAGCTCTGCCTCCTCAGAGCTCTTCGCCGACTCCGGCGGCGGCTCCGGGTTCGAAACCGCCAGGGTCGAGTGCTCCAGCGACGTCTCCGGCGGCCTCCACATCACCAGCTACAACGCCTGCACATGCGCCGGCGATGGGACCGTCGTCTCTGTCGCCCTCTCCGGCCGCGGCTCCAGGTTCGAAACCGCCGGTGTCGAGTACTCCGACAATATCTCCGTCCATCTCCACATCGCCAGCTACAACTCCAACGCATGCGCCGGCAATGGGACCGTCATCTCACTTGCCGTCTCCGCCCATGGCTCCAGGTTCGCAACCCCCAGGGTCGAGTACTCCGGCAATATCTCCGTCCATCTCCACATCGCCAGCTACAACTCCCACACATGCGCCGGCAATGGGACCGTCGTTTCTGTCGCCATCTCCAACTGCGGCTCCAGGTTCGGAACCCCCAGGGTCTAGTACTCCGGCAATATCTCCGTCCATCTCCACATCGCCAGCTACAACTCCAACACATGCACCGGCGATGGGACCATCGTCTCTAACGCCGTCTCCGACCGCCGGATCGCCGTCATCTGCTCCACCGGCAACAGCTCCAGCATCAGGTCCAACCGCACCCGGGGCGCCAGCAGCGTCGCCAATGGTTCCGTCCTCCGCTTCACCACCTCCAGGAGGGTCAGCTCAGTCGTCTCCACCTGTAGGGACGCCGATGCCGGCGAACTTGACCTCGCCTCCTCCGTCGACCAACTCAGCTGCACCAGTGGTGAATCCTCTCAGTACGTGGGCATCGGCGTTGGCATTCTTGATGATGGTGGCAGGGCAAATTTAATGGAGATTCTAGGACGAAGCACAGTGCAGTATTTGGATATAAATAAATACATATCTTCAGACATTAAAAAAGAAGAAGAACAAAACCGGGATGAAATTTGATCTGTGTTTACGTTGGTTTTTGTTTTGATCCGACGTTGGATTCATTTGTTCGAGGGTAGATGTTTATGAAAAATTTTCACAGGTAGTACATGTGAATTTCACTGTTTTGTGATCTTAATTAGATGGATGTATGGAAATTTAAAATAAAGGAAGAAAGGACCCTTCATTGTGGTTGTTGTTGATCGTATACGGGAGCATGAATTTTCTTTCTTATCGTCTTATTTATTTTTTTATAAAATTTTTGAGACGTGGATTGATAGAAACGTTCTCCATAAGCGGTCTTATTGCATTATGTAATTTATCATTAGTAAATTGTAGGAAGTTTTGCTTCGGCCAGAAAAGAAATAAATAAACTTCTCATCTAAATATTTATACATTTTTTATTCAAAAGTTTATTCAGCTGCCAAATTGACAAAAAGTACAAATTTCATTAGCTCTGACTAGGTAGCTAAGTTCGGTTCTGTCATGTGTTTTTTCTTTCATGTATAGTTGTTTTCCCTTACTTAGGTTCAACAACAATTCATTAATGAATTACTGCAGGCGCATCGTGTAGGGTGCCTTTTATATGTTGCTTTAAAGAAACACCAACCCGTCCTAAATCCCAAAAATAAAAAGTAATAAGTAAATAAATAAAATAGAGATGCCTTAATCATGTAAAAGAAGTGCAGCTTATCTTCATAGCTTCTCGTGGCAAATAAATAAATAGCTTATGTCCTAACTCCTTACTAGTAACTATCAGTGAAATAAACCTATGAGAGCATGCGGGGATGGACCAAAGAGGTTGGTGTGGGTTAGGATTAATCTACCGTATATTTCATTCATGGTTTATAATTAAACTATTTAAGCATGAGTTTGTCTCACATAAAAGGAATGATATGCATAATACTTTCTTAAAATGGTCACTTGTAAAATTAAATAGACAAAAAAATATTTTCATCATCTATGAATATGTTGAGACATAAATTGTTGATAATAGTGAAAATATTTTTCATTGAATAATTATTTCAAATGATATAAACAATAATCTTTAAGAAAATATTATCCAAATCGTAATTTTTATGAAATGAACGGACCTTAATCTTGATTATAATTGTACCTAGTGCATTACAATTTCTAGAAGCGAATTTTCGGATGAACTTTTGTTGTGATGAGCAGGCCAATTTCCTGGTCCATTGTTATCGCGCGAGTTCTCCTTGTCCACATTTTGCTTGAAAATCAGAAAATTGACAGGGCTTCAAAGAGTGCATCAATTACAAAACAACTCGAAATTTTAATACATTTGATGATTGAAATCAAGGTTCAGAAATTTAACTACACAATCTATTAAATTTCAGTGATCACGGACGAAATTTATCCATTAACCTTAAGTCTCATTCCTTGGAATTTTCATGTAAATCAGTGTATCCTCCACTAAATCAAGATTTTCCGGCAAACTCCTTGACTCGTTCTCTTCATCTTAAAACTCCATGGTCCGTACTAAAAGCATACATTTGTAAGCTTTACAATCTCTCTTCGTATATATACATACACTCGGGATGAGCTATTTGCGCCAAAAATCAATCTAAATGAAGATCATGCTATCTTTTATTACATCAAAGTAAGTTTCGTGAACTCATACTAACATAACACTAAGTTTCATAATGAGTGTAATGTTACATTATTTGAGCAAACTTGGTTTGTGGTCGGTTTGTTTGGGTTTTCAAAACATATAAAAATAACAAATTAAAAAAAAAAAAAAGGGGATAGGAAACTTTCTTTGGAAATTTGGCCTATCGAAAGTGCCTAGTCTAGCCATTCGCATCCCCAATATATTAATAAAGAAGTCATGGATGGGACCTATCAGTAAGCCAAATTGGCCTCCCAGAATGTTCTCTGGACCATGTCCTAATTAATGTCTGATTGCACTAACTTGACAATCGTCATCTCTTGCTCCTGTTCCTTGACCTTGATTGGCCACCAGCAATGACGGGTCCTGAATTTTGAATTCACACATCGAATTCAAGACAAGATGAAAGGGAGTGGATGCATGGAAAGAGAGAGTGAGAAGAAATCTCACGAGTTTTGCTCAGCCAAGAAAAGATGGGGTTTTTAAGGAGATGGCCTCTGCCACATGTAACTTCCACGCGCTGAAGTCGACAGGGCAATGGTCAGGACAGGAGCACGTCTTACTCGGTACAGTTTTGAACTTTCTCTCTTCGCAGATTCACATTTGCATCATCGATAAGTTTATATGGCGACTGCCGACCTACGTATACCAAACAAGACTCTCAAAGATACACAGAAATGGAAATTATGGTGATTGATAACAAGATCTTCCGCGTTCGAATTAAGCATTGGACCACTCCCTTAATGATTGTTCTTCGATATCTAAAGAATCGTCTTGCCTTATCACGTCCGCATCAAAAACAGTGTTTTTGCTTGGCGTATTATCGACGGGATCAAATGATCTGCTCGACTAATCCACTTCTATCTGAATAATAATTCAAGAAAGATTGAAGTTGGGGTTTCAATTCAACATGAGAAGCCATGTGTGTGGATATGAACACCCATCAGATCAGATGAAGACATCGACATGGATGCTTCACCATAACTTGCCAGCTGCACCTGTCAGTCTCATGGACGAGAAAAGGGCCACTTCGACAGCGACGAGTAATTGACCATTCTTTGAGAATCCGTACTCGGGTCTTTTTGCCTGATATTCACGTAATCTCTTATGGCTGGGTAATTTCCAAATTCCAATTTATTGTAGAGAAATTTTTCGTGGGTTCCGCTTAATTTCATCAACTCTTTTTTGTCCATGTAATTTTAGCTTACTGTGTCCTGTAGATTTCGTTGGCTCTCTTGATAATGTCGGCACATTGTTGCTGGATTTCCTTGTCCTCCTTTGCTTTCGTGTAACGTTGGACGTGGTCGGTTGTGGCGGGATGGGCTCCCACAATTCAATGCTACCTGTCGGCAAGAAGATATGAAGTTGATGTGTTCTTTTGTTTTTACGTTTCATCTGTCGACACATGTCCAAAGCTAGCCGGAATGCTTGACGATTGTTTTGTTCAATTTCTTTCCTTTTCTTTTGGCACCTAAAACTCGGTATTGAAAAAATTGAGGGCGCCAGTCATCTTGTGCAGCTAAAATTGTTAATAAGCCATGTAATAATGCTTTCAGACCAACCCAAAAACTTTAGGGAATAGCCCTTGAAGCCAACCATGAAAACCCATTGCATACTACTTGCATTAGTCAATTTCTTTTCCTGAAAACGCTAGAGCGATTCGGTTTGATTAATCCGTGTTCATAAGCCCACCATTGGCGGCATGATTAGAAACTATCCAATGGCTCTTAGGACCATGGTGGCTCTCCTCCTATTAGCTTTGGTCGTGGTGGCAGAGTTCACGGCATATGGAATATCTTTGAGGGGCCTCGGAAGCAGTAGATCTTATGGCGGCAGCCGTGTGGGAGATCTTTTATTGATGTAGATGGAGAAGGAATGATGAACTCGGAGGCGACCCTAGAGCACTGACCCAAGCTCGGTGTATGCTTGGTAGAAACTCCGTTTCATGGGGCCATGGCCAATCCATACAGCCGTGGATGCGGCGTCATCACCCAGTACAAGCGGTTCAGGGACTAATGGCACCATGGCCATGATTTCAAGAAAAGATGGAAGTTCATGTGATGCAGTCTTGAAGGGAGATTATGGTGCAAAACTCTTTGGTGAACCTTTCCCTGAGAAATATGCGACATTCTGGGTTTAGCCATTACGTCCTTCCCAGTTTTCTTATTTCAGTTCTAAAGGCAAACAGAGAAAAATGAAGACATCAACATTCAGCTCAAGCAAACCTTCTCTCTGACTTTCACCCTTAAAAGAACAATCTGATCATGAGTTCGTATTGAACAGGACATATGACACGATCTCTTCTTCATCTCTTATTGACATGCAGCGAAACCATCCTAAAAGAGAATCGAACACAGATCAGAATTCAGACATGTTGATTAGCAAGGCTGCAACTTAGAATGCCATTACATTGAGCATATTCAACTGTCATCCATTCAAACTTGTGACCATGCGCAATTGGCCAAATAAAAGAAGGAAAGAATGAGTGAAGCTGCAAGAAAACCATGCAGAAGTTGAAAAAGGAAAATTGCTTTTGCAGAATACCATCAGTCCAATCAAAAGCTGCCCATCAACAATTAAATTTTGGGAAATGTCAAATGGCTGAAACAAGGTTCTTTGTCAAAAGAACCACCATCTCCGTTGTCGTGGCTTTATCTGCAACAAATGTTCAAATGCAAAGTCAAGTCAGAGTCAGACAAGTCCACACTCTAAAACATGTCGAGAGAGAGAGAGAGAGAGAGAGAACCTTCTGAGCCTGTGCTTTTGATTGTAATACAATAGGCTGAGAAAGGACACTGTTATCAATGTCTTGAATGTAAGGGCGCACCTTCTCCTCCAACATCTCATTCAGCTACAAATCAGAATAAATCATTCTGTGTGAATCCAATCGACACCGTGGTGGTAAGAGCACAACACAAATTTTTTATCAAATGAGAATAGAGCATTCCCCAAAGGTGTAACTTGGGAACGGATGAGCTTGTGGCAAATCCAATTTGAGAAATTAATAGCATCTTCCCATCAGCTTGAAGTCAAACTCATGAAGTCGCTAAACAGTCAAAAGACCCAGAAATAATAGTCAAGTCAACAAACCTTTTCCTGACGCCATTTAGCTTGCCATTGTGCATCCAAGATTCTATCAGCAATCTCTCTTTGGGCATTGAGTAGTACAGTCATCTCATAATATTTATCGGGGTTTTTTAGATCCTCTTCATTCCAAGACGAAGAATTGAGTGGAAGTTCTAGCTCCTGCCACACACATAATTTGATTAACAGAAGGGATATTAGATCAGTTAATTTATACTAAGAAGAGGGATGCAATCCAACAGAGAGTAATACACCAGATGGAAGAAGTATGCAATCCAACAAATCAGGAAATTTCTACAAATTTATTACAGGAACCATTAGATACTCACACCCCAATTTTGAGGCCTTGGAGGAGGATCGAGTTTCATCACTTCTGCTTCCAGAGCATTCTTAGCTTTGTAGTAAGGAATATTCTTCACAACAACAGGATCATTGCATGCACGGACTGGATCTATAGAAATTAAAGCCTGCAATAAAGCAGAGCATCTTGATTTCAGTAAAATACATGGTCATTCTTCCAAACTTTTACAAGTTTACGTAATCATCACTATTTAATAATATGGTTTTGAGAGATGGAAGAACTACAAGGCATCTAAAAATGTTCATGCCAAAAAATTGATTAATCAAGAACCTAGTAGTGACATGTTCTCATTTTGTTCTCTTTGTCAGTAACATCACAAAGTGTTTTTGGGGTTTTGCATATATTGACTTATCCAACAAATTATCCATAAATCACTTTCTTGAGGAAACAAGAAGAAGGTTCTAAACTTAAAAGGGAGAACCATATTTTTCTTGGCATACTCTATCGACAGACAAAAGGTTTTGGAGCTCTATAACAGACCTTTTGACAATCAAAAGTCACAGTTTGATACTAAGCCAGATACAGCAGCAGGTAAAGCAAACAACTAGCCAACGACCACAGTATGTTAGAATCCAACTAAATCCAACCAGGTGATCATTAGCATCATGGAAAAAAGCAAAATATGAATTATGGAGTGTAATCAGTTTTGAGCTGTAGAGTTTGCCATATGTAATGTGGTTGTCATTTCATCTTACCTCCTGCATATGCTCCCAGCCAGGTTTACGATTAGCTACCACATCTCGAATCTGATCATATCTCATGGATTCCTAAACCAAAAAAACAAGCAGTTCGTCAACGGTTATGTTAACTCATAGTACTTAGATATCCTCAGCCAGCAATAGGTAATTGGATTTCAGAACAAGGAATAACTTAAGCAAATCAAACAGAATAAGAACCTTGTATTGCCACCATAATTTCTGTTTGACTTCGTCATCATATTCAAATCCACCAACAATTTGAGGGAAGGTTATCAACCAGAATGTAGCAATGCTTGGGTCTTTCATGCTGTGGACTATGTGCTGCAGAGAAGGAGGCAAGGTTGTAAAAGGGAACTCACAACAGAACATGCCATTCTAGAATTACATATTTCATACCCATGTAAAAGACTGACAAACAAGTTCAAGAATCAAATTGCCAGCTAGTTTTTCTTTAATCTTTCCTCTGCTGGAAATGACTATTGTCGGGCTAAGTGTAGATGTGTATCCATCATAGAGATTATAATCTAAAGCAGCAAGCATGTTGCAGTTCAACTCACAATCAACACAAATTAAGCAACATTAACCCTAAAGTTGGGCTTCAACTATAGAGGACCACCCAGAATTAACTATTTGAGAGAAAGTTCCTGCATTCTTTTAGCACATTCATCCTGCAGAAACCTCCACTTCCAGTCATCATGAGGGGACAGGTGTTGCCTGCTAGCAGAGAGAAATTTACCCGTATATGACCTTTATCTTTGTTAGAGGAAAGACATACGCATCAAAACTGGATGAACATCACTCCAAAGTACTGTGACACAAAGTGCTAGAGGATCACTCATAAAGGAACTGCAACTAAAATTTGTCAAACTAAAAAGATAGGGTCTATACCGAACATCTCATCCTAATATGCACATTTTCACCAAATTATACTAAAAGCAAGCGAGAAATGAGCAACAACTGCAGCCTGAAGCAAATAAATAAGCTCAGTATTTTCCTATTTAAACCATGTCTTACCATAAGAAAGGTGTCTTTTCTGAGAAACGACATGTGCATAAATTTATAACAGCTTGCATAGAAATTCTTGTGCAATGAGGACAGATATCACTATATGAGAGTGAAGAATCTGAAAAGGGAGGAAAACAATAAGTGTATACAAACCTCATAGGGGTAGTCCATTTTTCTCATGACATTATACGCTATCCATGGAGGCTCCATAATCTATGGAAACAAAAGATTATGAACATAAGCATTACAGAACAACTCCCTCTAAAGATTTGCGCAAGAGTAATGGATTTGAAATACAACTCACATCATCTGCAGAAATTCTAACTTGTAGTTTGTGTTTGCATTCTGGGCAGCCCATGACTCCCTGCAACATGTGGAAACAAAGAAATGATGCTTTGACAGAGTTGTCTCAGTTAATATGATTGCAAGGCTGACATATCTTGCACACTTCACCATTTCCTTGCTAGCACTCTATCTGAAAGGAAAATTTGAGGTGATTCCTTCAAATTTAAGACCTTAGCTCACATAGTTTGGTTCTTTTATTAAGAATGATGTACTTCTGATTATAGAGTATCATAGCCAGATGTAAGTACATCTAGATATAGGAGACATTTAACCTTATATCTATATAAAAATGATCAACAATTCTTTGCTTTTTAACTATAAGTAGTAGGTAAATGACACCCACCGTTCCATCGCAAGTTGGGCAATCTTTAGATGGCAAAGGTGAATGAAGATCAACAGATAAAGGAAGGTGAACGAGTTCAGCACGATTATCAACGATGGCGTCAGCTATGCATTCAGCTGTTGCTTTCTCTCCACTGAATGAGAATTCAAGTTTATAGTTATAAGGGGAAGGAAGAGAAATATTGAACATCCAAAGTGCCAGATCAATAATAAAAAGGAGCTTTGATCATACTAGGACCAACATGCTCATACAGTTGGCGCACAGAGAATAAAAAAAGGATGCACTTGCAAAGTACTTTTTTAACAGGAAAATTGGAATCATATACCTTAGGGCTAGCAATAATCAGACAAGCAAAACAAAGATCACGCAAGTTGAACCAGAAAACATCTGATCACAAAAAAGAGACATCATCAGCACACAAATTTTCTTGATATTATAGGAACAGTGACATTATTATTATTTTTTCTTCATGGTATGTGATCCCTGCCAAACTTCATTATATGGTAGAGTGGTACTACCATCTTCTAAGCACAGATTTGCAAGTTCTAAGCCTGACCAATAGATCCCAGGGCAGTTAGATGCAGCATATTTTCTAGAGATAACTAAATACTCTCTCCATATATATCCAGTTTCAGAAGATAGGTAAATTCTAGAAATGGTCCTCAGTTAAAGCATAAAATATATATTAAGCGCACACTCTTGCATGATACAGGAACTTGTTATCATAATGCCCACATCAGGCAGGTAAAATATCATACAAAATGCCACTACCAGACTCTCAGTAATAAACTTTAATGTGAAAAGAATAATGGGCAAGAATGCAACAAAATTGCTCAAAAAAAAAAAAAAAAACTTGTCGGAGAATAAACAATAAGAGTGTGATGCATGGTCATGGTCATGAGAGGTCAGTATTTTCCAGTAATTTGACTAACTTATAACCAGCAATTACAGTGTCATCATTTCACTGTGATGAAAGGGAATGCAGTCAATTGTCAAAAGACATAAGGCTTGCCACTTATAGAGTGAAATTAAGCCCATATATACCTCTTCAATCTGTAGTTATTCACTTGATAGTGCACTTTTCCTGATCCTTTGCACATGGCACACCTCAGTGCCTGCCATCCATTACAGGTTCTGCAATTCCTGCATGTATCAGAAATCCAGTCCAGGAGAAACAATTGCAGTTAGCTACCAAAGAAGACAACAGCACAATAAGTGTCCAAAATAATAACTTCAGCTATGAGGAGAAGAAGCCACTTCATAGAGCAGATCATTCAATCAGCATTTGTATGAAAAGCACCAAGAGAGTAAGAAAAAAATCATCCATATTTAAGACTCAAAAGAGATAAAGGTTCATATCACATGATTCCCATGCCAAACATCTCTTCATGCTCAAACAATGTTTAATTCCTAAATCAAGCAAATGTGGAGCTCAGTCTGTTTTCTCAAAACGTGGGTCAGAACATCTTAGGGGCAAGCTGCCACTGGGAAAAATTTTGATTTAATTTCAAATATTAACTGAGAAGTAAACGACAATCTCCAGAACCCAGTATGATGTGAAAATAAGAAAGAATGTAAAATCAAGAAAGGCCACCACAAGAAATCAGAAAGCACCTCTGACATATCACCTTCTTTCCAAGTTCCAACGCGATATCATACGTCCCAAGAGTGGCAACAGCCTGCTCATGTATAAACAACAGCATTGACATGTAAGGTTCAAGTGGTGCAAGTTAAATCCCGTGCAAGCAAGAAAGGTATGATTACATAGTGGACTAGTTCAATCACTTAGAAAGAATTGCGTCCAACATATATGATCCTATAGCATGAAGACCGAAAAAAGCAGAAAAGCAGACATAATTGTACAAACACCAATTTCCAAACCCACAATGGTATTATTGACCAGCCTCCAGGCAAGACCAAAATGAGAACCATTACATAGCAAGAAGCATAAAGAGCTCCGATGAATAAACATTGGAACAACCCATTAAGCAACAAATAATTCAGGCAGCAAACTCAAATCCACTCCTGTTCTATCGTTAAATTTCGACTCACATGCTGACACCATACATTGCCAACCTACTTCGCAAGTGACTAACCATCACAGGAATCCAATACGAGTTCAGTGGACAGAAAGCACACAAAAAAATGAAAATTTATCTAAAGATTACCCTAAGAAAAACAATCGAAATTCCTGAAAATTATTTTCTCTATGCTCTCATATCATCACCTAAGACATAACTAACGCTCCAGACCTCAGAAGGACCTAAAAAGCGGCCTTTCCAGACAATCAATTCAACCATAAAGAAAACTTGAACACGACAGGCACAATTAGTTCGAGTACGGAGGAGAAACTCACGAAAATGGAGGCGTAGGAGAGCTTGCTGATGAACTCGGGGACGCCGAAGCCGCGAGGAGCGGAGCCGGCGATGTCGAAGGCGAGAGTGAAGGGAGAGAGGACAATCTTGATTGGGAGCTCGCAGATGTCGATCAGCTGCTGGCCATAGCGAGTGGTGAAGGTCTTGTACTGAGCGTCCGCGAACTGCTTCACGCTCTTGATCAGACGGTCCGGCCCTCTCGACATGGGAGAGGATTGAGAGGGAGCGAAGGGTCTGAGCTCAGGGGATACCGGCGGTGAGCCGTGCGGGGAGAGGAGGGAAGAAGATAGAACGGGTTTATCCTCAAATCCTTATCCTCAAATCCTCAAATTGCTCGTAAACCTCAGTTCTCGCGACCAAACGAGTTCTATCTTTAATTTTTACGTTAATGTTCGATTACTCTATATGTACATACTTCCAATATTCGATTTATTTTAGATTAATATCATAAAAATCTGAAATTATACCTAGCGTGACATAAATAGCCTAAATATTTAGGATTAATATCGTGAAAGACCATTTGATGAATTTATCGTAAATTAATTTTTTGGCTACCAAGAAACCCAAATTGATATATTTATGACAAAATTTACCTAACCAAAAATCCAAATCTGGTACATTTGTCACAAATTTATCCTCTGTTAGTTTTTATTAAATTATATTAATACCATGAAATGCCTCAAATCATTACACATGTAATACACAAATGGTAAAACATCATATTGGTATATCTATTAATTGCATTAATTATCATATATTATCTAATTTAGCAATATAATGGAAACTAATAAAAGGTAAATTTATTATGGCGCTTGAGGTTTTTTGTAGTTAAAAAATTAGTTTGAGTTTTTCATAGTATTAACTCCACTAAAAATCCAAATACCCCAAACTATTTTTGTGTGATCAAAAACCTTAAACTTCTACTAATGTGGCAAATATACCATATAAGGAATTGAAATAGAAGGCGCATATATCACACATGAATAAGTTTTGATTTTTTCATGACATAAAAAAGAAGTTTGTAATAATTATATCATAATGATCAAGTTTAAGGCTTTTTGTAACAAAAGGAATTGATTTATTTATATTACAGTGAATATAATTTGAAGTTTTTTTTTCGTATTAATGCATCCTGATACTTGTTTGTTACCATAATTTTTAGGCTAGGCATTGCGAACATATATAAATGATATTTTTTTTTGGTGAGGATGAGCTCAATATTGAGTTAAGAGTTCTTGATTGTATTTATGCATATGATTATAATAACGTTGTTGTTCTTAAAAAATAAATATTGTTATGAAATACATATATGAATATTCATTGTATTCATGTACTTATTATGGTACATTTGTATCATACATTTTGAGTACATCTCCCTATCTAATACATATATTATCGGATACATTTGATATTCTATCCAATACATATATTATTAAATACATTGATATAAATAAGAGCACAAATAGTAAGAAATAAAGAGTTTTTCTACTTCTAGCTTTTCTCTATTATCTTTTGTGTTATTTGCTTTCTCTACTTAATCTCCCTCTATTCTCTCTATTATATATTTGCAACGCAATATTTTACAACACGTTATCAGCACGAAAATCTACTAACTGAGTAAGTAATTTTGCAAGGTAAGTGTTTTCTATTGTTGGTTTCAACAATAGTTATGGCAGTAGAATTGATTTCAATGACGTGAGATTCATCACGTTTGCCCATATTTTTCAAAGATGCTTTATATAGATCAACAAATTGCTTTGGCGTACAACAAGTACGTGATCATTGCCCAGTCATATTACAACGATGACAAATACTTTCATTAGCCACATTCTTTTGCTTCTTTTCTTTATCATAATTTGGGCTAAAGTTAGATTTTCTAGGGCAGTTGGTAGATGTTCATGCACTTATCATATCTTATTTAAATTCTTGTTCACCTAGCCGTCACGTTTTAGGAAATAATAAAGCCAGAGTATTTTAAAAGGCAACGAAAAATTTAGAAAAATAACAGAATTATATGAGGGTTAATCCGGAAAGGTTGAAAACTCAAGACATTTAAATGTTTATTTTGCCCGAAATTTTATTTGGGGGTGATTGCCCTCCCACCTCAACATATAAATCCATCACGCCAAGGTTCCTGTCAATTATCAGAAGCACAATTGTTAACAAGTTAAATAATTATTATTAGTAGTAGTTGTATTTGTTGACAGAAAAAAAAAACAACCTTCAATTATTCTCAAACCCGTAATTATCTATTTTTATTTATTTTTAGTTTATATTTAATGCATTGCGAAGATGAATTGCTTGGACTACCGAATGGCTGGGATGAATGAGGGTTGAAGGATGGATTCTTAGAAGACAGAGAAAGAAGCTTAAGACACAAGTTAGATGATGCAGTTGAAGATGCCAGTGATGAGGAGGAGTTTGATCACGTCCCCAAGGCACAGAATGAAGAAAGTACGTCTTCTGAGAATGGGAAGCGTAAAAGGAAAAGGAAACTATCATTGCTAAAGAGAGCTAAAGAGGCAATGATGGAGGAGTATTATAAGTTAGATTATGAGGATACTATTGGAGATTTGAAGACAAGGTTTAAGTATGCAAAGTTAAAACCGAACAGATATGATTGAGCACTCCAGAAATTCTAATGGTGGATGACAGAGAATTAAATCACTATGTTTTCTTCAAGAAGCTTGCTCCTTGCAGGAGGGAAATATTGGAAGGTACCCAACAATCAGAGGCACCGACTTAAACTGGAGACAAAGGAGCTTCTTGAAGAAGGAAAGCTGAAGTCTGATAAGAAAAAGAGGCGTAAAGATTATTCTAACGCATCAGCTGCTGAAAAGGGTTCCTTGAAATATGGAAAATCACTGCAAGTTGAATTACATGAAGATTCACTGTCTAAGAATGCAAGGAGAAGGCGACACTTAGCTGAGGTTAAGTTATCAAACTCGAGGCTTATAGCTTATGGGAAGATAACCCCCAAGTCGAAGCGTAAAACCAGGCACTAGAATCCCAATGTTACTAGCACCGAACCAAGGCAGGAGGACTCTGGTCTTAGAGCTGTCTATATAATGTATTGATCTGAGACCCGTTCTATGGGAGCTTCAGACATAAGGATGTAAATGTTGCATCTTGAGGAAGTTGCTGAAATTTTTGTGAGGTATCTGAATTCCTTCTTTTTCAGAGCAACTTACTTAGAAATTGGAAAAGTCATTCAGGGGTGATTGGCTCTAAAATGAGCGTATTTATTATGTGGGTATAAGAGCATTGTCAACAATCTGACATCCTGTCATGTATGCATTTCAGATGTCACTTCTGGAACAAATTTGATTCGCGGCACTTCATTAGTACAAGCCCAGAAAACAAACTGAACATTTATGCCGTGCCTGAACACAATCAATAATAGCCAATTTGTTTCCGAAATGAGGGACTAGGTTGGGGCCCTGCGATCCTAGATGTGCTCTGCAATGCGGGCATTTGTCTAATTGTGTCGTAAAGAGCAAATGGTCTGGCATTGTTATTTGGATTGGGCATGTAAAAGTGGTCACTTCGCTAGCAAATGATCCTGGCTTAGAAAAGTGTCAGAAAATAAGCCGTCAATTAGTTTAGTGGCTATCAGCTTCATATCTATTATTCTCCTACTTTTTTAGATTTAGGCATCAAATGCAAAGCTTCTCAATCAGTTTCTGGGGTTGCCCTGTTGCTGTTACATGAATATGCTTGAATACATGACGACTGAAGTAGCAACAAGTGATCTATGTCCTATGTATATTAGATAATTATCCTTTGGTGTTCCGTTGATGTTTCAAGCTATATTAACTTAATTTTACTGGATCAAGGGTCCCTTTAAGTCAATATCAGGTACATAGTAATTACCAATGGAAGATTTAATTTTTTTTCCCCAAGTGTGGGAGCAGGGAAAGATCATCCTTGAATCTGTTGACAACCGTGACGGTCATCAGTCCCACCCTTTACACTTTCTGGACTGCAAGGAGAAGCCACAACCTCAGCTTCCTCGAGCTCCTCTTGCTCAGTGCTATTCTTGTGCTTATGGTCTTTGCTTTTATGCAGGCATGACGCCATATAGAAAGGCGCATTTCATTGTTTTGGATCACCTTGTATTTGTGTTTTCAAACATGAAGAGAGTGAGATGAGAAGCCTGCTATGATGGTATCACTATTATTTCGATGACACTATCTCTGTCACATGCCAGCATCTCGAGAAGATCAGCTTCCATTTTTCCAGGGGTCCCTAGCAGTTGCAGTTTATTAACGTGTAAACCTTTTTCACTCCATACCCCCAATGCATCATGTATGTTCTCCTTTATAAACATATTTGTTCTATACATCTTGCTGTAATTGATGGCATTTTGGATTGGATGTAGTTACTGTTCCCTCTTGGTAGGATCTCATCATGTTGTGCAGGTGCATCATATACGACATGGACAACCTTATCAAGCGCTTCTCCTACTTTAAAAACATATGGGCCTCTATGTTGCTGTATTTGGATATAATCAACCTCTTCCTGTCCTTGCCCAAGATTGTCCGAGCTTCGTAGAGCTGATGAGTCTTCCACTAACTGCTCCGGTTCCTCTCTTTAACCTAGTGAACATCAAATGTACAGCGGCCCATATTCTTTGTCAAAACTTATCCGTAGCAACCATGTCAACCAATCTGCACATCTTCCTCACTTTGTACTTTTGATTCTTTAGCTACTAGTTTATATTTGTAGAACATCATCTGTTGAGTTCTCTGTTATTAGACCTATGGCCTGCATAACTCAAGATCTGGAAACAGGATCTCTGTTTCAGTCCTTGTCCTTGTATTTGTCTCTTGTTATTCCATAGTAAAGAAGCAATCTATAGATAGATGCACAATCCGGCAGAACTTAAGGTGT
Source organism: Corymbia maculata (assembly GCA_014182735.1). Lineage (NCBI taxonomy): Eukaryota > Viridiplantae > Streptophyta > Magnoliopsida > Myrtales > Myrtaceae > Corymbia > Corymbia maculata. The sequence continues at coordinate 8,264,496 of CM024687.1, read as the reverse complement.
AAATATGTTGATTTTAATTCGATTAAGTTGTGAAATTTGAGGAATGATATTTTCCGTGTATTTAATATGTGAAATCAATACGACATCTCAACCGTATTAATCGACTCACGTCAACAATAGATCTCTATATTTCGTGATCCATTAGGCTGTGTTTGTTTTGCCCAGGGGACCATTCAACCTAATCAATCCTTCCTCCCTCCTTCCTCCATAAAAAGTCCATGCACTTTCGTCTCATCACTTTCTCATCTCTTTCATCGCCCCCTTTTTGGTCGCATGTTCGTACAGGGGACCATCATAAATCCCCATCCATTACATACGTGGCAAAATAAAACCCATATGTAATTCTTTTGGTCCTCAATTATTACAAGGGCTGACGTCATATAATTAATTTGATTCAACCACTAAAAAGAAAGTTCGATAACATAACTTATTTATCGACATTGACAAAAAAATATCATGATAATGATCGTTTGTATCATTTCGAATAATTAAGCAATGAAATGCCAATAACAATTATTTCTAGACAACTTTGTGGATAAAATTTTGTTTTTCCTGATTTATTTTTGTAAGCAAAATATATGGTTATTTTTTTAAAATATTTTATAAATTATTCATATTTCACAAAATAAACAAAATATAAATGAAAACACTATATTATTAATAGGCAGCGTAATTAAATTTATGAGGCAAGTAGTCCTTGTCCTTCCAAAAAGTCAATACTATATGCAAATCAATTACAAATTACAATGTTTTCTGTAAAGTTATCATTATCATCACAATCTTATAATTTATATTGTTGGAAATGATTTTCTTAGTGTTTGTACTTTTAAATTTATTTTCATTTAATTTCTTTTTCAAAATCAACGAAGAACCTTCATTAATTTTTATTGATTCACATCAATTCATCAATATTTTAAAAGGTATGTTGTCGACTTTTTATTGAAATTATTATATGCTTCGGCTTTTTCCCACAGAAATCTCCATTTTTTGAGTCGATAAATGAACCGGTCCGCTCGGCCCAACCAAACCGGGCCCGTTCGCTCGGCTTCATCTTCCTCGCCACTCTTCCTCCTCCCTGGAGCCCGGAGCTTCAGTGGCGACACCAGCGTACGGCAATGGCGTATTTTAACTATTGATAAAAGCGCCACTGAACGAACGATCGAAACATCCTCAGTTTCATCCTAACACGCCCTCCCTCCCTCTGTCTCTCTTTGTCTCTCTCTCGTCTCTCTGTCTCTCTCTAGAGAACGGCAATGGCGAGTTCACCGGTGGTGGCGCTGAACGGAGCGATGGCCGGACGAGCGTCTCGGGGCTACCTGGAGAGGAAAGCGCCGGTGAAGACCAGGATTCTGACGTCGAAGCTCTGCCGCCGGTTCTGCGCCCTCGGATGGGCGTCGAGCACAGGTGGAAGCATCGCCGTTGAGGCTCGCTGCGACTCCATTCCGAGGTCGAACCGCCTCACCGCCGTGGGACGTCGTTCTGGTGATTTTCCCTAATCTGCTGGTTCAGATTACTTCCCCTAGTATTTCGTTCCGTACCCGCTTTTAGTTTCTTCACTTTCGCTGCTGATTAAGTTTGGTGACTAGTGATTGTCGTTGGAGTGGAGAGCGGAGTCGTTTGTGGTGCGAATTTTTATTTAGTATACTCAATGTGACCAAGGATGGTTAGGAGGATTTGATGTCGATGGAAGCTTGAAGCGAGTGAACAGAATGCGTCTAAGTGAAGGAATGGTTGCAATCCTAGACGTGTGGTGAATCGAAATCTGAGACCTTTGGTTCAGATACATGTTAGAAGTTGAGCACGCGGTTATTCGTTGTCAATGGTTGGAGTGCTTGCTGTAACTATTGAAACTTAATTTGGTCTCTATGCTTGTTTTGATTCGGTTTGTGAGCTTGGAATGAATGAGATGTGGGTTCATGCATTCTTGCGTTACAGTTCGGTTTGCTTATCTGTATTTCCTCAGATGATTGGAAGGAGAGAGTAGTACCAGAGTACATGTATGGATTGTCTACTAATGGATCCATCCTGCCTTTGCGGTCTCCCAAGTCGTACTCTAGTGAAACTCCCAGGTGTACGAGTTGCCTTGCTTTTTCCACAAAGGTAGTTATCATGCGAAATTTCTGAGACCAAGAGATGGATATCACTTCCATTCTTGTTATAATTTGGAGCTGAGAATTTGTTCTTTTGCATCTCAAGGTCATTATCCTCGCTTATGAGAAAATAGGAATGCTTTGGGACTTTTGTTAAATCAGTGCTCAACTATTATCTCACAGTGTTTACTGGCATTTGAAAGATCTTAGTTTCCTCTTGAAATGTTAATCCACCTCTGAGCATTTACGAGAGCAAAAAATTTTCTCCATTTCTCAATTTCTTGCTTTTATCTGTAATGAAAAAAGGCCTTTGCTGTTTTCTCTTAGCATTTAGCTGGGATCCAACAATTGATTCTAAGGCTTCCATGCTATACAATCATTGTACCATCTGCAGGAATAGAATACTTTTCTGCTTTTCCAATCATGCCTGCTAAATTAGTTCCGCTACCTCTCTTTTGTGTTGTTTGTTTGTACATATCTTTGCAGGAGTGTCACACATGAAATGAATTGAAAATATTAATTAATTCGTGAGCAAGGGAGAAGAAGATTTTATATATTCCTCCAGTTGTCGTGTTTTCTCATCCATTGACTTGCCTGTAAAGCTAGTGAAACTTTGTCTTACTTCAATTCCATAGCTTATGTCTTCAGGCCGAGGGGTACCGTTTCCTCTTTAATGATGCTCTTGAGCTTCATCATCTGGGCCTGAATAATTTGATATCAAACAATGGTCCACAGCAGACTGGCAAAGGAGCTGTAAGTTATGCAAACATAAGCACATATGTGAAGGCTGGTGCTCTTAATTCAGATAACCGCACTGAACCATTGCCAGTATGTCTTTCTTCTCTTTTATTAATTTGTTGGATTTTGCATCAAGTTGTAACTTCTTTCAGTGAAGATAATAATCATTTCTTTTCTAATTTGTAAAATTACATTAATGGCAATGTATCCTCACACCCTATTATAAGGAGGGATTGGCATGACTTGGTATGAGTTTTTGTTTCTGCAAATATCCTTTGATTGAGAAAATAGTAGAAAGAAGTTTACCAGCTCTCTTTGCTTGCAGCGCTGCGTTGTTCTAGACATTGAGGGGACCACCACGCCGATATCATTTGTGACTGATGTTCTGTTCCCATATGCTCGGGATAATGTTGGGAGACATTTGTCTGCAACCTTTGAAACTCCAGAGACTTGCGATGACATCAAGTTACTTCGTTCCCAGGTAAGATGCTCATTTCACAATTTTTGGTTTGTTTACATTATTTGTCTGCAAAATAGTTTCAACTCTTAGTCGATGCTTTACCTTTTCTGCCGCTCTGGGGAATTTTCTCTCCAATTTTGAAATGATGAATCCTGTGGATCATTCAGCAGTGGATAGTTTCTCATACCATTCTCAGTGATCTAGATGTGGGGGACAATTTTAAAGAATGGTTGATTAAAGCACTAGAGCCATATAAATTGGCATGAATGGTTCAGATATTGTATTTTGTTTTAGTTGCTCTGGCAATTGGGCTTTTCTCCCAGTTTCTGCGACAATCTTTTAGGATATTCTTCACTTGGATTATATGTGCTTCTGTAAACCTTGTTTATATCTTGCTTCTATCCGCCATTAAAATGGGTAATGCAATTTGCCTCTGCCTATCTTACTATGACCTCCGTGCCTGTGGAAGAACCTTGATCCTTGTCACGTAATTGTGCAGAGGAGAATAAACCTCTGTCAACTGACAGTAAAGAGCAGAGAGAATAGAAAGGAAAGAAAAGGAAAAACTCTATGCCAAAAAGTGGACATGAAGGAACTGTTTATAAGTTCGAGTGTGCAACTGTTTATAGAATGGCTCCTCATGTGAAGATCAGTAGGATGACAAATAGTTGAAGCATTCAAAGTCAATACATGTGGTTTCATAAAATATTGAAACCCGAGCATGCAAAGAAGGACAGCTCCTGAATGGGTGAAAGGAAGGTGTGAGAATCAAACTTGGGTCTCTGGCCTTGACTTGTGTTAGAGTTGTTAGTGCAACTTTTGTTATGCAAGGCTGAAACAGTTAGAGACTGGCGTGATATACACTTTACATCTTAATGGGTACAAATGGCCAGAGGCATCTGTGTTTAGATGTCCAGGAGATCATAAACCTGTGCTCCTCTCATCTTAGATAATGAATGACTATACCTACAATGAGTACATTATGCTACTTTCGCAGAGGGTATCCTTTCGCAGCATAAAAAGAAAACAAAGAAGGCCATTTAAAGTTTTGAATACATAAGAGTTGATGATGTTAGTATACAAATGTCAATTAACCACTCAAACAGCAATTTGGCAAGCATGTCTGTTACGACAGATGTTTTTGCTTCATGAAAAATCAGACTTAAGTGGAACTCAAACAATTACCATATCATTTGGCTGGTTAAATTATAGGGGTTTACAAGCCTGTGGCAGAAGTGCAGAAGTGTAACCTGAGATTGCAAGGAGAAGATTACTTATCCTTCTGAAATGATCTTTCGCCATTGGCCTTCCTCTGGAATAACCAATTAATTCTTGTCATCCATAGTATTTCAAACCAATAGAGGAACTGTTTTGCTGTTGAATAGTCCATTGGAACCTCAATATTTCTCTCTTTATTCCCAGATTCTTCTGTTTACCTCATAGGTCGAAGATGACTTAAAACAAGGTGTTCAAGGTGCTGTGCCCATTCCAGGTGATGAGGCAGGGAAGGAACAGGTCATAGCAGCTTTAGTTGCTAATGTGGAAGCTATGATAAAAGCTGATCGCAAGATCACCGCCTTAAAGCAATTGCAAGTAGGCATGACAAATTTCTAGACATGTGCTAAAGTGGAGGCAGGCCTAACTGGCCCTACATAGCTAACATTTTTCCATGCAGGGTCATATTTGGCAGACAGGCTTTGAGAACAATGAATTGGAGGGAGTGGTTTTCGAGGATGTACCAAAGGCTCTTACAAATTGGCACAGTTTGGGCATAAAGGTTTCTTTTTGGTTAACGAGTCAAATCTCTGTTTCTGTCTCTTTCTTGGAAAGCCCTTCCAAGAAAGAAAATCAGCGGTATTCCGTAGAAAATGCTCATCTGTTTGTTTGTCTTACTTTCATGGACACACTTAGTTTATGGGAGGTTATTTGGAAAGATAATGAGCCAAGAAAATAGAACATCTTAACTTTTAGTGTGGCTATGCTTCTTAAGTCAAATGGATAAAATTATTTCAGATCCATAGATCATATCAATGTTGTCATTAATGTTAGGATGGGCTTTTGCTTTATGTTCCCATGAATTTACTTTGTTGGCATATAGTTTCCTCTGCAAGCAGTTACATGTGAACTTATTTTCTAATTATATGCTCTACTGTGTGGCAAAGGTGTCGAAGAAGAAATTCTGTTATAGATGCTATAACCTGTCTATAGTCGGTGAGGTCTTGGGCAGAACTTGGTTTATACATATTATGCAAGCATATTGGCAGTACATTATAATTTGTGATGACTTCAGCAATGTCATACCAACTAATTAGCAGCTCTAATATAGTTTTTGAAAAATTATCAAGCTTCTCTCTCTCTCTCTCTCTGACACACCCATACCCACACATGCAGCACCCAAACCCACACCCACACATGTACACACAGTTGTTAGCTTGTGAACTTCATCGGGTATGTTATTTCTTTTGCAACAGGCTTATATATATTCCAGTGGCAGCAGGTTGGCACAAAGGCTTATATTTGGCAAAACAAATTATGGTGACTTAAGAAAGTACTTGTGTGGATTTTTTGACACCAATGTTGGGTAATCTTGTAGCTTGATCATTACTCTCTTTAACAGCTTTCAAGTATGCTATATATAAATTGGATTCTTTCTGTGCAGGAATAAGAAGGAAACACGAAGTTACATTGAGATCTCAGAGTCATTGGGAGTCGATAAGCCTTCAGATGTATTATTTCTTACGGATGTCTATCAAGAAGCTGTTGCTGCCAAGGATGCAGGTAATTAGCTGCATTTTTACTATCACCCTTTCCTGCAATGTCTGACAACACCATTTTGTATTTGCCTCCGATTGTCATCTCTTCTCTTTAGTGCTTGGGAATCAATCCTTGATGTTTTAATTAAGGCTCTCTTTTGGAAGAAAGGAGGAAAATGAGAGGAATGAAAGTGACTGTGCAAAATTGGAGAAATTTTAAGATTTTAAAGAGAAGAATATGACCTTGATTCCCAAACATCGCATAAGAGTTTCTAAGATGTCGAAAAGGTGAACATAGTCAAGGAAATTAAGTTAATCCTTCATGTTCTGCTTTTCAATGACTAGAACAGAGTCAAGCAATCAACTGTGTTGTATGGTTGATCTTTTGAAACCTTGTGATGACATGCGATTTCCAAATTAAAGTACAACTCCCAGTTGAACTCACTTAAGGAAGCTATTGTTAAAAAGTCCATCTGAAAAGCTTGTGCTAATGGGTTAGAGAGATCACATGAAAATAAAGAGTATTTTGGACCCATTGTCACTATGCACATTCGTGAAAAAATAGCACTGGCTCTGATACCTTGTTAGAAAATATAATTTAGAAGCTTAAGCTGATAGGTAGAGGAAGACTGCGCAAATGTATGGAGTATTTTGAACCCATTGTCAAGCGATGTGGGATAATACTTCAATAATTACATTTAGTAGGAAACAAGAAAGAACATCTCACTTCAAAGTGACTTTTGCTCCTCACATTCTTCTTTTATGGAAGATCTGGCCTTGACCTTCTAGGTTTGAAAAGGATCTTACTATCTGCATTTTTTCTTGTTTCCAATCACTTAAAGTACATGTTACCTTGTCTTTGTGAGGCTTCAATTGGTTTTCACCATCAGATATCTTGTCATTTTGAACACCAAGGAATTCATAAATGCACTTATAAAAACTATCAATCTGTTTCTGGAGATTTGAAGCATAACCTGGCAAAACCTTCACATTCTCACGGCATTCTGGTGCATGGTTAGCTGTATGTGCAGTCTGGTTTCCTTTAGGCATTCACTTAATTATCCACCCAAAAATGCTCTTGGACTTTGCTTTGATATATTTGCATTAGTCCCGGGTTGAATATATAACTATGATGAAATCTTTCCTGTTGCTGTTGGCATGTTCTTTCTCAATTGGTGATTCATCGACTGTAAATGCTGCTATAGGTTTGGAGGTGCTGATCTCAGTCCGTCCAGGAAATGGACCTCTCCCGGAAAATCATGGTTTCAAGACTATAAGTTCATTCTTGGAAATCTGATAGCACATGAGGAGTTGTAACTATATCACATGTTACATGAATTACTGGCGATTGTCAGTGCAAATATCTAAATAGATGAGAAAGCACATGATGAATTCTTCTCTGCTGGTGTCATTTTGTTTATCAGTATGTACAGGAGGCCATTTTTCAACAGAGGAAAATATATACATGTATAGGAGCCCGTGGGTGCTATGGAAGATTTGCTCTAATTATGTAGTTATTTCAAACGTACGGGTCCCTTGATAAGATGCTTATAACCTCCAAAATTACCGCAAGCAAACATGGACAGATCAAATGCAGGCGCCAATAAAATTTTAATTCTCTGGAAATACAAAAATAAACTAATCAAAGGAAACCTAACAGAGACTGGTTAAATGTGACTAACTTCAAGAGCTCTTTCCTACTGGCATTAGCCACATCTCTTGGAAAGAAAACAACATAGGGTACAAATTTCATTCATTTATATACAGATCTCAGCATTCGTTTCAGCAGTACAGATGTCAAAGGTCACATACATACATACATACACATGTCATCATCAGTTTACCGGGAAAACAGGAACGACACCTCGCACGAACAATTGAGTCATTTCCTAGAGAATGGGGCAGCGAGGAGGCTCCGTGCTCGCCAAACACAATCCATTTGCCTTATAATTTATGCCCTGTTACGAGATCCCAGCATCCCGTCTATGCGAATTTTTGCTGTCCCTTGAAGAGTGTTGACACCTCCATCGCATTGATTGGGTCTGTCCGTTGCTGAATTTGCAACGGATTTTTCCTCCTGTGCAGTGGCTCTGGACCGCTCTACAAAATGTCCCATGTGTCCACACTTTGAAAGTGGGCCAAGTCCTGTCCCGGAACCTTCCCGGCAAAGCCTTCATTGTACCGAACTGGGAAGCTGACCCGACCCATCATCGATCAGCCTCTGGACCACCGAATCCGATGCATATATGCTCACTCATTCACTCCCAGGCTCCCAGTTTCAGATATGACATTATCACCTTATCATGATTCATCATGTTTGAATTGAATTTTCAAACATGTCTCCAGACAAAAACCTCTTTATCCGGTTGACTTTCTCTCTGACACGCAGTAAAAGCTGAAAAAGAGGGAGCACGCCATATTTCTTTTCTTTTCCCTGCTTTTTACTTGGAATCTGCTGATCAGAGAGAGAGAGCGAGTGATATAGAGTAAATAGGGAGTCCTGTAGATCTCACCGGTCACTCACCCAATGATGCTTTTTTGGGTTCATCAAAGTACTGTGTCCGTCTGACAACTCACACATTCTTCCAAACTTTTCTAACGTCAACTTGACATATGCTTGGTGCCACTCAAGCACCAAGCACCAGTCGCATTCTTTCTATCAAAGGAAGACTCCACTGATTTCCCTATTCATTGCGAAAAAAGACTCTGCAAGAGAGAATTTCTTACCTCAGAGAGAGAGAGAGAGAGGGCTAGATGTTGAATTGTTTGTTGGTGCTATATGTGCTGCTCTGAAAGAAAAGTGGATCTTACAGACAAAACTCAGTGTGCAAATTAAGCAAACAGATGAAGTAGTGGGACATCTAACAACAGAAATTGGAGTGTCTATGAATAGTGAAAGAAAGACTCCCTTTTTTGCCATTTTTGCTGGGGAGCTTGACTTATTTGGAGTCAGGGTTAACGAAGTCTAAGCAAAAGATATTAACTCTCAATAAATAAAGATCCTCTTTTTTCTTCTTCTTTTTCCTTGGATAGCTTATAGAAGAGTGATCATCAAATTGTACCTACAATTGGAGCTTGACCTCCTCAACTCAACCACATGCGACTGAAAATCATGTTAGGACATATAATACACAAAGAGACCCTTCTCTGTCCCTCCCCCTCCCTCCCTCTTCATGAGGAGGCCCCGGAGACGCGCGGCGAGGTCACCGGGAACAGCGGCAAGAGCTGCGGCTCGGCATCCCTCGGTGTGTTCATCGGCGATGGATGCAAGTAGAAGCCCTTCTCAGCTATGGCCCTCTCCTCCTCAGAAGAATTCCCTAGAGAAGGCGACGACCTGTTGAAAGGGTCTTCATTGAGCGGAGTGACCGGGCTCAGCGCGAGCCGGGGGAAGTCGAGCATGCTCGGCGACAAGATCTCTGGCTTTCTTGGAGAGAAGCCAGAATTGGGAGCAAAACCCGGGATCAAAGTGTTGATCATGAGGCTGTTCTTAAGGCTGTTCCTCCTCTCATAGAGCTTGAACCCTTGTTTCTTGGGAGGAATTGCGCTCTTGGAATTGTTAGGCGGGAACGATGGCGGATCTTGAGGAGTAGAAGTGCTGGCGCTCGGCTGCTTCGAGGCTTGCTTGTTCACGGTCTCAGATGAGCCGGTGAGCATTTGGACCACTTGCTTGAAGTTGGTGGTGTCGGCTTGGACAAAGGTGGTCGGGTAAGGGTTGGTCTCAGATCTGGTGATGGTCTTCGGGGTGAGCGGGTGGGGCGTTGTGGGAATCTCCGCCGCGCCTCCATTGTTGCTCATTGGATGATCACCGCAGGCGCCGTTCTTGTGGCCATTGACGATGCAGCTTGAGGAGGAGCTCATGGGCGGGTGTGGGCTTTCTCTCTCCTGCTGTCTAAGGGCAGCCTCCATTGATGGGGGTAGAGAGAGAAGGGACTGGAGTGGAAGAGAGAGACAGAGAGACAGAGACAGAGACAGAGAACTTGGAGTTTGGGTGGAGAAGAAGAGGTGGGATGAGTGAAAAACAAGGGCCTTCTTTTGTTTTTTGTTGAACGATGATGTGGGGAGAAGAGAGAGGAGGGGTTGCTTATTTGCATTGTCTTGTTTTGTCCTAGCCACTTTCCATCGCAAAGACTTTTTCTTTTTCTTTTTTAAATAGTGCGCGACATGTATTAAAAATAAATTCATTAGTTAAATAAAACAACGCCAGATTCCCCATTGAACGCTTAAAATAAGCCGATGATATCACATCATCTAGTGAATCAAATTTAAATTCACGGGTCTCGAAATATACTTTCTATTACATTGGACAAATTTTTCTTTTCACTCAAGCGTCTTCTCTCTCTCTTTTGAATTTCTTGCGGGTGTGGGGTAGGGGATTTGATGGGGAAGTGTGATAATGAAGGGATGGTGTTTTTTGGGGAGGTTTGAAAAGATGAAAGAGTATTGGTCGTGTTAGGAATTTAGGCTCAAGAGCATATGTGCCTCCATTATAGAAAAAGGCCTTTTTCCTCACCTCCTCTCTGGCTTTTTGCCAATTTGAATAAAGGCGATGTATTTTTATTTTATTATTCAGTGGGGGGTAAAGCAATCATTAATATAAAAATAAAAAAGAAATTATTCTAAAATGTTGGGGTTTGATTGGGGAGGCATTGACTCGATCACCCCCCAAAGATCCTAATGGACTTCTACTGTGCGAACGATGGTATTGGAGGTGCGATGCTGATGGCAACGTTTGATCAGAACTGCACCGTCGATTCTTGTCTGCCCTGGCAAGCGTGTCCCGGATCCTCAATCATTTGACAGCACCGCCCGTTGTTTAGGGCGACTTCTTGGTAAAGATTGTACATCGGAAGGCAAAGTTTCATTTCGAATTTGACAAAATAAAAAGTAAAAATGGGTCACTGTAGTTCTTGAGGAATAAAAGGAAAAAAAGAAAAGTGTGCTGCAAAATTCTTGGCCAATGAGCTAAGTATGAGTGTTGGCTTCTTTTCGTTAGCATGAATCGATCTGCACTAGTGGGAGGTGGGAAGCGTTCGAGTAGATATAACATTTCGGTAGCTCATGAGTTAGTCAAGAATCATCATAAGGCTGACGTATTTCCGAGATGCCTAATCAAAAGCTGACTTAAGTAAGCGGTTTGACTCCTCAAATTGGGATTTTCTCTTGGAAATTCTGCAATCTACCAGGGCTCCGGCCCGGTTTGTCGAATCGGGTCGAGCTTTGCATTGCAAATCCTAGCTTTCCCGTCGAAGTTAAATGGATCCTTGGAGAGTCTTTTTGACCTTGGTGCAAGGCGATAGGCGATCCTCTGCCTCCCTATCCTCTTGTAATTGCAACGGAGGTGTTGGTCCAGGAGTTTGAATGCTTGGGGAAATCAGTCGTCGTCCTTGTTGCTCCAAGATTCAACTCGACCATGTGTCTTTTGCCGATGATCTGATGTTGTCTTTCGACGGTGGATATGTCTTCAAGTTTTAAGGTTCTCTAGAAAAATATCTGGTCTTGAAGTGAATCCACACATCTGACATTCTTGTTTCTTGGCATATTGGATTTATATTTAGGGGCATACAATCAAACCGGTTCAACTCAGAAACCACACCACATCGCTCGAAAAACAAGTCTGGGAATCAATTCCCATTGGAACTGGTTTTGGAACCAATTGGAATCAATCCGGGAATAAGTTTTGCGTGAATACTCGACCAGGAATCATAGTGGACCGCCCTCTTGGGAACCAGTTTCAAAACTGGTTTTATAAGCTATAAAACCAAAGCCCTAATTTCTTTTTCACCTAAATTCTAACCTTAGCACTCTTTCATCCTTCATTCTTCCTTGGAACTCCTCATCAATCTTTCCTCTTGCCCTGAATTTTTATGGATGAATGGAGAATAGAGTTTTATAATTTATGTTTTATGCTTCATGTTTAAACTTTTCATTGTTTATAATTATACGTGACTATATATTCATCTTATGAATTGTTGTTTTTTATGAAATGAGTTTTCTATTGTTCATCTTTTAATTTGAATCATTTTATTACTCATAGTTTTATATGATTTTACTGTAAAAATGAAACAAAAAAAGGGAAAAAAATAAAACAGACTTTCAAGTAGACCCTAGAACTGTACTGAAAAAGCTGGGTAAGTTTCCAGACAAACAAGGTAAGTTTTTGGTTATAATATGGTAGGTTCCAAGATCTAACATTAGAATCTGCCCACCCTAGAACCAATCACTCCTAATATGTATGGGTTTCATTAGAGGCTTCATCTCCATGTTAGATATTAAGTGTTCCCCTCATCTCTCGGAGGTCAACAAACAAAGATTTCAACCATTGGTTGATCAAATTACTGCTAGATCCAATTGTTACTCTCTTTTTTGGGTTGAAATAAAATTACTTTTGCTTCTTGGAATAATACTTGAGAGGTATATAGAAAGCTTCCAAACCTAGCAAATCCCAAATAATTGGGGAACAAAGTAAATGCTAGAATTATGCCAGCAAATTGTAGTTAGTCAGGATTGTTGATTATATATAATCTTATTAATTCTGGTGTATTATCTTCATTCTCCCAAAGTAAATAACAAATTAAATTAAATTAAACAAAAAGGAATTATGGTGATTATGAGGTACCAACATCAAATAGATATCTCTACATAAAATATTTGAAAAATTGACTGAAACACAAAATTGTTTTAAATCTTTTGATTGTTAAATATGACACCTTGCAAAATAGCATCGAGGGTTTTTGGGATCAACCTCTATATGGCATCCCAAATCTACATCGAAATCCTATTCTCAGGTCCATTCGTTTCATGGAGAATTGTTTCTCAACTTTCGATGTTTCAACCATAGAAAATTAATCAATTTATGGAAAATGGGAATTTTTTTTTAGTCAGGGAAAATGGGAATTGAAAACAACAAGCTTAATGGGGATCAATGACTTTCCCTTCTGGAAAGAAAGAAATCACCTTCTCTAAACCATCAATTAAACGAAAATTAACAATTTTCTTTGAGAATGATTTTCATAAAAAATATTCTCTTTTAGAAACGCGCTCTTTATGTTACAAATTTATACGTACGATGACCCATTTAGTGATTACGTCACAATCCAAACTTTAGGAATCTCTCAGTACTTATCATGCAATTCATCGATGCCTGGTTGGGAGGTGCAAATAGTTTTGCAGCCCAAGTGGCTTATATTCTATACAAAGCCTAAGACCGTCCATCTTCTCCTTATTTTCCATCACTGAAGAGACCACTTAATCTATGTAGAGTTAATAACAAAAATAAGAATCTTAAAAGCGATGTGTTCGCATTAATTAAAAACCCCAATCCAGCCAAATAATAATATGCTGTTAAAGGCCTTGTCCAAGAATAAAGAATAAAGCTTACGAATTATTGTACCCTCGTCACCGAATATTATAATTTCAACGGTGTCATATCATCGCCTTTTAATTTGAGAGAATTCTTTATGAAAAACCATCTCATTATGCACATAGAGGTCGAACTAGCGGTCGCATCAATAGTTTAGGAACTCTCAATGTCGAATATATGCTTCTTTTCAAAATGTAATTCCACATCTGCAATTGGGTCGTCGATTCCATTTTATCGCAAAATTATTTTCTAAAAACGGGTTTAAAAGAGAAGAAAAAGGAGGAAAATAGAATAAAGTTCTCTCGTAAGGGGGGTGAGGGAGGAGATAGAGGGAAAGAGAGAGAATAGATTGTGGAAATATGCGGGGGACCAAGTGCCCATCGAACGCCATTGCGGCTCCAAAAGAGCTTCATAAGCGTAATGATTGATGTCACTGCATTTCGGAAGTGCAGAAGGCTCGCTGCAAAAACAAAACAAAAAAAAGAAAATAAATACTTGATACGAATCACCAATGGAATTACAGGTTTGCAGAGACCAAACAGACCAAACTGATGTGAAGCAAAAGAGGGAGGGGAGGGGGGAAGATATGATGCGAGGGAGAGATTAAAGTCGTTGATGGAATTGAATATGGATGGGGACCTCATGTGGAGCGAAAGGGACACGAGCGAATGAAGAGGAGGAAAACCAGAGAATGGGGATGAGGGGTGTGTGGAAAGTCTTGTCGGGTCTAGATAGCCATCAATGAGGCACATGACACACATGGCAGCACTCCTCCTCCTCCTCCTCCTCCTCCTCCTCCTCCTCCCATTGTTACTGCATGAAAGCGATGAGTTGGTCTTCCATCACTCGCTCTTTGGACTTTAATGCCTTCCCGGTCCGAAAGCTCATCGATGTCTTCTCCTCTCTTCTCTTCTCCCTTTTGCCTTTTTGACTTTTTTCCTTTCCTTTTTTTCCTTCAACACCCCATTTTTTTTTATGCATTGAGTTTTCTTCATACCTTAACTGATGCCATGCACAACGATAGACCTAGCACGACTTCAATGTGTCGAAAGGATGGGGCGGCGAAACCAGACGAGCCATTGGGTCCGGCGGCAGTGGAAATGTATGCACCACCGCCTTGATTTTAAAGATGGGTAAGTTGGCTAGCATTGACTTGCTCTCCTTCGTACTCACGCTTATGAAAGATATTTAAAAGTAATTGAAAGCTCCAATTTAAAATGCGTTTGTTTCACAGAATACTCAAGATCCTAAAAATATTTTCTAAAAAATTATCGATCTTAACACTTACACAAACGAGTGAATGAGAAATATCGTCATCAATTACGAAAATAGTTATTTATAAATGGTTGTAAATACCGAAAACATTTTCGGTTGATTAATTTTTCTAAGTGATACAATCAATTATTTTTCGAAAAATATTTTCCAAATCTTGAATTTTTCATGAAACAAACGCAACCTTGTATTCTTTCATTCACAGCTGTAATTTTAATAATAAAAATAATGCAGCTTATGTATCTTTGTATAGAGTACAAGACGGCACCGTTGTTCTCTTGCCATTATCGACTATTCAGCTACGGACGCCCCAAAGTTCAATTTTCCTTCTTCATCGAAAGATGGTCAAGGATAAATCAACAGACTAATCTGTCGTTCACATTATGCTTGTGCAGAGTAAATGCTAACTTTGTTTTTAGACGGCGAAACGCGTTGCATCCGGTAGGCGGTCATCTTGCCGCTATCGACGATTATGCACGCCTCGACTTTAAACCCTAATTTATAAAACGGCGACTTGAGTGGCACTTGGGTCACGACAAGACGGGAGATATTATTAAGATATTCCACCTTGTTGGACTTTGAGAACAAGAAGGTGGAGAGAAATTTCCTCCTTCGTCATTAACGTTGAAACATAAAGGAAAATGAGGGAGGGGGAGAAAAAAATATTTAAGAAAAGAAATCTCGTGGTCGGCACAAGAAATTTGTCTTTGGCCGGCGTGACTGAGCATGTGTTCTTAGGTCAGTTCTTGTTGCGTGATAGAATGGTTGGCCACCGATGTGTTCCGAGAATGATTCCTTACTTCGCAGCTTCTGCGTCCCTTGCTGACTCGGGACTTCGTTCTCAAATTTTCTAAACGAAATAACCGGGTCAAGTACTATTTTAACCCGTGACTTTACTACTCGGATCTTTTTACTGAAAGGCATCGATCTGAAAAAAAAAAAAAAAAAAAAAAAAAACCTAATCTGCAATCCCAATGGTTAACGATGCGCGTGAGTACGATGACATTGGACTACACAACTCTTTTATGCGGATCACTAATACCCATGTCTTTCTTAGTCGTTGTGTTGCGAAAAGTGATAGGGGATTTTAGTTTAGAAGCTGCCGAGCATTGCCAAGTGCGTGCATGCATCTGTTTCTCGAGGGTACAAATCCCCCTTGATTTAAAAAGGCGATAGATCGGCCCGATCCCGATTTACGACCCTATATAAGCAGTATTAACTTAGCTAGTTTCCCTCACATTTTAATTGAGTTGCTTGTTTACATGTGAAGTGGATGCAGTAACTCAGGTGTGCTAATTATAATTGGGGACACGTATTTTTCATTGGAAGATAAGTACATAAAGATTAGAGGGGTTTTTCTAAATTAGTAATATATTGTCTTTATTGTGAAAACAATGTGGCTCATTTAAAGAAAAGATTTCCTCCCAACTACGTTATAGTAACTATTATCATTATCATTATTAACTATTTGTGTGTGGAAATCAAAGCAATTTCATGGTGGTGGGTTTGAAGAGACGTTCATCGTTAGGTGATTTTCAACATTAGTAAGTGCTTTTGGTTGGACTTTTAGAACTAATCCAGTTGAGGAGCGAGACGATGCATGCTTTGCAGATTTATAGCAGTCAAAGCTGCATGGCCCTACACCAGAGACTTTCTTGAACTTAGATAAGGTGATATGCAAATGAGTCAAATTGTCCGGAGTAAACAACATGAATTGGTTCATTTAGTCTCGTCCGGAATTTGTTGAATCTGCAGCTTTCTTTTTCGTGCTGTGCGTACGCAATATTTTGAAGATCTCGATAATTTTTATTAAATGCACTCGACAGATGTCCATTTTTAGGAAAACCCGCCCTGAAGATAGCCTAAAGATCCAGGACATAAGAAACACCAACACTGATTAATGGGTACGGTAGTACCTCTCTCGATATGCCTTTGTCGCACGTCGTTTTTGAGTATCGATCCTCCCGTTTTTCAGGTACATTATTTTATGTTTACCTCATCATTTTGTGACGCGGAACCCATCATTTTCTTTTGTTTATCTCTTAATAATTAGCGAAAGAACCCCAACACTATTGCCCAATGAGCGAGCAGCATGTAGGCATTAAAATAAAGTTGGTAGTGAGTAGAGGGCAGGTATTGAGTAAAATTTGTTAATTATATTGACTACAAAGTTGTTTTGTTTGACCGTCTACTGGTAGGAGGATGTTACTTTCGGAAAATGACAACAGTTTCACTTACCTAATTCGAGCAACTTCGTCTGCAGATTTATCTGTAGGGACAGGGAGAGAGCAGCAAATTCTTAGTCAATGGATACTCCAACGAAAGGCACACTTCAAGGTAATGTATGTCGTCAGTTTGTATGTTTTACGTCAAGAGACGCTGAAAATAAATTCGTGCAGAGATTGCAAAAGTTAAAAAAAAAAAAAGTTTAGTGGTTACAAACAGGTTTCGACATAGGTATTCAAGCGAGCCATGGATTAATTATGCTCGTTTCAAAAGTTTCGGATGCCTGTTGAGATAGAGTAGAGGCATACTTACTTACAAACCAGGACATAAAAATTTAGGTCAATCTTTATATTAGCATACTGAGATGTGCAAGCGAGAGCTGTGGCCATAATCAAAGGGGAAATCAATAGGCACTGAGGGTTCCCTCCTGCTCAGGGCGGAGCAAAAGTTGAAAAAAAGAACTTTTAATGCTTCAAGAAGATGTGGGAATTAATTTTTCTTCAGAAAGAACCGAAAATTAAGTTGACTAGAGGTCCCTGGGATTGAGGGACATCGAACTCCAGTCCAGGGAGCTGGTAATAAGATAACATGAAACGGGACCACTCGCAAGCTCCAACCATGTTCCAAGGTTCATGAATGGTGTGTCCAGATGTGTTGCTGACATACTACAGCTGTCCTGCTTTATATCTTATTGCGCTCCTTTTCGTATTCTTGCATATAATAAAGCCCCACAAGGTCATACGATAGTATTTCCCGAGTAACATCTGGGGAAATATCAAGTGATTCTTGATTAGGGTTTCTCTTTTCTTGTCTTTTCTTTTTCACTCTAGTGATTAAGTAGTACCGCTTCACCTTTCCGCATACTGGTTCTCCTGCTTTTCCAGACATGATTATCTCGAGCAAATGACCCCCTTTTTCTTTGCTCAAAAAGAAGATGGGCAAGCAAGTCAAAGACGATTTGACGGTGTTTATTATTGGGTTCCTTGAATCAGAAGAAAAAGAGGGTTTCTCTCTCAAGCAAAGAAAGCCATGCAAATAAATGCATGTGGCTTGGGATGAGTACTATCGGAGAGAAATTCATCTCCATTGGAAAAGTAGTAGTGTTCAGACTAAGCCGATGATTTCATATGATTTGGTCGTGTTGAAAATGAAGGTACCTCATACGCCACATGAACATCGTGTTCATTTGAACCCCAGAGAATAAGTTCAAATTGAATTTGCCACCTCTCATTTATGGTAAGTTTTTCTCTTTCCCTCTCAGTTTTGTCTAGAAGTAGTCATCCCAAGATATTTCCAATGATGGGGAGAGGTCAAACATTTGAAGCCTTGGGTTTCACGATAAGGGGAAAAAATGACCTCCATGAGAAGGATATGAATCCTCTATAGAATTCGGTATTTCTATTGATGTCTCAACAAATCTCAACTGTTAATATATCATAAAAATTTCCCATTTATTTTTATTCATATGAATAAATATATTATTGAATTTTTCAAAATTATCCTTATTCATATGGGTAAATGGTGAGGCTGAACGGGGGCATCGAAAGGAGACACAAACGGCCACTAGACCTTTGTCTTGTTTTGGGGGGAAAGTATCTATTTCTTCCCCAAATATCAAGAAGAATAAAAAGAGAAATGGCTTGGCGGTGTAAAAGGGGCTAAGCCCACCTACTCGGCCCAATATTACATTTGTGTAAAACTAGGAGAGGCTAGAAATGGGCCAGGCCTCCCAATTATCAAGGGCCGTCTTGGTTACTTGTGTTTGTAGGGACTTGACTCGAAATCTAATCGAGTTTATGGGTGAAATACTCGAGTCATTTGAATTAATTAAATAAACATAATTTTGAATTTTCTTATAGCTTAATCAATTGTGTCTTGATTGTAGGATTTTAATGGTTCAATTCAAATTTTCAAGAAACCCGAACATTTTGGTGTGCATTATCTTTGAACCAAACCACGATCCAAACCAAATTACCTGAACCAAAAAACCAGTTCAATTCCTTTTTTTTTTTTTTTTTATAATATTAAGAAAAGGTTTAGCAGAAAAGGAGAGAGATTGTGTAAATTGTAATATTAAGAAGAGGGTGGTTTTCAGTTCAACCGAACAGGAATGGATTATATTTTCATTATCCAAACTAAACCAAAACCAAACTAAAAATGCCCAAAACTCCGGTTTAGTATGACACCCCTAGTTTTTAGGTTGTCCAATTTCTTCTAATTTATTAGAATGACCGATTAAAAGAGCCACGACTAAGAGGATCAATACAATCTTTGAAGTCCCACATCGAGCTTGCATGGACAGGTCAAGTGACTTGTGATCATGATTCCACGATTCATATGATGGGTGTTCTTGAAACTAGCATGCTGGACTCTTTTAGCTCTACGACTATTTTCCATGCCTGAGTTGCCATACTTTAGCCTCATGAAAATTACCAATCATTTTCATTTTAAGAAATATAATTTCAGCTCACGTATTCCTAGAATTTTCGACATGATGCAAAAAAATTTTGCCCAAATGATAATAGCTCCATTGTAATTTTCTCAAATCTCCTGCACTAAGTTTTATCAGGTATACTAAGCTTAGTCAGCTCATAATTGCTGGAATCAATCAAGCTAAACAACACTTCATCACAACCCTCTTCACTTAACGAGCATTGGATCTTGTATCGCTTGATGAACTTACACCGAAGCTCTCGGACATGTGGGGTACTTAATCAAAGACTTTAACTCCTCATTCACGTCTTTGTCTGGCGAGTGTCTCTCGTCTCTCTCGCATCTCCCAAAGCGTTTTCACGTGCAACCAAAGCAACCTTTCACTTTGTCCCTTTATTGCATTGCCTACCATGACTTAAAGCCAACCTCTTTTGACGACCTGACCGCAGAGAAACATCGTCGGTGCTCCTTAGGAAAGATTGGCCATCACACTAGGGCGATTCCAGGATATGTGGAACACCGGAAATCAAGTCCATTTAGGTTGTCTAAAACAGCAAAAAGCCTTGTTTTCTTCGGATTCAATTTTAATAGACCTAAGTTTACAAGTCATGGACGTCACTTAGATTGATTTTATCTTTGCTTTTGATCTGCTAATGTCCTTTTCTTCCAACACACAAAATGTCCGAACACTAAGCAAGGTCGTGCAAGTCGACCGGTCGCTAAGACGTGTAGATATTGATACATTGCGTGCATCTCTTAGATAAACTTGAAGACTAGTGCATATCTACATATCTATTCACAATTTCTTAGATAGAAAGGTGATCATTTTGTTAGAGATTACCGTGTTTGATTTTAGTGATAAAATGCAATAAATAATATTTTCAACTACTTGCTCTAGAACCTAAAAATTTACAAATTTTCAAAAGATAATGGAAAAATTATGTTCGACTCTACGGAAGGACATACACATATTATGAAAGTTTCAGGCACTTAAAATTAATTAAAAAATTCAAAATGCTCGCGTCTCAATATTTGGAAAAAAAAATAATGAAATAAAAACCACTCCAAACACACTCAAAAGAGGAACAATGCGAATCTGCTTTCCCATCTATGCTGTTAGCAATTTAGCATCAATGATAACCATGACAAGTT
This sequence comes from Corymbia maculata, assembly GCA_014182735.1. Lineage (NCBI taxonomy): Eukaryota > Viridiplantae > Streptophyta > Magnoliopsida > Myrtales > Myrtaceae > Corymbia > Corymbia maculata. The sequence goes on along the minus strand of CM024687.1, from coordinate 8,244,012 downwards.
TATTCCTTACGCATTTTACATATTTAGATACTTGGGTTTCATTTTTGGATAGACGAGTAATTAATGGAATTACAATTCTAGAATAAAAAAAAAAATTAATTTGCTTTTGAAATTTCCGAGCTTTAGCTCCCTTGCTGACTCCATATGTCTCACTCATGTGGTACCAAAGCATGCACATGAAGAGTAAATGCATACAAAGTTTTAGGACCTGGCAAAAATTAATGACTTCCTCAAAGACCTAAGCATTTGTTTCTCCTCTTTCTTTTAATATTTTTACACCATACTAATTTCATTTCTCGTAAATTTTATGAAAAATAAATGATTTAAAATATATTTTCTTAACAATGATTGTGCATATTACTTGAAATGATTAGTTAATGAAAATCATTATCATTATTTGACTCCAATTTATGTTCGAATATTCTCATGAACGATGACGGAATTTTCGTTTATTTTTTTCAAGAGCCTATAAGTGATCATTTTTAGGAAATGTTTTTCCAAATAATTTATTTTTTGTGCAACAAATGAAGTCATAAATTGTAAAGATGAAAAAAGAACGTGATATAGAACTGCATTATTCGACATTTTCGGCAGAGCAAATTCTTCTTCCAGATTTGGTATGGTGTCTTGAGAAACCAAGGCTAGAATTTTTCAAAGAGCAAATTAGATCCAAAGACAGTTGGATCTTCTGACTTTGCTCTTTTTTCGTGAACCGACAAAATTAGGGCATTCATGGCACATGTAGTGAATGATACAGCAATGCTTACACGAAACCAGGAAGCAAGAATAGAATATATCTATATAGGTTGTTATTGAGTCAACACGCTTTATGCAGGATCGGAAATTAATGAAATTAGGACCTTGGATCTGAGTCAACTCGCTTAATTCCATAAAGATCTGCGCGGTCCAAAATTGTTAATCCATTTTATTTTGAAAACCTTGGATCCACCGAAGCGGCTGGGACCCATGTGGATTCAGTCAATGCTATTTAGGGCTATTTGATTCTAATCCATCATATTATATATGTCCAATTGTGCCCAAGAGATAAAAGTGCATTGGAGAAAGAAAAGGGCGCTTGGCAAATTCAACACATTTGCCGCCGGGAAAGAAGATCCCCCACACGTGTCGCCGGCACGTGTCGCTCCCAAGGTCAAGCAAGAGGCAGAGGCCTAGTGCCGACTTAGTGGAGGAACTAAAGTATATGCTTTCATTTGGGTTTATTCACTCTTCATCTATGCACGTAAATCTAAATATGAAAACTAACAGCAATCATATGCAAGAGTAAAGAATCACTGGCATATTATTGATTTGGCATAAGATCTGTTCGACCCACTCTTTTCCACTCCATGTGTATTCCTAGTGAATTAAGAAAAGTCCGCATGTATAACATCAATAATTCAAAATATCAGCATGGGAAAAGTTGTGCTTCTTTTGTATATTTCTGGTGTTTTCCAACACCATTGTAGAATCGAGGAATTCGTGGAGAATTACCTTCTTTCTGCAAAAGGGAATTTAGCGGCTGGATCAACCTTCAATCATAGATAATTCCTTATGGACCTTTTAGTTAATGGTATCTTGTTCTTTGTTGTGATGAAAGGCCATTTATGTTTTGCTATAGTTGCTTACTTTCAAACCATATTAAAATTTGTCTAAAGAAAGTGTTTTTTGACGTGTTCAATTTGAGTTTTTTCGACCCAAATGGAGGGAGAGCAGGCATCAGGAACTTGGGAGGATCAGATTAGGAATCACAAATAGTGCACTCCCCAGGACTACCAACTTCACAATATTGCATTCAAGAATGGTTCATCTCATCTACCCTGCGGAACTGTGGAATTGACTTGTGTTTTCAAATGTACATACAGTAGATTCTACACAACAATTTTTCATTGGCATTGCAGCGGTAAACTCACCAGGAATAAGTATGGAATAGTTGTTTTCATTTGAAAGAAGACGAGAAAATCCTTACCGCTGGATCTTACTCGGCATCTACAGGTCATGGTTGTGCTTGATTTGGTGCATTGAATTGCTGCATAATTCATGCAAATTGTCAGGCGTATATAATATGTAATGTGGACGAGAATCTAGAGCCCTCTTCAAGCTAATAAATCTTCTCGAAACTCAGTTCAACTTAACCAAATCTCAATTAATTAAAGTGAAAAAGAACTGTTTGATCACATTCCCTTCTCATGCTTCACCTAATATTTTATGAGGGAAGCTCACACTTTAAAGCATCCAAAAAATCCCTTAGCTCGCACTCTTGTAGGGGCACAGAAGCGAGAGAGAAATGGCTTCAGTTCTCATCAACCTCACTACCATTCTCTCTCTAACTCTCCATCTACTCCTCATCTTCTCCCAACCTCACGTCGCACTCTCGACCGATGCTACTGAGGATGACGATGGCTTCTACGTGCTAGACGAGCCACTGCCGAACCTCCGCTCCAGAAGCCGGTTCTTGGCGAGCGTCATCAAGAAAGGCACGCACTGCGACCCCGTCAATGACAACATCTGTAATGGGATCTCGGCGAACAACGGGACAAGCCTCCTGTATTGCTGCAAGACCCATTGCCGCAACGTTCTTGGGGACCGGAACAACTGTGGTGCCTGCGGCCAGAAGTGCAGTCTCGGAGAGCTGTGCTGCAACGGGACGTGCATCAACATCGCGTACAGCACCGATAACTGTGGCAAGTGCAACAACAAGTGCTTGCCAGGGCAGCAATGCCAATATGGGACGTGCGGCTACGCTTAACCGGGCCTTAGCTTTAAGCGACGGGACGTGATGGAGGTCGAGGTTTCGGAGATATATTTGAGCATGGAAAGTGTAGGCTTAGCCGCTTAGGTATGAATGAGAGGGTTTGATTAAGTACTTAGTCTGCATTTTTAAGAAGGTCCAGAGTCTGGGGTGTTTCATACATTGTCAAGAGTTCCATTACTTTCAGGAGAGGAAATCGAGACAGTTTACATTGTAATAATAATGATGAGATGAGTTTCATAAAGGTAAGTACATCTTGGGTGCCAGTGTGGTGCTCGGATTTTCCAGTTTAATTCATGCTCTCTCTCTCTCTCTCTCTCTCTCTTGTATAAGTCTCATTTTGCCATCTTGACCGGTTACAATAGCAAGTGAGAGAGGTGTAGCTGTTTGTCACTCTCATAATATATTTAAGAAAATTGAAAATTGACATTTAGGAAGAACCCAACATTTATTTTTTCTGTGATGTATGGAGGAATAACTCCACAAACATGTTATGTAGCTTCAAGGATATGTTAGGAAAATAACACATTGTGTGTGCAGTATGCATTGTACTTTATCTTCCAGATATATATTACAAGCAAAGGATTTTATTTGTGAGCAAAGCTGATTTTATAGCATTATTAAGGTTGAACCTAACAATACAGCAATGCAGCAAGTAGGCGGAGCCGCGGAGTAAACTCTAGCTCGGGCCTCGTGGAAGCGTTGGGCCTTTCTGCCCTGAGATTTATCCGATGTCGTGGGTTCAATTCTTGTCCCGACAAATACAAATTTTAGTGGAAATTATGATGATTATCACGGTAGGTTATCGTGCTAGTTTCCCTCCAAATAGTCATCTAGTTAGACCGTGTCTCGATATCATGAAAAGAAAGAAAAAAGATATGAAAAAAAAGGGGTTAGGGCCTGGTTAAGGTTCCGGGACTCTTGAATGCTTTGAGGGCTTGGTTGCCAAAACAAGGGGCTCCACTTACGGAGGGTGGCATGAAATTAAAAGATGTGGATTTTTATATGGACAATAAAATTAACCAAGGATGTGTTTGATTTTGGTTTGCAAATGAGATTTTAGTATAATTCAAATGTCGAAAGCCAAAGTTATTTGGAAAAATGTAAATTAGATTTGATAAAAACTCTTAACAAATGGACTTTAAATTCAAGTTGTATTTGACCCAAAAAAAAACTTTTACAATGGCACTTAGATCTTTTCTTTTTGGAAAAAAGGGGGGAAAAACCCTTCGTCAACGAAGGGCTAGGGCTGCTAGTGAGCTAGATTTGGCGTCAATAGCCATCAATATAACCTTCGACGAGAGTTGTGCAAATAAGGCAAGGGCTAGCGGAGGTCGCACGACCTCGAGTGACCCTTGGCAAGGGTCACACAACCTAAGCAACTCCTGCTTGAGTCTCACAACCTTAGGCAACCCTCCCCTAGGTCTCGCAAGAGTCATGCAACCAATAGTCGCTTGAGTAGTGTGACCTCTGGCAACCCTTGCCTATGTCACGCAATTTTCGCCGGTGGTCATCCAAGGTCAAGCAACATCAACTAATGGCCACTAGTGCCAAATCTAGCTCATTAAACCCTCGCCCTTCACTAGTTTGGCAAATGGTTTTGTCCCCTTTTTAAAAAAAATAAATTACATGACAAGATACAAAATTGGAAATTTGAAGAATTGGTGAGGGTAGCTTTGGGAAAAAAATTTAGTTTTAACATTTGGTCAAATGGTAAAAGTACAATTCTAATCCCTATTAGCATTGGACTTTCAACCTTCCTAGTGCTAGCTTTCACATTAAAGCTCATTCAACACAATTGCCAAACGGTCCAACATTTCTTCAATGGGATTCGGAGGCCAAAAGTTCATTGGAAAACTGAGTCAAACACAATTCAAGTCCTTAAATGAATTAAAGTGGTTAAATTGAATTCCCATGTCATCTTTTGTGAGACAAAATGGATCGTCCAAGCATTGTTAGAGTATCATTCTTGCCACGACACACTATGCAATAGAGAGACGCTGGTCATAAAAATGCAGATGCTAGAAATGTTCGAATTACTGTGACGCCAATGATGCAAAAGAGTTAAATTGGAAAGATGCAGAACTTTTTCAATGACAATGTTGTTGCTATTGAAAGCACATTCCAACCCAACTTTTGTGACCGGTTTACTAGGTTGTCTAAGGAAGATGCCACCTAAAATCGCAGGACAAATCACTCTCTCCGTTCTATTGACACGGGAGAAGCGGAAAACATGCAAAACAAAGAATGCTCTTACATCGAGACGAAATTGCAAAAGCGTAGGTCCAGAAGAAAATACACTCAACATAGTTTCTTAGAACCATCGGGAAAGTGGTAGTGGTAACATAGTCTTGTGCTCAATCTAGTTGGGTAATAGCTTAATGCAGCGGCAATGGCGAAATCTGAACAGGGTTCTCGCCATAGCAACGACCTCACAGCCTTGTGCTCGCCGCGGGAAGAGCTCTAACACATCTCACCATGCTGGTCACCGCCTGGCGGTGGTCAAAACATGGTGCTGGCCGGCAAGTCGGCGAATTTGATCGATTGACCGATTGGCTTTGTCCGAACAAGTCGCACTTCCCTTAACAAAATCCCTATAGAGCACTAGAACCAATCAAAAGACGAAAAAGGGCTTGGGCCTAGAAGAAGATGCAAAGCCTTGACAACTAATTTTGGTGGGGCGCGCCAGGCCTAGGCGTTAGTGCAACACCAACGCGACGCGCTAGCGGCCCTAGCATCGAAGCTACTGTGGTGATCCCCTCTCTCAAAAAAAAATAATTTAATATCATGTAGGTCTGTGGCCCACTTATCAGAAAATAGATTGATAAGAATAGATCTCATCTCATGCCTCGTGACTTAAGCTGATGACTTGTCTGTCTCTGTGGTCTCGCTGCCTATGTAGAACTAATCAAAACTCTATTGCAGCTCACGCTCTCTCCAGCCAGACTCTCTCTCTCTCTCTCACTCAAGCCTCATTTTGCCATCTTTGATTGGTTACGAGTGCAAGTGAGAGAGGTGTAGCTGTTAGTCACTCTCATATTATATTAAGAAAATAGAAAATTGACATTTAGGAAGAACCCAACTGTTAATTCTTCTGTAATGCATGGTGGAGGAATTATTGTACAAACATGTTATGTACCTTCAAGGATATGTTAGGTAAATAACACATTGTGCGTGTTACATGCATAGTACTTATCTTCCAGATATATATTACATGCAAAGGATTTTATTTGTTTCTTCTGTGTGAACAAAGCTGATCTTATATTATTATTAAGGTTGGACCTAAAGAACAATGGAGCAAGAAGACTAAGTAAAATCTAGCTCAGGGCTCACAAAAGTGTCAGTCATGCCTTTCCGCCATAAGATTTACTAATGTCATGGGTGCAATTCTTGTCCCAACAATTGCAAAATTTTAATGGAGATTGATGGTTATGACAGTGGATTGTTGTGCTAGTTTCCATCCACATAGTCTACTATTTAAGATCATGTCTCAGGATCATGAAAAGAAGAAAGAAAAGGGAGTGAGGGCTTAGCTGCCAAAACAGGCAGCTGCAATGACGAAGGGTGGCGCGAAGTTGAAAGTTGTGGACTTTTATACAGACAATCAAATAAACTAAGTCCTTGAATATGAACTATAGTAATTAAATTGAATTTTCATGTCATCTTTTGCGAGGCAAAATGTTTCATCAGAGCATTGTTCGAGTATCGTTCTTGCTACGAAACACTATGCAAGAGAGAGATGCCGGTCGTAAATTGCAGATACTAGAAATGCTGGAACGACTGCAACGCCAATGGTGCAAAAGGAGAAATTGAAAAAGACACGGAACTTTTTCACGACAATGGTGTTTGCTACCGAAAGCACGTCTGCGTGTGCGACCAGCTCCTTAACTGCACTTTCAAACCCAACTCTCGTGACTGCTTTTACTAGGTTGTCTCACAAAGATGCCACCTAAAACTGCAGGGCAAATCACTCCTCTCCGTTCAATTGATACGGGAGAAGAAGCGGAAAACACAGACGAAATTGCAAAAGGATCGGTCCAGAAGAAACCACGCTCAATGAAGTTTCTTGGGACGATCCTGAAGCTGTAGCATAGTCTTGTTACCTCAGAGTAACGATGTCGCAGCCCAGTGCTCGCCACGGCCGCAAACTCACGGCGCTAGCCGAGCTCTTAACACATCTCGCCATTGGCAATGGCTTGCGACTTGCGACTTGTCCGGAGCGCTAGGCCAACAAGGCCAATTCACAAATGGCCCGGGCATCTTCGGCCCAGTAAACCATAAGACAAATGCGCGAGGCCGACAAGGTAATAGCTTGGGCCTCTTCGGCCCAGTAACTTAGACCCGCGAGGCCTACAAGGCAACTTCCCAACTGGCTTCGGCCTCTTCGGCCCAATAACTAAAAGACATATGAGCCCGCCCAAGGTAAATTGCATAGATGGCTTGGGCCTCATTGGCCCACTAATTCCCAAATGACTCGGCCTCTTCGGCCCAGTATTATGAGCCGCACAAAAGATATTGAACGCATTGGGCCTCCTCAACGCAAGATCGCTAACCACGTATCACATAGAACGCGCCTCTAATGCGAGGCTCTGGCCCGAGACTTTTTAAGCATATAAACGAAAATCTCTTGTACTCAAATTGGTAGGGTGCGCCGGGCCAAGGCAGTAGTGCAACGCCAAGGCGACGCTCGAGAGCCCCAGTAGCAAGCTACTGTGATGGACCCTCCCCCAAGAAAAACTAATTTAATATCATGTGGACCGATGGCCCACGTATCAGATATTAAACTGATAAGAACAGATACTACACTTGATCTTAGCCAAAAGGCCGAGAAAGGTATGATTTGTTAAGCCGCAGGCCTCGCTACTTATTGTGACGAGCTTCTTGTCTCCCCGCTCTGTCTGGCGATGTGGGACTCATCCAAGCTCTCTATTCCACCTCACGCTTCCTCTCCCACTCCGCGTCTCTCCCTGGCGATCCGCCTGCACGTTGGGACTCAGTGGGTGTTTTTGATTGTTTGGGCAGCGTTTCTTCGCACGCGGAAAAGAAACGAGGGAGATGCTGCTGGTTCGTGAATTCGCATCTGGGATTTGCATTAACCAAGCAGAGTCTGTCGCTCCTCCCGATTTATGTTCCTCCTGATCAACCCCAGTTGTCTTCACTGAGACCGAGAGCCCTGTACTTTCAGGGCAGTGTCTTGGATTGCGGATGGATATAGAAGAGAATCGTGTACTAATAAATGAAATATGCCGATGAATTGTTTTTCTCCATATGATTTTCTCCCACATTTTCCGCAGTTGGAACCTTAGATAAGCAATGGAAAAAAAACCTGTTGATTTAACTAAGTATGAACACTGGGAATCCATTTGAACCATTAGAGCCTGCGAGTCGGTCCCCAACATGCACACCATACATGCAATCGTGACTCAAAAAATTGCCAACGGGGGCATGTACATTACACATACACATCCGCAATCTCATTGCCGGTTTGTCAGTCTAATTCTTAGAAACCTTAACATTCTTACGGCTTGGGTACACCCCCGCCTAGCCCATGGGCTAGGTAACCCCCTAGCCAGATGAACTGAGCATTGATCCCATTTTTCGACCAGTTTCAGTTGATTCAGTCCTACATCGACTTAAAAGTCCGGTTCGATCTTCCGTATGGCTTTGAAAATATTGCTTCGAACGAGGTAACTACTAGACCTGGCAGCCTAGTGAATCAAAATCCTGACATGTAGGTGAAACTGATAAGCACTAGAGATTATGTCGGCAAATGCCAATGGAAAGTATCAGATAAAATGATGGAAAGGAAATTTAGAATAAACAAGACGCTCTGAATATGTGAAAAGCATCCGAGTAGATTTGGAAAACTTCTCCGTGGAAAATAGTTATCAACATCGACGAAGCTTGTCCAATTATCCAACGTATAGCATCAACCAATGTTACTCCATCATCACTCGACAGATACCCGAAAGTCGAAATCTCAGGTGTACTCGAGGAATCAACTTTGGATCCTCTGCGAGAACAGTTTCAACTCCCAACCAAGGACGATGTAAAGATGTGACAAAAGGGATCTACTATTCTGAAACACTTTGCCAACAATGACACCGCCGATGTTGTTGAAGCTTACAGGTATCGTATGATCTCCACTGCAAATTTACCTTTTCTTGTTGTGATGATTTCCCCTATCTGCACAGAAGAAATTTGGAAGGCCAAAATGTCCGGTAAGGACTATAATGGGATTCACTGAACTCACATATGTTGTTTACATACCTTTAATCTCCCTTGACCACTAACAGAGACAATATCCCCACTCTTGAGTGTGGTTCCGTTTTTTGTTACAGTTGTCCAATTCACACGCACATCACCATTGCTGCATAGAGCAAAAGTGTTACTGCATCCTACTGCTGGCCGATTAGTTAAAAGCAATCGTCATCTCTATCAGACAGTATAAAAAATAGCCATCTCTTGGCTTCAAACATCATGTAGGCAACTAGATAACCAAAACAAAGCTAAGTTTGTGACTGGTTATACTATATCTTCAAACCAGCCACGTAACTTCCTAAGTACTGATGAAATCAAATGATTTAACCCACATAGCTTTTAACATTCTACTGTTCATCTTCGAAACAATATCATATAGGTGAAGCAACAGGGCTAACTGAACCTAATGCAATATAGACGATGGTGGTTGGTAACAACTTAGGACAACACAAAGTCATATCAGCTCAGGAAGGCAATTTGCAGGCCAGAAGTCTCCCCCAAAATTTGTAGGGTGCGTCAGTACGCTTGCATGTCAGTACGCATGCATGTGCGTGCGAGAAAGAGGGGGGGATTTGTGGGGAGGGGGGGTTTTCTTTCAAAGATAGAGAAAATAAACAGAATGCAAGATGCATTTGCCACCTAGCAGAAAGGTTAAATTGCAATTTCAGTCTCTGAATAATGACGAGAGAATTGGTATTCTGCTGAATAGCAATGTAAACATCAGGCTCCTATCTGTGCTCAGTAGCACAGCATCTTGTCCAGTGCAGACCTGGAAAGCGCAGTATGAGAGAATGTATCTGAAAGTTATACCTGATTAAAGTAGCTAGCTTTGACCGAGACATCTTAAATCCTGCACTAGCCAGAGCATCAACCCTTAACGATGCTTCCACAGATCTGAATGACTTGGTCCTGAAAACAAACATTCAGGCAATGAGCAGCTTTGCAAGTACAACATCCACAAGCATGCAAAACAGCACGCAGTGTGTGCACGGAAACACAGACAGAGAGAATCAACCTTGGGGGTTCAAATTCAAGGGCGAGCAGTGGTATCCTCGTGCAAGAGATTGGAACATTACCAACCTGCAAGAAGTTAGTATGAGTAATGTCTCTATCCACTGGACTGGTTGGAATGTCATGGTGTATATAACATATTCCCATTCAATTCATACATCTCAAGAATCTCAACTCCACAGTGCTGCACATTGGATGAAATCGTCTTTCTTTTACTTTTGATATAGTGTAAATTAATCCTGATTATACTAATATTAAAGACAATTTGCCTTGGATCAACCAGAAAAGGAAATACGAGTCAATGGATGTCTATCGGTAACTCATCAGAGGAATCTCTAAAAAGCGCAGGATGATACTCGGTTGCATCACCTAAAGTAAAACGCACGAAAATTACAAGTTGATACTCATCATAATTCAGATATAGCATGAAAGTCAAGATGTCAAAGTTATGCCAGAGGGGAAAAGGTGAAATGGCAATGGAAACTGCTGTGTGCGCAAAAATCTTCATTACCTTATCCAGAGTTGCAATGATAAAGTCCACAAGTTCAGGAACAATAAGGATTTGAGCCCCCCTTTCTCCCTTCAATCACCAATTTTAGCAAAGGATGAATACATTTCATGAAAAGAAGCTGCAAATTTAACAAGATCTTCTTCCAGTAGAGAGGCTACAAAATAAACCACATCTGAGACACCTTGAATACAATACTAAATCATCTATCTTCAAGACAGCAAATGAAGAATCGATGGTGATGACAATGGTAATATTCATAGGAAGTTGTTGGCAGCAATGGGATAAGTATTAACCGAACTTCCAGACATATAAGAAAGAACAACATAGAGGTAGAGACAGCCTGATGTATTTAAACAGGTTCCACATACTTCCACGATGGAAACACTAGTATGTTCAAATAGTATATTCCAGAATCAATGGTATCCTTGTTTATTAAAGCCTCATTTACCTGCAAGAGAATATCTCCAAGTTTTTCCCTTGCAATTCCTGTCCCAAGAATTGCACCAAGGAAGTCTCCATGAGAACACGAGTCAAATGAAAAATTCCCTGTGATACTGGAGAAGTACTCAACCAGAAATGACAAAAAAAAGGTTTGAAATCCACTTTAAAATCAGATAAAGGTGAAAATAGGGAGCAATATACTTGCATGCACTTGCTACCTTACTGCTGCAACTATGTCAGGTTCACTGGTCAAAGTTTCAATATGCCCAACGGAAATCCTGCATCGCTCAGCCTGGGTGCCTTGTAAAGTATACAAAGTTATTGGGTCACAGAGTCCACGAAAGAAACATACAGAATCGAGCTCACAGAAGGAGAGTATATCAATTTTTAGATAGAGACCTTTAAAAAAAATACAAGCTATATGCATACTAAAGTGATTAACCTGTGGATATCCTCCTTGAGCTATGGCTTTGATGTCAGCTAGCTTTTCCAAGAGAAGCATAGACTCCTTCTGCACTGGAGGAGTGAGAAAATCGGTGTGCAAAACTATATTTCTTGATGATGCCCTTTTCGCCTACATGAAGGACAAAACTTTCAGAACCTTTTTTTTGCAATAAGTTCATTCTTGACAATAAAAATCAAAGATCTTAACATCACTAAAATCATGAGGAAAATGAAGAGAAGGAACACATATTGAATTGAATCATTACTGAGAAGTACCATTTCAAGAATGTGCTTCACTTCTTCGATGACATTCTTGTCCCCCAGACCTTTCAGTAAATCATCCTCATTTCTCTTTACAGCTTGTGCCAGGTGACACATCTGTGAAGCTTTAATGGAATAATATAAAGCTTGGTCAAATAGTATAAAAAGCAGTAGAATGCCACTGGGGTATTGCAAAAGGAAAATATTAAGGATGTGTATGGAATGACCTTTTATTCTTTGTTTTTTGCTTGATCTAAATTCTTTTGGTTGTACCAAAATTCAAAAAATATATATTTCTTGCAGCTCACGCACTATGACTTTTTTTAAATCCGAAATTTCTAAAAATTTTCGCAATACTCCAATGCTGGCACGTAAATTTACATATACTTATTTTATAATATTCTAAAAATTGAATAATATTTAATGCTTTAGAGGGAAAGCAAAAACGAGTGGTAGTCCTTGCTTTTGCTTAACTGTAAACAAACATGCCCAAAAAAATGATGATGATAAGAAATAAGATTCGCAATAGATGCACTAAAACTTTATTGTTGTCCCATATTATTATTGACAAAAGGACAGCATTCATGATTGATCAAATGCCTACATACTCAAAGTCACTGAATGTTACAAGGGACATCTGTTGGCTTATGTTACTAATTGCCCTTGCAAGAAAGAAAACCCAACTACCTTTTCCCTACTCATGTGGGGATGATTTGTCGGTAAAATTCCTCTAAGGGGATCTGATGAATAAGCTTGCATTGCTGCAGGTAGTTGCTGCCACCCAATAGCAGTACCATCAAGGAAACCTCAAATAACAAGTTCTACGTATCGTGAAGTGGCAAACGCAAATCTATATATCTCCACTGTAATTACTATGAAAACCTTTTTTATTCAACCAGCAGCAAAGGATAGTAACATCAAGCTATAACCTTTTAACTTCTTTCTTCTGTAGATGCCTCTAACTCTAAAGTACCCACTGCTAGATTGCTTCCTGTTTAACATGTTAATGGTATTCAAGAAACTTCCTCACAAGCGCTGGCAAGCCATTATTAACCAAGCAAGCAAGTGAGTTTCAATTCGGACAGTGTCAGAGGAGCCCAAGCATGAAGAGTGGAGACCATCTTCAGTATCTCTTGCATAACCTTCATCATTCATTCTTTCATTGCAAAGAAGAAAACACAAACATGTCGCACTACTACTTTGACCGCTCATTTAATTTCTTTCACTATGGTGGAAATACACATTTAACCCGACTTCAAGTGTTCTTCCCATCAAATGCAGTTACCACCCTATCTATAGTCAAGAAACCAACAGGGTCCTCCCTACAGCAAAATCCCACGTTTCTTTGGATAATTAACAACATTCTCTTCTGTTGCCACTGGTAAATTCACTTCCGTAGCTCCAGTCAAGGTCTTAATTCACTACTATCACTTCATCACCCACAAGAAACTCGGGCAAATTTCATTGCCCGTCTCCTTAAAATCGAATCTTTCACAGACATGCGCTCCCAATATAGGCCGAAATGCGTGAAGAACCAAAGACGAGTAAATGGTTCGGCGGAGCCAGAGGTACCTGAATGGCCATAAGGCGAAAGGAGAGGTGAGAAGCGACGAGTCGCGGGGTAAGAGAGACGCTGTAGACAGATGGCGCGAGGTTGGGGACGAGGGTGAGAACGCGACAGGGCTTGTATTGCTCTCCGCGCAATCCACTGCGCTTTGCAGCCAGTGAGAGCCATGACTCCCAACGAGTTCCGCCAATCCGACATTTTTGCTGTCCTACTCCTGGTTTTTATGAGCCTCCTTTCCCCCACCAAAAACAAAAAAAAAACAAAATGAAGGAAAACAAAAGTATTTCACCTGATAAAAAGAGATTATTACATTTTTAATATTATTTACAAAACTCAGACTAAATATTTATGATTTCATGTGAGTCTTAATGCATCCACTCGATATATGAGATTAATTTCTTTTTTTTCAAAATACTATTTTCATGCGACCCGTGAATATAGATTAAAATGTTAACTTAAAAATTTATATAAAGAAATGTGTGGAGGGATATTTATTTTTTTGGATAAAAAGGAAACGTCAAGTTAAAAACGAGAGATTTGACTAATTTGATAGTTAATTTAATCATAGGATCCAAATTCAATAATTAGGATTTCTGTTTTTCAATTGATGATTTACTATATATTTTCAAGGTAGTGACAATATCGATGTGAAATATTGCAAATTTAAGGTGGGGGAAAATCACATATCTGATGGCAAATTTGTATATAATTAGGGGTAAAATCTCATTTTATTGTCAATGCGCATATATATTGTCAATGCGCAAATATATGCGCCATCTTAGCAAAATGTGACGTTGGGCACTGATGCATCAGTCATCTTCTTGACACTCCGTTTCGCCTTGTCCATATAGCTTTCTCAGGTTTTTGGCTGTCGATTTGGATTGAAAATGGCCGCACCAGACTATTGTGCATATGCATAACATGACCAGTCTTGGAGGACGATCCGTGCATGCGGTATGTGCATCGCACTTGGTAGGTACTCCTAGTACCGCACTGGCAAGCGATGAACGGAGTCGTCATGCAAAACTAAATGCTTCTCAGCCTAGACAGGGTGATGGAGGAAGGAACATGATAAAAACATATTGAGTAAGCAATGCAGCAAAAAAGAGTTTTGGTGCGTTATATCACTTAGAAATGTGGAACTCCAGACAAGTTCTCAAATTTAGATGCTGATGGGAGATCAGCGACTGAGAGACTGGCATACCGAGTGTTTTAAGCCAAAATGACCCGATTCTGATCCAAAATTAGGCATATACTGTCATGAGAAATTTAAGTAGATGACCGTGCTTAGCCAGACATGCACCAGTTGACAGGAACTTATATTACACCCAATTAATACTTGGTAGTACCGTAGAAGGATGAGTAGTACTGCACACTAACCTATTGCACCTTTCAAGGATGAGCAATGAAAATACCAATCACCAAGCCACACACACACACACATCCCACAAAAGAGAACTCATGAAATATGAGAGCAAGAGTACTGTATTGAAGACGAAATTCCAGAATATCCAAACAGTCAAAATTCGAACTATAACCCGCGAATCTAGTCTGCCCGCTGTCTAGAGGTCCTATGCCAAACTGAGTTTCTAAAAGTATAATGAGCTTCAAGTCCCATTCCTTGTTGGGACTGACTAGAACTAAGTTACCTCAAAGTTAAAGCTTTCTATGGGCAAAACTACCCGTTTGCTAGGCCTCATCATTTAGCGGTTCTACCTCCTCTTCTTCCTCAGGGAAGAGAGTAATATGCATAAGCAAGGGCCACCAGAGCTCCCAAAACAGCAGAAGGAATGGCCCACATCCAGTAGGCCTGTGACCTCCTCCGCCTCAGGATGGCCTTTGGAACTGATTCAACTCCTTTCGTTCGAGTTTTCACTCTGTAGGTACTATTCTTTTGAACCTTCTCCTTCGCAGGGGCAGGGGCAGAGGCAGGGGCAGGGGCAGAGGCAGGAGCAGGAGCCTCAGGAGCTTTCCCAGCCTTCTCCACTTCAGCAGCCTCCTCAGTCACTTCCTCCACATCGGGATTCCATGCCGTCACTTTCTTCTTCTCCTTCTTTTCACGATCCTGAAGAAATAATTTTTCACAATAAAAAAATAAAAAAAGAGCTTCTGTCAGTTTCAAAGATAGAACCAAGTTGGTAAAGAACTGGAAAATTACGAGGCATCCAAAGATAACCCGTTAAGCTTCAACCTTCTGCTGCGAAATGGGAAAAGGTTGTAGTTCTATCGTGTCAAACTTTCCCGTAATGTGTAAAAACTATATTAAGCGATTCAATGAAAGTGGCAATTTCTATTAAAGGTAATATTAGATGATTACCTTGACTTTCTTCTCAGCCTCCTTTTGAGCTTTAATTGCCGCTTTCACTGCATTTTTCTCGGCCAGCTTTTTCTTCCTTTCTAGAGCCTGCTTCTGCTTTTCGATTTGCTCCTGCCTCTTCATCTCCCTCAGCTTCTCTTCATCAATTTCAGTAACTTTCGGAGGCTCCTGCTCCGGTTTCACCACAACAAAGTCCTCAGTGTCTTCTTTAGACTTCAAGTCCTTAAGTTCCGATGTGGCAACTGAATCAGTCGCTTTCTTTACAGCTTCTTTCTGGTTATTCTTGGCGGCAGCAGCATTGTCTTGCTGAGATGGTTTGGAATTTTCTTTTGGCCGTTTCACTTCAGTTTTCCCCGTTGTCTCTTTTCTGGATACAGCAGTTGTTTCCTCAGCAACTGCTAATGGCTTCTCAATGGCATTCCTAATTCTTCCATCTCTGCTCAACTGTCGGGCATCCAATGATGGCAATAATCTTTTGAGATAATCGTCTCTGAAACTCTTGCCGTCATTCCAGAGGGAGAAAAACTTCTCAACCTGATAAGGAAGCGAAGGGTTAAAGCAAAGGATGACAGCGGAACATGCAATCTATATTCATTCAAGAATTAAGGATCACAAACCTCATTCAATGCAAGCTCCTTGAGAGAACCAATATCCTTCTTTGCAGCAAGGTCCCTTGCAATGTTCAAAATTGCACGATTTTTGTAAAAGGTGGCATTCTGAAACAGAGCGGGAAGTAAAATGTTATGACCATCATCTACGGGAGAAATTATTGTATCTCTCGAGTTTATTTAGTATCATCTATAGAATATAGTTAATACAACCATATACAAAGAATTTTCTAGCAAACCATTTCTAGGTATGCCAATCGTAGACCAAGAATCTGCTAAATAAAATAAAACCCAGTAAATAACATTCTTCCTTATTGGCAAAAAGTATACATCATTTCTCCATGAATCACATTTTAGAGTCATAAACGGAAAACGAAAGCCTCTACGAGGGCATTGAGCATAAAAAAGAGAGTGAAGGATAAGAAGACTGCCTACAGATACTAATCAGAAGAAGGGTACCAGTTGCCGCTAGTCTATATGTAACTATTATATATTCTTCAAAGTACCGTATTAAAACATATGGAGCTTTAAGTAAAGCAAACAGATAATGTCCAAGACTAGCCACACATTAGCTTAATTCGCACACAGATGACTCAAAAACTAAGCTCCTAAGTTGGCAATCCATGTAGAAGCAATCTAAGAAAGGCCTGTGCCATGTGCGTATTTAAGAACATACCGCCTCATCACGCCGTTTCCTCAGCTCCTGCATGTTTTCATATGCTTTGTCCCTCTTCTGAATGGTAAGTGACAACTCATCTTGCAAAGACCTTATATCATTCTCTAAACCCTCCAATACTTCCCTAAGATTCTTAATTTTTCCCTTAACTGCCTGCTGATCCTTCCTCACTCCATCCAAGCCAACTCCCATAAGCTACCATAAAACAATGTTACTAGGATCAGATAATTTCATTATTACCTGCGTGTATCAAATCATAAAGAACAAGGGTGTGTCGAGCTGGGTTTTAAAAGTGCACGCTTCTTACTTTAACCTGCTCCTGAATCTCTTCTCGCTGACCATATTTTCCCTGCACATCGGCCCTCAGCGCAGCATTTGCAATAACCTTCTCCCGTGTGCCCTCAAGCTGTTTTAGTTCCCGTAGAAGTTGCTTCTCTTCTGCCAATGGGATGCTCTCATGCTGTATACGGTAGTTCAAGTTCTGGATCTGCAACAGCCAGTAGCAACCAACAAATTATAAATCAAAATGAAAGGCTAACATGGTATTAAAATAAATAAGGACAATAGAGAAGGTGGTCTATATGCTTAAACTACCAACTTACGAGCTCATTAAGTTGTTCTTCTGATGAGCATATGCCACTACCAGAACCAGCATTGTTCCCATTGCATAGCTTGCCTAGAGCATCATGCAACGGTTCCATTTCCTTCCTCTTTTCTTCAGCAATCATATTAAACTGCTTGTTCTCGTCGCCCAAAGCTTTCAGCCGAGTGATTATGTCCGATCGCTGGGACTGCATATGAAGAAAACATTGACAAACAAAATATGCTACCAAATTGATTGCAGTAAGTGTATTCAAGGAAGAGGAGTGGGGCGGATTGGGGGACCGAGGGGGTGACACGCCTTTGCATTTCTGTGTACTTTGATGTTTGGCATCAAAAGCCCAGTCCAAGATCAATTGGCCATAAGGAGAAACCACTCCCCTGAAATTTATGAGCTCATGCATTTTCTGAGAGAAAATAGATCCAAACAACACCAATGTATTGATGAATTTGTGAAATACAGGTGTACAACTAATTATGATTTACTCTCACCATTCTGTTCAAGTAGAAGTCAAAGTTATGAGTTCTCCATGAAGAACCACCCCTGAAACCAAGATGGTGTACACCAGAGCCTGAACCATCTAAATAAACTTTTAATGCCTTATTGAGCTAAATCCACAAAATGGCCCTTTCATGGTGGTCAAAGCAACAATCACTATATAAAAGATTCATCTAACTCTCCCTAAGCAAACTAATCTAACTGAAAGGTCTGCTTAACCAAACTAAAGTTTTGAAGCAACCAGTAAAGTTGATGTATACTCCATTGGCATAAGACTGATTTCATTTGCATGGCATCTTGATTCAAGAACTCTCGTATGTAAGGCATTAAAGCAATGATTTTGCTTTGGAACATGAATGTCACCCACCGCCAGAGAAAGCCTTTTCAAGCAAGGGGTACAATACACCATTGGCTAGTAATTACGTGCTAGCAATGCATTGCTTGACATTCATGGTCAAAGTTTATTATGAAAAGGCAGCTTTGCATAGTGACATAACCTTTTTTCTCAAATGAGAAACAATGAGAAATGTTGACATTAGTACTTGACCTGTACATACCCTTTGGCATGTCACATTCTAATATGCTTAGCGTAAAGGCAACAATAAATGCACGAAGTCTGTTCAGTTCTCAACTAATGTACTCAACCCTAGCAAAGTAGACCATTGATGACTGTCGTTTTCTTAGAAATGTAATTCACAAGTGTTTTGTCCTCAAAACTCTGGTGACCTCAAAGTGATCAAAATTTTCTTCCATTCATAACAGATTGGAGCTCATACATTCATGCTAACCAACAGGAACACCCCCTACCCATAGATTGCCGTTGGCCTTTCCTATCCAGGCACTAGATAAGAAGAACGACAAGCCACAAAGCCCTCAACCCTGAGGTTTGACTATCTTGTCTACCATAATCATAACAACATGAAGTATCTGAAACAAGGAAAGGATACCATTCTAGTACAAATGATTGGTATTAAAAAAACCGTGAGTGTTTAAACTTACCCTCTTTGCTCTCAGTTTGTTGGTGATCTGGAACCTGGCTTGATTCATCCATTGAATCTCCCTATCGGCCAGGTCAATTTTGACTTTTATCTGAGGATCATCGTGCGACCTGCACTTAGGAATATAAAAAGAGTGAATCTTATTCGGTGCCGGCCATTCTTCAGCAGCATCCTTGGGTAAGTTGGCATCAGAATCTTTATTTGCTTCACTGTTTGCCGATCCATCTCCATGAGAACCGAACTTTATGTCCGCATTAGGGATCGATCCATGTTCCAGCTTCCCATTCTCGTTCTTAAACAGCACAGACCTGTCTGCCTCAGCTAAAGCCTCCAAGGGTGGCGGTGCCATCTCAAATCCATTGACTTCAATAGCCATGTTTGCTACTGCACCAATTAAAAATCATGTGCGCAAAGCCAAAGACAAATATCAAATAAACAGTCATCGAGCCACTTTCCTCCACATAACTCCATTACCATTCTCTCTTTTCATTTTGGGGCTAGCCATCTCAAATCTACGAGAATGTCAGACTTGAGAACTCATTTTGAAACCCATTATTCTTGAGATTATAAAACTAATAAAATAAAATAAAATAAAAAACGAAGAGTAGACCCAGATCATTTGATCAAAAACACCCAAGAAATGAATCTCCTAAAGGCAATTCACAACAGCGCTTGATCATTTACAAGAACAATGCATAAAGATACCAGAATCAAAACACAGTCTAGGGAAGAAACAGAGCGCCAAATGAGCTCCCATTAAAATGAATGCGATATAACTCTGCATGCCGATATCTGAATCCAGAGAGAAAAAGAAAAAGGAAATCTGGGCAGCTTCATCCTTCTACCAAGACAATCGCTCACAAAACCATGATCGGAAAGAAATGCAAGAAATCAAACGGGCACGCCACGTCGTTCCGAATTATTAAATCAAACATGCATGCAAGATCAAACGAAAGATCAAACACTAGAACGACGGAGAACCACAGGAGAAGCACGACCCAAAAACAAAAACAGAAAAAACAAGATCAAAAAGGCGATAACCTCCGCTTTGCCCGATCAAGATCAACGCCACTGAAAACACAGAAAGAGAAAAAGAAACGGCCGAGAAAATAAAGGAGAGGCGATCGTAGCAAACACTGTCTGAAATGGGTCGAAGCAAGAAGATTTTACCAGGAATAGAGAAGAAGAATTCTCCAGGAAAAGGGAAGCGACCAAACCAAGAACTGGGTGTCTCGTCGACAAAGAAATTT
The DNA here is from genome assembly GCA_014182735.1 of Corymbia maculata. Taxonomy (NCBI): domain Eukaryota; kingdom Viridiplantae; phylum Streptophyta; class Magnoliopsida; order Myrtales; family Myrtaceae; genus Corymbia; species Corymbia maculata. The sequence continues at coordinate 8,223,819 of CM024687.1, read as the reverse complement.
AGAGAACTGCAAAATGGTCAGATCTCGGTCTTACGTTTCGCTATCTGACAACAAGTCTCTGAATCAATGAGTGCCGTTGCTCCTAAATTCGGGAAAGAGAGAGGGAGAGGGAGAGGGAGAGGGAGGGAGGGATACAGTTTTGGCTGCTACTTAAATTTCTCGGAGCAGTGAGAAACAGAGCACGTTGGACTTGGGAGGACTGCCGGTTTTATAGGCAGTCGCGGAGCAGGGGCAATTTCGGAAACCGAAGGATGACCACATTTCCTTTTTTTGCATGCAAGGACATGGCTAGTTCTTTCGTTTTTTCTCTCCAACCCCCCCTTGAATCCAATTTTTAACTTTTTCGAACCTCCTCCACATTGGAGTATTCCAATGTTGTCATATGTCTTTTGGAGTTCTTGTAAGAAAATCTTTGATTATATTAGAGTCAACAAAGCACTTCAAAAAATATATTTAAAATAAAAAAGAAGAGATAATAGAGACAATGATGGAGCAATATTATCTAGCATCGTTGCCTTTAAAATGGCTCGAAATCTATCATAACTGAACCAACGGGATTCCAAAAACAAAAACACTTCTATTTATTCAGACGCTTGTGCAAAAATATGGGATTGATCCGACTTTCTAAGTAAAACAAATAACCGATGATGTTTTTTGGTTGTTTCCGTTATATTTTCCTTGTTGCGCGGGATCATCCTTTTTAGTATGAAGCAATCATTAAAATCTCGAGACTTCTATTGGCGACATTGATTATGGATCATCTTTTTCCTTCTCAAACTAGGATTCAGTGTGTCTATTGACGTCACCAATCAATTGCGCCGCCAACTATTGAATCATTCTCAGTGAATTCATTGATTACGTTATAAAAAAGATGACTGTAGTTTATTTTAGTAACGGATAATGAATGAGGTAGGGTCTCATCTTTTATTTGGTCTAAGCCTATTTTAGCAACATATTCAACCCTCAAACAAATTTAGATGGATGGCACTATCGGCATGGAATCAACGAAGTAAAGAAAAATTCACCAAAACGTCCTAAGCTTTGCGTAGATACAATTGAGTTCCAAATCTTCTCAATTTATACGATCAAATTCTAAGATTCCTTGAAAAATTTCAATCTGGTCATTCCAACAAATAATTCAAAATTGCTTTTGTGCTGCTCGAAATTACCAAAATAACATTCTTCAAATTTACAATTTTTCAATATTGTTCCTAGACTTGATTGCATTTCTCAAAAAAATTTAGGATCCGATTGCATAAGCTAAAACTGTGCAAGATTTAATTGCGATTTGTATATAGATCTAGGACTAATTATGTACTCCCCCCCCCAATGAAGTTTCACCGGATTTCAGAGAACGGCAAATGGTCAAAGTTGCCAAATCAACTCCAGCGAGAGATGTAATAAAATGGGAATCTCTAATATAATGACTCAATCTGACCCGTTTTGCAATGTGGATTTATTGCAAATCCCCCAGAATTAACAACTTTAATCCAAAAGTCTTCCATGTAAGAAAATCTCCCCCTTCTGACCAAAAAAAATAAAAAAAATCTCCCCTTCATTATGGGTCCGAAAACGGATAATGCGGTTTTTTTTATTAAAAAAGAAGGAGGGATGTGGGGGGCCTCGCCACGTGGATTTGCATTTTTCAAATCTTTTTTTCTCTCAAATGTTTCTGGGTTTTGTCGTCTTTTGACTTCTGCGATGCGGAGCTTCGGGCAAAATCCGTTCGGACGTGGACATGAATCTCTGCGTCCTGGGTTGAATCTGCGGGCCGCTTTTAGTTTAATTACCATAATACCCTCGAGGATTATGCTATTTCCCTACCCAGCTTTGACTTTTTTCCATATTTGGGAGCACAGCGAGGGGGGAAAATTTGGAAATGACATCTGGCCATCTCCCAATTTACTTCAACACCCTTTTCAAGCAGAATATGCCCATTTCGATCTGGCAACCAGTTTGGCTCAACTCGGATAAGTGAACTTTTTGGGAAGTTTTCTATGAAACCAGGAGGCAAAGATGGGTAGCAATTTCCATAAATTAAAAGCATTTATCATTCGAAATCACATATACTTTTAAAAAAGGAAACCTGCGAGCAGATTAGATAACAAATCAGATGCTTCAATCATCTTATAATGTAAATAAAATTCTAGCATTCAATAGGACACCGAGAAGTTTACTCCTTTGTTGACGAAAATTAGACAGAATCAAGTTTCATTGAGAGTAATTATAGGGCTTTGCCCTCATATTTCTTACCAAAAAAGAAAAGAAAATAAAAATCCGTTCAATTATGGAGATAAGAAATTGAGTAAGTGGAAGATTTGTCTAGAGTTTCTACGAAACATTGCGAATAAATACATCCTTTATATTTATATTGTCATGTAAAGTAAGGGACACCTATTTCTTTGAAGGAATATAAAAAAAAATTTCTATCTTCTCCTAAATATCCTCAATCGCCCATTTACAAAATATTATATACGTGTATGGATTAGTCGATCAATAAAATCTTATAGTTTTAATATTTTCCATCATAAAATAACTTTCTCACAAATTTACTTTCCAATAATTAATATAAAATCTCTCACTTATAATCATTTAGATGAATTCCCTATTTGATTTTTATTTAATATAAAACTCTCTCGATTAGAATCATTTAGATTAATTCCCTATTTGATTTTTATTCTCTCTCTCTCTCTCTCTCTCTCTCTCTCTCTCTCTCTCTCTCTCTCTCTCCACCCAAATGCACGTTCTTTTTTTATCTCGCACGAACACAAGTTTGGTCTCTTTCTAATGTAATAGATAGTCAGTATTGCAAATGTGGATCCATTGTAGATTCTAGTTGTAAAAATATTATTATTATTATTATTATTATTATTAGTTGAATCGTGCTAACAAATGTTGGCTGGAGGGGGACACGACAACCTAATTTTCTGAAATTATACTTAGGCCCCGAATTTGCAAAGATACCTAAACCATAAGGTTATATTAGATAGTCAGGATAAAATATATCATATCTTGCCTTGGTGACTATTCAATAAAGGATAAAGTCGAATATAAGGCTATGTTTGATCGTCCGAATTTCTAATCGTGATAGGACTGAATAGAATATGATATAAAATTCATGAGATTTTGTTATATCATATCCACTGTTTGGTGATTGTAGTAATAAAGTTGAATATATTCACATCATATCATATATATTATTTGGTATAAATGCCATATTAATATAAATGAACCAAAAATTTTATAATATGGTAAAAATTTCTGGTGACACTCTTGTCTATTTTATTTATTCACTTATTTATTTATTTATTTTACTCTCTTTTCTAATTAATTTCCTTTTTTATTTATTTCTTCCACTTCGTCATTCTCTATAAAATTTATTAAATAGAAAAATATATTAATATACCTAAAATATCAAGACACCTAAAATATGGAATAAATATATATACTTCATATTGAATTTAAATCATAAGACACAATTGAATTCAAATATTTAAATAAAAATAAGATTAAACTAAAAAACCAAATTGTTATTTTTTGTTATTTTGAATTTCTTATATTATAATTCAAATATTATTTATATTGATATATAATTTTACATTTGTTAATTTAAGAAGTTTTAACTTTCCTATTATAAACTTAGAAATCATATACATATTTATCTTACCTCCCTCATAGGATAATTTTATTCAGCCTATATCATCTTTATATTTGACTAGATATCAAATGCAACATAGGATAAATTTTATCTTGACTACTAAATGCCACCCAAGGGATATAAGCCAAATAAAATTATCCCATAAGAAAGATGGAATAAAAGTTAATAGGATTTCTAATATCTATAATAAAAAGTTATTTTTCTCGAATAACAAACTTCTTAAATTAACAAAATTAAAATAATATTTCCACATAAATAATATATGACTTCTTATATAAGAAATTCAAAATAGTAACAAAATTAAATTTGTAATTTAATTAAATTTTGGTTTACATATTTAAATTTAATTATATATGATAATATAAATTCAATATATAAATATAATTATATTTATTACATATTTTAGGTAAGTTAGTATGATTTGCTATTGAATAAATTTTATTAGAGAATGATAGAAGGGGAAGAAAGAAAAAAAAATAAGTTAATTAAAAAAAGTGAGGAAAATAAAATAGAAAAATAAAAATTAAGTGGGCAAGAGTATAACTAGAGATTTTTACCATCTCCATTTGTAAAATTTTTAGTTCATTTATACTAATATGCCGTTCATACCAAATAATGCGCATGATATGGCATGACTATATCTGATTTTATTAATGAAATTACCATATAGTAAATAGGATATAGCAAAATTCATGGATTTCATATTCTATCATATACAATCCTATCCTATTTGGAATTTTAGACGGCCAAACATCACCTAAGGGTGATCGATTATCGGGTGGGTTGATCTCACCCTAAAACTGGAACCACCCACCTAGTCCTAGACTCATTCGGAAAATGGATGGCACCAATATGTCTGGCTCTCGGGTGAGTCCAAGAACCTTATGACCTGGGAATGGGAAATGTTCGGTGCAAAAAAATGGCTGGAGAATCATAAATAATTTTAAATAGCAGCTCAATGAAGTGAATAAACATGCAAAGATCTCCAAAAAAAAAAAAAAACAAGGGAAAACTCACTAGTTCCATGACTGAGGTGATGATGGTGAACTTGTGGTCACTCTAGTAGTCCTTGTAGAGAAGAACTGCACCATAAACAACCACAATAAAACGCACACCAAAAAAAAAAAAAAATCGAACAATCGAACCAAACAATGGATGAGAACATCTGCAAGACGCACGTGAATAGAGAAACGAGCTCAAGACAATCGACGATGAACGAGATGGAGGAGAGACCTTTGGCTTTTTCGCCGATGTCGCAATAGAGAGCATATGAGAGAGAGAGAGAGAGAGAGAGAGAGAGAGAGAGAGAGAGAGGCATGCGATTTCGAACTAGGGGCAAATGGCAATTAGTAACGATAGCACCAAATTGTGCGAGCGTGCTCCATGGCTGAGAGAAGATTAAAGTGAATTAGGGTACTCTAATTGGTGGAGTGAAGTGAATTAAGGCAAACTAGTGATAAAGGTTCTTATTTATGTAAAAATAAGAATAAAAATATATATATCAATCCGAGTGGTCCGAGTGGGTGAATCCACACTTGGAACCAGATGCGGACCAATACTTACCACTTTCAATTTTCGGGAATCGGGAACTACCCTAAACTGACTTGTTCGATCTAGTTTGAATAGTTTCTTTTAATGATCCCTACTAAGGTTGTGCCAAACGTTTTAAATTTCTCAACATGCATTGTTAGGAACTTCTAAACAAAGACTTCCCATACAGTATCTCGTAATAATGGTACCTTGATTGTGAAATATGAGGAATGATGAGTAATTAAATTCCAACTTTAAGAAACAATTTGATTTCAATATAAATGGAATGATTGAATATGATTAATATTGGGATATGGTAGACTATTTGATTCATCTACACATTTAAGATTTTCCAATGAGATGGTAAAACTAGTCGATTTATCTCGTTGCCAATATTACAATTCATATCACGTGATGCAAAATAAGAATTTCCAAAACTAGAAAACCATTTGGTCCAACGTTGACCACTTTTAGGAGAAAAGGTACAAGTATCAAAAATTAATATTGGACATAACAACATGTTAGGAGCGCACGGTAAAACCCAATACATTTCACCTGGAAAGATTGCCAAGATGGAGCCCAAATCTAAGTTCCAATTAACCCATATTTACTTAAAAAATTTAAACTAATGAGTTAGATGTCAATTAGGAAATATTAACTACTTTACATTATACCAATTATTTGACGTAGGATTTCTGTGACACAACTTACACGTATATCATAATAATCTCACCTCATGTGTTAATTCGGTGTTAAGTTTGCTCTCCCTTAATCTAAGTGTCATTTTGCATTAAAGTATCTCAACTTGAATAGATTGAGACCCATTAATCTACCATCAACTCTAATACCATTTATTAGAGAGAGTGTAGCAAAAGCTTAATGGCTCAAAAAATCTAGCTGATATGTTTACCAACGTAGCAAACAAAGAAAAACATATTTGTTATGAACCTCCACAACAAATAGAGTAATTCGATGTATCCACTAGATATATTAACATCTATTTTAGTGCATTCTTGGGTTCTACAAATATTGACTCCCAACTCCCACTGACTATTTAATGTTTGGTCTTGTGCTCATCATGACATATATCAAACTCTCCACTATTGATATATATTTGACTATTGTCAATTTATCCTTCAAAGATGGAGTACTAGGACACATATCCTTGAAAAGTTTGAAGTGCCCCGCTAGAAGAGTCACAACTAATTTTGCATTCTCCATGTTGAATTTCTTTAACAATTTGTTCACATAGCCTTCTTACAATAGCCATAATTTCTTGTTTTTTTGTCCCTGATAAATTTTAATGCTTAAGATCTATCTTTCCCTCATACATCGAACCCTAGGTTGGAGTAGTAACAATCCGTATCTTTTAAGTGATCAACAAATTTGGATTCAACAATCACAAGGAATAGATTTTCTCTCACACTTATTAACTCATCACTAGTCTCTCTCACAATCGATATGAGATAACGTCAACGAAATGTAGCTAGATGGACCATAGTTCCATACTTTATAAGTAGATATGGATGACGTTATGCCTGAGCTAAGAGGTCTTCCTCAAAAGGCCCAAAATCTCTGGCCTCGCTCCCTATTGATCCATACAAAATCAGAAGTCCGCTAGCAAGGTAATGGACTAAGGTCCATTCTCAAAGTTGTCTAATCCAGACCACAAACGCTTCGTGGTCCAATCTTGGTTTTTCATTTGGTCATTTGAGCCTTATGACCAGATGTGCAATCTCGACGAAGTTCCTTCCTCTTACACCCAACTTATCAAGCTCTCGCACCTGCAAATGAACACACTCGACTTGACAGGACTCGAGAAATTTCACAATCTATGACTAAAGCTGAAAATCAACCTCAATCCAATTTGGTATAAGATCTCTTTTAATTAGCTGAAAAGCTCACGTACAAAAACCCAATTAGGTACTAAATCTTTTCTCATTATTCAATTAAGCCTTCTTAACTAGATGCGAAAGCTCGATCATGGTTTTTCGCCGTACACTCAACTCATCAAATTCCCAACTTTTTTTATATAATTGACTCTACACGCTCAACTTAACGAACCCTGGAATAATAGCAATCTTCTTTTCTCAAAAAAGAGAAACTTGCTTATTCACATGAAGTCCGTTGATGATTCGTAGTCTGGTCCCCCGAAAGAAGTCATCAACCTTCAAACCGTACTCACTTTATTTAATCGCAGGATCGACGAATCAATCCAAATGGCAACCGATCCATTGAGAAAAGAGGTCAATCTTGAAATTAATTGGTTGAGAAACAGTGCACCCAAGATGAGACTGGGCAACCGCATCACGGTGGGAGGAATAATTAGGAGGTGAAGATTGCACCAAACGTCTGAATCATTAATGCGTCGGCGATCGGCGATGGACGTTGGAAGATGAGCGCAGGTAGATTAATGTGAAAGGCCCACGAATCCGAAGGACCCACAGGACACGTTCTTCTTGATTGAAAAAGAGAAAAAGAGACAAGCGTACATTCATATGACAGCAGTGGTAGCATTGAAAGGAGAAGCTGCTATGTACATGTTTCACCAATCATCAGACATCACACCATCACAGCCATGTCAGTGATTACTCGTGTGTGATTACACGGGTCAAACTCCTAGTATGAGTACTTAAGTGGAGATTTCTTGCACTGCATTTTGTCTCGGGTATCATTTTGCAATCCCTCCTTATTGTCGCGCGCAAGGTGTTACGATGATGGGCAAAAGATTACTAACTGAAAAGGAACGCAGTCCATGATGGCTTTGGTATGCATAAAGGACCAACTTCTCTGCTAGATCTCAGAATCCTGTTATTGAACTCCATTACTCAGAAGAAACCCATGAATCATGTACGCTCCACATGATAGCTTCACGTGAAGTAAAACCACTTTGTACTTCAGGCATGGTCTCAACCGTGTTGATTAATCTGCCAAGCAAGCACGCCACACTGCCTCTACTTGTCGAACTCCCAAATTACGCCTCCATCCTCTGCAATGTCAAAGTAATATAGCAATTATTCCATTGTGCAGAGGGCATAATTGCTGGATGGACTAGAACATAATATGAAGTCCATAAGTACATGTTCCTAGAAAAGTTGTTACCATCTGACGATTGAGACCACTTCGAGCATGTGAAAGCAGAACATCTGCCTAATGAGAATCATATCGATGCTATGTATTCTAGAAGGACCGCAAAGTCTTGGAAATTCTCAATTCTAGCGATACATGCTCTTATGCAACACATCAAAAAGAAAGCAAGTCGTTATCACTGTCCAACTTTCAGCTTTGTCTCCCCTGTTTTCTTCTTGTTCAAGAGCAAACCAGCCAAGTTCCATATATCAAACGCAAGAGATGAGGTCATTTGACAGAAAGAGGCTCCAGACTAGATTCCACATTGTGGCAGGATATGTTCCTTAGTGAAATTATTGAGATTAGGACCACGATTATCTGATCTAAGCATCTGTGATACAAAAGAAGAAATCAAATGAAATATCACTCACCTTTGACTTTCTTGTTTATCCAGATCTCCAGCACCAAACCCACCCATAAGAGGCAATAGCTGGGTGCAAAGATCTTCGAGGAAGAAAATAATGGTCTGGTATTTGCCTAATCTTTCTTGACAATCGCTTCTTTACGATAATTTTAGCAGAAGGATCCTTTTGTAGGTCACTGCCGATGGCTTTTCAGTCCATCCCCTTCAAAGGGTCTTTTGGTTCTTCAGTTCCCATTCCTGACTACTAGTTTGCCAGAGAATCAATTTCGCAAACCCAAGCCAAGCAATTGCGTCGATAAATGTGAGGGATTACAAAGAAAAGCCTGCAGAAAGAAAAACTGATAAAGGTCACTGGTGAAATAATAATAATAATAATAAAAACATGTTTAGCAGCATTATAAAACAATCAAGACATGGGTTCGAAACTCACGGCTCAGGTGGACCGGACTAAGCAGGAGAATAACCTATTCTAGCCAATCCTTATAAGCAGAAACCGTGTCAGCTTGTAAAATCAAATGCTTGTATACATAATTGATTTCCATGGACCATGGCAATTGACAACTCATCTCAGATGATCCACGTTTTCCGCTTCATCTTCCAAATTTCTCCTACCGAGGACTTAATCACTTTAAAGCTAAATGATGCTTCATGACGGCCGACCAGTGACCGAGCGAAAAATGACAGAACAACTGATTCTGAATTCCAATCATTTATCTCCAGAACAGAACAATCGTGCCTTTAGGCCAACAAAAGCTTCAGCTGCTACTTTCAATACAGAGTTTCGTGGGTTTGAAATTCGGATCCCCGCCACAAGAAAATGATGCCTTCCACTCATTCGTCATGAGAAGTATTCACGACTTTAAGCACTGATCCCAGTTTAGAGACCAAAGAAAACCATGCACTTCCTCATCATTCTTTACCAAAATGATCATGAGCAAGTCCAAATTATACATGGGTTGCAGCCCAGCCATCACATGGCCTCTGAAGCATTGGCCAACCAACGCATTCTCACCAACAGATTCGCTGCAAATACTCTTTAAGAGCAGATAACAGCTAAACCCAGAAGAGAACTCACGTTCACTAATCAATTTGATTATATTCCGCAAAATCAGCTCGAATTAGATCCACAAGTCGATTATTAACGATTACCCACATTCAAGTCGAGTCTCAGCATTTCCAGGTTCGCAAGTAGAACAAACAAGTCGCGCAATTTCACAGTAAAAATCTCAGCTTCCCAAGGGCGCAAGAAACGAAGAACAACGCGCTGAGAAAGAGACAGAGAGAGGGAGGGAGAGAGCTTGGCGAGGATGGAGTGATGGAGGAGGTGCTGGTGGTGAAATGGCGAGCTGCCCGCCGGCGACGAGCGCCGGACTCCGACGAAATCGCGAGCTACGGGTGCGAGAGAGCCGGGGCGGCGGCGAGCTCTCCCTGGCTGGTAATTTCGTAATTCCGCGGAACAGTAGGGGCATCTCTTCACCATCTTTAGTTGACGGGAAGGATTGGTGCCGTTTCTGCGTTTTAGGCGGTCTTCCAGGATAGGGACGGGTGGAAGTAGGCCAAATCCGCCATAAGAATCGGTCTGCTCTCGTGATTACCGGGAAAAAGGTGGAGCTGCTACTGTGCAGTTCAGCTCTCAATTCTCAATGCCTTGGTAAGAATCGAATCGAGAATCGACAAATCAGATCCGAACTGAGAATCGATAATTGATGAACTGCGTTGACGTGTTTTGAATATTTTATTATTTATTTTATTTTACGTGTTTATCTTTTAATGGATCGTTGCTATTGACTAGGTAGGTTCCGAATTTCAAGAATTAGGGAATTTGTTCTAATGCAATAGATTTTAGATTGTAGATGAGCATGGATTAATCCTGAAATCGCTTATCCTTAGCTCTTAAGTCTTGTGAACTAAGCAGCGACACTTATTAAATATATATATTAATATTTTAATGCCCGATTTCTAGAGTATTAATTAAATAATAATAGTCCGTGGATTATGGCATGCTTACATCAAACGGTTTCTTACCGAGGGCTCAAAAGTTGAATTTTCTTGTTTAAAAGATATTTTGGTCGATTATTTACAAAGGTAGTGATTTTAGTAATTAATGGGTTGGAAATAATGACTTCCCGTATTTATTTCTTATCGTGAGTTCTCTTGTTTCATGAAAACATTGATGCAACAATTCAGGTTCAATCCTAAATTTATGATACTTCTACAAATTCAATTCTAAACATTTTTATTTTTTGTCAATTGAATCTATCCAATTAATTTTGACCATAATTCATTGATGGTGACAATTTTCAATAATATCTTTTGAGTTTTTCTGAATTTTTTCCTTTCTTCTTCCTTTTGCCGGGCAAGGGTGAGCCTTGATGAAGGCGACGCCCGATGAGACCACCCTAGCCTGGGTGAGGGCTCCCATCGTCGAGGCTCCCTTAGTCAATTGAGCCTTCCCTATATCAGGCAAGGCCAATCCACTTGTCCATCGGCAAAAAAAAAAGAAATGAAAAAATAATAATAATAAGATTTGAAAATAAATATTAAAATTGTCCACGTCAGTAAATTTCTACTAAAATTGGCTCGATAGACTTAACTGACAAAAAGTAAAAATGTTTATAATCGAATTGATAAAAGTGCAATAAATTTAAGACTTTTAGGATAACTTTACTAACAAATTCGCATAGCTTACCTAGGTTTGGTGATAGTCAGTATTCCAATTTTGTCATGACTGAGGTCATCAACAACTCTTTAGTTTAATTTTTTTTTTAAATATACATTTTGCTTAAAACACCAACGTGATATCTAATTATTACATCGGGATTTTTATGAAATTTTCATAGGAGAATAGAATTATTTCTAGCCACATAATATGCTCACGCGCTAAGGATGAAAAGCATCTAAGATCCATGTCGACTAATCTCAGGACTATTGAAACCCAAAAAAAAAAAAAAGGAAATCTCGGGACCACATCGAATTGCGAGCTACACCGGCGAGAGGGGAGTTTTCCTATGCAAGAAAAGAATCCTACCAATGACGAAGGGTGGGGCACATTCTATATTTCTTTTACCACGTAATCACTTTAAGAGATATCGGGATTCAAAACACTCGATACGGCGAGACAAGAATCCCATCATAACAGCGCGTACAAATGCATAATCGGACAACTCGATTGGATAAAGAAAGCTACACGGGACGGGGTATGGACACTTTTAAAGAGAAGAATTGAAACGTTGACTTGGCAATGTGATTCCTCTAGAATCGAATTGATAAGTCCTCTGCTTATAATCCGCCATGTTGGACTTTTCGATTCGTCCCTTGGAATTTGGACGGGCACGTCGTGGCCCTGCCCGCGTTCACACGGCAGAGTAGATGAGCTATCGTGCTAGAATTGACCATAAAAAAAAATGAGAACGGGCGCGTAAATATGTGTGTGTGTATTGGTCAAGTCATGGTGGCGAGTATTGTGGAGATTCTTGTCATGCATGCCTCACCGGTGACGTCTTTATTTTTTTTAATTTATTAGTTACGCGTCTATAAAAAAAAATTTAAAAAAAAAAATTTACCACGCACTTGGGTGGGGTTGTTGGTTCGCGCTCTCTTCCTCTCGCAAAAGGTCGAGAGTTTGAATCCCAGTTTCGTCATAGGGTGACTTACCCTGGCAGTTGCGTGTGTGTGATGGGCAAGACGCGCGACGGCCCTGGGTTTACTCCTGCTTGTTGGCGGGGTGCGGGTTTCCTGGGTCATCAAAAAAAAAAAATTCAATATCATAAAAAAATCTTGAACCTGGTACAACGCAAATACATTAAACTTTTATCCATGTCGCTAAAAATCCTTAATTTATATAAGTATGACAAATATGCCTTAGGTAGAACTGAAGTGGAGGGTATATAATGTACACGTTTAGATTTTATTGTGACTCGATAAAAGGTTTGGGTTATTTGTGGCACGGTGGGTTAGTTGAGGTCTTTTGATGACACAATATTTGTGTGATGATAAGTATAGTTCGACATTTTTTTGTGGTATTTGTAAACCGATCTAGATGAGTCACGGAGACATTTCTTAACCCATATGTGTATCATCGGCTCTTTCTTCATTTCTCTCGCCCTCACTCGATCTCGTGCTTGTTCATGCCGCATTCTCACCTCAATTTGAGTGTGAATTTTCGTGAATTCGAAACAAATTTTGAAGACATTTTAGCAATATGGATCGAATCGAGCATGATTAAATATGCATTCGCATCATCCGTGACTCGACCTGACCGATCTGTTTAACGGGTCCAATGGATTTGTCCGAGGAAAAGCGATATATATTGAAAAATCTGGGACTTTGCCGGACTCCATTGCTACGTGGACGTTTGTTAGAGGAAATTCATATAAACTAAGCTTTTTGCCCTACATAAATTATGCCGCCTTTAGCGTTATTAAAGGTGCTTTTTTTTAATTTTTAATTTTTAATTTTTGTAAATGGGGGGGATTTCCGGAGTCCTCGAAGAACGCGTAGACAACGAAAGGAGGTGGCGTTTTACACGTGGAAGGAATTGAGAGGGGGGGGCTTCAGCCGACAATATTTCCGATGGCGGGCTCAACCCCTATTCTACTCGCTCCTACTTGTCCAAGTCCCAACCAATTCATTTACTCACAAAGCCCTCAGATTCCAAAAAAAAAAAAAAAAGAAGCCCCAATTTTTTCAAAAAAAAAAAAAGAAAATTAGAAAATTATAGGGGGTGATTCGTTTGTTTGTTGGTTCGTAGAATGATAGGTGAGAAGATGTGCAGGGGGAGGGTGGCCCTCCATTACAAATTTTATGATCCGTAATATGGTGCTGCTTCGGAATAAAATAAATGAAATTGCATTGAATTATCTGTGTTCTAATTCAGGTAATTAATGGAGGTTAATTAGTTGCAGGGCATGCATTTAGCTACCCCATTGTTACTCCCAATTCATGTCATTGTTTAATTTCAGTTGGCTACATACGTTTTATACTTAATTGTGATGTTAGATTAGGTGCGTATATTGTCACTTTTCACGCGAAATCCATTATTTTAAATATGTGGATGGATTCGATGCGTTATATGAAATGATGGAACTTTTGAATTTTGGTTGCTTGAGAGGTGCTTTGAAATCCCTTTAGAAAATTCACAATTAATCTTGGATACAAGTTGACTCGTGAATTTTGGTTTTTAAAAGATATCGACACTTTGAATTTTTATTTTATTAAGGAATTGGAATTCAATGTAACAACAAGATTTCTACCATGAAAAAAAAAGGATTTGTGGAGTTGGGAGATATAATAGTCGTTCGATGGACCGATTCTTCAAGTCGCAATCATCGAGAAACTTCTTTAACATTGCATGACTCGACGACTGTTAAGATACCATAAAACATATTTCAAGGGATCACAGAGCACGCCATTCTTGTGACAAGTTCATTCGCCATGTTTTCCAAAACCGTTTCTCGTTTCCATTTCGATTTCCATCATCGATATCCCGGTACAAAACTAACATTCCACTTCCGCCAACACCCAGAAACATATCAGTAAAACCCCAAATCCGATCCCAGAGCTCGGCCTCGACTTCTCTCTTGCCTAGCCCCATCTGATGCACTTATAATTTCATACAAAAGTAGGTCGGAACTTGTTAAGGGTTTTGCCAAACACGCTATGCCGTTATGAAGCTGACCGGCAAGAAATGGAAGGATCTTGCACCACCACCGGATCGAATTGAATAATAACAGTAACGACCGAACCGACCCGAGGATCCGGACGCAAGAATATAAGTCGGAGCCCCAGGGACCAGTTACCTACCAAATCATCATGTCGCTTTTAGCTTGTGCCCTTTATTACTATTAAAAATCCCACCTTGGAGGGATCCTTTACCAACTGACCAAACAACTCATTCCACACGTCCTCCCCCCAGAATATAAATTTCCATCTTTCTTTCTTTTTCTTTTTCTTTTTTAACTTCAAAGTGCTAAATTCAATTGTTTTATGATATATTGAATTATATCGGATCGAAAAATTAACGAAGGGAAAATTTATTTTTATAATTTGGAAATATGCGTTTAGCTCACTTTTGATTTATTAGTTGCACCGAGCTTTTTACAATCTGCTTTGCTAAATACATTCTTTTTCTCCTCCTCTGGGACTTTTCTCCTCTCTCTTTCTCTATCTATCTGTGAAATCTTGTTTTTCGCATATTTTATTTTCTCTCTCTAACTTCCTCTCTCTCTCTCTCTCTCTCTCTGTGTGGACGTGCACTCACGGCTCTCTGCGTAAAACGGGTATCTGTTCTCATCAACATCCCAACCCCCGTTTCTTTAATACCATTTCCTTGATCTCGTCTTCATTTTGTTTTTTTCGGGGGACTGATCTGCATGCTCTCCCTCTCTCTTTCTCTCTCTGTCTCGTTCACTTGGTCACTCGCGTCTTGGAACCGTAAGTTTCATTCATCTCTTTCGCGTTCCTGTCTTCCCCCTAGCTGAGCTTCTTCTGTTCATTGGTTTCTTTAGGCCCCTTTTGTTCCCAGCTCTTCACTGGATGGGGTTTCTCCAGTTTTTTTTCTCGATTCGGTGATGCAAAAGATTCGTATTTGGGATCTGGGTTGCGTTTCTTTTTGCGCTTTCTCGCGGATCTGCTGTTGTTAAATGCTGTGTGAAAACGCGGGTTCTTGTTTATACCGGACGATGACTTCATCTTTGTCATCTCCAGATTGTGGGGATTAATTAAATGAAGGATTTTTGCGGGCAGCCAGATTGACAAATCGCGTTGTTCCTTTCTCAAGATTATTAAAGATACGGGCATTGGGTTGGCATTAATTTTGTCACTTTCAATGGGGGGGCTTGTTCGAACGTCGAAAACTATTTAAATAACCGATGGGCAAGCGTTCAATTAATCTTTGTTCTGTTTTTTTCCTTCTTTATTTAATATATCTACTTTGATTCCTTGTGCAGGCAAGTCGTCCATTTTCTTGATGCATAGCTTGTCCTTAATGATAATATTAATTGACGTGTCCCACTAATATAATGGTGCTGAACATCGTGATGGGCAATTCTGTGTTTTTCCAACGCGTACGTTAGTTTTCTCACGAAGCCTTCACTCTCGACAAGATTTAGCGATGGAATGTTATTTTTGACAGGTCCTGTGCCGATTGGGATAAATTTAACCCCAGAGTCTGGAATCTGGAGATCTTTCTGAGGGAGGTTTGTTCCTTAAATTTGCTGGTTTAGCTCTATGTTAGTAGCTGTTCGCTCTTCGATCCGACTTCCACCTGTTAGATGTATTGTCTGACAGAAATTGGGATGTGATGACTACAATTTTGAAACAATGAAAATTTCGCCCTTGATGGGTTCGTTAAATATGGAGAAGAAATGGGTCTTCCCGCTTGTTATAAGCTCTGTACTATGCATCTTTCTTCTTGCCACTTCCTTAAACATGGGTCTTGTTTCTTCACTCCATACAATCAATTCAATCTTCTCGATTTTCCCATCCCATCTATCCTCAAACCAAACGAACCCCGTGTTTGCCGAGAGCAAAGTTTCACAGTCGCCACCGCCTCCTTCTGCTCCTGGAGTTCCCCGTTTTGCGTATCTGATTTCTGGTTCAAGAGGCGATTTGGATAAGCTCTGGAGAACTCTTCATGCGCTTTATCATCCGCTGAACCAGTATGTGGTCCATTTGGACCTCGAGTCGCCAGCAGAGGAGAGATTGGAGCTTGCTTCAAGGGTAGAAAAGGAACCACTATTTTCCAAAGTTGGGAATGTTCACGTGACGACCAAAGCAAACATGGTTACCTACAGAGGACCGACCATGGTTGCTAATACCCTTCATGCCTGTGCCATTCTTCTGAAGAGGAGTAAGGACTGGGATTGGTTCATCAACCTCAGTGCTTCGGATTATCCTCTTGTGACTCAAGATGGTTAGTCTTTGTCATGCACCTACTGCTTGTTTGAGGGTCATTGTGGAGAGTGTGATGAGATGTCTTAGAAAAGCTGATTGATTCATTCATTCATTCATTTGTGGTTTGCAGATTTGCTGTCTGCATTTTCCAATTTGAACCGGAACCTGAATTTCATTGAGCACACAAGCCAGCTAGGTTGGAAGGAGTGAGCTCTCTCTCTGTCTGTGTCTCTGTGTCTCTGTCTATGCCTCTCTCTGTGTCTCTGTCTCTCTCCCCTGTGCATGCGTGCTTGCATGGCACACACTTGTGGATGCAAATACTTGGAATTAATGGTCTGAAATTACATTTGGTTGTCTCAACCAGGGATAAACGAGCCATGCCTTTGATGGTAGACCCTGGTTTATACAAGTCAACAAAATCAGATATATTTTGGGTTACACCTAGAAGAACTTTGCCAACAGCATTTAAACTGTTCACTGGTTAGTGACAACATGATCAACTTGTCTCTCTCTCTCTCTCTCTCTCTCTCTCTCTCTCTCTCTCTCTCTCCTTTTCCTTTGCTGTTGGAGTGGGGGATCAAAACTCATCCTTGTTACTGTGGCAGTTAGCCTATATCTTGTCTGATATATTTTTTTGTCTCGTATCCTTTCCAGAAGGATGTTGAAAGTGAGGATTTCATAGTTGCCAACTAAAATGGAGTGGCCTGATGGAACATTATTGAATTTCTAATGTCCTTATGGTCTTCAATAGCAAATATGGCATTTTATCCTCCTCCCGAGTTGCATGATGTCCCCAAGTTTAACTAAGATGTGGTCTCCTGAACCTGCTTTGGTATAGTCCGCAGGCACTCATTCTATAATGATTTGGTTGATTGTGTGAGCCAAACTAGTAGGTTCTACTTCATTATATCCTGTAACAGTTAATGGATTTAGCTGCATCTTGTGCCGATCAGTGAGTGTGCTAAACTTTCCTAACATGGCAAATGGACGAACTAGTTTCCTCTTTTTCAAAACTATTTTAGCAAAGCTTTAAAATTGTTTTAGCATTTTGAAGCGTCAAATTAAGGTCTGGCATTGGTTTCAGTTTTATGGTACCATTTCATTACAAACTCATATTACCAAGCTCCGTATTTGTGGTACCATTTCACTGTCCAAGTTCAATTGCAGGTTCGGCATGGATGGTCCTCTCGCGATCATTCGTGGAGTACTGCATCTGGGGTTGGGATAATCTGCCAAGGACCCTGCTCATGTACTACACAAATTTCGTCTCTTCTCCTGAAGGGTATTTCCAGACCGTCATTTGCAATGTTCCTGAGTTTGTTCAGACTGCTGTCAACCATGATCTGCATTACATTTCCTGGGACAATCCTCCGAAGCAGCATCCACACACGCTCACTATTAATGACACCAGCAAAATGATTTCAAGTGGGGCCGCCTTTGCTCGGAAATTTAAGCGAGATGATGCCGTCCTAGATAGGATTGATAAGGAATTACTTGGCCGGAAGAAGGGCGGCTTCACCCCTGGTGGTTGGTGCTCTGGCAAACCAAAGTGTTCGGAGGTTGGGAATCCTACAAAGCTTAAACCCGGTCCTGGAGCTCAAAGGCTCCGTGTTCTGATTGCCAAGCTAATCATGGCAGCTAAGCTCGGTCAAGATCAGTGTAAATAGATATCAGAAACAATTCTTGGTTTCCTCTGGGGGTCATGATAAGAGAGGAGAGTGAAAAATGCGAAGCTGAGTTCTTGGAATGACTTTGTTCGAAGGGAAGAGTTTTGGAACTTTGGCTAGAGCTGAAGTCTCTACTTGTGGCATCCTATATTAACTAGGCTCGGAGCTACCACTACCATTACACATTTGCCTCCTAAACATCTGTTTTTGTAGGTTACATTTCAATAGAGCTATACAGATTCTATGATATTTATGTGTAATAATTTCTTCAAGGTTCTAGGGATAATGCAGCCTTAGCCTGCAGAGGATTTTGAAACTGTATTATTTTTCTGCTAGTGAATGATATACTAAAATTGACGGTCCTGGAAAGGAAGACAAATTTTTCCCCATTTCATTTTGATGGCTAACATGGAATTGCTGAAGCATTCCTGAGCATTCACTACCATGATGAGCATAAATTTGTCTCCATACCTGCATCGAGCACCTGGTGTGACGGTATCTGAAAGAAAATAGTGATCTCAATATTCTGTTCAAAAAAGTTCAGCTGTACCATATGATGGCAACTTGAGCTCCTTTGGACTTTCCGTGCAATGATAAGTATGATCATATTAGGCATAAGGCAATGCCAAATGCCAGTTGCTACATGCAGAGTTTTGATCGTCCACTCATTGCTCGGGTCGTTTATTGCTAAAGAACCTCATTACATTAGTTAAGAGTTGGTGTAGCCTTGCGCATCAGGTTCTAAACAGAAGTAGAGAAAATCATCTGCCTGACTTCTGCTTTTAGCTCTTGTGCATATGATGGACCAGTTCTGCGAACCATATTGATACAAAGTTACACAGCTTATGGCTACCAATCATCTCTACAAGAATGAATTATCTGGAGGATATTACAATCACGGAGTAGAATGAGATTACACGTGTTAAACAGCAATACAGATTTCTTGGCTACTATGCGAACCAAAAATAGCTCAAGAACGTATTTGGCACGAACGCATTTACAAAAACTCCTAATCTGATACTTCGGTGACCTAAGATAATGCTTCTCGTTATTGACTGCTAAAACCTGTCCAATTTAACGACCAGAAACAAATAACGAACTGGCCAATATCTGATTCCCATCGACTTGAATCTTTCTGGCCTTTGCCTTGTCTATACGTGCTCTTCTGGAAGCCTCTTGGATGTGGCGATCATGATCTTTCAGCATCTGGTCCATATTGCCTGATGGTACTAGCAATGGCCCAGAGTAGTGAATTTTGTGGCCCTTCGACCCATAGCCGAGCTATCATCAATATGGACAAAAAAAGAAGAAGAAGAGTTAAAGACCTAATTACCAGTTATGCATAAGAACGCAGGCGACTGACATTTCAAACATCAAGCATTCTAATGATTTGACCTTAAAGTACAACAAAAACCAATTAGACATTGAAACAGACAGATAACAAAAGTCAGGGTTCAAAACATCTGGATTTTCTTGACTATGAAACTATGAAGACTGAGATTCATCATAGACCAGAAGTTTTGTGAAAGCAGAATGATGATTAAGAGAGAATACGACAGGAGTTCAACTACTCACAAGAATGGGATCTTTGTCACTGGTTCTTCCATCTTCTTTATGGCGTGAACCAGATAAACCGTGGATGTGATTCTTCTGATCCTGCTGGATCAGGCACTCTGAGGCCTCCTTGAAGGATCCAGGAAACCTCCCAATCAGTTTGGGAACTTCAGAATGTGAAGGGCCAGACCTTTCTCTTCGATCATCTGATATCAAACTCCTCCTTGCAGTTGATAGACCTGTGACAACCTGGTGGTCAGCACCAGCAAAACTTTTTGAAGCGTCATCATGTCTTTTTCCCTCCTTCGCCCATGCAGCCTTCTGAGACAGTGGCCCAGAATGAGAGGCCCTCTTGTGGAGATGTCCTTGAGAATCAATGCCGATTTCTGCTGCTTGTGATGGTCTTGGTGGATCAATAGGGAAGCCAGAAGCAACTTCTTCAGGATGGGGGTTGAACTTCTCACTTCGGCTCTTAGAATTGGATTGGGCTTGCCTCTTCTGCAAATAAGACCATCTCACATGGTGTAAAGTTATTGCAGAAAGCATGAGATGGTGCAGAAGACATTAAATTAACTAGATATATCATCATAGGGTGAAAGCAGTCCTTTTAATCACACCCCCCCCCCAACAAAAAAAGGGTTACTATGAACTAGCAGCGCCATCAATAGGGAAATGAACTAGGTCCTTTTATTGTTCACAGACCATGCCATCATGCTGTAGTAGTTGATGCTGTGATAATGTGATAAAAATGACATACATCAAGAGTATCAATGGAGGTGCAACTCTCATGTGAAATCTCACGTCATGGTAGGTTTGAAGGGGAAAAACAAGGAGATTTGGGTATTGATCAAGGTTCATCTATCAGCATATAGTTCTTCCTTCAGCAAACAATTGTACATGGAAGGATCATATAAATCATATGACTGAAAAGGATCATATAAATTGATGTTACACATAATAGTTCACTGACTTTTACTCTCACAGATTCAGATGCAAGGTTGCTTTAACGAAAGATTGGATGCTTGTATTTGTCCATTGCTCTGACGTATTAGACTTTCTCCCAAAATGGAAAAGACAGGCATGTGCCAAATTAACAAGAACTGCTCACATTATGACCAAATTCACCCGCCTACAGGCACACTATGAGTGTCCTTGCATAGTAAGATTCTAGCAAGCCTATTTTCAGTTTATCATAAGTTGAAACATCATGAACATCCCCTGTTTTGGTACTTTCAAGTGATATATCATCTTTTAATAGTCATATTTAAGATCTAGATTTGTCCCTAAAATTTCAGAACCTTAAGCCCAGTTTTGTCCCTTCTGTTTGCACATACATTAGATGGAAACATCTTCATTACATATCAACTATATATGATAGTGCTAATAAATTTTAGAGGAGTGACCTGCATCGATGCCACTAACTCAGCATTGGCATCAGGTGCTGGGACAGCTCGTGACTCCCTTCCTCCCCTTCTTTCGTGATCAAGCCTTTGGCCCCTATTTCCTGCTGCTCCTTGTCTAGCAACACAAAGGGAAGCTGGATAATCAGCAACATCTTCTGTTGCTTATAAAAGGTGCAGTAAGAGCATAAGCAATAATGAGAACCAAAAAATTGTAGTACTAACTCAATAGAAGATTATTGCCCATAAGAAAAGGGAAATCTCAAAGCCACTGGTCAAGATATTTCAATCCTAAATCCAAATATCAAAGATTATGGGCACCAAATTCCATCCAGTCAATTATTGGGATGATAAGAGCATAAAAGTTGCTCCATGTAGCGTAGCTCAACCATAAAACATGTAAAATAAAATAGTTGGAAGCATAAACAAGAACAACTAACCATCATCCCACAAACTGTCATAAGCATATGAGTCCAAATTCAGCAAGCCCAGATTGTCTTGGATATAAAGAGAAACTTTATCACAGAGAACAGAGATCTCTAAGGAGCTTCCATGACCAATGCTAACACAAATTGAAGAAAGCTACAAACTCATCAACGGAGACTTTTCTAGCCTTACCATACATCAGACCAAGATTACCACTTGGAAAGCCCCTAATTATAAGGCCAAAAAAGCAGCTTCAGAGACAAAGTTATTCCTAAATTGACTGTCCTCAAGTTTACTCCAGCCATTTGCAGTAAAGTACCATCAAAGTGGAAGAACCGGTAATTGATTAGCTACTTCATCCTAATCCTTCAGAGAAAATTAACTAGCCAATCAAAACACAGTTTGATAAATCCCAACAGAAGACCTACATCGGAGGATAAACTCGGAAGAAACCATGAAACAACAATAGCATCTCAGATGGATTAATAGACAAAACTATCCATCAGCAACACTAGCACGAGAAAATGACCATACAAACTGCAACAATACAAAAAGAAGAGTCACCTTCTTGCTTCCTCATCCCGAATTTTTGCGTCAAATTCTTTGCTGGGAGGATACTTGGGCAAACTAGAAGGATCGCAAGGAAGTGGTTTCGTAGTGAAGAACTGGGAGAAAGAAAGAATGAGTAAACAGAAAAAATACTGTATGCGAGACAAGTAGTTAGAATTGGAGTTCCATGGAGCCAAGTATTTGTTCTTGATTTAAAATGATTCTGGAAAGCATTAACATCAAGTAAGTGGAAAGCGATAAATACAAAAAGCAAAAGAAAAGAAAATATGGAGCAGTCAACTATAGCCCAAAACCAGACCTAACGAACCACTAAGACCTGTTAATCATGACAAAATGAAAGACCATGTTAATCCATCTGACAAGAATCATTAAAACTCTATTACCTGACTCTTGAGTGCGGAAGCTGCACTTCCACGGTCAGCAGGATCTATTGATAGTAGCTTCTCCACAAGGTCAAGAGCTGGTTCAGGAAAGTCCTTAAACGTTTCTGCCACACAACGTCTATAAGGTTGCTGAGGCTTAA
Organism: Corymbia maculata; assembly: GCA_014182735.1. Classification (NCBI taxonomy): domain Eukaryota; kingdom Viridiplantae; phylum Streptophyta; class Magnoliopsida; order Myrtales; family Myrtaceae; genus Corymbia; species Corymbia maculata. The sequence goes on along the minus strand of CM024687.1, from coordinate 8,201,105 downwards.
AGATAGTTGCGTGAGGCAACTTAGATTTTCTCCAATAGTCCTCAGAAGGTGAGCCACACAATTTGAAAATTTTATGCAGCTGCTCCACCTATGAGCAAAACAACTAAAAATAAATGTGTAGCACATAAACATGGAAAGGTAAAAACATTGAGGCCTGTTGAAGCAATCTCTTCCCAACAGAGTCACTTGGAAAAATTCTAAGTTGTCAAGACAAGAAAGTATGTTTGAAGATAGGCATTCTCTTGATTTTTACCAGTACATATTCCATCAGAGATGCAACCAAAACCCTAGAAAAAGCATGAAGCTCACGTAGACTTCCAGCATGCGGGAGGGGCTACAATGCTTAACAACTGAGGGTAGATGGCATATAGGAACTCTCGTCGATGTCAGATGAAGGAAAATAGAGACAAGTTCAATAATCCTAGGAACTAAATAGACACGTACCTCTGTTCTTCCAGGCATGATAGGCTTGCCAGCATATAACTCAGCAAGTATGCAACCAGTGCTCCAAAGATCAACAGCAGTCCCATAGTAGGTGGCTCCAAGCAGAAGCTCAGGCGGCCGATACCAAAGTGTCACCACACGGCTCGTCAGGGGCTGATTCCGATGAGGCTCATAAAAACTAGCTAGGCCAAAGTCCGCAATCTTCAAAATCCCATTGTTATCAATAAGAAGGTTCGACCCTTTAATGTCCCGGTGTAAAACTCCACGATTATGACAATGATCAAGTCCATGTAACAGTTGCTGCATGTAACATTTGACCTGCGCACGAGTAATTGAAAGAGAAATGTCATGCAGAAAGAAAAATTAGCGTGTCACGGTCTAGTACAGCATTGGCATAAACACCAGTAAAAGAACATCAATAGTTTGGTACATATGGAGATAAATCGAACTACTAAAATATTAAGCTCCCAGAGTAAATTGCTAGCAGGTGTACCTGTGCCTCTGTAAATTTCAGACCAGGATGGGCAGCCAAACCTGCCAAATCATGCTCCATATATTCAAAGACAAGATATAAGCTACAGGACATCCTTGACGTAACTAAACCTTCCAGTTTGATCACATTCGGATGATCAAGCCTGCGGAGAATGTGGATTTCTCTTGCCATAAAGCGCACACTTTCTGGCTCCAGATTATCAAATCGTACTTTCTTCAGTGCCACAATTTTCTTCTGCTCAAGATCCCGAGCCCGGTAAACGTTACTGTACGTTCCTTGTCCAATCTACAATAACATGTTGTCAGGATAAGGCGGGTAACTCAACCAATAGGTGAACTCACTTTACAAAGAAAGAGAAAGCACTACAAAGAATAATGACTAAACTAACTAATATATGCCTTTGCAAACAAAGAACATGAAGCAGACATAACTTCACCAGCACATAGAGATAGAAGCATACTTTGTCCAGCTTCTCAAAAGAATCAGCCCTTCGTGGCACCCAGCCCCTGATAGCCTCTCCAGCTACTGCGGCGAGCCAAGGTGGCCACCCCGCCGCAACTTGCTCTCCTTCCATAGCCTTTGGAAGGCTGCCTGTAGAAGGATGTTGAGCAACGACATGCTCCATCTTCTCCCTGCTTCTCTCAAGATTATCAGCCTGCAGCCTCAAAGACCCATTTATTTGCTTGTCAATTGACATTGCTCTCCCATCATCGCCACTACCATATCTGTCCTTTACTCGATGATAACCTTCCTCCCTCCTTGGCAAAACTGTCCTCGACACCCGCAAGTCTGAGGACGTTTTGCTGGATAACCGTTCCCGAGGGCTCTCTTTACTATCTTCAATGGCAGATGGTTTGCAGCAAACGCAACCCATTATGCACCAAAACCACCCCCAACAACACCCTTCTTCCAAATCAATAGTTAGCCCCGAAGTGGCAATTTAAATCATCTTCTGCTTCCAACCACAATTCCACTCAAGTAAATTTGTACAAGAGCTGGCTAAGTAAACGCACCAGCTATAACCAATTATCCGCCTCGTCGCATTTCAGGGTCATCCCTCGCCCAAAAAACATGATAGTGCACCTCCAAATCGATGTATCGGAACCTGAACCCTTAAATCCGGGCTACCATCTTAAGGAACTCGCCCCAATTTGCGGGAGAGCAGCGTGAAATGACCAATGCTTATCTAGTAAGATGAACCCCACTTCGCTACAAGACTTTGCAATTTCACCCGAATCAGAAAGCACGGGAAAACTATGATGCGCCCAACCCTAAATCCCAAGAAAACCACTGCGACGACCAAACGAACAACTTCAGCTGGAAATTGACATTCCAGAGCAGTAGAACCACGACTGCTCCATCCGTCCAAATCGCAACGAGACGAAAGAGAACAGAAATGCTCAGAACACGCAAAGGCTAAAAAAAAACAAGAAATCTCGGAAGGAATGAGCGCAAAACGGACTCCACCTCGACAGTGGCTCTTCGCATTCCAGCACAGCAGCCCGTCCGACCCATCAACTCGCCGAGCCCGGAGACCGCGGGGGCGACGGAAAGACCTGATTTTGAGCCGAGCCCAGGAGAGGCAGCGCTCTAGGGTTTCGAGGATTGGGAGGAGAAGGCATGGATCTACGCGTGCAGAGAGAGAAGAGAGAGAGAGAGGAGAGAGAGACGCACACGTTCTTGAAGAGTAACTGATGAGTAAGAGTTTTTTTTTTTTTTTCCTTTCTCCCGCTCTCTGTAATAGAGAAGGTGATTTTGGGGGGAGGAAGGAGCAGAGATTTTTCTAATGTGATTTTTAATTTATGAAAAACCCGACATTTTTACAAAAAATAATGTCGGAGAGATTAATAATACGCGGGAGCGGAGCTGAGGAGAGAGCGACCGAGAGAGGAGAGAGAGAGAGATTGCAGCTTTTTCCCAGCGAGACGCAGCAGAGATAGAGAGAGAAAGTAGAGAGAGAGAGAGAGAGTGTGGTGCAGTGTAAAGTGGGAAGTTGCCCGATGTGTTCCTCCTCAAGACATTCTCGCCCTCCCCACTCGCCACCGCCACGCGCGGTCGATCGAGAGTGGCCATCACTCGCCCATATTCCGTTGGCTTCGTACATCGTTAATCAAGACATTTTTCACTCTTTACCGATGTCGGTATAACTTGGCACCGGGCATGCGAGTCCTTACGTGCGCCAATCTATGATTGAACTGACAACGCATGTAAAATTGACATGGTTAGTCTATATAGGATTGAGAAAATCAATGTAATTTGACAGAATCTAGTATGTGAATTGTCTGTCTGAGATCAATCATTTTGTCATTGGTCAGCCAAACTTGACGGGCTCATCTTGATGCTTGCCCAATCACTATGTTTGGTGTGAAGCGCATATGGTAACTTTCTCATGAGAGCATAGACCAATTAATATATCTAATAGTTGTCTTAATCCTATAGAAGCTGGACCCAACTATGTGTGCTACTAGTTTGACTTGTCAGTAGCAAACTTTTCTCATCAAAGAATAACTCGAATTGGCGTAGAAGGTGATCACACATCTCCATCTAAAGTGACTTGTGTATTTGTAATTACAAAATGCCCAAAAATTATGTATTTGAGTGATTTATATCACGGACCACTTAATATTCAAAGTCTTAAGAATTTTTCCCGTTCTATAATTTATCATTTCTTCGCACATAGCCGGGACGGGATCAGTTCAGTGTAGCAGGGGCTTTCGATGGCCACCGGATCTGGCGGCGCGTGGGGGTCACGCGAACTGGCAAGGCGCGTGAGCCGTGGCCACTACAGCCTCCTCCCCACGGCAACCCCAGCCGCGGGCCCCCCGAAGCTCCAGCGAAAAAAACGAAGGTCGTTGGATTTTCCTCTTCTGCTCTACTTTTTCCACTTTTCCCCCTGCCGCTTCCTTCCTTTTTAATTTTAATTTTTTTTTTTTTTTTGCAGTTCGGTCCATAAATGGAGTTAGGTGAGTGAAAATCACCCCGATCCAACAACAAAGATTATCCGATCCCCATCGGACGGCGAGATCCCGCCCTCGGCCCCCATTTCTCAGGGGCGCGGGCCCGTGCCGGTGGGATCGCGGGGACGGTGGTGGTGGTGGTGGTGTCGAGTGGTTATCGAGCTCATCGCCGTCGTCGTCGTCGCCATCATCATCATCATCAAATTGGCGATTTCCAAAGGCGGATGCGCTGAAACTAGCAAAGGGCAATCATCATCATCATCACCACCACCATCACCCACCACCTCTTAACTCCTTCCGTAAACCTTTTCGCCAACTCGATCGCCTCCGATATGGCCCCATCATCGATGGTCCCTTTTATTAAGGGCGATGGATTGTCCAATCATGCTCCAGTCGTGATCGTAAAGCATCCCGTCCTAATCTTTTTGGGACGTGTCTTGTCTCGTAAATAGGACTTAGGTTAACGAGATAGCTTCATTATTTCTATTTTTATTTTGCAATGCAATGATGGTCGAACCTCCATAAAAATAAAAAAACTATTACGTGGCATCGTGGAAGTGCCTGTGTCGACAATGCCATAGGCGGCACTCTCGGTTGGAGTGACTTTCAAGGCCTTCGTGGCCCCTAATCATTTCTATGATAGGAACACCGCTATATACGACAACTCTCACCGATCAAAACAAAAAAGAAATCTGTAGAATTTGTCAAAGTAGGCGCCAACCGTAGCAAATGAGACGACCGATGTCGATGTTAATGATTTTCAATCAAAACAACTACATTAATCCATTGTCAAATGACTTAAAACTGAATCCACATCGGTACGATACAATTTTTGACCACTTTTAAAATTTTCCCTCCTGTGCATCCATCCGGGGAGAAAAAGTCTTTGGATCTCATTAAATATACCGAAAATGGAAGACGGTCGCTGTTGGACAAAGACAATGTCACCTCGAATGACATGATCCCTAGGACTCTCGAAGCGTGTCTCCCCGGGGGGACGTGGAGCTAAAATCGTCAAACTCCTCTCCCCCCATTAACATATAATAAAAGAAAATAAGGAGGAGAAAATCAAGCTAAAAAGTGAGGGGGACTTAGGTCGGTTTTCACGACCGGTCCTGAACCGAAGTGACATCGTGCGAACCTTAGCCATCAATCATCGTCCTCGTCCTCATCGTTGTCCCTCCGTGCATTGACCGATGACGGAGGCGCACGTCTCCGGATCTGAATAAAAATTCCCGGCTCGCCCTTTTTTTCTTTTTCTTTTTTTAATTACTTCTCATGTCGGGCGAATGCCGATTCCGAGTCAACTCGCCGTGTAAAGAAAAAGGGGAAAAAGGGAGAAAGAAAGAAAGAAAGAGAGAGATGGTCATAGAATACGAGATTGCTTGCCCCTATGGACGGCCGGGTGAGTCGGATTCGAGTCCGCCCTTTTTGACTCGGAGTAGACTCCCTGAGGAAAAAGCGTCCTCGGAAGCGTGGGCTTGTTTATCTATTCAATTCATTCTCGAAGGAAAACCATTAGTTTTTATAAAGGATATCCCCCGTTTGGGACGGGGAATTCATTTTTCTAATTCCAAGTACTGGGCGTTTTCGTGGACCGAAAAATATTGGTACCGTTGGCCTATCATTTTCGACTATGACTCGGGGCAAACTTTTTCAATGGAATAAACGCGCTCTAAAAGATGAGAGCATTATTGTGGATCTTTTTTTTTTTTTTTTTAATTGTGGAATATATTACACGTCATGCAATTGGTCGAAAGGTTTGGGTAGTTTAAGTGGGGAGAGAGCCCCGACAAGAGTCATGATGGCAAAACCCCCGAACCACTAGATGGCTCTTTATAGATTGAATCCATATTTTATTTTATTTTTTGTTCGTTCTATTTTACTCTCGATCTAATTTTCACTCTAATGTTTTTACTTTACTTTTTTGTAAGATATGAGAATTGAAACTCACATCCAAAACTAAATCATCACTATCCCAATTACTTTAGAAGATGGCGATTCGAATCCCACCCACCTTCCTCTTCTTATGTAAGATAAATAACCATCATGACAAACCCAACGGTTGAATTCATATTTTACTAGTAGATTAAGTTTGGACCCATGAATAGTTACTTGCAATAGAAAAGTGCGAGATACTAATTATGGGTGAATTATGATAAATCTCATGTTTCGATTTTTCTCTATCTCGCTTTTACTATTTATTTCGTTATGTTCAAGCACCGGATCTCTAATCGAAACCGAATCAACACGCGGTATTATTAAATGCAGAGATCGGAAAGATTTGTCTTGTCCATGGGACCTAGGGAGAGATTGGGAAGGATCCAGCATCGACTTACGACCAATCAGCAGCCGTCCAAATCAATTAAAATTTGGGAACGGTCCGTGCATGAAGTTCATGGGGGGGTGTCTACTCCCCACGAGACAAGAGAACAACTTATTGGGCCCCAGCGAGGCCCATCTGGCCTTCATGCCTAGCCCGCGGTGTTCGCCACATTTGTACGCTTCGAAACTCCAACGTTAGATGACTTTTTTTATAAATTTTTTTATAATTTTTTAATATTTTTTGCTTCTGCTAATTTATGGCGACATTACGATGTGGGGTTTTTCTGCTTTTTTGGTCGGTTGCGATGTGGGGGCTTTGCATGTTGGTTTGCTTCGCTAGATTTCAAATGGCCCGCGGGGGCTCTCTTTCGTTTCGCATCCGCGGTGCGCTTGAGGACACGTAACGTCGACGTTTGACGTTGAAATGACAAAGGGGCCGACGTTCGTGGTCGGGAGGGGGATCGATCTTTTCATTGGTCGAGCTCGGGATGTGTTATTGGCTAGGATCGTTCCTTGTCGACGTGAGGATAGACATTGAATGATGTCGAACTAAGTAAGGACCCATCTCGTGTTCGATAAATAGTAGCAAGGTAGTACATATATGTGTATTGTCGTACCGACGTCAATTTTTGAAGAGATTGATGAAAATCTATCGTACGTAAAAAACAAATTTAAATTATAATTACTGCCATTGAAATTATGGGTAAATATGTGCACGGGGAGTTTCGGCTAGAAGGAAAGAATGACTCTAGCAATGTACCTTCTGTATCGTGAGGTAAACTACTGTTCTTTGTCCGCTCGCCGATAAAATCAGTTATTGTTTATTTTGTTTGGTGTGGTTGTAGGGATAGATGGCTCGATTTGTCGGCTCTTTGTGTTATAATTTTGTCTCGGGATAAATACACTAGAAGCTTGAAAGATTCATTATAGTGCAACTAAGTCATAACATTTTTTTAGGACAACTAAACTTATAGAACTTATCAAATTTATGTTATCAAATTGTTTTATTAAATCTTTCCAATTCAGTTAAAGGAAAAATGTTGACTTATATCTTTTTTATTACCTTATTAAGAAACATGATGCTGATGTGACTTTTATTCTTTTGAGATAAGACGCTAAGGCCCTGCATGGTAACGCTCTCGGAACCACTGATTCTATTCTTTTGTTCACAAGAACGTAAATGCGTTTGGTAAATTTTTGTTTTAGGGAATAAATTTGGAACGCAATCAAAAATAAAAAAAATGTTGTTTCTTGTTCCAGGGAACAACTTCAAGAATTAGTTTTTTTTCCTTTTTTTTTTTTTTTTCTCTTTCTCTTTCCTTTTCTTCTTCCTCCCCCATTGGCCACCATCGCCGTCTTGGCCACCTGCGAGCGAGCTCATCGGTGGCCAGGCAAGCCTCGCCCAGCCGATTGCCGACCACCGCCACCGGCGACTGGCCACAATGGGGAAGGGAAAAATTAAAAAGAAAAAGACAAAAAAACAAAAGAAAAATATATTTAAATCATTAAAAAATTTTAAAAAAAAAATATTTTGGACTAGAAATTTTAAGGTTTTAACAAACGCATTTCTATCCTAAGAATAAAATTTTTTAATAGTTACCAAATGCCTTTAAATGCTTAGAAATTGTTCTCTGGAACGGAATAAAAAAGAATTATTTATGAACAAAATTTATTCATGGGAACAGAAGCGTTACCATGCACGCCCTAAGGCTCCATTTGGCAACACTTCTGTTTCTCTATTTTTATGTTCTTTTGTTCCCTAAAATAAATAAAAAAAGCACAGAAATGCATTTGGTAACGCTAACTGATTTTTTTATTTCCGAGAATAAAAAGTTGTTCTTAAGAATAGATTTGGAGTAAAAATAAAAAATAGAAAAAAAGTTGATTTTTATTCTTAGGAAAAATTTCTAGAAACAATTTTAGGGACTACTCATCACCTATAGCATGCCGCCACCCGCCCATCGTTGCTTGTTGCCCGCTGCTGTGGCTGGTCGTTGGCAGCCAACGCCAATCGCCAAATGCCAATTGCCGATCTTCGCCACCGTTCGCCGGCGCCCCTACCTGCTCACCACTGACCGACTGCCAGTTGCTGCCCTTTGCCCTGCGGTCGACGATCGGTGGTGACAATTGACGACTGGTGGGCAGAGGCTGCCAGTGACCAGCGACCAGCGACCGATGGCCACTCGGTGGCAGGTGGCGGCCCGATTGCTAGCCACCACCGCCCGTCGGTCTCCACCACTTTGTCGAGGAAAAAAAGAAATAAAAAAATTTTTATCGGTACTAAACATATTTATATTTTTTTCTATTATGAGAATAAGAAATTTTTATAATTATCAAACGATTTATTTTACTTATAAATTGTTTTAGGGAGTAGAAATAGAAAATAACTATTTCTCAGAAGAAATTATTCCTAAAAATAGAAATGTTATCAAACGAACCCTAATTGGGCAATTTCTTTTTCCTTGATATGGTATCTTCTTCTTCCTTCGAGCTCTATCTCTTCCGTGATCTCGAGCTTCAAAGCCAAATTTGGCTATCCGCTCATAAGTTTTGAGCTCAAATGGCCAATGGCCATGTTTGCAAATTCTGAGCTAAGAGTGGCTAATGGTTATAGTCGCGACTTGTGAGCTTTAATGTTAAATCTAATCATACCCATTGCAAGCTTCAAGATGAAACGGTCATGACAGCGGGCTTCAACCTCGAGTTTGAGCGGCCATGGCCACCACAAGCCTCGAAATCAGATTTGGCCATGTTGGCCATGAGCCTCAAAGCTGTAGCTTTCCGAAAATTTCCATATCATTCTTTGAAACTTCAATGGACGCAACTTCAGGTTTTTTGTGCTTCCAGTCTCTCTATGTATGCCCTTCTACCAATCTGTCAACTATGATATTTTGTGGGCTTTAATATGTGCCGGCCACGATGATCGAGTTATGGCAAAACATGGATTTGCATTTGACAAAATATAAATTATTCATGGGAAAGATACAATCGTCACCACCGTTGGAAAAATTGTAGGAAAAGTAACTTTCTCGAGAGAGAAATTATAGAATAGATGAAGTTCTTATATTGATTCTTTAGGACCTTTAAAAGTACATGATGCGAGTATTTATAACCCGTAATCGACCACATAAGTGGGCATTGAATTGAAATAATAAAATAATGGCGCGAATGCAAACAATTCTGTTTCAAAAATTGATTTCTCTATTTTTATTCATTAGATGAGTTTATGAGGCAAAATAGGTATTTGATAACGATATAAAATTTTTGTTCATAAAATGAAAATTTATTTAATAATGACACAAAATTTCTCCCTCCCGAATGGTGGTGTGCAAGGCAGACATCGAGCGACCAACGGTGGGATGGGCAATGGTTGGCCATTGACGGTAAGAAGGGTGGTGGTCAGTGATCGATGATGGGAGGGGCGGGGTATTGGCTAGTGGGAGGTGGGCAGCCAATAGGTGGCGGACGGCAGGAGGTGGTCTACTAGCGACAACGATGGTAGTCAGCGGCTAACGACGGGTGATAACGAGAGCGGCGATAAGAAGAGTTTTCATTTTTATTTTTGTTCTAAAAATAGAGAAGTAAAAGATTTTAATTTATGAATTCTATTCCAAATCTAATCTAGAGTAAAAATTTGTTCCTGAAATAGAAAAAGAAAATTGTGTTGCTAAATGTATTTTTATTCCAAATCTATTATCGAGAACAAAAATTAAAAATAGAGAATTCATCATGCGCATCCTAAGTTTCTATTGCTACCTACAATTAATTCACCTAATCTTCTCTATGACCATAAGAAATTGCGCTATATCCGTAGAGTAGAGGTGTCAAAATGGGTCATAAACTCATATTATAACTCACTTTTAGTTAAATGGGTCAAATATGGGTCAAGTGAAAATTAAATATTGATTAAATATAAGTTAAGTAAAAGTTAAATATATGTCAAATATGGGTTGGGTGAGTCATTTCACATAGAGAACTTAGAGTGAGTTTGGGTTTTTCTACAGTAATAATGGCTTTTAACAATATGGGTTGGATTAGGTATGAGTCGGGTGTGGGTCGGGTCGGGTATGGGTCATTAGATTTACATTACATGAATTTGGGTCAAAACGGGTTAAATGGGTCAATATGGATCTGATCATTTTCGACCCGATCCAAACCCGACCTGACCCACCCATTTGACGGGTCTACCACAGAGCAATCATAAATACGAAAATATCTACTTACTTCACAACCTAGCTACATGGTGGTGTCGATTGGTGAAGCTCTCACTAATAATTTGTGATGCCTTATAACTACACTGGTGCATAGTCGATTCCCTTTAAATTGTTGATTCCTGTATTCATTGATTTTTGTTTTTATCAAAATTTGCTCTCATCAATTAAATCCGTCACTTGTTAATAATGATCAAAAGTTGGTCTTTTTTCTTTTTTGGCAAAAAGTAATACACATTTAATTGTCGGAGAATGAGATAACCATAAACCACTTAACGTTAGTGAGAAAATGCTGCAAAGCGAAATATAAAGATGTGGAATTCTTGAATTAAGTAGGTACATGAAATAGCATACGATAATTTTTGTTCGAAAGTTGTCAATTCACACATTTATTATTGAATTAATGTATTAAATAGTATATTGTTGACAGTACTCCGGATAGTAAAAAGTAAATGTTACTAATTATGGATGTCACATTAGTAAATATTTATGGATGTCACATTCATATATGAAATCTGAATGATCAAATTTACTAATCCTCAAGAAAAAAAATAAAAAAAAGTAACGAGCTTTTCAAATAAAACAAGCAATATGCTGTCAACCGAAAAAAGGTCAAAAGGAGCCCGGAAGCGCGAGGTCGTCTTCGTTTCAGCATCATCCTAGGGTTTCGATTCGAATCTGCCTCGCCCAATCCCCTTCCGCTTCGCCTCCGTCGGCCGGCGATCGCCGCATCCGGCGATCCGGAACGCGCGCTCCGGATAGCGAACCGGCGGGCCTCGACGAGCGAGATTTGGGGCGGCCCCGAGTCGGGCAGTGCGCTTTGAAGCGAGGAGGGAGATGAATCGCCGATACGCGGGTCCAGAGGTAAAATGACTGGCGTGTCGTTCGGCCTCCGCACCGGGAGTTATGGATCGCTGCAGCAGCTGTCCAACGGCGCGTTGCAGAACCACGGCGCGCCGGTCCTCCTGCGGAAGCCTTCGAAGCTGGCCCTGTCGGGTTTCCGGGAGAAGGAAAAGCTCCTCCCTTTCGTCTGCCGGTTCTTGGGCCGGAAGAGGGTCGCGATGATGCTCCTGGTCGCTCTCGCCCTCATCGTCTTTGTCTTCGGCTCCTTTACGGTCAATAAAGGTGCGCTCCTGGTCCCCTTCTCAGAGATCGCGACTTGCGTCTGCAATTTCGAGCATGAATTTTCCCATCTGTGTCGGGTGCTTGTTTGCTTTTACTCTTCCGTGATGGGAGTTCGGTGAGTTGACTCTTGTTCTGTAATTGTCGTTTGAAAATGATGGTTGTCTTTCTTTTCCTACATTGCGTGGCGGGTGCTTATGCTCAACGTGCTCGATAATTGTTTGGCCGGTTCTTGTGGGTGCGTCCGAATTCTTCCCAACCAGGGACATTGTTCTTTATGGCTCCTACAATATGCCGTGATCCTACCTATTCTCTTGGCCTTTTTGCCTTCTCTTTGCTTATTTCCATCACTCAACTCCTCTTCATTCGTAATATGTTTACAGCTTTAGCGTACATGTATTTACACGATTCGCCATTTACTTTGCGAAGTACAGAAGTCAGCGGTCCTGAAATAGTTCCATATACGGAGAGCACGATTCCTTTCGTCAAGAAGGGTACGGGCCATACCGTTGTAATGCATTTCCCCGGGGTAGAAGATAGACGAAAGGACAGAGGTTCCCTTGGACGGAAGACCGTGTCCCAAAGTGGTCGAAGTAGAGCTCGACCTCCTCCACTACCTGCTCGTTCACACCGGCATGCTCATCCTCATCCTTTTTCTCATTCTGATTTGACTTCACGTAATTCTGGCTTCACCGGTTCCGTCCCCACGGTCCATCAGTGCAAAAACTTTGCTTTTCCTCCGCCACCTCCTGCTGATGGAAAACGGCTTGGACCTCGGCGTAAGTTCTTAATCTTTTCTTGTTCCACTTTAATGAAATTTCTCTATGAATTGGAGCAGAACCCTCTGAGGACATTGTTGCTACTGTATCTTTATTCTGTTTCTTAATTGAAGCAATAGAGATTCACCCTTTGGTACATGTTGTAATTATACAAATTCTGTTTTCTTGCTCAATAATGTCAGCATGTCCAGTATGTTACGTCCCTGTGGAGCAGGCAATAGCTAGCATGCCGAGTTCCCCAGCAATATCTCCAGTACTTCGTAATCTTACGTACGTTCACTATGAAAATCCAGTCAAATCTGAACAGCATGGAGGTTCAGATTTTGGAGGATATCCATCTCTAACGGAAAGGGATGATTCTTTCGAAATAAAGGAGTCTATGAGAGTGCATTGTGGGTAGGTTGCACTGAATATCTGAAAAATATTATATGGCTTCAACTATCTGTACCCATTAAAATATCATCATCATGGTGGGGATTTTATTGCTAAAGTGACCTTGCCGATGCCCAGATTCGTCAAAGGACAAAAGCCTGGTCGTCAAACTGGATTTGACATTGATGAAGCTGACTTGGAGGAGATGGAGCAATATCATGATGTCATTGTTGCATCAGCTATATTTGGTATTGTCCCTCGCAGTAGTTGTTGAAACTTCTGTACTTTATATGTCAGCTATCTCACATTCTTGTCTCTTTTACCTTGTACTAGGAAATTATGACATAATCCAACAACCTCGAAATATTAGCGAGGCTGCAAAGAAAAATATTCCTTTCTTTATGTTCATCGATGAAGAGACGGAGGCATACATGCAAAATTCTAGTGTGCTCAACAGTAGCAGGAGGGTTGGATTGTGGAAAATTATAGTGGTTCACAACATCCCTTATGCTGATGCAAGGCGTAACGGAAAGGTCAGAGTGCTATTCTATCAGCTTGACTATTTGCTTTAGTGTGTTATGAATTCTCTTTCTAAGTTAGTTCTTTTCTCAATCTTGAAAGTGTCATCATTCATTTAAATGTCGCCCACATTTTGCGAAAATTAAGATAAAGAAAAAGCTCTCATGATTGCATAAGACAGTTATCCCCTTGTTTATGTTAGTTTGAGGCAATGATTAATATCGTGGATGAAGCTGGATTCCCTTTGGGGCTTCTCATGCTATCTAGTACAATATGGTTTTTTAATTAGAAACTAGTTGTCTGCTCTAGAGAAGTAATTTTGGGATGCTTTTGCTGTTTACGCTGAAAATGCTAAGATTCTGTTGCTAAATTTGACCTTGCATGTAAGTTGGCAGGTCCCGAAGCTTCTTTTGCACAGGATCTTCCCTAATGTTCACTATTCCATTTGGGTTGATGGAAAGCTCCAGCTTGTTGTGGATCCTTATCAAATTCTTGAGAGGTAATTCCAGCTCATCTTTTAGTTTTCTTTCCATGAATTTTTTGTATCAAGGTCCTCAGGGGTATAGATGGCAGTAATTTAAATGCCTCTTATATGGTTGCTAATTTGCATCTGGATGGTGGAAGAGAGATCTTGGAGCAGCTCTATCTTCTAATCTATAACTGATATCATCTGAACTTCTTTGGACTTCAGATGCTATGAACCTCATCTTTAGTATAAACAAATGGAATGGGGTGAAAACAAAATGGAGGAAGAAATTACAGTGGACTGGAATGGAATTGATACACCTCTTCCTATGTTTGTCTGTGAAGGGGATATGACTTGGAACGGAAAAGTTGTTAAAGACAAATGTCAGAGGCACAAGAGAAACATAAAGCGAGAGTTTGGCTATACATTGTACGTGTGCTTTTAACTTGAGAATAGAAATGGCATTCCTATTGGACTGCCCATTTCTAGTGAAAGTTTCCGTGAACTATAGAAGGGGGATGGGAGCTAGAATTGTTATTCTATTCTGGTCCAATTCCATGTCCCAATATGGCTTTGTTTTTTTCCTTGGCCCTGTGTGTAGTGCTGGATGGATATTTTTGACATTTAAAGCAGCAATGAACACTTCAGGTCAATGGCACTTTCACTATTTTTCTGTTTTCTAGTTTAATCAGTAATTTTCATAAACTTCCTCCTTTAATGTATTTTCTGATTTTTTTTTTTTGGGGAAATAAGGCTCTTTGTACTAGTGTGGAGTCAATGATATATATATATATATTTTTGGGGAACAATAAGATTTCATTAAGAAGGTACCAAGGGGGTAGCCCTATACAAAACGTTATTGAACTTTTTATAGCAAATGTAATTGCTAGTTTAGTAAATGAAAGCCTTAGAGGCTCATATGACTGTAGGTCTGATGTTAGAATTTCTTAGAATGTATTAATTTGTATTTAATTTGGTCATGAGCAGGAAACAAGTCAGTGGCAAGTGCCTCTAGTTCATTTGAAGACATTTCGCATTACTCTTGATTAGTTCATCTTGAGTCCTAGAAGAGATGATAATGCAACTATCTTTTCCATTTTTTTACTTTGTTTTTTTTAGGGGTGGGGGGTGGAAGAATTTACCTTGAAAACTGCTGAATACAGTTCTGTCTGTCTTTGGCACTGCCTTTCCTCAATTAAAACCTTTTCTTAAGCTAGAAACTACCCTCTTTCTGTTGCAAAGCCAACAATCATTTTCTAAATTGTGTTGAAGCGAGAGTAAAGCTGCTTGATCCTTTTGGGATGATTTGCTTCATTTTAGTTGAAAACATACTTGTCAGTAGCCTGCGAATCTTTTAGTCAAATCCCAATTTCCATTATTACCGAAAATATTGAGGGAATGGTGTAAACTCTCACCTAGGGTGCATGTGGGTGTGTGACACAGGAGTCAATTACTTTCGCATATGACTTGGGGTTGGGTTTTCTGAAGTTGAAGTTGTTCAGTTTGCTTAATTATTATTTTAATTTGCAGAAGTTTATCCTTTTCAGGTTCCTGTGGCGTGAAAATGCTAGTTTTGCAATTTCTAGACATTATAGGCGCTTTGATGTCTTTGAAGAGGCTGAGGCTAATAAAGCTGCGGGAAAGTATGACAATGCCTCTATTGATTCTCAAATAGAATTTTATAGAAGAGAGGGCTTGACTCCATATTCTGTAGCCAAGCTCCCTATAACTAGTGGTATGTGTTGTTGCATTTTATTTATTGGGATGGATGCCTAGATTTTCTTTTTCCCATGATTTTGGTGAGATTTTGTACCAGCATATTTATGATTTCATGGATGGTTGGTTTGGTGCAGATGTTCCTGAGGGGTGTGTGATCATGAGGGAACATATTTCTATTACGAATCTGTTCACCTGTCTATGGTTCAATGAAGTTGATCGATTTACTGCCAGGGATCAATTGAGTTTTTCCACAGTGAGGGACAAGATAATGGCAAAAGTTAATTGGTCCGCCAATATGTTTATGGATTGTGAAAGGCGGAACTTTGTGATTCAGGTAAGACCATTTACACTGTCAATGTTCAGGTAGTTAGGATAAGCGAACTCATAGCTTGTTCCATCTTTGATGGTTCAGGGCTTTCTAGAGGCTAATCCAATTATTTTGGTATGGCAGCTTTCATTGATGAGTGATGGGATAGTGTTTCTTGAAATTAACTTAAACTGGAAGAGTGTTTCTTGCCCTTCTTCTTTCTGCTCTGTGTATTTTGCTGGTGAGGGCTTACATCTGTTTGGGGAATTTGCACTAGTAGGAGGCCAAGGGTTGGCCTAAGTCGAGAGAGCCCAATCTTTCCTCACGAACTATGTTTCACTTTCAGTTTCACGGTTTTCCACTCCCACCCCAGGTAACTAAAAAATATATGGAAGAGAACATAAAAAGAAAATGAGCTCTGATGAGCACCTTCAAACAATGGTTCTCCTTTTGTCTTTGACAAGTTTCGAAGCTCTTCCGACTGCATTTATGGTTCATTTTGAGGTTCTAGTTAATAAGTGGGCTAAGAATGACTGCATAGATGATAAAGACAGTCATGCTATTCCTGTCCGTTGGATCTGTTCATTTGGAATCTTTATGTTATTTGTAGTAACTTAAGTTTGTAGGACATTACCTTGACCCGTCCTGACATCTTAACACCGCAACTTTCATTTGCAGGCATACCACAGAGATCTGCTGGAGCACATGCCACCTCCAGCAAGTCCTGCAATACGAGCTCGACCGGCTTTGACCACCACCAGTATATCTGGAAGAAGAGCTCCTGTGAAAAAGGTTATTAGCAGCAAACGCTCGAGGAGTGATAGAAAGCCAGGCTCAAGGCGGCACCGGAAAGTTATTGCAGGCACTAGGGACAGAAGTTCCTTTTGAACTTCGTGTATATTCTGATTCATTCGTTCATTTATATATTCTGGGAGAGGAGGATTTGTTTAAAGAGGCATAGGCTGATTGCGGAGCTAGGAAAAGCTCAAAATTTTGGAGAAGTGTTGATATCTATTCACATTTTTTTTTTGTACATACACTTGATTCCAAATAATTATACCACCTTCTGCCCATCGATCCCTAGTGCTTTTCTCATTCTCACATTTGGATTGTTGGCAAATTACTAAGTTCTCGTCCAAATTTTTGTATTGTGTGGGAAGAGAAAGGGAACTTCTCTGGATCTGCAGACTTCATTGTTCATCAGAAAAATCGAAGTGCATATGACTCTTAACATCCTCCAGCTGAGGGTTAAGAATCCAATAATCAATGACCAATGGAACGCCCTATGAACTGTTGAAGTCCCCAGAGTGTACAAGTTATTGTCGATTAAACAAATCACACATTGCCGAATCATAAGTGCTCTTTAGAATATTCAGCCACAAAGTTGAAAACTGATGATGACTGGCGGCCTACATGATCCCAATGCTTTTTTTTTGGTCATACATGATCCCAATGCTTAAATACTCCATTAATGAACACTGTTGCATCCACTGAACAAATCAGAAAAATCCAAGCCCCGTCCATCATCTTCACGTCTCTCATAAATATAAAAGTTCATTTTTATTTTTCTGGCTTTGGTTGTTCATAATTTTTCCTAAATTGGTAAATTCCTTTAAATTTCTGAGCACCTACGCTTGTTTTATGCCGTCGCGACTTTCTTCGTTTTTCTAGTTCCTATAGTATTGGTCTAAGTAGGCATGATGAAGCAGCCCTGAACTTCATTATCAGGACAAGCAAGGAAACGGCCGGGAAAAAGAAAGGCATTCTTTTGCGTGTGGGAGGCATCAAGAAGGAAAAAAGCCATCTCCTTTGTCGTCGAGAAGGCGGTTATGTTTTCCCTTAATAATTAAATTTTAGTTCCTCATCCACGGGGAAAGATAGTTCAGGTTCCGGTCAGGAAGGCAATACGTTAGGCTATAACGTTTGAGCAATCATCTGGGTAATCTCTCTCTCTCTCTCTCTCTCTCTCTGTTATGATCATCATGAGACTAGAAGGACATGCCAATTGGAGTCTGAATTTCAATAGAGTTTGATCATTCGTTGCTGTCTCTGCTTAAAAGATAAGGTTTTGAGTTGATGATCATGGTCGGTACGTAAAGTCGTTGTTTCAGCTCTGGTATACGGAGTCGTCCATCGGTTTTTTTACGAAATTCATGGGATTTTTGTCATCTGTATGTCACTGTAGGCTCTTGAACGATGCTCGTGAGCCGGATGTTCGTATGGTGTTCGTTTGTCGTTTGAGCTTCTGATTCTTGTTACAGGAACATCGGCCATGTGGAAATGGAGGCAATAAACGGCTGGTGCTTGAATTCTGCGCTGAAAGTTGCGATCTTTATGGAATTTCTTGTTTTGAATGAATAGGGTTTATGTGGTTTGTTGGTTGCTCCGGCCACTTTCATTAGTTTGTGTGGGTGTCTGAGGAGATATAGGGTTGTTTGTGAATCGTGACCGGTGAGTGTTGTTTGTTGAGTGATGGGTTCTTCTGGGTTTTTCTTGATCTGTGCACTCCATTCTCTGGTAGCCATAGCTTGTGGAGGTCTTATGATCTTCTACTCCTCTGAGGTTTCAGCCATGAAGCTTCAAGGATCTACGCCGCATGATCAACTCTTGATCAGAACCTCAGATTCCTTTTCAGGTTTGCTGCTTGTGGCTGTTGGCTTTCTACTAATCATGGTGGGATTTGTTAAGGACAGGGAGTTCCACAGCTTCTTCGCTATAGGGTGCGTGCTCCTCCATTTTGCGACTGCCGTTTGGAGGGTTTGTTTTGAGAGGAAGGTGGATGAACTTGCTGGCGAGTGGCCGAGAAAGGTTTTCGGCGATATTGCATTAGCAGTTTCCTGGATCCTCTTTTTGGTGTACTCATGGAGGGAAAAATATGATTAGCTTGGAAAACTGGATTCTCTGTGCTGTGATGATAGGGACTTCGAAAATTCCTTTGTAGGCATTGATTGCTATTGCAAAATGCTTATACAATTGCCCAGTTATGCTGCTTTTGGTGTGAAACAATGCATTGGAGCTGGAAAAGAACGAAAAGTAGGATATGATGCGCTTGTATTCCTGGATAGTTTGGTTATGTGATTCTCATTAGGCACTTGTTTCTACTGGAATTCAACACAAGCTGGAGGATGCCCGAGTTTCTATGTTGTTTGCAGGTGTTTTGAAACTCTCAGGGATAAATTAATTTTCGTTATATCGAGGATGGGTCAGAGGTCAGAGTTTGGAGTGCTGCCATCATTTGCTTCACGTTGAGAAATTGCTTTGTAGATTTTATGTGCAGAAAATAGCAACGAGTGAATATTGTCCTAACTCACCAGCTGTTGGTGAATTCATGCTTTAGCTGATATTGCTTGAATCTTACAAGTAGAGACAAGGGTAATCTGTGCATTTCTGCCTGTTTGCTTTGAAGTCATCCAAGAGGATAAAGCTTGTTTCCTCAGTTGAAGTTCTTGTACATTCAGATTGACTTCTTTG
This sequence comes from Corymbia maculata, assembly GCA_014182735.1. Classification (NCBI taxonomy): domain Eukaryota; kingdom Viridiplantae; phylum Streptophyta; class Magnoliopsida; order Myrtales; family Myrtaceae; genus Corymbia; species Corymbia maculata. Next base: position 8,181,920 of record CM024687.1, on the reverse strand, counting down.
TCAATACATTCTCTGTTGTGCCTTTGTCCCCCTCAACACAAAATTAGCCAATTACTTGCAAATATTGTGTTCTCCTAGTGTTTTGGTGCTGTTATATGCCTTTTCTTTTACTTAACATGGTGGATGAAGCAGAGGGAACTAGGAATTTAGCTTCTTAACTCAGCAAGGTGAAGCTCATGAATCCGTTAACACAATTTCAAAATACTGAGTGCTGTGATTGACCTTGACATGGAAAAGCTTCCAATTGCAGGCAGACACTTTAAACATTGCTTTGGACATGGTGGCAACTGATTATTATGGTTGTAATAGTTGCATTAGGTTTTTGGCCTTTATTTGCTACTAGTGTAGAGCTGTCAAAGTCAAACTAGCCCATTCTTTCGGAGAGAAGTATGGCAGATGTTAGGGATGACAGGTTATGTTTAGACTTATTACTTGTGAAGTACAAACCAACGAATGTGTTGTCTCCATTTGAGCCCTTGATGGGGCCTCACGTTGTCTTCATCAGGTTGTAAACATAACTCTCTGGTGAAGCAAGTTAGGCTCATCTTGGACGTTTTTCAGTTGAATTGATCCATAAGATCCAAAGAAGAAATAACAAGGAATTTGATAACAGCTTACCATTCATCTGGGGAAAAAGAATGATTCATTGAATTATTTTATCCAACGAAGTAGTCATCCACATTCTTCTTGCTTTGTCCAGACTAATACCAATTCATTCCGATTCTGTCATATACAATTTCAGTTGTTAACAAAGAAGTACTCGTACAAGTGCGGGATTCTTTTAAGGAGGAGGGAGGGAGGGAGGGAGGGAGAGAGGGAGGGAGTTCCATTGACCTTGATATTGCAATCTTTCATCATCTGTTTATTTTATTGGCAGTTTGTTTTGAATGTTTTGTAGATTTAGAAGATGTTAAACTTGGCAACAAAATTTTTCCAAGCACCATGATCTCTTTTAAGGAGGGAGGGAGGTAGGGAGAGAGAGAGGATGATCATTAAGTTCCATTGACCTTGATTATGCAATCTTTCATCATCTGTTTATTTTATTAGCAGTTTGTTTTGAATTTTTTGTAGATGTAGAAGATGTTAACTCGGCAACAAAATTTTTCCAAGCACCACGATCTCTTTTATGGGGCAAAAAATCATGTACTTAGAAAAGTTTGTTTGAATTTTTTTCTTCTCTCGAGGACAAGGGGACCCCTTTCTCAAGTCAGTTACTTCAATTTCTGATATATCCTGCTTCTTGTCTGGAATTGTAAATTGGTAGCTAGTATAGCTGGCACATTTTTACTTTCTTTTTGTTGTTAACTTTGAAATCTGCCTCCTGTTTTTCTCATTGCTTTTCGGTTTCTCATGTTCAATGATGGATGGAGTTTTCTTATGGGGTGCTCCTCCAGCCTAAGCCTCGTGGGGTCAAAACATGACCAAGTACCGGCAGCCAGCAGCATCTAGTTAAGAAAAAGATACTGTTCTGGTCCTGACACTGAAATGGCTAAGAGATGAATGCAATTTGCAGCATGGTGAAGAAGATGCATGCAGAAAGTATTTGTGTCTCATCTCAAATGCTTTCGAGCAGAGGGCTTTCATATCTTAAAGCAGCTGAGCCAAAGATGTATAAAATGAGCTGATATTACAACACATTGATAGAGTGAAAATGCATTTTTATACGGTTTCATGCATTATTTTGGTTTGATAGATGGTTGTTTGTCAGTTTGAGTTTCCGAATGGAATGATAAGGTTCATCACCTGATCATGAACTTCAGACCCAGACTATTCTCTCATCTATCTATTTATGTTCTGCTTTGCTGAGGTGTGCTTGTGAAGTGATGTAAACTCAAACTATTGCTTTGCTTTTGATTGTTATCATCTTTTCCTGTTGCGGAGTCAGTTGTTGTGGCTGACTTCTTCCCATGTTCCCACAAGTTTTCTGGGTGGATTTATTTCTATCTCAAGAGAGATGAGGCATCATTAAATGGGAAAATCATACAAATTTTCTCCTTCCGTCACAATTGACGTGATTCTGTTTGGCTAATAATAACTATATGTCCTCTGTCTTTCATATTGACATGTCTGACCTGTCTGACCAGTCATGAGCGGTATACTAACAAATATCTCTTTCCTTTTCTTTCTTTTGTATCTTCCTCAGTTTCTTTTCTTTGTCCTTCTCTTAATTGAAATCTAGCTTGTGCAGCCACAAATTGTTTAGTTGCTTTCCAGATTATTCCACTGACTTTATGTGGGCCATGAAAAGCTTCAGCGGAAGCATCCAAAAGTTTTTGAAACCATCATCTATTGATCCTGATTCTCGCTCATCGATCATTACCATCTTATGCTTTGGTAATAATATTTGATAGTATTATCTAGATGATTTCATCTTCTGCATGTCAAGGTTTGAATTTTAGCACCCTTCCCATCACCGTAGAAGCTCACTCATCACACAGGCACAAATATTGTATTAACAAATCGAGAGGTCATCATACTAACTAATCAAGTAAAGGCAGAACTAGAGCTTATACTAATATCAGTTCATTTATGATTGAGCCATAAAGATGGTGTTACATGACATTATTAGTGAGGTATCAGCACCGTGATGCAGATGCCCCAGGAGAAGCACAAAGGACAGTACAGGACAACATTAAAATCACATCACGACTACATTATTAGTAACTTTCACAGCCATGTATATAGCATCGGGTTTCTGTGCTCAATGACCACAGGTGCAATTGGTGCAGGCGCAGTTGCTGCCGCACTTGCACTTGCCGTCATTCTCAGCGGCCGGAGCATCCATGAAGATAGTCTCGATGGAGCTGCATCAGTAAGGCAACCATCAGAAACTGAACACACCTGATGATGACCTATCTCGATACTTAATAACGTAAAAAGGAAAGTCATCAATCGTGGGGCACTTATACCAGATAAGAAATCGACTTTCAGGATAAAAAAAGATGGAAAAAAGTTCGAATCCTTTCTTCGTCATCAAGTCTAAAATCTCAGGTTTTCTTCTTTAGAGTTCTGAAGAAGGAGAAGTTTCGCATCAATGATTTTCTCGCTTCAATTAAGTTCTGCTGTCAATCATATTGCTCGTTTATTGTTGTTCCCGTGTTTTACAAAGGCGTGTTCTCATAATTCCGGATCTCCACCCACAGCAGTACAAGAACCATCTTACTTATTGCTAGCAAAGAAAAAAAATAATTAATCGTATGATTTTGGGAGTCAGAAATCATGGATCCTATCCGTTTACGTATTGGATGACTCCTCATGTCCTCCATAAAGGGCAAGTTCTTACTGGCAAGTAATTTCGATGGGGACTTGTGTAACTTAGTCAAGGTATTGGAGATTGCATTTGAAATAACCCTTAAAAACTTTAGTCCTCAAAGCAGAACAGTTTACCTCTTCTCAGTCTCCACGAAATCAGCAGCATAGCTGCTTCCCTTCTTCCTGTAATCAAGAAGCACAGTGTTTTCATAGCAAGTATAAACACAACATACGTCGGTACGATTATTATTCTTCTTAATTCCAGCTTAATAACCAATTCTATATTGATGAAACACAAAGTATAGATATTTGGAAAGCAGAACCCTGTACATATCCCAGCTTCACACGAAAACACATGTTTCATGGATTGTCAAAGCCGAGTCCACCGCGTTGGCTATATGATGAGTATGCCTACCGATATCAGTTTTATGAGAGATTGGAGTGCTTTGGAAATGGTATAACGAACACTTACGTGCACTGGCTCTTGTCAGCGCAGTCGCAGTTGCCGCACATGTCCGACATGGTGATCGAGTCTGAGCACAAGAGATGAGCTTGGGAACTTGTATGTGGAGGTTTCTGCTTTGCTATGTGACTTGCTATATCTCCAAGCTCTGCTATGCCTCGGTATTTATAGATTAGAGATCAAGAGGCTCCAGTGGAGGTTCACGTCGATGTGGGGCCACGGGAATAGCTGCTGTGGGACCCAAACAAGGCATGAGAGTAGCACACGCCATTGAAGACCCATCCAAAGGAATCTTATAATGGAGGGGCTGGCCTCGTTTCCTCCTCTCATGTCCACTTCAGAATTATTTTGGTGTTGAGAGATTAGACATGGGCTTTTGCTCCTCTTATTTTTAAACTCATCATTTTTCTTTTTTGGCCATCCACTTTGTCATAACCAGCAAATAGTTAGCTTGATTTCTCTCTGGGTGTGGATTTTTCCATGGAGGAAGAAGACTCATTCCCCATCCACATACTGTAGAACCGGCGTAAATGCGGATCGGCTCAGATTGATTTTGTATTCTAGCTTCATAGAATGAGATCGTTCTAATAGGTTCAATCCATTGTATGAATTGTTGGAGCTACCTCCTGAATAGAAAGAAGCTTTACATAGATTTTGTATTGGGTATATCAGTCAGAGAACAAGCTTATTGTGCATGTCGATGGACTCTGATTTTTTTTTTCTTGGTTTGGCCATCCACTTCGTCAAAACCAGCTTTTATGGGCTATTATAATAAGTAGATAAAACAACTTTCACTTTGTCGATGAACTCTGATTTTTCTTGGTTTGGCAGTCCACTTTGTCAAAACCAGCTTACTGTAAATGTTGATGAACTCTCCACTATGTCAAAACCAAAAAATAGCCAGCTTGACTTTTCCTTGGTTTGGATTTTTCCATGGAGGAAGAAGACTCGTTCCCCGTCCACATAATATAGAACTGGTGTGAATATGGATAGACTCGGATCGATCTTGAATTACCTAGCTTCGTAGAACGAGATCTGTATTATGTTAAACCCATTGTGTGAGTCGGTGGTGCTACCTCATGAAAAGAAAGAAGCTTTACCTAGGTTTCGTATTGGGCACATCAGTCATGGAACAAGCTTCTGGTGAATGTCAATGACCCCTCCAAAGTTCATCGGCCCATGGATAGTTTACAGTGCGATGAGATATCATTATCTTGGTATCTCCTAGCCATTCAGAACGGGACAAGTGTTTTCTTAAGTCTCCGTCCTTTTGAACTCAGGACTAAATCAAACACCGCAGAGAACATGGATTCCAGATGCTGTGTTGGGGACGTACGTAAAGCATAGATTCGAGTCGAGTAGTGTTTTATCCATCCGACTGTGACGTCGAGTCGATACTGCTACTTTTGCGGTTCTACAACATGAAAAGGTGTCAGGGTAAACAAGTAAGGGAATCTGAGATATACAGATGTTGGGCATACACATGAGAACGTCTCAATCCATTTTTTTTTTTTCTAAGAAAACCTCTGTTGTCCGCCAATAAAGCATAGATATATTCCCAGGCATTTTTTTCCACTCATCTTCGTGCCATCACCTTTGAACAATACTGTCTTTTCATATTGTCGTGTTTCGAGAATACCCCAATTCGACATCGGCTGGAAAATGCTCGACTGGTCCGTGACCTCCCCTACAAAATCATCGCTGCAGTGTAGTTTAATCACCAAGAGTCCCCTCTATCAGAGAGAATGAACAATTCAAAACGTATCCTTAAGATTTACTGGAGAAAGAAGGTGGTCTGATGGATCACCTTCTTCCACCAAGAAAGCTCTGCCCAAAATGGGAAGCCTTATTTTCGATGGCTATTGGTTCCAAAAAGCAATGGAGGCCAAGTTCTTCTTTTTCTTGTGATGTGATTCATTTGACAATGGAGGCCATAGACTGGAGATTAAGCATGACGATGATGGACTGGTGGGATCAGTCGGTAGAGATAAGATCTCCCAAGTCCAGGGTTTGAACAATGTCTCCCTTTTCTATAGTCTTCATCACTCCTGCTACATGCAACGATACCGGCAGTGAGTTAAATGTGAGTTAAATATGAATATACTAGGAGTTCTTCTCTAATGTTCCTCCTGATTTCATATTATAGATATATCCTCTCCGATGTTAGTCATACCTGAAGAGAAAGTATTTTATGAAGAGAAAGCTGCAATTGCCTTTTGAAATATACAATTACCATCCTCACTTTTTATATTGGGTTGCAAGCTATTTCTCATGCCCACACATAAAATAACGACTTGCCGTCCTCCATTTCGAATTAACCACGTCCTTATCATTGGATTTCACTTTATCAATGCAGATTTTTGAGTTAGAATGAAGGTAAAATCGGTCTTCCTATGTTGGGAAGATTCAAAGTGTTGGTTTTGAAATATAAAGAGGGCACTTGATATAAAGGATAAAGTATCGGAGATCTTTATAATATTTCAAAATGTTTGATCTATGTCCATGCTTACAGATTTATAAGAGTGCATGTGTATGCACAAGATCAATATACTTAATTATCTCATGGTCAACTTGAAGCATTTACTGTTACCCCAACTTGAAAAAATGGGAAATTTATTAATTTCAACTAGAGGTAAGCATGGTCCCAGTGGGCGGTTCCCGCCCTAGAATTGGGAATTATCTGCTAAGGATCGGTTCCGAAAAATTGAATTTGGAAACCACCCATTGGTTTCATGGATCAACCCAAGAACCGGACCGCATTCTCGAGTGGATCCATGGAATTAGTCTCACAAGCAATCACGCCAACATCAAAGTAGAACACTTGCAACCAACAACATGCAATTCAAGCAATGCAAACCCCAGAAATGACAAAAAACAAGGAACATAATGCCCCAATAAGAAAAGCACATGCCTTGGTGTCGAGCTGCAATTCCTTGCTGGAGGCCTCTCGATCGTCGGTATTGACATAGTAATTAAAGAGATCTAGGAACTAGGAGATGCCGAAGAAATGCATGATGATGGTGGACCGCATGGCCGACGTCTTCTCGGAGATCTTGAGGTAGTGGCCGCGAGGGTTCTCCTTTAGGTCGAAGTAGAAGAGCTTGTGCTGCACTTAGAGCGTCTTGCACATCAACTCCACGTTGTTCCCTCCTCCTCCTCCAACTCCTCCACTCGAAGAAATATCATCTTTGTTAATCCTGCACAAACTCAACACAAACACACGAACTCTCTCAACACTAACAATGACTAGCATCAAATTTAGAGATTTAGGGTTTTTAGTTAAATCAATCAAACAAACAAAGAACTCATAGATTTAGGGATTTGGTGAGCATATTCAACTTATAGCAACCGAGAGCCGTGAGTGGTGCACTCGAGTCGAGAGAGGGAGGTGCAGTTGAGTCGACCAAAGGTGAGAGGCATGGCCAAATTGAGAGAGGGAGGTGTGGTTGACGGCAGTGAGTGTGGTCAACGGAGTTGATGCAATCGAGAGCTAAGAGGTGCGGTCAATGTCCAACTGTGGTCGCGAGATTGTCGAAGTCTTGACTCTCAAAGACTTAGATGGAGAAGATAGAAATCGAGAGATGGAGCCGCTTCTTTCTTCAAGAGTTTGACAAGAGAACCGCAAGCAAGGGCTATTCCACCATGACCACAAAACCGAGTAGATAATTAGGGCTTTAAATGGAAAATAAAAATTCTAAATAGGGTTCTTCAAAATTTTAATTTTTTTTCAACCAATTTTTTTATAATAAAAATTAATATATTATTATAATACCAGGTTTGGTCAGGGCGGGGGCGGGCAGATCCGTCCATGGAACCGGGAACCAAACCCGTACCCACCGGTTCTAAGAAATTGAAATCGAGAACCGGACCGGTCCCTTTAGGAACCACCGGTTCGGGTTCGGGCAGGTCCCGGTTCTTTTGCTCCCCGTAATTTCAACTCTAGGCAGCGTCCCTAGCAAATATGATGATTAGGTTTGGGCTGTCCATGAATCCTGATCCCCAAAGTCATGGGCCAAAACTGAGCCACTGGACCACACACCAGACAAATTTCATGTTGTCCAAATCACTATTTTGGGCCTAAGATTGTCTCTTAGCTTGGACCAATGGGCTTGGAGTCACTCCAATGCCAGCCCACGCGCCGAATACGAAAACGACGTGGGCTCCATTAAAAAACATAAAATTCCAAAAACCCCAAATCACATCGTCACATCCCCCCTTCGTAATCAAAGTAATCATTTTTACCCTTCCAAGATTTCCTACTAAAGAAATCGAAATTCGAACAAGGGCCGATGCCTAATTTTAAATTCCTAATCTCACAATCTCATGATCTCATTTCGAAAAAGGCGAAATCATCGTCTTGATCATTACGTGATTGTCGATTGCAAAAATTAAGGGTCGAATTAAAATTAATACGAATTCGTAAGAAATTACACCGATATTTCCTTATTGAAAATGTTTGACTCGATGCTAGTATTTGGGTCAAACGGAGTAGATTCTCGCAGGGGGAAATTACGCGAGTGTTTTCTCACGATCTTCGTTTCGGATTTTTCAAAAATCGAAATAATATTTTCGGAAACAGTATTTCCCCCACAAGCAAGAGTAGTGAAAAAAGAAGAAACTTCATCCGAAACATCATAGTATACTGCGAAACCTCGGCGGGCCCCACCGCAGAATCCTTTCCCCTTGCGTGGAAAAAATTCGGCCCGTCTTTGACCGTTTCCGGGGCAATTCTTTCTTTCCTTTTTTTTTTTTTTTACTTTTTATTTACGTCATTTGGGGTTGGCCATGGGAGGGGACCCACCACCTCCGTGCGATTGCCCCCGCGATCGCGTCCGTCGGTGGCGAGTGGCGTGCGCGAGGGTTGCGAGCCCCCATCCGACGGTCAGCAATAGCGCGAGGCCCCACATCGCCCTTCATTTTTCGATTAAAGGGAAAACTTATGGGTCTAATCCACCAAGCTTGCATGCCAAGTCCGGTGTCGCGATCCGGTACATCCGCCCGCAGCTTAAGCGCAGCTGCAACCGCCGGCCCGGCTCGTTTTTTTAATTATCTTTAATCAAGCAGCTGATTATTCGGAAAATCGCGTGATTATATATAGCAAAAAACCCTAAAAAGTAACGTATCTTTTTTTTTTTTTTTTTCCTGCGAGAATATATTTTACATCTCTTCCGGATGAAAAAATCCACGTCATGCATGGGAGGAAAAAAAAGGCGACGCCTGAAAATCAGGGAAAATCCGGGAAAATCTTAAGAGCGGATTTAGTCAACGGCCCCGGGGAGGGGGAATGTTTCTCTCCATCCGGAGGAGGAGTCACGCAGATCGACGGGCCGCGAAGGGGGACGCACGCTAGGCGTGGCCGCAGGGGATCACGACCCAGCAAAACCAGAAACAGAGGCAGGCGGAGAGACAGTGGGTTTTCAGCAAAATTGGGGGAGGTCTCTCTCTCTCTCTACTTCGAGTCGTCTTCTCTCTCTATCTCTACATCTTCTCTCCGAAAAACCCAAACGACCCGAACCCGCGCGAAGCCGGAGTGGCTCTCTCTCTGGACTCTCTCTCTAGACTCCGCAACAGAATCGAATTTTGCGGAAGCGGAAGGGACGCTTCAGCGGACGGCGCCGGCCCGCCCTCCGCCCTCCGCCCTCCGCCCTCCGCCCACCTCGCCCCCTCCTACCTCCGCCCCGGTCTGGCCGCCGATCGCCGAGCCTTTCATGCAGCCGCCGCCGCTTGATGCCCTCATCCCCCACAATTCGAAGTCTCTCTCTGTCTCTCTTTCTCTCTCTGTCTGTAATAAAGTCCTAAGCCCGCACGCAAGCGCACAAAAACGCACACGCGCACGCGCCCACGCACGCTCTCGGGTCGCTCCAGTGTCCGATCAATTTCGTCTCTCACTAGGTCTCTCTCTTCTCTCTCTATTCTCTTTCTCTCTCTCTGTGACTGACTGAACAGGAAGCGAGCGTTCTCGAGGCCAGGTGCGTTCATGGACCCCGACGTCGTCGAAATCGCGCCTCCCGTTCCTCGCCCTTCCAAGGAGCCCAAACAGAAAGAGGTTTGTGATCGAAATTGGAATTTTGGAATTGAAAAGAAAAAGAAAGTCTTTTCCTTTTCGTTCGTTAGCGTGTGATTTCGCCTCGATCAGCGAGATTATTCACTTGATCGTCCTTCTTTTGCTCGATTATGGTCGCTTCGATCACTCCGAGAGTGTTGTACGGCCAGTATCGAGTGGTTGGTTTGGGGTCGCAACCATTGAGTGGAACCTCTTTTTTTTTTTTTTTTTCTCTGTTCGGTTTTTTTTCTTACTTCTTTTTGCAGCTGCTGGACGAACCAGATGCTGTACAATGATCGAAATTTTGCGTCAATCTGTGTTTCGTTTATGTCTGGTTGATTGAAAATATGGGTTAGCAACGTTGTGAGGTGGTAAATTTTGGGTTTTCTCAATTGGATGACATTACCCATCACCTTGGAAGAGTAGATTCATGAAATGCTGTTAAGAAGCCAATTCACACTTTCTCAGTGGATGATATCGACCATCATCTTTGGTCCGTATATGTCCTGCTGAGTAAAATCTGATTTAGCAATGCCTCGAGGGATACTAGATGGTATTTTTGGTTTTTCCTTTTAGAAGATGTAGAATGGATGTTAGGAGGGGATTTGTGAGATGATGTCGTAGGGTCTAAACATTGAGCCACCCTTGTCAGTTTTTGTCTTTGTTGTGGAACTGAAATTGGATCCTATGCTAGGTTTTGGTAATGGGAAAGTTCTCAGTGTGAATCACTTTGTGGTTGACCAGATTTTTGTTTAAATAAGAGAAACAGGGACGTGGAATTGTCCAGCTTGTTGACGACTCTTTAAGAAAACTTCTATTAAGCTTTCCTGGCTTCAGATTTTTATGGGAAATATCACTGGCCATTTACTTTGTCTGCTGGACTATATGAAATTGGTTTTCCTTTTATCATAGGATGTTCATTGTACTTGTGCCTATTCTTTTTGAAATTGGATGGAGATGTTGAATATCTTTCAGGATCAAGGTCTTACATTTAGCCTTGGAATGGGAAGGGTTAATCTAATTGTTGGTTAAAATGTATAGCTCAATATAAGCAGCATGTCGGTGAATGCGTAGACCTAAATTCTTGTCATTTAAGGTTCCATCATAAGGAATAGTTTATCCTTTTTAACCTAAGTGAGGTTTTGTCTATCTGACTTCCAGGCAAATGGAACTTCTTTGTGATGTTTTCCAACTTAAAGCCAAACGCAGGAAGCATCATCTTTCCAACATGTGACACTATCATGGCACTATTGATTAATACTCGTGTGTAACAAAACTGCAAAGTTTCTCACAAAGGATTTACTACCAAGTTTTGTCATCTGACAATGTGCATAGTTTCTAGCTCCTGTAATATGGCTGCCTCATTTTATTGAAGTATTAAAGTGCTTCACCTTAAATAATTTATTGTCAATCCAGAAGTTGCATCTATCCAGTTATCTTGCTATATTAAAGCTGCTCAAAGAAACTCATTGGTGGTACTTGATTACTCTTTTTAAAACAGCATTGAGTTGCTTGTCTTTCTAGTAACATATTATTCGTTGCGCCTTTTTCTTTGTACTTCTATTTGACACTGATCTTATCTTTAAGCATGGACATGTTACACTTGCATAAACTGCTGTGCAGGTTGTTTTCCATGAAGTAATTGATATTGACAACGATGATGATTGTACTGATCTTGTTGTCATTGGTAAAAAAGTTGATGCCACGAGGAAAGGCAAAGCGGTGATCGATGTTGATAATTACTGCAATGGTCAAGTAGGGGTACGTGATTCTTGCCATTTAGTTCCTAACTCTTTTAATGATACTATATGACATCATTTTCGATTCTGCCTCCGTCTAATTGCACTTTGGGTTATTGAACTGTTCGGTTATCACTTGGATTGCTGGATTCTATTTTGATCCTATTAGTCCATGGACTTCATATTTCATTTCTATACCAAATGGAAAAAGGCGTGGACCAAATCTTCCTTAAATCTGGTTGTTAATCAGACTTGGTCTTGTTTGACAGTACCCCAAGGTTGAATCTATTGTTGGCAGGTGGATTTGGGTGGCCGTCACTTTCTTTTTGTTCTTAGGGCTTAAGTTTGCCACATCAATACATGAGCACCCTGTTCAGTCCAGTATTATGCCTGGTGATGGTCATTTGAAGCTGGATACAATTTTTTGATATGAAATAATGAACTTGAGTGATATTCTAAGAATGTTTTTAAAGCTCAGTGTCTGGGGGATCCTAAGTGGTAATTTGATTTAGTCAATGTGGATGTTTGTAGAAATTCTTTGGCTTATGTCTCTGTTTCATTTAATATTGGATTCAACAGGATGCTGGTGGCCCTCTTGTTCATGGTGTCAATGGTAGTGCTGATGGATCAATCAATGGGGGCATTCCACTTGATGGTTTAGCGCAGGATTCACATGCCTTTGTAAATGTGGATGGCCAAATTTATGATCCATCTTCTTATGATGATGATTACATGGACCTTTTTGAAGATATGGGGGATGTTGATGAATACGATACACTACAAGCTCATTTTGACAATATGGATATTCCTCCAGGTGTGGAAGCACCTATACCTTGGTTGTCAGATGTCTCCAAGTATAATAAGTCTGGTGGCGGAAGTAGTTTGAATGGTTCAAGCTCTATCGTTCATATCGACGCCTCATTGAACCTCCAGGAAGTGGAACATATTGGCTTGATGACTGAGCCTGTGCAAACTCAGGTGAACCATACTTCAGTTAGTCATGGTATGGCAGGCCAGGTTGATTCAGCGAGTCATCCTACTTCAATGGATACATCAACACCTTATTTATTCACACAGACTGGCCAAAGTAAAAAGAATCGTGCTTCTTCACAACGTAGTGGCAATTCCAAGAGCTTGCCATTTGGATTGGAATCATTTAAAGCTCGGCGCCTTTTTGAGCCTTTTCGAAATAAGAAGACGCCTGATGCATCTGGTAGTTCTTCTAAATCCAGTGCTGTAAATAAATTTGATCTCATAAAACCTCCGTCTCAAGTTGAGCCTCCTTTATGGGGTGAAGTTATCAACACCAGTGGGAACAATCCTAGTGGTTCAAGCTATTCATTTCCCCCTACATTCCCTGCTCAAACAGCCACGAACTCCCCGACTCCTGAATCAGTAGCATTTGGTTCATGGATGATGAGCCATCCTAAGCAACTCAAGGGTCAATCATATAAGCAGCATTCTGCTTATTCTAGTTATGTGTCGCCTTTGCATTCCTCTGTACATATCCTTCCTGTGGAAGAGGAAGATGGTAAGTGGCCTGATGATTTGACAGAAGGTCAAGGTAATGGTATTGAAGAGGATGTTATGAGAAAGATGAAGCTTTTCAAACAATTTGACACTGTTCAAGATCATTCTGATCATTATTATACAACTGATAGTTGTGGAGCAAAGCAAGTGAGTACTCTAAAACATATTTAAGTACCTCTTTTGATGAAAATTTGTAAGTCCTACGGTTTCTAACTTCATCAGCTTCACAGCCTTCAAAAAACTGGGCAAAGAGAATACAGGAGGAATGGAAGATTCTTGAGAAGGATTTGCCAGGTTTGGGTTTGTGTCTCTCGCTGTTGTAATTACCACTTTCTGGGGATCTTTGTGGTTAATTGTCATTTTGAGGGGGAAGAATCTCTAAAATAAATTCTTCAATGTTCTGTTGTTGCTCATATTGTTTGCATGACCAAGCATGATAACAATTAGCATCTCATATATTTACTTTTGGCAAAGGCAAAGCCTATGTTAAAAATGAAGTTGAGAACTGATGTACCTGAATAGTTGTTTTGACAAAGTTCTCTGTACTACTTATCAAACAAAGAAAAAAGAATGAAGCTGTGCAAGTGTATGGGACTTATTGGCTTTTTGCTGCCTCAGCAGCAGTGGACACCATGTTCTGACTCTTTTCCTTGCCTGTTATTACCTTCACAGATACCATTTTTGTAAGGGTTTATGAAACACGAATGGATCTCTTGAGGGCTGTAATCATTGGAGCTGAAGGCACCCCTTACCACGACGGTCTTTTCTTCTTTGATATTTCCTTTCCTTCCGGTTATCCTAATGCACCTCCAGTATGTGTTTGAAAGAAGTGTTTTATTATTACTTTTATCTTTTCATGTGTACTGTGCACTGATTTTAAGGATCTCAATTTCAGAAAGTTCACTATCATTCTCATGGGCTTCGCATCAATCCAAATCTTTATAATTGTGGGAAGGTGTGCCTTAGCCTCCTTGGCACTTGGGCTGGTCAACACAAGAATGAGAAGTGGATTCCTGGTGTTTCAACAGCGCTGCAAGTCCTGGTGTCCATACAGGGGCTTATATTAAACTCTAAGCCCTATTTTAATGAGCCTGGATATGAGAGTTCAATGAACACAGAGCAGGGAGAATCGACAGCAATGACGTATAATGAAGATACATTCATCCTTTCGCTGAGAACAATGACATATGTAATGAAGAAGCCTCCTAAGGTAACACTTGTTTATGTGCATATTCTGCTGATATATTTCTAAATAAACAGGGCCCAAATATGGTACTTGTTTACCTTAGACAATTACATATATTATTGGGAATGCCAAATATGACGCTGGCATTTGCTGATGTTGCATGTTGATATTTCTGGAACATGGTGTTTGTTCACCCTCCTTTACTTCTAGGTTTATGAAATTCTGCTTGATAATAGTGGTTACATTGTCTGTTTTATTTTTTGTCACCATCAGAGACTGAAGGCGGTGATCTTGCTTAGTACTTTGCAGTGGAGCCTCTCTCTCTCTCTCTCTCTCTATTTTTTTGTGGCCACCAACTTAGTAAAACAGATGACATAGTAAGATTACTGCACATGTCTTCTTCAATTGCGAGAACATGTAGATAGAAACAACTGGTTATAGTTGCATAGTCTTGTGGTTATGGACTGTTGGGGGTGATCCTCAACATCTATGGCTTAGAAATTAGATTTCTTGACGAGTATTTGGAGTGTTTTTCTTTTATTAAAGAGGAACAGTAGTTTTAAATGTTTTTGGAGAAGCCTCGAGGTGTATCTTTGCGATTTGTGAATTCTATGTATTTTCCTCTCGTGACAGACCAATGGGAGTACCTTCAGCAATGTAACATTTGTTCTTTTTTCAATTATGATTAGGTAATTAAATGTTTTATTAAGTTAGTCATCATCTTTCATTTTGCATATCTGTTAAGGGTTGTATGACTAGTTTTTTCTGGCTTAGCTGCAAAGGGCATCTTGCTGTGGAGTCTTGTTTCCTTTTTCTCATAAGAAGTTTAATATAGAGATGCACCAGGTCTTGTTTTTTCTGAAATATCTCTTACTCTGGTGTTGTAATGTACTAATAATGGGTCAAGTTGAAGGTGACTGTGGAGTGATATTATGGATGTTTGCTGGTTCTCTTTGCATTTCTACTGCTATTGGTGTCAGTTTGCGATAGTGGCCTTGGGTAATTCGGTTTTTACACCCAGTAACTTCCAGAGTAGGAAAGCTATTTGGTCATACGCAATCCTGGGAGTCCCTTCCACAATTTCTTCTCTGAAGTCTACAAAATTTTGGAATAAACTTTGGAGTTGGACAAACCTGGAAATCTTTTGCACGTTTAAGCTCGTCTCATGTTATTGCAATGTTCTGCATTTGCCTCCTGTTGCTTTTTCAATTTCTTTTGGCATTGAAATGCAATATGTTTAGTATTTGTATTTGGTGTGTCTTTGGATTTTGTATTGGGATTTTAGACATTCTTTTGGCTAATTATGAGATGCATGCATTGCTCTTAAATCGTTCTGCATTATGATTCTCATTTCTGGCTGCAGCATTTTGAAGACCTTGTTAAGGGCCATTTCTTCAAGTGCGCTCCAGACATTCTGATGGCTTGTAAAGCATACACACAGGGTGCTCAGGTTGGATGCCTTCTTAAAGGTGGTGTACAAGATGTTGATGCAGATCATAGGAGCAGCTCCCGCACCAGCTCCCCCCGCTTTAAGGATACTGTATCTAAGTATATTAGCCTTCTGGCGAAAGAATTCAGGAAACTTGGGATCAAGGACTTGGAGAAATTTATGCCTCCGGGTCCAGTTCCGCCTCCGGCACCAGCGACAACAACGGAGTGAATATCCAAATAACTTCTCAATTGAGACCATCTTTTTTCAGTAGCAACACAGATTAAGGTTCTTCTTGACTAGGAATCCGTAACCTGCTGGATGTTTTTGCGGATGATTTTGGATAATGTACATAGGTGTAGATATGGGATGAGTTATAGAATTCACCTTTGATGATAACATATATATAAATATAGAAGATGCTCTGTTCCGCCCAATTGCTTATATGCTTTGGTTAGTTCCTTCCTGTCGTGCTTTTAAATGATTCTGCCGTTTGATAGCTTTCTCCACCCTCTGTTATTAATTTCACCAGAGTGAGGTTGCCATGCGTTCTTCAAGCATGTCTGCTATATTACTGTGTATTATCGGTAAACGAGTTTTGTACCGCATGAGAAATCCTATCTAAATGTGACAGTCTGGTGTCTCTTGATAGTGTGGGTCACTCTGATCACTCTGGCGTTTTGCTTAGCATGCCATTTGAGATGTTTCACAGGATAAATCAACTCGAGGCATGTTGTTTTAGCATGCCATTTGATCATTTTACCCCCTTGATTTCATGGTTTATTCGAATCGGTTGAGATGTTTTGCTGGATGGATGGGTTGCAAGTGGCGGTTGGTTGAGTAAAATGAGGATGGGATGTAAGGATTCTGAGATTCTGCATCTCAGTCCTCACCAACATAGTATAGTCGTACCTCTCATATTCTTTGTCAAGTAATAAGCGGAATGTGTTGATGTTCTGATATATGGATTGTTCTGTTGCCGTTTTTGTCGAAAACCAATTATAGGATCTGGAAATTCCATTTGCTTTCTTAATATTCCAAGTATGTTGCCTTTGTAACTAATTTCATCATCGATACGAAATTCTAAGTCTAGGGTTTTCTTCGAGTACTCAACAGATCTAACCAAGTTTCCAGTTGACCCCTAGACATGGGTAGCGTCTAGCAAACAATTCTTTCGGATCATCTCGGACGAAATTAGCAATTTTGATTTCTTTTTATATAAGTATCCGGAAAAAAAAAAAAAGAAATGCGATTCTTCCCCTAATGCCAACACTCCTCTCAAATAAAAGAAGATGGGAGGGCCCCACGCCAGAACGACTTTGGAAAAGTTGCTTTGCAATTTTCGCCTTCTTCTTGCCGTCTCGTTCGACTCCAAGGAGTAAAGTTCCTTGTCCAATGCGTTTGACGTTGACTCGAAGCTCGAATTCCGGGGTCTTCCTACACATCGTCATCCACGCGTTAACTTCGGTTGCTCCGTCCCCACCACCTCGTGACAAAAGTGACAACGACGTCCTGTGTTTTCGTCCAAAGAGGAAATGACTTTGCACCATGTCTGTGATGCGTCGTTGAACTGTTCAATCCAGTCCTCGGCCCTCAGTCCATGCGAGCCCTATCTGCTTGCTTAAGCGACGGGGCAAAGGAGTAGGAAATCTCTCCATCAGTACTCGATTGTCAACTTGATGCGATGTGGTTATTTAATACGGATCAATTACGAACCGTCTCTGATCATCATGATTTTTGAATATAATTTAAATAATAAATACCATTATGAATTGAAAATGAAAGTTTAGATGGATGATTGTTGATTGAAATGATCATTGTATGAAATAAATTTGACTTGAAGAAACGGGTTATGAGATAAAAGGTAAATTTGTGGTAAATACACAGAATTTCATTGCATTCGAGTTTCTTGGGTCTAGTCTAAGAGTTTATTGTTTAACTTGAGAGATAAATGAGATATGGAGAAATAAAAGAGTGATCTAAAGATCAAACATAGAATAAGATCAAGGGGAGGCATGAGCAATAGTAATGCAGTCTCATGATCATTAGTCATGCTTGTGAATGAAAATCCTTGTCCAACCAAAACATCAAATTGAAAAGCCTTTGACGTCTTTGTGCAAAGCAAGAAGAAACAAGCTTAAAAGTTAAACGTCCCTTTCCTATGGTGATGAAAATCTTATTTTTAGTATGCCATGTCATGTACTGTAGCACATGCAAAGTCGAACTTGCGGAAGTCCTTGTCAGCTTGGAGTCCGGCCGGCCTCCAGCTTATATTACTTCTCAATCAGAAGACAAAGTTTGTGTAAAGAAAGCCAGAAAAAACAAAAAATAAATAAAATATGGTCCTTAAAAGTCCTGTCCCCAAGTTCCTCTCAACTATAAATTATCATCGATCACTTCATCTTTCTCACAATTTCTCCTCCTCATCAAATGGCTCCTAAGGTCGGATCCCTCAGGCCAGCATGGGTTTTCGCTCTGCTGTGCACCTCTCTCTCCCTGTTCACCAACCCATCTTGGTATGCGACTGCAAAACGAGTCTCCTACTCCGACCACTGTGCTTCAACTGTCCCTGAAGCCACTCCCGACAGGTATTCCTTGGCCACCTTGCCACTCTCCGGATACCAATCTGGTTACTTCAGCGGTGGCGGAAACATTCTCGGACCTTTCTCTTCTTCGGAATCGAATTCCTTCTCGTTTCATGTTTGCGACGTTTCCAAGACCGATCAAGATGAGGTGCTCAAGATCGAAGCAAACCTGAAATTCCAAACCTCGGGTTACCACTACTACGTTGGAGGAAACTACGGCTATGGCCAGACATGCTCAGAAGACACTTCTGTATGGGAGGCCAATGTTTCGGGCGGGGCTAGGACTCCCGTCACTTTCCGGTTAGAAGGTTTCTGGTCGAAATCTTCAGGGAAGCTCTGTATGGTTGGTTCCTCTCTCTCGAGTCGAGGTGACTCTCTCAATCTTGATGCTGTGCTTAAGCTCAATAATGTCAACAATTCTGCTGATATCACCAGCTTATTTACTGGCACTTTGGAGAGTTTGAGTCCTTTAGATGATGAGAATTATTTCGATGCGGTGTCGATATTGATGTTTCCTCAGAAAAATAACCAGTACAGTTTGGTTTCTGGGAAACTCAATAATGGGAAGAGCAATCTTCCGCAGGGTTTAGCACCTCGGAGTGGAAGCTTTTGTACGGCTTTCCACAACCTAGGCGAACTCTCTCTTAAATATGGGCCTGATTGTAGTCCTGTCAAACAATGCACCCCCGTCTTGGGCCCTTTAGGATATTTACCCCCTGTCATGTCCCTCTATGAAATCCATTGCTCCGAAGGTGAACGGAAGATGCGAGTGTTGCTGCGATTTTCAAAAGACAGCAACTTTTATTACTATGGAAAGTTCGATCCGAACTTAACGTTGGTTGGAGAGGCGACGTGGGACGAAAATAAGAACCACTTGGAGATGAAAGCCTGTCAAATCCACGTGGCAGGATCTTTCTCAACTGCTCGTGTTGAGGATTGTTCGGTCCGCATCGAGTTGATGTTCCCAGGAGTGTGGTCCATCAAGGAAAGAAATGGCATTTTAGGTCACATATGGAGCGAGAAGAGCCAGAAGGATTCGGGCTATTTCCCAGACATTATGCTCCGAGGCACTGGAAGAAGCACTTGGGAGTTTCCAGACTTGAAGTATAAGTATACTGAAACCGAGAGAGTAAGGAAGCAGTGCCCAGGAAAGCCTGATCCGAAAAGAGGGAGAGAAAGATATCCGAATTGGTTCTCCAGAGATATGACGTTCAACATGGTGGTTAAGAACTCCGAAGGAAAAATAGGCAGCGGATATTCTTACCCTCTCTTTGTTGACGACCATATGTATGAACAATATGCTTATGGCATGCGGGTTTCCAGATTAGATACGGCGACTTCTGTAACTAGGCATGAGAATTCCACTGTTGACAGTCGCTCAACCTCAAGCAGCAACGCCCGATTCAATATCTCGTACCATATCGGCTTCAGTGGACTGCAATATATGAAGGGCAAGAGCAAAATTGCCAATTTTAATCAGTCTTGGAGTTCGAATGACCGAGTGGAGATTTCTGCAGAAGGCGTTTATGATGCTCAAACCGGTGAACTATGTATGGTGGGATGTAAGAGTGTCATGTCAAACGTGGAGAAGCGAGCTGACGTATCTCCAGACTGTGAAATTCTAATCAGATTGCAATTTCCTCCCTTATCGAAGAGAAGGCAAGATCATATTGTGGGAACCATCGAGAGCATGAGGGAGCGATCTGATCTGCTTCATTTCGAGAAGCAGAATGTGACTTCTGATTCTCCGTATATGGAGGAATTGAGGCGGTCCATTTGGGGGATGGACCTTGAAATCTGCCTCGTTCTTGCTTCTAATACATTCTTGTGCATCTTCATTGGCCTGCAGATCCTTCATACGAAAAAGCACCCTGAGGTGCTTCCCTTCGTCTCTATTGCCATTCTTGTGATCCTCACTCTAGGGTCTGCGATCCCTCTGGTGCTCAATTTCGAAGCCTTGTTCCTGCGCCATCGGACTGGGCAGCACATTTCTCTCGGAAGTGGTCGATGGCTTGAAATGAACGAGGTGCTGGTGAGGGTAGCCACAATGATAGCTTTCTTGATGCAGTTCCGTCTTCTCCAGCTGACTTGGGCCGCAAGAAAGAAGGATGGGGTCGGGGCGGGCTTATGGTTCCAAGAAAAGAAGGCTTCGATCGTCTGTTTGCTGTTATATGCCATCGGAGCTCTAGCGGCTATCATCTTTAGCTGGAGAAGCCGTTCTTGATAACATGCCTGTTGATGCCAATCTCGCAGGTTTTACAAACGAAGGCCGGGGCTTCTCCATTTTGGGAGGCTTGAAATGTTATGTAGGACTAATCCTGGATGGTTTTCTCTTGCCTCAGATTCTGCTCAATGTCTTCAGGAACTCATCTGAGAGGGCCCTTTCCAGTTCCTTTTATCTCGGAACGACCTTGGTTCGGCTGCTGCCGCACGGTTATGATCTTTACCGGGCTCGAACCTACTCGCCACAACTCTACGGGTCGTACATTTACGGAACTCCAGAAGGAGACTTCTACTCGACTGCTTGGGATGTGATCATTCCTTTGGGAGGGCTCGTCTTCGCAGTGATCATCTTCTTGCAGCAGCGGTTCTGCGGCGCTTGTATCATGCCCAAGAGGTTCCGGAACTCGGTAGCTTATCAGAAGGTACCTGCTGTGGCTGACGACTCGCCGTTATGAGAAACTCCAAGCTCATAATAGTATCTTAGGCTGGAAGCGTTTTAACTATGTTTATTAGTTCCCATGTGAGGGGAAATGGATGTATGCCCTTGGCCTCGTTTCTTTCTCCATGTAAAATAGAAATACCACATAGAACATGCTAGCGAGTCAGATGTTCCTTGTGGATTTGGTTTTATGAGCACTAATGATTTCAATATTTCTAAGGCAATAAAGTCATAAAACTAAAAAAATTAAATTTGAAAGGGAAAATAACACAAATGGCTCCCAAACTTTGGTCAAATATGTAATTTCGTCCTTTGACTTTTAATTTGTTCAATCAAATTCCTGAACTTTTGATTCATGTTTATTCTGGTCCCCAGATTAAATGAAAATATCCGATGCTAATGGAAGAACAACATTGGATATTTTCAAACTATTCTTAGGGACTTCCAAACAAAACAAAAAAAAAAAACTATTCTTAGGAACTAAATTAAATAGATTAAATTTCAAAGACGGCATTGTGCATTGGGCTAAAGTTCATGGACTGTATAAAAAAAATAAAAAATTTAAGGACGACATGACCCATTGGACCACGTTCGAAAATCATTCATGTAATCATCCCAGTTCGAATTAATGGGATTATGGAATTAATGGAAGAATTTGGGTTGGTATGTAGCACAATCGTGACGGGCCCAAATTTCCTCTGATTGAAAAAGCCCAAGCCCAAGATCAAGCCCATCGGCAGTTTCCAGTTAACACCAAAAAGCCCTGAACATTCTCTCCCTTCCAGAAAAGGCAGACAAAAAAAAAGGGAAGAGGGAAACATTACGAGCGGTTGCAGAAGCAGAAGCGGCAACAGCTCGATAACTTGCGAGTTATTTCGCTGCTCGCTGAATCGCTCCTCCGCGGTTTTGAAATCCTCCATCGACTCCTCGCTCGCCGCCAACAATGGAGGAAGACATCTCGCCCCAGGGCTTCCTCTACGAGACCCTGAGTCCGCTCTCTCTTTCCTTCGCCGCCTTTGACGACCGCTCTCCCTCGCCGCCCGGCGACCGCGAGCCTTACTCGGTCTTCAGGAGAGAGATCTCCCTCTGCCCCCCGGGGGGGGCACATATCTGCTTGATAACAGTGGTTAGATTGTCTGTTTTATTTTTTGGCACCATCAGAGACTGAAGGCGGTGATCTTGCTTAGTATTTTGCAGTGAAGCCTTTTTTTTTTTTTTTGGGCCAGCAACTTAGTAAAACAGATGACATGTTAAGATTCCTGCACATGTCTTCTTCAATTGAGAAAACATATAGATTGAAACAACTGGTTATGGACTGCTGGGAGTGATCCTCAACATCTATGGCTTCCAAATTAGATTTCTTGACGAGTTTTTGGAGCGTTTTTCTTTTAGTGAAGATGAACAGCAGTTTTAATGTTTTTGGAGAAGCCTCGAGGTGTATCGTGGCTGGCCAATGAGAATGCCTTCAGCAATGTAACATTCGTTCTTTTTTCAATTATGGTTAGGTGTTTCATGCTTTATTTAAGTTAGTCGTCATCTTTCATTTTGCATATCTGTTAAGGGTTGTATGACTAGTTTTTCCTGGCTTGGCTGCAACAGGCATCTTGCTGTGGAGTCTCATTTCTTTTTGTTCGTAAGAAGTTTAATATAGAGATGCACCGGGTCTTGCTTTTTAGAAATATCTCTTACTTTAATTATTTTGGCTATTGGTTCTGGGATGAACAAAATAGAAAAATAATAAGAACTGCTGATGTTACGTTTAATGATAATATGTTGCACAAAGACAAATCCATGGCAGAATCTAGCGTGAAGGAAAATTTGGTGGAGAATACAGAGATTGAATTGGAAGAGAATTCTAAAAGTGTTTTGGTTGAAATTCCTAAAACTATTGCTAAACAAAAATCACGTGCACCTGATTCCACTTTGAGAAGATCTAGTAGAACACATAAACTTGTACAGAGATATTCTCCGTCATTATATTATTTGCTTTTGATTGACGCTGGCAAACCAGAAAATTTTTCAGAAGCAATGCAGGTTGAAGATTCTATTAAGTGGGAGTTAGCAATGCGGGATGAGTTGGATTCACTCAAGAAAAATAAAACTTGGGCATTAACTCAGTTACCAAATGGGAAGAAAGCATTGCAGTACAAGTGAGTGTATCAGGTCAATGAAGAACCTGATGGCAGCAAGATGTATAAAGCAAAGTTAGTAGTAAAAGAGTTTTAGCAAAAATAAGGAATTTATTATATAGAGATTTTTTTTTTTCTTTAGTTGTGAAATTGATTATTGTCAGATCAGTATTGAGTATTGTTGTTGTAGATAATTTACATTTAGAGCAGTTAGATGTTAAGACTGCATTCCTCCATATGATAATTTGGAGGATGATATTTATATGGTACAATTGGAAGGTTTTCAAGATATTGGAAAAGAAAATTATGTTTACAAATTAAAGAAAAGTCTGTATGGCTTGAAACAAGCTCCTCGACAGTGGTACGAAAAATTTGATACATTTATGTGTGGTAATGAGTTCACTAGAAGTGATATGAATTATTATTGTTATTTTAAAAAAAATTAATGATTGTTATATTATTTTGTTGTTATATGTGGATGACATGCTCATTGTAGGATCTAGCATGAGAGAGATCAACATACTAAAGCAGCAATTGTCAAAAGAGTTTGAGATGAAAGATTTAGGCGTAGCGAATCGGATTCTTGGGATGATGATTACGCATGATATATTTAAAGGAATTCTAAAGTTATCTCAAGAAAAGTACATTGAAAAAGTGTTGGAAAGCCTAGAAGTAGTCCTTTAGGGAGTCACTTCAAGCTCTCAAAAGAGCAGTTACCAAAGACGAACGAAGAGCAAGAGTACATGGCTAAAGTGCCTTATGCATAAGCTGTTGGCAGTTTAATGTATGCAATGATGTGTACTAGACCAGACATAACTCATGTAGTGGAAGTTGTGAGTAGATATATGGCAAATCCAGGAATAAAACATTGGGAACTTGTAAAATGGTTATTAAGATACCTAAATGATACTTCGGGTATGTCATTATGTTTTATGAAAAATAGTGTAACTTCACAAGGCTTTGTTGATGCAGATCTTGGTGGTGACTTGTATAATAGGAAGAGCACTTTAGCTTACGTTTTTACCTTAGGTGGCATTGTAATCAGTTGGATGTTTAGACTTTAGATTTGTGTATCTCTCTCAACCACTGAAGCAGAGTATGTGGCTATATCTGAAACTAGTAAGGAGATGATTGGGTTGAAAATTTTTCTAAAGGAGATAGGCAATGAGCAAGATAGTAGTATTCTTTTCAGTGATAGTCAAATGCTATTTGTCTTGCAAAGAATCCGGTATTTCACTTAAGGACAAAACACATTGAGTTAAAATATCATTAAATTCGTTAGTTGATAGATGACATGACATTGTTATTAAAGAAGATTCTTGGTGTAGAAAATCAAGCAGATACATTAACAAAGGTTGTAACCACTGAGAAATTGAGGCCGTGCATTGTCTCAGTTGGCCTCCATGATAAGTGATGAGTGGGGCCATCGCATTAGGAATAATTTGGGTTGAAAAGATGAAGACTATAAAAGATTATTGTTATTTTTTGAAGATCAGCCTTTAGGTGGAAAATTGATGGAATTGTGGAGTTTGATAGAGAAAAATATTATTGTGGAGAAATACTTTCCAGTAGGTCACTCATACGTAAGATATTAAAGCATATAATAGAGTTTATATTATTACTAATGACATACATGTAGTTTCCATATTTAATTATGTATGCTTTAGACTCCTGTAATAAATTGGACTATTTCTTTTATAATTATAATTCTAAGCTTGTAACACCGATATTGATAGTGAAGAGATTGTTTAGTGCGGTATTGTGGTTTTTCCCTTCTTGATTTTGAAAGGGTTTTCCATGTAAAAATTTTTGCTTCCTCTCTTTTTTCTTCCCTACTTTTTTTCGCATATTTGCGTCCCATCATGGTGTTATAATGTACTAATAAAAGATCAAGTTGAAGGCGACTGTGGAGTGATATTATGGATGTTTGCTGGTTCTCTTTGCATTTCTACTGCTATTAGTGTTAGTTTGCGATAGTGGGCTTGGGCAATTCGGTTTTTAGCCCCAGTAACTTCCAAAGTAGGAAAGCTATTTGGTCATGCACAATCCTGGGAGTCCCTTCCACAATTTCTTCTCTGAAGTCTACAAAATTTTGGAAGAAACTTTGGAGTTGGACAAACCCTGAAATCTTTTGCACGTTTAAGTTCTTCTCATATTATTAGCAATGTTCTGCATTTATTTCTTGTTGCTTTTTCAAATTTTTTTTTGGCATTGAAATGCAATATCTTTAGTGATTTGAATTTAGTGACTTTGGATTTTGTATAGGATTCTAGAATTATTTTGGCTAATTATGAGATGCATGCGTTGCTCTTAAATCGTGCTGCATTACTATTCTCTTTCTGGCTGCAGCATTTTGAGGACCTTCTTAAGGGCCATTTCTTCAAGTGTGCTCCAGACATTCCGATGGCTGGTAAAGCACACGCGGAAGGTGCTCAGGTTGGATGCCTTCTTAAAGGTGGTGTACAAGATGTTGATGCAGATCATAGGAGCAGATCCCGCACCAGCTCCCTCCGCTTTAAGGATACTGTATCTAAGTATATTAGCCTTCTGGTGAGAGAATTCAAGAAACTCGGGATCAAGGACTTGGAGAAATTTATGCCTCCGGCTCCAGTGACAACAACGGAGTGAATATTCAAATAACTTCTCAATTGAGACCATCTTTTTTCGGTAGCGACACAGATTAAGGTTCTTCTTGATTAGGAATCCATAACCTTTTGGATGTTTTTGCGGATGATTTTGGATAATGTACATAGGTGTAGATATGGGATGAGTTATAGAAATTCACCTTTGATGATAACATATATATAGAAGATGCTCTGTTCCGCCCAATTGCTGATATGCTATGGTTAGTCCCTTCCTATCGTGCTTCTAAATTATTCTGCCATTTGATAGATTTCTCCACCCTTTGTTATCTATTTCACCAGAGTAAGGTTGCCTTGCGTTCTTCAAGCGTGTTTGCTACGTTGCTGTGGGTATTAACAGTAAACGAGTTCAGGACCGCATGAGAAATCCTATCTAAATGTGACAGTTTGGTCTTTTGATAGTGTGGGTCACTCTGATCACCCTAGCGTTTTGCTTAGCATGCCATTTGAGATGTTTCACAGGATATATCAACTCGAGGCTTGTTGTTTAGCATGCCATTTGATCATTTTACCCCTTCATTTCATGGTTGATTTGAATCGGTCCAGATGTTTTGCTAAATGAATGGATTGCTTCTGGCGGTCGGTTGAGTAAAATGAGGATGGAACGTAAGGATCCTGAGATTACACTTCTCAGTCCTCACTGGTATAGTCTTACCACTCATATACTTTGTCAAGTACTAAGCAGAACGTGTTGATGTTCTAATATATGGATCGTTCTGCTGCCATTTTTGTCAAAAACCAATTATAGGATTGGGAAAGTTCATTTGCTTTCTTAGTATACGTTGTGTATTGCCTTTGTAACTAATTTCATCATCGATATAAAATTTGAAGTTTGGGGGTTTCTTTGAGTACTCAACTAATCTAACCGTGTTCTTTGGTGGTTCCTCTAGATGCGTAGCGTTTGTGAGACCATTCTTTCAGTAGGTGAAATTAGCAGTTTTATTTCTTAATATATTAGTGTACGGGGGAAAAAGAAAAAGAGATTCTTCCGTTCCTGGTGCCCATCCTCGGGTCTCCTCTCAAATGAGAGTGTAGCTGGAAAGGGCTCCACTCCAAAAACGACTTTGAAAAAGTTGCTTTGAAATTTTCGCTCGCTCCTCGTCCTATGCGTTGACGTTGACTGGAAGCTCGAATCCGAAGTCTTCCTACAAATATTATCTTTTGTATGCCATGTCTTGTACTGTAGCAGATGCCAAGTCGAACTTGTGGAAGTCCTCGTCTGCTTGGAAATCAAACCCTTAATTCTCATCCAGCCGGCCTGCAGCTTATATTACTTCTAAATCAGAAGACAAAGTCTGTGTAAAGAAAGCCAAAAAAGAAAAAATAAAAATATGGTTGTCCTATCCCCAAGTCCCTCTCAATTATAAATTGTCACTGATCACTTCATCTTTCTCACAAATTCTCCTCCACACCAAATGGCTACTAAGGTCGGATCCCTCAGGCCAGCATGGGTTTTCACTCTGCTGTGCACCTCTCTCTCCGTGTACACGAACCCATCTTGCCATGCGACTGCAAAACAAGTCTCCTACTCCGACCACTGTGCTTCAACTGTCCCTGAAGCCGCTCCTGACGCGTATTCCCTGGCCACCTTGCCACTCTCCGGATACCAATCTGGTTACTTCAGCGGTGGCGGAAACATTCTCGGACCTTTATCTTCTTTGGAATCCAATTCCTTCTCGTTTCATGTTTGTGACGTGTCCAAGACCGATCAAGATGGAGTGCTCAAGGTCGAAGCAAACCTGAGGTTCCGAACCTCAGGTTATGACTACCACGTTGGAGGAGACTACGGCTATGGTCAGACATGCTCAGAAGACACTTCTGTATGGATGGCTAATGTTCCGGGTAGGGCTAGGAGTCCCGTCACTTTCCGGTTAGAAGGTTTCTGGTCGGAACCTTTGGGGAAGCTCTGTATGGTTGGTTCCTCTCTCTCGAGTCGAGGTGACTCTCTCAATCTTGATGCTGTGCTTAAGCTCAATAATGTAAACAATTCTGCTGATATCACTAGCTTATTTACTGGCATTTTGGAGAGTTTGAGTCCTTTCGATGACAAGAATTATTTCGATGCGGTGTCGATATTGATGTTTCCTCAGAAAAATTACAAGTACAGTTTGGTTTCTGGGAAAATCAGTAATGGGAAGAGCAATCTTCCGTGGGGTTTAGCACCTCGGAGTGGTAGGTTTTGTTCGGCTTTCCACAACCTAGGCGGAGAACTCTCTCTTAAACACGCACCTGATTGTAGTCCTGACAAAAAGTGCAACCCCGTCACGGGTCCATTAGGATATTTACCCCCGGTCATGTCCCTGTATGGAATCCGCTGTTCCGAAGGTGAATGGAAGATGCGGGTGTTGCTGCGATTTTCAAATGATAGTGACTTTTGGTACTATGGAAAGTTCGATCCGAACTCAACGTTGGTTGGGGAGGCGATATGGGACGAAAATAAGAACTATTTGCAGATGAAAGCCTGTCAAATCAAAGTGGCAGGATCTTTCTCGACTGCTCGTGTTGAGGATTGTTCGGTCCGCATCGAGTTGATGTTCCCAGGAGTGTGGTCAATCAGGGAAAGAAGTGGCATTTTGGGTCACATATGGAGCGAGAAGAGGCAGAAGGATTCGGGCTATTTCCCAGACATTATGCTCCGAGGCACCAGAAGACACATTCCTTGGGGGTTTCCAAACTTGAAGTATAAGTATACTGAAACCGAGAGAGTAAGGAAGCAGTGCCCAGGAAAGCGTGATCCGAAAATAGGGAGAGAAAGATATCCGAATTGGTACTCTAGAGATATGACGTTCAGCATGTTGGTTAAGAACTCCGAAGGAAAAATTGGCAGCGGATATTCTTACCCTCTCTTTGTTGACGACCAAATGTATGAACAATATGGTCATGGCATGCAGGTTTCTACATTAACTACAGCGACTTCTGTAACTAGGCATGAGAATTCCAATGTCGACAGTCACTCAACCTCAAGCAGCAACGCCCGATTCAATATCTCGTACCATATTGGCTTCAATGGACTGCAATATATGAAGGGCAAGAGCAAAAATGCCATTTTTAATCAGTCTTGGAGTTCGAATGACCAAGTGGAGATTTTTGCAGAAGGCGTTTATGATGCTCAAACCGGTGAACTATGTATGGTGGGATGTAAGAGGGTCATGTCGACTGTAAAGAAGCGAGCTGACATAAATCCGGACTGTGAAATCCTAATCAGATTGCAGTTTCCTCCCTTATCGAAGAGAAGGCAAGATCGTATTGTGGGAACCATCGAGAGCATGAGGGAGCGATCCGATCCGCTTCATTTTGAGAGGCAGAACGTGACTTCTGATTCTCCGTATATGGAGGAATTGAGGCGGTCCATTTGGGGGATGGACCTTGAGCTCTGTCTCGTCCTTGCTTCTAATACATTCTTATGCATCTTCATTGGCCTGCAGATCCTTCATGCGAAAAAGCACCCCGAGGTGCTTCCCTTCGTCTCTATTGCCATGCTCGTGATCCTCACTCTAGGCTGTGCGATCCCTCTCGTGCTCAATTTCGAAGCCTTGTTCCTGCGCCATCAGACTGGGCAGCACATTTCTCTCGGAAGTGGTCGATGGCTCGAAACGAATGAGGTGCTGGTGAGGGTAGCCACAATGATAGCTTTCTTGATGCAGTTCCGTCTTCTCCAGCTGACTTGGGCCGCAAGAAAGAACGATGGGGTCGGGGCGGGCTTATGGTTCCAAGAAAAGAAGGCTTCGATTGTCTCTTTGCTGTTATATGCCATTGGAGCTCTAGCGGCTATCGTCTTTAGCTGGAGAAGCCGTTCTGATGACGTGCCTGTTGATGCCCATCTCGCAGGTTTTACAAGCGAAGGCCGGGGCTTTTCTATTTTGGGAGGCTTGAAGTGTTATGTAGGACTAATCCTGGATGGTTTTCTCTTGCCTCAGATTCTGCTCAATGTCTTCAGGAACTCATCTGAGAGGGCCCTTTCGGGTTCCTTTTATCTCGGAACGACCTTGGTTCGGCTGCTGCCGCACGGTTATGATCTTTACCGGGCTCGAACCTACTCACCACAACTCTACGGGTCGTACATTTATGGAACTCCAGAAGGAGACTTCTACTCGACTGCTTGGGATGTGATCATTCCTTTGGGAGGGCTCATCTTCGCAGTGATCATCTTCTTGCAGCAGCGGTTCTGCGGCGCTTGTATCATGCCCAAGAGGTTCTGGAACTCGGTAGCTTATCAGAAGGTACCTGCTGTGGCTGATGACTTGCCGTTATAAGAAACTCCAAGCTCATAATAGTATCTTAGGCTGGAAGCGTTTTAACTATGTTTATTAGTTCCCATGTGAGGGGAAATGGATGTATGCCCTTGGCCTCGTTTCTTTCTCCATGTAAAATAGAAATACCACATAGAACATGCTAGTCATATGATGTTCCTTGTGGATTTGGTTTTATGAGCACTAATGATATAAATATTTCTATGGCAATAAAGTCATAAAACTTCAAATTTCAAATTTGAATGGGAAAATAACACAAATGGTTCCCAAACTTTGGGAAAATATGTAATTTCGTCTTTAAATTTTTAATTTGTTCAATTAGATCCCTAAATTTTTTATTAATGTTTAATCTAGTCCCTGGATTATATGAAAATATTAATTGCTAACGGAAGAACAATATTTGATATTTTCAAACTATTCTGAATATTTATCAAAATTTTAGGGACTTAATTAAACAAATTAAATTTTAGGGACGGCATTACGCATTGGGTTATAGTTTAGTAATTATATCAAAAAAATAAAAAAATTTAAGGATTACATTACCCATTAGACCGAATTCGAAAATCATTCGTATAATAATCCCAATACGAATTAATGGGATTATGGAATTAATGGAAGAATTTGGGTTGGTATGTAAATCGCACAATCTCGACGGGCCCAAATTTCCTCTGATTGCAAAAGCCCAAGCCCATCGGCAGTTTCCGGTTAACAACAAAAAGCCCCAAACATTCTCTCCCTTCCATAAGAAGAAGAAGAAGGAAGAAGAAGGGAACAATACGAGCGGTTGCAGAAGCAGAAGCGGCAACAGCTCGAAGACCTGCGAGTTATTCCACTGCTCGCTGAATCGCTCCTCCGTGGTTTTGAAATCCTCCATCGACTCCTCGCGCGCCGCCGACGATGGAGGAAGACATCGCGCCTCAGGGCTTCCTCTACGATATCCTGAGCCCGCTCTCTCTGTCCTCCGCCGCCGCCGGCGACCGCGAGCCTTACTCCCTTTCCCGCCGCCGGGGGGTGGGAGGGGGAACACATTTCTGCTTGATAACAGTGGTTGCATCGTCTGTTTTATTTTTTGTCACCATCAGAGACTGAAGGCGGTGATCTTGCTTAGTATTTTGCAGTGGAGCCTCTTTTATTATTATTTTTTGTGGCCACCAACTTAGTAAAACAGATGACATGGTAAGTTTCCTGCACGTCTTCTTCAATTGAGAGAACACATAGATTGAAACAATTGGTTATAGTTGCATAGTCTTGTGGTTATGGACTGTTGGGAGTGATCCTCAACATCTATGGCTTAGAAATTGGATTTCTTGACGAGTATTTGGAGTGTTTTTTTCTTTTATTAAAGATGAACAGTAGTTTTAAATGTTTTCGAGAAGCCTCGAAGTGTGTCTTTGCGATTCGTGAATTCTACATATTTTCTCTCGTGGCAGGCCAATGAGAGTGCCTTGAGCTATGTAACATTCGTTCTTTTTTCAATTATGGTTAGGTGCTTCATGCTTTATTTAAGTTAGTCGTCATCTTTCATTTTGCATATCTGTTAAGGGTTGTGTGAATAGTTTTTCCTGGCTTGGCTGCAACGGGCACCTTGCTGTGGAGTCTTGTTTATTTTTCTCATAAGAAGTTTAACATAGAGATGCGCCATGTCTTGCTTTTTCTAAAATATCTCTTACTCTGGTGTTGTAATGTACTAATAAAAGGTCAAGTTGAAGGTGAGTGTGGAGTGATATTATGGATGTTTGCTGGTTCTCTTTGCATTTCTACTGCTATTGGTGTTAGTTTACGATAGTGGCCTTGGGTAATTCGGTTTTTAGCCGCAGTAACTTCCAAAGTAGGAAAGCTATTTG
This sequence comes from Corymbia maculata, assembly GCA_014182735.1. NCBI lineage: Eukaryota > Viridiplantae > Streptophyta > Magnoliopsida > Myrtales > Myrtaceae > Corymbia > Corymbia maculata. The sequence continues at coordinate 8,150,166 of CM024687.1, read as the reverse complement.
GTCATACACAATCCTGGGAGTCCCTTCCACAATTTCTTCTCTGAAGTCTACAAAATTTTGGAAGAAACTTTGGAGTTGGACAAACCCTGAAATCTTTTGCACGTTTAAGTTCATATCATGTTATTGCAATGTTTTACATTTATTCCCTGTTGCTTTTTCAATTCTTGTCTTTAGCGATTTGTATTAGTGCCTCTTTGAATTTTGTATGAGGATTCTAGACGTTCTTCTAGCTAATTATGAGATGCATGCGTTGCTCTTAAATCGTGCTGCATTATGATTCTCATTTCTGGCTGCAGCATTTTGAGGACCTTGTTAAGGGCCATTTCTTCAAGTGCTCTCCAGGCATTCTGCTGGCTTGTAAAGCATACGCACAGGGTGCTCAGGTTGGATTCCTTCTTGAAGGTGGCGTAGAAGATGTTGATGCAGATCATAGGAGCAGCTCCCGCACCAGCTCCCTCCGCTTTAAGGATACTGTATCAAGTATATTAGCCTTCTGGCGAAATAATTCAGGAAACTCGGGATCAAGGACTTGGAGAAATTTATGCCTCCAGCTCCGGGGACAACAACGGAGTGAATATCCAAATAACTTCTCAATTGAGACCGTCTTTTTTTGGTAGTGACACAGATTAAGGTTCTTCTTGACAAGGAATCCAAAACCTGCTGGATGTTTTTGTGGATGATTTTGGAAAATGTACATAGGTGTAGACGTGGGATACGTTATAGAATTCACCTTTGATGATAACATATATATAGAAGATGCTCTGTTCCGCCCAATTGCTGATATGCTATGGTTAGTCCCTTCTATCGTGCTTCTAAAATTATTCTGCCGTTTGATAGCTTTCTCCACCCTTTGTTATCTATTTCACCACAGTAAGGTCGCCATGCGTTCTTCAAGCATGTCTGTTATGTTACCGTGGGTTATTAGCGGTAAACGAGGCTCGGGCCACGTGAGAAATCCTATCTAAATGTGACAGTTTGGTGTCTCTTAATAGCGTGGGTCACTCTGATTACCTTGGCATTTTGCTTAGCATGCCATTTGAGATGTTTCACAGGATAATTCAACTCGAGGCGTGTTTTGTTTAGCTTGCCATTTGATCATTTTAACCCCCTCATTTCATGGTTTATTTGAATCGGTCCAGATGTTTTGCTGCATGAAGTGGGTCGCTTCTGGCGGTCAGTCGAGTAAAATGAGGATGGGACGTAAGGATCCTGAGATTCTGCTTCTCAGCCCTCACTAGTGTAGTCTTACCATTCATATAGTTTGTCAAGTAATGAGCAGAAAGTGTTGATGTTCTGATACATGGATCGTTCTGCTGCCCTTTTTGTCGAAAGTCAATTATAGGATCTGGAAAGTTAATTTGCTTTCTTAGTATTTGTAGTATATCACCTTTGTAACTATTTTCATCGTCGATACAAAATTTGAAGTTTGGGGGTTTCTTTGAGTACTTAACTAATCTAATTGAGTTTTCGGTTGACTCCTAGAGATGGGTAGCAATGCGAGACCATTCTTTCGGTCTGTCTTGGGCAAAATTAGCAATTTTCATTTCTTAATATATTAGTATCCGGGAAAAAAGAAATGGGATTCTTTTGTTCCTAATGCCTATCCTTGGTCCCCTCTCAAATGAGAGTGTAGATGGAAAGGGCTCAACTTCGTAAAAGTTGCTTAAAAATTTTTGAGGGTAAGTATACTATCAATACCAAAGCGCTAAAATTTTCACAAATTTTAAAAAAATCGAATATTTAAATGTTATAAATTTAATCGATGTCACATCTAATATGGCCACTAATTGTTCATGTTGGTTCACGTAAACTTTTTTGACGGTCAGACCGGATGAATAATCACGTCATGGCTACGTGTTACCTAATTGAGTAATAAAATTTTGGCATCCTAATCTCCCAATCCCGAAATTTTCGCTTTCTTCTTGGCGTCTCGTTCGGTTCGAAGCAGGGTAAAGTTCCTTGTCCTATGCGTTGACGTTGACGTTGACGTTGACGTTGACGTTGAGTCGAAGCTCGAAAGTCTTCATCCTCATCCACGCATTAACTTCGTTGCTCCATGTCCCCACCACCTCGTGACAAAAGTGACGACGACGTCCTGCGTTTTTGTCCAAAGAGGAAATGACTTTGCACCGTGTCTATGATGCGTTGTTGACCTGACCCGCAAGTCCATGCGAGCCCTATTCACTAGCTCCAGCGACGGGCCAAAAGAATCGGAAAATCTCTCCGTCAGTACTCGATTTTCTTCATGATGCGACGTCTTTATTTGTCGTGATTTTTGAATGCCAATATCATTGCCAATTCCAAATAAACCTTTAAATTAGCATTGCATAAATTAAATTTTATTTGAAGACGTGAATTATTAAACAAAAAGTAAATTTATGATAATCATATGAGTTTCATCGCATTTGAGATCTCATAGATTTGATTTAGGATTTCACTATTTAATTAAAAAGATAAATGAAATATGAAGAAACGAAAAAGTGATCTAAAGATCAAACTTAAAACAAGATCAATGGGACACATAAGCAGTATTATTTATCACTGCTTATGTACTGCTTATGTTACAGCGGAGTAATGCATTCTGATGATCATTAGTCGTTCTAGTGATTGAAAATTCATGTCCTACCAAAAAATCAACTTGAAAAGCCTCGACTTCTTTGTGCAAAAGAAAAAAACAAGCGAGAAAGTTAAATGTCCCTCTCGTTATGGTGGTGAAAATCTCATCTTTCGTAGGCCTTGTCTTGTAGAAGTCCTTATCAGCGTGGAAATCAAACCCTTATGTCCTCCTCAATCAGAAGATAAAAGTCCGTGTAAGCAAAACCCCAAAGAACATAAATAAAATATGGTCCTTAAAAGATCTATCCCCAAGTTCCTCTCGACTATAAATTGTGACTGATCACTTCATCTTTCTCACAATTTCTCCTCCTCACCAAATGGCTACTAAGGTCGGATCCCTCAGGCCAGCATGGGTTTTCACTCTGCTGTGCACCTCTCTCTCCCTGTTCACCAACCCATCCTGGCACGCGACTGCAAAACAATTCTCTTACTCCGACCACTGTGCTTCAACTGTCCCTGAAGCCACTCCTGACAGGTATTCCCTGGCCACCTTGCCACTCTCCGCATACCAAACTGGTTTCTTCACCGGTGGCGGAAAGATTCGAGGACCTTCCTCTTCTTCGAAATCCAATTCCTTCTCGTTTCATGTTTGCGACGTGTCCAAGACCGATCAAGATGGAGTGCTCAAGGTCGAAGCAAACCTGAGGTTCCGAACCTCGGGTTACGACTATTACGATGGAGGAGACTACGGCTATGGTCAGACATGCTCAGAAGATACTTCTGTATGGGTGACTAATGTTCCGCGCAGGGCTAGGAGTCCCGTCACTTTCCGGTTAGAAGGTTTCTGGTCGGAATCTTCGGAGAAGCTCTGTATGGTTGGTTCCTCTCTCTCAAGTCGAGGTGACTCTCTCAATCTTGATGCCGTGCTTAAGCTCAATAATGTAAACAATTCTGCTGATATCACTAGCTTATTTACTGGCACTTTGGAGAGTTTGAGTCCTTCAGATGATGAGAATTATTTCGATGCTGTGTCGATATTGATGTTTCCTCAGAAAAATTACAAATACAGTTTGGTTTCTGGGAAACTCAGTAATGGGAAGAGCAATCTTCCGCGGGGTTTAGCACCTCGGAGTGGGAGCTTTTGTTCGGCTTTCCACAACCTAGGTGGAGAACTCTCTCTTAAATATGGGCCTGATTGTAGTCCTGTCAAACATTGCACCCCTCTCTCGGGCCCTTTAGGATATTTACCCCCTGTCATGTCCCTCTATGAAATCCATTGCTCTGAAGGTGAACGGAAGATGCGAGCGTTGCTGCGATTTTCAAACGACAGCGACTTTTGGTACTATGGAAAGTTCGATCCGAACTCAACGTTGGTTGGAGAGGCGATGTGGGACGAAAATAAAAACCACTTGGAGATGAAAGCCTGTCAAATCAAAGTGGCAGGATCTTTCTCGACTGCTCGTGTTGAGGATTGTTCGGTCCGCATTGAGTTGATGTTCCCAGGAGTGTGGTCAATCAGGGAAAGAAATGGCATTTTGGGTCACATATGGAGCGAGAATAGCCAGAAGGATTCGGGCTATTTCCCAGACATTATGCTGCGAGGCACTGGAAGAAGCATTCCTTGGGGGTTTCCAGACTTGAAGTATAAGTATACTGAAACCGAGAGGGTAAGGAAGCTGTGCCAAGGAAAGCGTGATCCGAAAAGAGGGAGAGAAAGATATCCGAACTGGTTCTCTAGAGATATGACGTTCAGCATGTTGGTTAAGAACTCCGAAGGAAAAATAGGCAGGGGATATTCTTACCCTCTCTTTGTTGACAACCAAATGTATGAACAATATGCTTATGGCACGCGGGTTTCCAGATTAGATACAGCAAGTTCTGTAACTAGGCATGAGAATACCACTGATGACAGCCGCTCAACCTCAAGCAGCAACGCCCGATTCAATATCTCGTACCATATCGGCTTCAATGGACTGCAATATATGAAGGGCAAGAGCAAAAATGCCAATTTTAATCAGTCTGGGAGTTCGAACGACCAAGTGGAGATTTCTGCAGAAGGCGTTTATGATGCTCAAACCGGTGAACTATGTATGGTGGGATGTAAGAGTGTCCTCTCAACCGTGGAGAAGCTAGCAAACGTATCTCTGGACTGCGAAATCCTAATCAGACTGCAGTTTCCTCCATTATCGAAGAGAAGGCAAGATCATATTGTGGGAACCATCGAGAGCATGAGGAAACCATCCGATCTGCTTCATTTCGAGAGGCAGAACGTGACTTCTGATTCTCCGTATATGGAGGAATTGAGGCGGTCCATTTGGGGGATGGACCTTGAAATCTGCCTCGTCCTTGCTTCTAATACATTCTTGTGCATCTTCATTGGCCTGCAGATCCTTCATGCGAAAAAGCACCCTGAGGTGATTCCCTTCGTCTCTATTGCCATGCTCGTGATCCTCACTCTAGGCTGTGCGATCCCTCTGGTGCTCAATTTCGAAGCCTTGTTCCTGCGCCATCGGACTGGGCAGCAAATTTCTCTTGGAAGTGGTCGATGGCTCGAAACGAACGAGGTGCTGGTGAGGGTAGCCACAATGATAGCTTTCTTGATGCAGTTCCGTCTTCTCCAGCTGACTTGGGCCGCAAAAAAGAAGGATGGGGTCGGGGCGGGCTTATGGTTCCAAGAAAGGAAGGCTTCGATCGTCTCTTTGCTGTTATATGCCATCGGAGCACTGGCGGCAATCATCTTTAGCTGGAGAAGCCGTCGTTTTGAAGACACGGCTGTTGATGCCGATCTCGTAGGCTTTACAAGTGATGGCCGGGGCTTCTCCATTTTGGAAGGCTTGAAATGTTACGCAGGACTAATCTTGGATGGTTTCCTCTTGCCTCAGATTTTGCTCAATGTCTTCAGGAACTCATCTGAGAGGGCCCTTTCCGGTTCCTTTTATCTCGGAACGACCTTAGTTCGGCTGCTGCCACACGGTTACGATCTCTACAGGGCTCGAACCTACTCGCTGGAATACTACGGGTCGTACATTTATGGAACTCCAGATGGAGACTTCTACTCGACTGCTTGGGATGTGATCATTCCTTTGGGAGGGCTCGTCTTTGCAGCGATCATCTTCTTGCAGCAGCGGTTCTGCGGCGCTTGTATGATGCCCAAGAGGTTTCGGAACTCAGTAGCCTATCAGAAGGTACCTGCCATGGCTGATGATGCGTCGCTATAAGAATTTCCGAGCTCATAATAATTTAGGCTGGAAGCGTTTAACCACGTTTATTAGTTCCCATGTGAGAGGGAACGTATGTACGCCCTTGGTCTTGGTATTGGTCTTGTTCCTTTCTCCATGTAAAATAGAAATACCACGGAGAACATGCTAGTGGTATGATGTTCTTGTGGATTTGGTTTTATGAACACTAGAGATTTCAATATTTCTAATTTTTGTTTGTACAACTTGATCTTTGATCTTTCGCTTCATGTTTAATATAGTCCTTGGACTACGTGAAAATAATCAATATTAAAAAGATAATATTGTATATTTTCATATGATTTAGAAACTACTTTCAATATTTATTAAAAGTTCAGGGATCAAATTGAATATTTTTCGCCGGGTTAAAATTTATGGATCATATCGAATAAATTAAAAGTTTAGAGTTGGAGTCACATATCTATCCAAGTTCAAGGATTATTATGTAATTATTCCAATTCGAATTAACGGGCCTATGGCATTTATGGAAAACATTTATTGCACAACCTTGGTGGGCCCAAATTTTTTCTGATTGCAGAAGCCCAAGCCCATTAACAGTTTCCTTTTAACACCAAAAAGCCCTAAACACTCTCCCTTCCAGAAAAGGCAGGAAAAAAAAAAAAAAAAAACGTAAGAGGAAAACGTCACACGCTGTTGCAGAAGCGGAAGCGGCAACAGCTCGATAACCTGCGAGCTTGTTCCTCTGCTCGCTGATCGTTCCTCCGCGTTTCGAAATCCTCCATCGACTACTCTCGCGCGCCGCCGATGGAGGAAGACATCGCGCCCCAGGGCTACCTCTACGAGACCCTGAGTCCACTCTCTCTGTCGTCCGCCGCCGCCGCCGCCGCCGCGGACGACGACGACCGCTCGCCCTCGCCGCCCGGCGACCGCGAGCCTTACGCGGTGTTCAGGAGCGAGATCTCCCTCTGGCCGCTCCCCTCCGCTCCCTCCGATGCCTCCGCGCCGGATTACTTCTCCCTCGATGTCGGTGCCCGAGCCCGAGCCCGAGCCGCTAGAGGCTTCGGCTGCCCCGACCCCCGCGGCGGTGGAAGTGGCCGAGCCAAAGACGCCGGCTAGGGAGCCGGGGGCGAGGCTCGAGAGTGGGTGGTTCCGGGGGAATAGCAGGTTTGGGAGCCCCATGCTTCAATTGCACAAAGGTAGTTCTGCAGTTTGAGCTTGATTGGCAGTGTGTCTTCATCTCCCTGGCTGCGAGTTAATGTAGATGTAGAAGGAGCTTATGAGGTTCACTGACCTTGTAAAGCGAGCGCGGATGAATAGATGGCCTCCAAGTTTTAATTGATGGCGTGACTGAATTCTAACGCATGTTATCTCCTTTTTTATGTTAATTTTAGGTTAGGCTGACGGTGCACATGGTACATTGATTACGAAATTATCCATCATCTTCTATAGTACAATCAATTAATGTTCTAAGAGGAAAAAGCTGTTTTTTTCCCAAGTTTTGAGTTAAATTTTGATTTAGTTAGTACTTTTGCGTGTTGCATTCATGGCTTAGTTGCAGTTCTGCATTAATCGTGTTTATGTTTTGGCTATAAAAACACTTGTCACGCTGGAGTGCTTGTTGGCAAACGGATGTGAATTACTACCTGAACTGTGCTGTGGTGTTGGCACTGCAGAGATAGTGGATTTCTGCGACTTTCTATCACCAACTCCAGAAGAACAAGCCTCGAGGAATGAAGCTATTAAATCTGTCTTTGGTGTCATTAAATACATATGGCCCAATTGCAACGTATTCTCTCTCTCTCTCTCTCTCAACGCACACACCCCACCCCCTCCCCCCACCCACTGAAGTATGCAATCACACATGCATGTGCGTATGTATACACTTGCTCATGCTTCATGCTTATTGATACTAATGTAACTTTGTGTATTATGTTCACCTTTATGCTTATTAGGTAGAGGTTTTTGGGTCTTTCCGAACTGGACTTTATCTTCCAACCAGTGATATTGATGTAAGTAAGTGTTTTCTATGCACAATCTTTTCTTCTGCTGGATTAATGTTGCTCTGGAAGCTTTACTTAAGTTGTTCTAGTCTGCTAATACCATGCATGGTTACGTGGGTTATTTTTATGGTATTGTTGTGTTCTTTTTCCAGAAGAGAGTTTGTTATTAGGGACTATTGGAAGCTAAAAGTGTTCCATTTTTAGGTTGTGATCCTAGATTCAGGTATCAGAACTCCACAATTAGGATTACAGGCCCTATCCAGGGCATTGTCGCAAAAGGGTGTTGCAAAAAATATACAGGTCAGGAACTCTTTGTTAAGTTTTGGTTTGTGTCAAAGTCCTGTTCTTCCATATTCATTTGGTTGTATTGGTCTTCTATTTGATGAAGCGGTTGAAAATTTCGCAGGTGATAGCAAAGGCACGTGTTCCAATTGTTAAATTTGTGGAGAAGAAAAGTGGTGTTGCATTTGATATAAGGTGAAGTAATTTTGTCTTCTTTGATCATTCGTTTGGCAGTTAATTTGCATCATTTGTACTTTTAGGACCTATTTGTGGCATGTAACATGCATGCCAATATATGATATGTGTACTTCTTAGACCTGGCCATTTGGCAGTCTCTAGTTGTACTATATTCTTTTCGATCAGTCACTTCCATCCCTCTTCCATCCCTCTTCTAGTTAAATTTAACCTCTTGTGCTTTTTTTTGCTGCAATCTGCATTTCCAATTCTTCAAATGATGTCATGATATGGAAGGTTTTTTTTGTTTTTTAATAACCTACCAATACTAATTGAAGACACATGGTACAAACCTACTTGAAAGACATATGGGCATTGGAACCATGGACATATAAAGTCCTGTACACCAAATATATAAAGAGTCTGTTTAGTTGTCCATTTTCCCTAGGGAAAAACTCAAAACTTCAACCAAGGTAGAAAGGAACAAAAAGGTGTCTTCTTGTGCTCTATATGAATGAGCGCATGATTAAGGTGATGTAAGATAGTGAGAGCTAAGAAGCTGTGGCATTGAGATAAATCTTTGTAAAGTTAAGCTTTTAGGATGCCTCTGGTTTATTTCTTTTTTCATTATTATTTCCAATCATCGTCTTCATTTTGTGGGTCCTAAGTATGTGATGTGATGTGATGAAGCATGTGATATGATTTGTTGATTTTTTGTTGTCTTTAGTTGATATTGTAATTCGTTTTCCAATTCTTTCTTTTGAAGAATTGCTTTGGTAATGGTTTGATTTACAATATTCCATTTTTGATTGCTAGGGTTTCTTCGGAAGTTTCATTTTGGTGCATGGTTGAAACTTTGTAATTTCCTGATGTCATCATGTAGTTCCATGACATGGAGGTTCCATCTATTTAATGTCTTATGATTAATACATGCCACTGCTAATTTTACATATAGATAATGCGATTGGCAGGATATATACTGTAGATATTTTTATTTCTACTGCGTGGGGTGAGGCCTTTGTTTCTTATGCAGTCTTTCTTCATAAATTTTGACATTGAAGCATGTTTTCTGATGATCTTGCTGTTGGTGAATTTGTGAATTTATATGCCTTACAGTTTTGATGTGGACAACGGACCCAAAGCTGCAGAGTTCATTAAGGTTTGTTCCTAATTTCCTCTTCCACAATTTTCCATTGAGGCCTAGGGAGTGGCAAGCCTGTTTAAGATAAGTTTCTTTACCATGATGGAAGCATTGAGAATTATGCAATGCTGAACAAAAGGCATGTTAAAACATTCCTCCTATAGTCAGATGCTCCTAAAAGTTTTCCGTCATGGGACGATCCAGATCTGGAATTGCCATCCATGATCTTAAGTTGAGGATCTGAATTCTTGAGTTGCTGTTGATATATGGTTGTCATGTGTCTAGTTTGTATCGACATTTTTTCTGCCTATATGCATGATAGCATGATTTATTTGTTCGATGACTTTTATGTTTCAGGATTTGAAATATTTAATTTGTGTTTTCTGTCAGGATGCTATATCTAAGTGGCCTCCGATGCGACCTCTATGTCTGATCTTGAAAGTATTTTTGCAGCAGAGAGAACTTAATGAGGTGCCAGTTGACTATGTCTTGCTAGAGAAATTTTACAGTATCTCTTTTGCCTTTGATCGTTGTTTAATCCATGTGTTGCTTGAATTACAGGTTTATTCTGGGGGTATAGGATCTTATGCCCTCCTCACCATGCTGATGGCAATGTTGCGGGTAAGAAATCTTTAAGTTCATGTTTTTATCTTGAGGAGAAGTTTAGATTTGTATCTGGTGCCTCCATATCTTCTCATGTTCGACACCAGTCGCTGAGTTTAGAAATTTGATTCTTTAATGATGTATTTTTGCTCATATAATACAGCAGAAAGTGGGAATCATCCAAGATAAAAATTTCAAGACAAAATTTGGTCATGGCTATTTAAATAATTATGTTAAATATAATTGTTCTTTTTCAGTATCAGTACACAATGTTATGTTGTCTTCTGGAACTTACTCTTGTGCGGTAATGTCAGAGAGAGAACATTGAGTATCTAACATTTCCAATAGATTGAGTGGATTGATGTCTTTCTGCTTGTCTTAACTAGCAAAATTGGCCATCATTTACTATAGAAAAAAATTATTCAAATTTTCTTAGAAGCCCTAAAAGTGCATGTTACCATGTGAATTCTATATTTATGCCACTAAATGGTTACTTGACTATTCAGTCAGAGTGGCAATGTAATTTGGGAGCTGCTGTTTGAAATGTAAGCAATTGCATTTTCATCTTGCTGAGGGTCGAAAAAATATAATATATGAATTTCAAATCGTCCGGAAGGTCCAGCAGAGACATCAGGAAGTCAGTGAGATATGTTCTACCATCAAGTCTGGAAAAATGTAGTTTAGGAAGTTCCTCTGTTACATTCAACTTCCAGTTCCCGTGTCCATTCAGAGCTCAGTGGATTAAGGTGCCGTGTTAGATAATGCTTAAATGTTGCTCGCTCGAGCATGGGCTTGTCTCTTAAATAGTAATGATGTCCCCTCTTGTATTTCTTTGAATGCTTTCAACGGAATAACTGAGTCAATAGGCAGGACTGGAAGAAGTTAGAAGGAATTTCTTTTAGCATTTGTTTCTTCAAGTTCCATCTTTGAGTTGTAGTCACTTAGACTGAGTTAAAACAATTGTCTCCTGCTAATTAATGTTTATATTGCCATGACCATAAGCTCTATTGATATGTTTTTTCACAATCATTCATTTTGCTTATGGATTCTTCTGTGTTCCACACGACCTTCGTTACAATGATTGGTTCAGTGTGATAGCCTTTTCATATTACTTTTATCCTTATATTTAACCCTCTCTATGTCTTTCATTTATGCTACAGAGTATTCATGAGTGTGAAGCTTTTCGGGAACATAATTTGGGAGTGCTATTGGTATGTACTTTCTAGCAATTACAATAGACAAGTAAATTTGTTGAGCTTTCATTCTCCAATCACCTGCACAAGACAATTGTCTTAGTCTAGGTTTTGCTGCTTGGAATACATAACTTTTTATTTGATCTTCAGTGACTAACAAACCTTGTTTCTGTCCATCCTAAACTAGGTGCAATTCTTTGATTTCTATGGACGGAAGCTAAACACGTCGGATGTTGGTGTATCTTGCAGAGGGGCGGGAACATTTTATTTGAAGAGGGACAAAGGGTAACCAATTATGATGAACTAATTTTTCCTCATTGGTGTTGTCTTGAAATTATTCTATAAAATAATGTACACTATTCTTTATACACTAATCTTGGCTTCCATATCAGGTTTTTAAACAAAGGTCGGCCATCCTTAATCTCCATTGAGGATCCACAGGTTGGTTCATAAGTATTGATATTTTTCAGATTAAATATAGAGGACCACTTGGAGATCCATATTAAGTATCATGCGGTATTTTGGAAATGTTCTCATTCTTGAGTGAGTCTGTAGTGGCAGATGTTAATCCCAAGCAGGACAAACAATGCTTGGTTGCTTCGCCTGCTCTTGCTTGATTACAGAAGTATAGATGCACAGGATCTTTCTTTCTGAGGGATTATAAAATTTCCCCACTTTTTTTTTTTTTTTGGGGGGGGGGGGGTGGTGTTTCCCATGAGGACCTGTCCAAAATGTGGCGATTGCTAGCCGTTTTCACGGTGGGATATGGGTATGGAGTGGTGATAGGGATGGAATCCTTGCTCTGTGATAGGGACCTCCTCTACCTGCCCTGCATATAAATTTTCATTTCATTCTTTTTTTTTTGCTAGTTCTAAACGAGTTTTTTCTTTATATTTATGCTCTTGTGACTATAATTACTATGTTGGTTATATGAGACATGTTTTATTATCTAAATTCTATGTTCAATTGAAAAATATTTTGCCAAAATAGACATTCATGTGGATTCAATATTACATATTCCTGATATTAATAAACCATTCATTTCCAGATATCCCCATCAAGATCTTTATTGTTTAGGATCTTATGTCGATTTAAGGTTGTTCTTTTAATATGGAATGTTACTTGGGGCTGGTCGCCCTGCAGGGTTGGGATGGGGATAGGGAAGTTCACCTTGCACAGAGCGTGGGTTGGTGATGGTGAGTGGGGTTAGTGGTGCTGGATGGGGTGGGGAACACTGATCTGCCCTGTCGTGCCTTATACATCTTTTCTATTTCTTCTTTTTTCTCCTTTGGTCAAATGAACCAGATCCTTTTCTCTCCTTTTAGTGTCTTCAAAGTTAACTCTAGGAGTCAAGAAAGCCTTGAGTGTTGTCTTTGAGTGGGTGATGTAGATGGCCAGGTTTGGTGCCTTCATTGTATAAAGAATCTGTTCTACAAATAATAAGTGGTGTCTTGCAAATGATAAGTGGTGATCTTTGCTGAGCAAAAAAATTCTTTTTGATGGATTTGCCATGGCATTGACTTTGTGTTCTTATGTGTGATCCAGACTCCAGAAAATGACATTGGAAAGAACTCTTTCAATTATTTCCAGGTTTGATCCTGAATCATCTGATTTCTGTGTGATTACTTCTTGGATTTAAGTGTCTTATAACTTCTGTTCACTTAAATACATGTATGACATTTCCTGTATGAGAAGGTTGACTGTAGTCTGTATCCATAGGTGCTTTAAGCACTGCAATTTTACTTTAATTCAGAATTAAACTTGTAGCTATGGCAGCAGTTGTTTGTGTTGCTCTGTTTGTTGCTGGTATGAACTACCAACCCTCCAATTTAAGTACGTGTATGACATTTCCTGTGTGAGAAGGTTGACTGTAGTCTGTATCCGTAGGTGTTTTAATCACTACAATTTTACTTTCATTCAGAATTAAACTCTTGTGGCTATGGCAGCAGTTGTTTGTGTTGTTCTGTTTGTTGTCTGTGTGAACTACCAACCTCCCAATTAAATACATGTACGTTATTTCCTGTGTGAGAAGGTTGACTGTAGTCTGTATCCATATGTGTTTTAAGCACTACGAGTTTACTTATATTCAGAATTAAACTCGTAGCTATGGCAGTAGTTGTTTGTGTTCTGTTTGTTGGTATTAAGTGCCAAACCTCCCAATTTAAATTGTTATTATATTGTGGCTGTAAGTTTGTGGCTGCCAAACCTCCCAATTTAAGCAGTGTTGATCACTTCCAAGCGTAGTCTCTGTGTATTCTCTCTCTCTTTATAAGAAGCCTCAAGCATATTTTACAAATTGTTATATCTTCCAGATTCTAATGCCTCCATATAGCTCATTCTTTATGCTCCCCAAATAAATGTAAATTTTGTTGAGTGAGTTTGTTGTCCACTTTTTCGTATGGACAAAATAGAAGGATCCTCACTGCTGCTCACACCACTCGTGGTAAATTTTGTACCATCTAGATGCGGGTTATGAGATTGTTACTTGTAGGTAAAAGGTTTTATTGATACTAACTAACTGAAGACTATGGTTGCCATTCTCCAGTCTCTTTATTTGTCAGGGCTTCATATTCATGCTTTTCTTGGCTTTTCAAACTTATGCTTGTTTTTTGGCCTGTCAAACTTATGCTTGTCGACTCTGGAATAATCTTTTGGTTTTGTAGACTTGAAAGGGAAAGAGTTTATCTTTGCTGATGCATTTTGTAATTACAGATTAGATCTGCTTTTGCAATGGCCTTCACTACTTTGACGAATTCCAAAGCCATCATGGGCCTTGGGCCCAACCGGAGTATTCTTGGTCTGTTAATCAGACCGGACCCTGTACTGGTTGAGCGCAAAGGCGGGTCTAGAGGAGATGTCACTTTTAGTAGCTTGCTCCCTGGGGCGGGGGAATCAGTACAACTGAACCTCACAGATCCGCCAGAGATGTTTTGCAATTGGCAGTTAGATGATGATGAAGAGCCACTGCCACGGGGAAGCGGAGTGTCTGCATCTGGTAGCGAACCTTCCAAGAAGAGAAAATCTGTTTCCAAGGGGAAGTCCAGTAAGAAGAAGGTTAAAGAAGGCGGAGGAGTGGAGATGGCGGGGCATGAAGAGGATGTCACTAAGAAAGAAAAGAGTGCCAAGAAGAAATATCTTAGGCGTGAAGAGAATGGCACTAAGAAAGAGAAGAGTGCTAAGAAGAAACATTTTAGGCATGGTCAGTATAAGGCCAATGGTTACAGCCATCATCAAGGTAGTGATTCTTATTGGAACAGATAATAAGGTCTTTAAGGTGATTCCTGCATGGATTTACAGAAGGTTTCAATTGAGTGAGAGGGAGTTGCACTGTGGAAGCAGGTTCCCTGTTTGCAGAAGTGTAATTATGCACCCTCGAAGGCTTGCGGGCAAGTTTTGTGCACTTGCCCGTACTGAGACCAAGCCTATTGGAGCCAGAGATATGCAAAAAAATGTACTTACCACAGCAGATTTTCAGTCCTAGGGAATACACTAGTCACGATAGCTGTGAATTGATAATTTTATGACCCCAAGAGGTTTAGCAAATCTTCTTCTAGTGTGATTAGTCCTCTTAGCAGGTGTAATCTATTCTTTTACATGTCTTCCCAGAAGAAAATTTTCCTTTTTGAACTCAGGTTCTGTTTTCTGATCTTGTTTCACAGTTTGTTGTATGTCTTGACCTTGGGACCCTAAGGGGACAAAGTGAGAACAAGGCGATGGAACTACGAAATTTCTGAGCCGCTCTGTGATTTTAGAACCATCAGTAAGTGCGACCGGTATGGCGTCCTTCCCGGGGACCACAGCCACCGAGTTGCTACTAGGGCTTGCTTCTCTTCCGTCGCGTGAAAATGCCTTTTCCCTCGATTGTTCCTTCATATGTTTTCATTCACCCTCTTTTTCCCCTCCGCTCGTGTATTTGTATTCTAATTCCGTCCACGAGAACACAGGACTCCGTGTGGTGCGCTTTGCACTCTTTGATAGACAGCAGTTGACTAGGCATCCATGGGCAAGGCACTGTTTCTGTGCGGGCCGACGTTATGGCGACATTATGGCTTCGACTCTTCTCTCTAGATATAGGCCAGGTGGCCGACCATGGTTACCCTGTCAAAAATCTACCCACGCTGAAATTTACCAAATTCTAGCCTATCGTCGATGATCCATATCTTTCGTTAGTTCATTCACGTTCTCTAGCTCAATCTCATCTCGATTTCTCAGCACAAAATAGGAAAATAATTAATATCTAGAAAAATCTCAAAATAGTTATTCATAACAAATTTACTATAAATTAATTTTTTGATCATATAAAAATTCAAATTGATATACTTGTGATAAATTTATCGTACGTTAGTTTCCATTAAATTTTATCATTAAATTGTTGAGTTCCATAATATGTAGTTGTTCATGGGTGTACAAATTTAAAATTTTATCATCTATTTATTATAAGTGTATTTGTTTGTAATTTTCCGTTGTATTAATTTAATTTAATCGAAATTAATGGAGAATAAATTTAATTACATATGGATCAATTAGGATTTTTAGTGTTTAGAAAATTAGTTTTAAATAAATTCGTGATAAGTATATCAGTTTATTAGGCCAAATAAAAACAAGACATTCCAGTCCCAAACCAACTCGAAGCAGTCAATCTGCTCGAGCCCATCTCACAGGCGAACGAAGAGAGAGAGAGAGAGAGAAACGGAAAAGGTAAATGTGCATATAGACACAGCAACGTCAACAGCAACAGCAGCTGAAACTACCGCCAACTCCAAAGCTCTCCTTTGCCTCACCGGACAAGCGACATTCGCACGACCGTCGGGGTCGCGCTCTCGCGCGGTGAGACATGAATCCAATGTCGATCTGTACCTCGTCGTCGTCGTCTTCGTCCGGGTCTCCGTCTTCTTCGTATTCCACCGCCAAAGCGTGGATCGTGCACGGGATCGTCGTCGGAGCAGCCGTCGCGGCGGCAATCGGCGCCCGGGCTTATCTCGGCAGATCCGCGAGGTTCCGGAGCCGGGTCGTGGGCATCATACCCGCCAGATTCGCTTCGTCTCGGTTTCAGGGCAAGCCTCTGGTTTCCATTCTGGGCAAGCCCATGATCCAGGTTTTTATGCGGTTAATTTGAATTGTCGATCGACTCTATCTCATACCTTTGCCCATATTTGAATTGATTAGAGTCTTGATCCGGTGTTCCCGTCTCTTTGTTTCGAGCCGTGCTGTAAAATTGCAATCTCAATGGGCAGTCTCGAATGCTCGAGGATGATAGGAAGTCTTTGCGTAGAATTGTTGTTATTCGTTAGAGAAAGAAGCCGTTACTTATGCTTAGAATTTCAATGGATAAGCTGAGGATCTTTGTAGAATTAAGTACATATTTGTTTCAGTTGAAAAATGCATTGTTGGCCTGTCAAGATACAATGTGCATACCGCAAATTGTCCAAAATCTTATGCTTTTGGGATAATTCTGTGTACCCAGTTTTACATAGTCCTATCTGTTCTCTTGTTTGATTTCTCACATTTCCTTTTTTCTTCCTTTCCTTGTATCTGTTTGTCTTTCTTCCTTGTTTGTTGTGAGTAGATGTGTCAATATAGGTCATAAACCCATATTATGACTCACTTTTAGTTAAATGGGTCAAATATGGGTCAAGTGAAAGTTAAATATTAGTCAAATATGGGTTAAGTGAAAGTAAATATTGGTCAAGATGGGTTAAATGAGTTATTCATCTCTCCTTCCATCCCCTCCTTTTATGCTTCTCAACCTCCGTTGCCAATCTCGCCATTATGCCATTGTCACCATTGTCGATCCCGAGCTTATCATTGCCGATTTTGCCATTTCCAAAAACTATTTCAATTTAGAGGTATCCACATTTTTTTATTTACTAATTTTTTATTATTTAATTTACTTTATAAATTTGATGTGAAATTTTTATTCAAATAATTTATATGTGAAAAGTTTAAAGTGAACTAAATAAGTAGGAGTACATTTTCTTAAATTAAGTTAAATATTAATATATGTTGGTAATATGGGTCGGGTATGGGTTGTGTATGGGTTGGGTCGGGTCGGGTATGGGTCATCAAATTTACATTGTATGAAAATGGGTCAAAATGGGTTAAATGGGTCAATGTGGGTCGGACTATTTTCAACCCGACCCAAACCCGACCCGACTCACCCATTTGACACCCCTAGTTGTGAGGTAGCTAGAAACAAAATTTTGATGATGCTGGCTGAAATACAAATTTATGTTGCTCTCTCATGGATCTTCATTTGACGGATCACTAAGTCTGGCTTTTTGTATTCCAAGTATAATTGATTGTGTGCAAGAATAGAGTTTAAACTTGTTAGGGAAGGATTGGTATAGTGATCAGGATACATTATGATGGACTGGCCAGTGAAGACCAAATTTCGTGCGTATTTGATCAATAGATTTACAAGACAATGGCAGAACATAGAAACTTGTAAATTTCCAAAAGACCTTCGAATAAGTTAAATGGTAGATCCTATTGCATATATATATATATGTATATATTATTTTTCCAGTTTCCTGTTTAAAATTCAAGAAAGCAGGCAACAATTCAAACATGCTTCTTCCCTTTATCAGTTTCAAGTACTTTCTGGAGAATAATTTTCATTTATATCCATGAATAAGTTGGATTCGAGAAGACTTATCTTGGATATGCTTGAAAGTAGCCAAGTTTTTGGTGCTTGCTGAAGCAACAGCTTACTAGAGAGGAACAATTAGTGGTGACTTGATTCCAAAAGCCATGCAAACTCAAGAAAGAAACAAACGATATCTCAAGAAGAGCTATCTCAAATTATATTGACATAAGACTGAATGGATTACTTGACCTACATCATTTATTTATAGTTGTGAAATTTCTTGCTAAGTCAGTAATCTTGTTAAAAAAATGTAAAACTACTACTGCTGAATAAGTAAATAGAAATATTCTCTATGTTGTGGGCCAAAAGGCAGATGGATGTGTCTTTTAGATTTATATGACCAATTTGCAGTCATGTCAAGTGCATAAGACTTCTGATATGAATGAGGAAAAGGACAATTCTCAGAGCCTGTTGTGATTGGATAATTTGGTTCTGAAATGAATTTGTTCATTTTCAGAGTTAGCTAGTGATTTCTCCATTTTCCATGTGGCTCATTGAGCTGCCGTTTGTTTGTGTGGCAGAGAACGTGGGAGAGAGCTAAACTAGCTGCTTCTTTGGATCATGTTGGTATGTCTGGTCCCTGTACATTAGTATGATCTGATTTGACTTTCGTTTTTGTGCAATTTTGTTGCCCATATAGTTTCACAAACCATCAAGTTGGTGTTCTATGATGTACTTTCACCTTCAGGTTATTTTTATTTTTATTTTTATGAATATATAGTTAGATACAGCATTTTTTTTTTTTTTTTTTGGAGATCTCTATGCTACAGCTAGGGCACCAAGCTATTTTCCCTAAAACATTTCTTGTCCTCTTCAATGGACCAATAATTTCTTAAGATTACACCATTTTCACAATGACTAGTTTTAATCTTTATATGTTGCATTGAGGCAAAACTTATTTTATTGGCTTCTGAAGTAAAATACTGTGTTTTACTCCTGAACTTGATTATATATTTAATTAATTTACTCTACTTTAAAAATTTTCTGCTCTCTCTCACTCTGGTTTTTCATTTTTTGTTTTGGCTCAACAACTAATTTTTTGTTCACCATGTATGACTTTGAGAAACTGCTAAAATGAGATCTTGCTTTGAAATAACTGTAGTTAGTTGATCCAATTATAGACTTATCGAATAGGTGAACGATTCTTTTTGACACTCTACTTAAATTCTAAAATTCTGGATCTCTGTATGGTACTCATATGTATTCTCTCATTTGTTATTTTTTGTAATAGTCATGCATGTGCGCACTTGTTTTTTCCTCATTTTTAGCTTCTTTGGGTGTAGTTGTGGCAACGGATGATGAAAAGATAGCAGAATGCTGTCGAGGATTTGGTGCAGATGTGATAATGACATCCGAATCATGTCGGAATGGTGAGCCTTTTGGTTGTTGCTGTTGTTGTGATGTTGACCTACTTAAAGAGTAGTTATGTTATTGTCATTATTTCTAGGCACTGAACGCTGCAATGAAGCTCTACAAAAGCTTGAAAAAAGTATGACATAGTTGTCAACATCCAGGGGGATGAGCCTCTTATCGAACCAGAGATAATTGATGGGGTTGTTAAAGCTCTGCAGGTAAATTGACTTCTCTTATTGCTACTCTTTCTTATGGAAGGTTACTGCCAACTGCTATAAATTAATTCTTTGACCATAACTGAAGTTTTCTTCTTCTGACTCTTCATTGTTGCTGCATGCGGATATTGAAATCTCTGATTTCTTGAAGCTGCAGTATTTCTTCTAGAATGAGATATGAATCTGCAGTCATTTACCCTTATGGTGTTTGCAGGCTGCCCCAGATGCGGTATTTAGCACTGCAGTTACCTCATTAAAGCCTGAAGATGCATTTGATCCAAATCGTGTAAAATGTGTTGTAGATAATCGTGGCTATGCTATTTACTTCTCTAGGGGGTTGATTCCACATAACAAGTAAGTGTCATTTTATCCCTGTTATCACCATTATGCTCTACTATGATTGTGTGTAAAGATCCTATACTCGTCTCTCTATTTCTCAAAATTATCTGTATATGTAATTGTTTGACATGATATCACCCATCTCCCTGAATGAAACAGGTCTGGAAAGGTCAATCCTAAGTTTCCCTATTTGCTTCATCTTGGAATCCAGGTAGATTTTCAGTTTGCTTCTTTAAGTTTGGAGAGGACAAGTGTTCAATGTGGGTTTTGATGTATCTTTGTTTCTGATCTCCCACAGAGCTATGATTCAAAGTTTCTAAAGATATATCCAGAGCTTCAGCCTACCCCGCTCCAGCTTGAGGAGGATCTAGAACAGCTTAAAGTTCTTGAGAATGGTTATAAAATGAAGGTATACTGGGCCTTTTCCCTTCTTTTTTCATTGGTAAATCCTCAAGCTGCTTGAAGAATACAAAGAAGTAAAGTTTTGGTTATTCTGAATATGATGTAACAAATTGCCAGTTTTGTGTTTTTGGCCAAAGTAATAAGTTATCAGTTAACGATGTTGAATGTCATCTTATTAGTTAAGGGCATTTGGTGCAAGTCTCTATTTTTGTAATTTTCCTCATGTAATTTGAGGCTAAAGGAAGTTGATCTCATGCCATTTTGGGGAAGTCTTCATCTTTAAGATAAATAATTCTTTTGCTAAAATTTCAATCACATCTCTTCTCGATTCAATCGGGGTGCCTTTTGTCCAACACCAGGATTTTTATACTAACATTATAAACCTTAGATGGGTCACTGCCAGTGAAACACAAAGCAAGTTGTCTCTTTCCTGGCATTCTGATTGAATGGCTCCTTTTTCCTTATTTTACTTAAATAGGTGATAAAGGTTGATCATGAGGCTCATGGTGTTGATACTCCAGAAGATGTTCAGAAAATAGAATCATATATGCTTGAAAGGAACTTGTCCTAGGTAGGTAAGATTTTCTTTCTTTTTCATATGGTTAGTATGTGCTTGTAAGTTAGAGATGTTAAGACTTCATCTTGCTGAAATTTCGTTAGCCTTGTTCAGCTCAAGGGTGAGAGAATTTGTGAGACATGGAGCACTGATTTTGTGTGGTGCTTTGCTTTGTAAGGTAATGTAGAGCTATTTACTTGTTTTCAGATGATTTACAAAATACAGGGCTTACAAGCATCTGGTTGCGGATGGTAATACAATTTGATTTTAGGTTCTGGTTCTCTGCAGTGCACTGAGTCAAAGATGAGCGCTAATGTGTATGTGGGAACATTGCGGAATGTAGGCATACCTCCGGCTCCTTCTAAGGAAATGATTATAGATTGGAAAATGATTAGTTCTCCAATTATCGAATCCAAAATGCCTCGGAAATGAGAGACTATGTTAATTCACCCCATTGTTATTGTTTATTTCATGGATGTCACTGCGGTATTTGGGCCACTTTCGGCTTGTTTTCTTCGGCAGATGTAGGATCACTATTGTATTATGCGCAAAACTCTTTTTCTTCCGGTTTATGTGGGGATAAGTCGTTAGATCTTACACATACGAAGGAGAGGAGCATCGCGTATCTTCTCCACTGCTACGTTGCTACTTATGGAGAAGTCAGTAATTTTCTTGCTCGAACATCTGCTTCACTTCTCCAAGAGATCGGCTTGGATAATGAGAGCAGAGGTGTGTGAGAGTGGGTGTTGAAAGCTGAGTCATTTTTATTATTGCATTCAGCTTTTACTCCGGAAGTCGGATTGAAGGGAAGCCAGTGAAAAAAAAAAGACTTTAATTTCAAGTGCACCATGAGATGTTATATCAAAGGAGTTTCACAAAAAATTATAAAAAAGTCTGAACCTCAGCGTGATAGTTCAGTGTTAAACCTTTTAATATCATCAATTTAGTTATGAACTTTTTGATAATTTGCCAAGCTAGCCATTTCGGCTAATTTTGATCGGAAATTGTTGTCGTGGATGTTGTCTTACGTGGCATAACTAGTATTGATTTGGACGTTGACCTAATGGAAAAAGTCATAAAAAAGGTTAAACTATACATACTTTGATATATTTATCATAATATTTTTTGTGATGTCAAAAATTTCAAAATGGACATGACATATTTGCTTAAAACTTTTCTTGTGATACAAACTATATAAAATTTATATCTATATGACACATTTTCCTTCTGACAAGGTTTCATCAGATTTTTCACTTGAAGCCATTTGGTCAATCCCCCAACTTTTAAGCCAAGCTTGGTCAATGAAAATTTAAAAAGTATCAGAGACTTTTTGGGTGCTTTTACGTTATGTCAGACACTTCGACATGTGTCCAACACATGCCCGATATTCTCCGATATTCTTCGACACTCTCTAACATTTGGTTAATATATATTGGAAAATTCGACACTTGGTCAAATGTAAATATGTAAAAAAATTAAAAAAATTAAAAAAATAAAGAGGAAAAGAAGAAAAACCTAATATTGTCTTTTCTTTTGACTCATTTCTCGTGATACATAATTTATTCCCCAAGTTTGTTTATTTTCCTCTCTTTTTTTTGACATGTTTTAACATGTAAGTCCACGTGGATTGCTTCTTTTTTTTTCCTCAATTATTAGAATGGAGTTAAATTTGTTGAATTGAAACAATGAATAACATTATCAAATGATGGATTGATTTTTTTAGTGTAAATTCATTTTATATTTTTATTACTTATTTATTTATTTGTAAATTTGAACTCAAATTAATTTTATTAAAATAATTATAAATATGATAATTTATCATATATATAAATATATATTAAATATACAATGTGTTGACATATTGTGTATCGGTGTTAATGCTATTTGATGAAAATGCCATCAAGAGGAAACTCCCACCCAAAAAGAGACAAAAAAGAAGAAAGAAATCCTGTAGTCCATGTATCCATGTTCAAACATCAAACTTGTCGAAATGCTGCAATGATACGGAAAATAAAAGAATGAAAACTAAAATTTCTTCTGATTTACATTAGGTTAAATGGGAATGATGTGAAGAGAGGTGCTCCTAAAATCCTCTGACTTGGGACATCTGCAGGTCCTGGGCTGCTCGATGGATTCCCAGATGATCGTCCCCAGACAAATTCATCGTCGGCATTACACCTACACCATCCCTCTTCTCCTTGCCCAACCTCTCTAATTTTAGTTCTGACATTTCTTCCAACCCACGAGGTATCTCGTCGGCTGGAGTTGCTATATGAACATGCTCGTGGCAATTCATTTGCTTTCACCCCTCCGTCGATGGTCATGTCATTATCAAATTAGGAAAATTACCAAAATTTTTTTACACTTATTGTAATTATGCCAATTCTGTTATAATTTTTTTTTTGGCGATTCGATCTTAAATCTTTTACATTTATACCAATTCAGTTCATTTGGCCAATTTTAGCTAGTTGACATTTACATGAATAATTTTTGAAAATATTTTATTTTTGGGAAAAAGCTACAAAAAATTCTAAATTATATCCATCGTGACATATCTATCCTAAGCTATTTTTTGTGAGGCTAAAAGCCCCAAACTTGTATCTATGCAATATATATTTTTTATGACACTAAAAACCACAAACTTTTACCCATGTGATATATTTACCCAAATTTTTTTATAAAACCAAAAACTCAAAACTTTTTCTTATGACACCAAATTTTTGAAGTAGATATGTCATAAGGGTATGAGTTTGGGGTAAATGTATCATATTGTTCAAGTTTGGGGTAAATGTATTACAATAGACATAGTTTAAGGTTTTTGATGGCTTTTACATTTATTTTTTTCAATTTTTTATTATTTTTTACATTCATTTTTCATTTTTCTATTTTTTTTTTTTTTTCCTTTGTTCCCTTGTGGTCAATGAACTGTGGTTGATAGGGTTGTTGGAGCTCGTTGGCCACTAGGTGAGTTCACCTTGCCTAAGTCTATGTAAAGACGGCCTCACCATAGGCCGGTGGACAACAGGGGAAGGAGGCATAGATTTGCAACCTTTGTTATGCCTAAGAACATATGTTCGATGAAGTAAGGAAAGTTCACTATAGGTCATGCGGGCAAGGCCATCGCGAGGTTGGCCTTGCCCAGATTTGCTGGGTGAGGCCATGTCACCTATGGCCCCCATGTCTCACCTAGATTTGGGTGATGGCCACAACCCTTGCCAATGACTAGCGAGGGCTTTCCTGCCCTTGCTTAGTGGTAGTGAGCTTTGATGGTCTTGCCAGCCACAATGAGAAACAAAGAAGGAAGGAAGGAAGGAAGAAAAGAAATAAGAAATAAGAAAAAGGAAAAAAAAATAAAAATCTTCAAAAAGAAAATTATTAAGAATTTTCCACGTCAATGTAAGTTAATTAAAATTGATCGGATGGATTAAATTGACATAAATGCAAAAGGTTAATAATTGAATTAATACAAAAAATTTAAGACTAAATTGATGTAATTGCCATAGGTTTAAGCTTTTTTTAGTAATTTTTCCCTATCAATTTACGTCCATCTAGGGCTATACCCACTTCTTCCAGAGAGCAAGATTTCCCAACATCATCGAAGATAAGGAGTCGTCCCCTACCCCGCAATGCTTCCCTCAGTCTTGCGCCCCAGCAAACAGCGCTCACCTTCGTCAAATCTAGCTCAAGACAGTTCGAAATATCAGTTTGTGTCGTGCCGAAAGCGCCTTCTTGCGATACAGTGACCAAACAAAGCACCCTTGAGCCTTCAGTCTTGCACTATCTGATCATGCATATGCTTCGCGAGAAAGACTTTGCCCGCTCCCGCCTGTCCCCCAACATCCACACGGAGCACGTCTTTGCTCATCAGGCAATCCCAGATCTCATCCCTTTTTGTTTGAGTAGCTTGTCCCACTAGTTCACAGCCTCGGCCCGGTTTCACATCCAGTGCGAGACCGTTGTCAAATCTACCTTTTTCGCGCAATTTTTCCACTTCAAGTCCCAAGGCCACGCGCCCGATGCGCCAACGCGAGAAGAGAAAAGAAACGCCCTCTTTCACTTATCGTCCTACCTCGAGGACTTGATTTTCCTGCGAACCTACAATTTGCATCCACACGTCAACTTCCTTCTCCCTTTTCCTTCCCGGTCTCCCATCTTCCTGTTCTAGTTTGTCACTAGTGTCAGCTGTCATCGCTGCATAGTCATTTTCCAGAGCATCCATGTTTGCTTTGACTCTACTGACCTCTCAGACCTTTTGACAAAACTGATGGCATGTTTGGCGATTTCCAGATATTTGTCGACATCCATTGTTAGATTGCATAGAGCATTAGGGGAAAAATGTCGTCAATTAGTGTCTCGGGTACGATTGTACGAAGCCCCAATTTCCACGTACAAAAGTCTTTTATCTTTTTAAGATCAGCTCGCTTGTGGACTGAAAAAAAAGGTACAGTTTGATATAAGAAAATCGAATGAAAAGTGAAAAAGTTTGCGGCATAGTTTGAGGCCAAGAAGCCGTTCCAAGTAGATTGCCTTTTTCTTTAACAAGCATCATTTCGCAAAACACTGGATATGTTCTTCGTTGAGAAATTCTAAGCCCATAGGCCTCCGAATAAACCTGACCCCAGTAAGGTGCAAATCGAAACTTGGGCGGCTGACTCCACAGGCCATGGTCTTTAGGTGTATTGGGAGAGCTTTGGAAAAATGTGAGGTCCTTGGACTCGAAGCGTATTTGCTCATAGAAAAGGAAAAAAGAGAGGGCAGGGCTACTGGGGATCCGGCGAACCCCGTGCAAGTGGCGATCGGAAGCGAGCGTCGGCGAGCGGTGACCAGGCATTCGTAGGCAACCGGAGGTGAGCATCAGCGAGCTTCGTGCGAGCAATGACCAGGCAACCAGCAGCGACTGGGCGAGCCTCCGACCACACGACTGGAGGCTTGCATCGGCGGGGCGACGCCTAGATCGCGCGATCTTAGGCAAGCTAGATCTGGACCCTCCTGCCACCCTCCTCGCATGAACCTCGGCGATTAGTGGTGGAGGGAGAAGAAGAAAGAGAATGGAATGGATTGATAATGGTTTTCCTCTCGTTTTTTTTTCGGTCGGAGGATTGATAGTGGTTTAGATTTTAGTGAATTTGGGATTTCGAAGAAGAAGACGAGGACGGAGAAAGAAGTGAGAATACGTCAGATTCGCGTGGGCTTAATGGACGCCGGAAGCAAACAATGGTGGCACAGGAACTATGTTGTGCCATAATCCACCCACACAAAAGTAGTCCTTTTGGGATCAGTTATCAAAGGAAACAAGCAAAAATTTGGGATGATTGTTTCCCGGATAGGAGGACCGATTCTCTGTTTCTGGAACCGCGAATCGAATCACCTGGTCCTGGAATCAGAGCGGACTGTCTCGTTCTCAGGCGGTCCAACGGGACCAGTGGACGCCGAGCTCGTCGGCCAAGTCGAGGGTTTAGTCGAGGAAGAAGTCAAAGAGGATGGCCACAGGAGGGTTGGGGTGGGGGGAGGCGAAGAGCAGAGATGATGGGGACGTTGCCGAAATGTCGTGGATGTTCTCGACGCCGAGTGGAAGGGAAGGACGAGGGTCCGGATGGAGGGATGGGCGGAAATGAGAGGGTCGAGGAGGGGGTGGTTCTTGGGAGTGACCAACCCGGTGAGGGCGAGTTCGCCAAAGGGAGAGCTGGTGGGCGAGGTCTAGGTGCGGAAGCGTGACGCCCTGCGCTGGGTAGGGAGTAGCAGTACACGCGGGGGTGGAGACTTCATGGAATTAAGAAGATGGAGATGAAGATGAAGATGAAGAAAAGACGTCTCTTTTGATTTCTTCACGAAAAAAGTTAAGTTCGGTTCGGGTGGTCTGATACCTACCTTGGAATCAGGAGCTTGATCACCCGTCACCCATTCCAAATTTATGGAATCGGGAACTAGAGCAGCGTCCTTGAGAATCGCCCAAAACCGACCAGTCCGGGGAGCTTTCAATTGAAGTGGTTTCTGTTCCACGCCCTGGCAAAAATCATTTGCAAAATCAACTTTTGGACTGAAAACAAGGTACTCGATTGATATAAGCAAATCGATTGGAAAGTGGAAATGCTTTTGGTGATAGATTATTTTTCTTTTTATATATGCAATTTCACTAGTTATCAACTTGATTAGTTGAGCAATCCGAGATGGTGCAAGTGTGTCTAGGACAATTACAAAGGAGGATAACCACAAAAAAAGAAAAAAAGGACAGAAAAACAGGACAAGAGAAAGTGAGAAACGCTATGGTACTTGTACTAAGAAAAATGTACTAAATCTTGTTTACCAAATCAAATGACTACCCCACCCGCGATATCTTCGAGCAGAGCGCAGGAAAATTTAGGAAATGGAGGAGATCTCACTTGGTAAAAAACTTGTTGATGATCCTCCGAATGAAGCACCGCTATGGGAGAATGATTCAAGAATGGAATATATGCAGAAGGTAGGAAATAGCTGGGAGAGAGAAGCTTACCATCAAGATATGGTGAAGTGAACAGAAGTAGAATTTCCAGACGCTGCCCCAAGTAAACGCAGCAGGCACGCGTGGGGTCAACAGGGCCCTGTCCCGGGAATTCCGACGTCGACATTGAAGGCTTTCTTTTCGTCTCTAGCTGTCTGCTCCATTACCACATGGCATGAGCCAAAGTTCATGGAAGATACGGTGATTCATTTTTTTTTTCCCAACAAAAGAACAAAAATTATTGCTGATGATGAAAGTCAAGTATTAATTCTAAACAATTTAGACAATCGTTTTTAAGAAAGTGACTTGGAAGTTACTGATTTGAAGTGAACCAAGCATACCGTTAATTGAAAAAAACAAAACCTTTCTGTTATTGTAAACCCTTCTTATTGCGACACCTCGGAATACAGCCATCCTCTCACCTAAATGACGTGATCTCATATCAAAACCGACAATTTTTTTTTTATCAAAATATATAATTTCTATATGATAAACTAGCTAGTTGGTTATAATAAAATAGCTAAGGTCATATACTTTAAAACTCCCGTCACCAAAAATTCTTTATTCACAAACTCTCGTTTTACTTGCCACTAACTGAGGAATTTAAGAAATATTTAAAATGAATGGTATGAGCAACCACGACCCAATGAATAGTATTTCTTTTTTAAACCAATTGAACATTCACTATGCATATGTATAAAAACAATACTAGCAATTCATAATCTAAACCCAACATATAATATATGTATTAAATCAAATATGAGTTATTTCATTTCAACAAAGTTTTATACAAATCATAAATATTTATTTAATCCATTAAAAGTCAAATATCAATGGTTAAATATATTGATTAATCTCTATCATATTATATGTTAATGGTCTATTCCATTGATCAATTTATTGCTTAATATCTAATCATGGTCACAATGCAACACCTAGTGATCATATGACCAAAATTCCCCTTGGCAAGGTTTCTAATATTATTAGTTGGTGGTTCGGTTCCAAAGGATATCCTAAATCTAGTATGATACCTAGAGATCCTAACTAGATTCACAACGATAATGAGCATCATACCATTATCCTCCAAAACTAGAAATCCATATTTTAAACCGAAATAAATAACCTTTCGCAACTCAACTCATCCGCTGAAAATATATTTCATAAAACATTTATCATATTAGAAAAGAATTTATTTCATAAACTAGATTCTTAGAGCAAAACGTATGTATAAACTTTCATAATATCTTTTAAAACATGTTTCTAAAACCATTCATAAATAACCAAAGAGTAATAAATATCCAACTGGATTTTATACAATAAAAGTACCATTTTGTAACTCATAATGCATCATTTTTGAAAAATGAATTTACAAACTTGAAGAAAATATAATCGCCACTCAATTGGGAAAAGCCTAAAACCCAACAACAATGCTCATTCAAACTGACAAACTCCCAATCATCTCAAATTAGTGAGAAACAATATCAAAATCAAGTAAAACGCTACCTTAACTATGAATTGACCAAACTAAGCTTAATTGCTGATAAAAATGAGTCCTACGTGCTAACAAAATACTTACTTGATCAAACCGTTATTCCAAATAATTTTTGTCAAACCTTACCGCTCCATAATGCCCTAATCTCTTATTTCCATATAATTCCATAACTTAATAACTCCTAAATCAAACTCTAACTCCAAAAACTATTTCGATTAGATGAACAAAGGACTTTAATACATAGCAAACGAAGTTAATTCGGCTTGGCTAAGTCTTCATGGTGTATTTGCAAGAAACATTTCTTTTCTTCTTTCTCTTCTTTCTTTCTTTTTTCTTTCCCTTCTTTTTTCTTTCCCTGTGCCCTCTTTTCCCTACGTAACTCTTCCTTTTCTTTTTATTTAAATTTCAACCCCACTTTTGGATAAGTCAAAAAAGCAACATTATACGAATTGCACTGACATGTTTGCGAAGGTACATTGGAAATAGTTTAAAACGGTAGAACTTACCACGAATTTAGGGGCTGCCATCTTGGAAGTGAGAGGGAAGGGGAGAGGAAGGGGGGCTTGACGAGAGGGTTTGCCTTCTAGGAAAATAGCTAAAAGACTTGAGAGTATATGTACGACTCTCCATGCGTGTTTTGCGCGGAGGTAACTCTCTTATGTGAATAATTAGTTGAGGATATTAGATTGGATCTTACTACATTCTTAAACTGCTATATTCGAATTTGGACATAAAATTCGAAGTATTCTTAAGGAAATAGAAGAAAAAACTTTCTCTCTAAATAGATGATTAAAATGTGCGGGCATTGATACATTAAAATAAAGAATAAATCCTATCAGTCTATTAGGGATATTTGGCAAGTTGTGTGGTTATCAATAGAACTCTTAGGCTCTTGGGTTATGGTGAGGTACAACCTTAACCTCAACATGATATGCTTGTCAAGGTTGATTAGAAATAATAAAAAAAGGTAGAACTTATCCTGAAACTTGGGGTGGCCTTCTAGGAAGATAGCTAAAAATATTTGAAGTATGTGCATGACTCTTTTGAGAAGGGAGGGGGAAGGGGGGCTTGACGAGAGGGTTTGCCTTCTAGGAAAATAGCTAAAAGACTTGAGAGTATGTCACGACTCCCGTGCGTGTTGGTTGGGGAGTACTCTCTTACGTTAAGAACTAGTTGAGGATATAATATCATAGCCTCTATTGGAAAAATAAATGATACTAGAGGAGTATAATAATGGTTAGACATTTTTCCAAAAATAAATCACTATTGAAAAATAAATAAAAAAGGAAAAAAATGACAATTTCATAGATCACTTCTTAATGTGACTAAATTTGTAATTATAGAAAAGTCCGATGATAATATTTTTTTTAATAATTATATATGGAAATTAAATATCAACAAAAAAAAGGAAAAAAATTAAGGGCAGTTTCTTTGAATTCTTAAAATTATTCAAATATCATTAAATAGATAACCAAAGATAATTACTGTCGCTCTAATTGATTAAAATGATCTTTATCACTCTATATTTGACGAGAATAAACTTTGAATTAAGAATCACACTAAATTTTTGAATGAGTTTTAATATTATATGCATTTCCATAAGTTTTGAAGAAATCCTGACAATAAATTAATAAAATAAAATGATGAAAATTAATAGAAAATCAACAAAAAAAATTACCTTTCAAAATTTATCTAAGGAAAATACAACTTAGCTTTTGCTTCACCAAAAAAGATGAGATAAATTTGTCTTAGGTTGACATCTAATCGACCTACTTACATTTGGTAATGATAACTCAATCTTCATGTTTTTTATTTTCACCATTGCTTCTCCGAGAGATGTCAGATCAATTGCTATACATTTGGACTCATCGAAGCAAAAAATAAAGTAATTCCAATGATTTTCTAAAGCGATCAAAACAATGTCAATCAACATTTAATGTATCCAACAGAACTTGTTAGTGCAGTAAAAATATTTTTGTGCTTTTACCTCACCTTCGTGTTTTATTCTTTGATTGTGAAATCAGCCATGTCGTGCTTGATGAGCCAAGAACGCTAGGCCAACCTTCTTCCAATAGTTGTTTCTAAGAACAATATGATGAATAGTATCATTGTATCATATCGTGCCACATTCAGTTTAGATCGTGCATTTAGTCTATCAAACGAAACAACAAAACATTTTAGCAACAAAAACTAATTTCGGCCTATCATGACCTTATCAGGAGAGTGATATTAGCTCTCGACCAGTTTGTATATGGGAGGCTAACCCTATCTTTAGAGCTCCATAGAGATATACTCATTCTATTTAGAACTCTTAGCATCAACCGTTCTGACACTATTCTCATATATTGGTTGTATTCATTCTCTCCGAACCACTTACTTTTTACCTGATTACCTCAACTTTACTCACAAGGAAATACGAATGTGGGAGAATCACACTCCGGGACACCAAGACATGGATAGTCATGGTGGGATTTGTTAAAGGAAAAGCTGCAGGGGGTCAAAACGACAACTTAATTCGCTTTTGACGCTGCTGTGATTTGAGGCAAAGAAGCAAATGGCAAGAGTTGGCACGTCCCAAGGACGTGTCCTCCTTTGTTGAGAGATTCCAAGCCCATGAGCTGCCTCCACTAAGCCGATTAAAGGACCCAGGAGGAGCGAATCGAAACTTGGGCCTGACTCAACATGCAATAATCTTCACGTGGAGGTATGAATTGTGTTGGGCCATAAGCACACCTACAAAAGTGATATTTTTGAGATCAGTTTTCAAAGGAACACATGGAAATATTATTTTTTTCAAATTAAATAATAGACTGAAAATAAGGAACTGTTTGATATAAGAAGATCGAATGAAAAGTGAAAAAGTTTTTGGCGCTGTTTGGAGCGATGAAGCCATTCAAAGCAAATTGATTTTTTCTTTGATAAATATTGCTTCACTATCTATTGAATCGATTAAATGAGCAGGTTAAGATAGTTCAATTAAGTGAAAGATGTTAACAAGGGAGGACATCAACCTAAAAAAAAAAATACAAAAAGGACTAGAGACAGTTAGAAACGTTAGATGCTTCAAGAAAAATGTACTACAATTTGTTCACCAAATCAGATGACAATCTTGTGCTGGAGACAGCATGCAAAATCTGCCTATTTATTCTTTGAGATTGTGCAGGAGATACCACGCAAGAAGGGGACATTCAAGTTCACGTAACGTGAATCAGAAGGCAAGCAAGGCCATTTGGAGTGCGGAATCTCCTCCCAAACTGAACAACTTTTTCTTTGGAGGGCCGCTTCTGTTGCAATTGCTACCATGTGCAGAACAAGAATAAATCAGAAGGCTAGCTGTTGTCCTTTCGGCAAGGAAGACGCTGTTGAGCATATGTTGCCGACATGTGATTTGGCATCTTTTGTTTGGTTCAGTGTATTGGGCATTAAAATTGACTAGGAGCTAACACATATAGTCATGAAATTCTAACTCAACTCAACTTGCGATATCATCCTTGAATATTTAATTAGTTTGATGTGGTTTGTTGAACTACTTCTAAATGGAAAATATTGTCCTTGAACTTTCGTGTTCTATCTAATGCCTCAATTTTTCATGACAAAGTCAAATCACTCATTGAGAACTATTCATAAGTTTTCATGATTATATTGTTGCCTATATTTAATAATATCTTTTCCTTCCAATCATTTTTCTAGATCAACAAAAACATATGATTTTATTACCTATTATGATAGTTCCACTTAAGTAAATTTACCTTATGATCTCTATCATAGGAGAAGTAAATTCCTGCTATTTAATGTGTGAGTGTTTTCATCGGGATACCTAGAAACAATATTAATTTATCTATAATTGTATTTATATTAATCTAAATCTTGTTCCTTATGAAATCTATAAATAAATATCATTTCTAAATTTATTTATGAAAACACTTAAACATAAAAGGGTAGGAATATCAATCCAATACAACTTTAAACGAGAGCCTACTTCTATTATTATAGATATCGTAAGCTAAAATTTACTCAAATGAAACTATCGTAATAATTAAAAAAATTTAAAAAAGGTAATAGAAAGATAGCATATGTTTTTTTTGATTTAGGTAAAGGACCGAAATGAAACGATATTATGAAATCTAGGCAGTAGCATAATTATGAACACTTATTAATAAGATCGAAAAACTAAATGAACTCTTCGGAAATTTTGAGTGATTAGATTGGTCAAATTAAAAGTTTAAAGATTACATTAAACATTTAAAAATAGTTCAAAATTACATTGAACGAAATGAAAATCTAAGGATGACATTGTGCGTTACTTAAAGTTTAGGGATTATTTATGTAATTTTTTAAAGTTGATAGGGCAAAAGTTGCAATCACAATGAAATTAAGCCCCATTGATGCAAAGTTGGTACCACAAGGTATGTCTGGTCTTTCAACCGGGAGAGATTGTGTTCCTCTGTTTTCGAACATGAGAAACCTTTTTGGGCTGTTTGAATCTATTTCAGTCAAGTATGTCACTAGCAAATCCAATGAAGGTTTCAGTGGCTGCTACTGCTTGGAGGAAGATGTGTCCTCGGAGTAGGATCAGTGAACCCCGATTTCCTCTAATGTCGCTATTACTCGATGATGTCAAGGCCTTTCACCCATTAACCGGGTTGTTATGTACTGGGAAGTCCATGGGAACGAAGCTACTCTTTTGGCAAGTGAAAGAGAGCATAACAATGTATCATAGCGTGGTAATTTGCCCAAAGAATTAACACATCTACGAAAGAGAGAACAGGCAAACAACACAATATAGGATGTAAAGTTTTGTTTTGTTGCGTGCGTGAAATAAATTAAGGAAAATATTATGATATTTAAGTAATAAATCATGCATTTATTTAATAGCTTAAATTTTTAGAATGATTGATGGTGATCCCACGAAATCTCACAAGAAATTAGGCACGACAATTTGAGACTACCAGTTAACATGGTCTAAATTTGCAATAATCTAAAGGAGTCTCACCTGGTAAAAGCTTGCTGATATGATCCTCCAAATGAAATACCGCAAGAGGAGGTTAAATACGACCATGGAATTGAGAGATGAAAGAGGGAGAGTTTAGGAAGGAAGAAGGGCTGGAGAGAAGCCAAGGTCGAGGAAATGGGTGAAGGGGCTGGAAGCAGAGTAGCCTCTATTTATGGGCGTCCCCGCTTCTGAAGGTCAAAGCGAAGATAATCAGCACAGTGGGGTTCGCCTTCCCGGAAGAGTATCTCGATTTATTTAAAAAATTCAACGGCCTCCTCTGCCTTATTTTCCATCCTAGATAGTCTTGCGGACACCTTCTTGGAAGATAGCCGCCCTGCTGGATCACATTTGGAGGCGTTTTCTTCCGACAAATTCAGACAGAGGTCGCTTTCACTCGGCGTTTTTTTTCGGTCGCTTTCATATGTCAGAAACTAGTCAATTCCTTAGCTCTTCCATCCACCTTCATGGAAGGAACTTGGGGTGAGCAGAGTTGACCTGGACCGGCTCAACTCGGCCGATTCTAAGGAAGAATGGGTCGGTCGTTGATCTTAGGCCCCTTTACTCTGCATTATACGAATTAGTCCTTAACCCTGAAAATTAGAGGGCATTAGAAATATTATATATAATATTATATGTCATAATGCATTCTCTTGTCTTTTATGTGCAATTTAATTTATCACGTAAATTAAAAAATAGAGAGAAATCCAGTTCTAATTTGACAAAAAAAAAAAAAAAAATTCCTTTTTACTTGCCTTAGCCTCACTGCTATTGGTCTCACTTGCTTGCTTTACTTATCGCTCAACTCGTGACTTGCCTCTCTTCGCTTACCTCGCTCATTTTGCCGCTTGCCTCTATTCACTTGCCTTATCACTTGCTTTTGTTCTCTCGTCTCATGTGTTCGTTTTTATGGTTTGTTATTTTTAGCAAGTGTGGAATTTCTGTTATTATCTCATCTTTTATATATGTTTGATATGTATTAGTGTTTAAAGGTTGGTTGTTCAATATTGCATCGTTGGTGGATACATAATTTGAATAATATGTTTTAAAAAATTTAAAAAATAATTGATTGGTTCCAACTTGATCCTGGAACTGGATCAAACCCATATGATCGGTTTGGTCATTGATTCCAAGCTTAACGGGATTTGTCCTCGAGCCTAAAAATTAGAAATCAACACTATGCGAATTGATCCTTGAATTAAATGTTGGAATGACGTAACTTGAATTATGCTCACCCCTATAAGGAAGATAGCCACACTCTTCGGGGCTATAATGGAGACGTTCTTCAGGCATTTTCTGAACATTGTAGGGAGGCGTTTTTTATCCAACGCCCCACAAGAAAGGTCGCTTTTCTTGTCATTGCCTTGAGTCTTGCATCCACCTTCTTGGAAATAGCCCAGTCTGAGCGTCAAATCGGAGGCGTTTCTTTGTCCTTTTCATCTAGTTAGTCGATGCCTAGCGCATCGTGCACATAAAACACGTATATCGTACAAGATGGTCGAGACCATTTCTAGTCCCCTTCAGCTTTTCTGGTTCATTAACATATCCGATCGTGCGAACCATTGTTTCTTGAAGATAGGATAATTGTACAAATAAATAAATTTTTCTGGTTGGTTTGTTTTGCGAAAGATATAAAATTCAGATTTTTGTTTCTAAAAATGACTACTTGTTTTCTTTAACAAAAATGAATCAAAAGATAATATATATTCATCAAATATTTATACATTAATTGTTGTTTATAATGCAAATAATTTCCATTAACTGATAATTCTAAACGATGTAGATAATTATTTTTAGGAAATGTCTTCTAAATAATCGACGCACTATTTTTTTTTTTTTTTTTTTTTGTGGTAAAGTAAGCATGTATTTCACCAACTAACTATACAAGACAAAAGAAGGACTCAGCACCCAATTTCACTCACCACAACAACACGTTGAATGAGTGGAATGGTGCCAAGTTCAATATAAAAAAGATACAACAATTACATCAAAGGACCTTTGTATACTACAACAAAGGAGCACAACCAGATCATCTATGGACGCACTATTTGTTTGAAAAGTGAAATCTCTTCTTTTGTTGTGAAACCTACTTATTGCATAATACCTTTCTTATGGTAGATTAAAAATAATAGAGAAATGATAAAACTTTGGCTGCGTTTGTCTAGTACTAAGGACTACTTGAGATTCAATGCATAGCTCTAACAGACATCTGGTCCGCAAAAGATAATTTTTAAACTATTAACTTTTTTTATTTCAGAACTTAGATGAAACTTTATTGAAACAAACAAAATGGGGAAGAGTATACGAAAAATCCTTAACCTATTGTATTTGCATTCTAAATCTTTCAATTATGTTAATTTAGTTTTAAACATTTTCATAATTCATCAATTGAGTCTATCCAACTAATTTAAGTTGTAAATCACTGACATGGATGATAATTAATTCTATGTGAAATGGCAGTGTTGATGTGAACATTTGTTTTGTAAGTTTTTTAAATTTTTTTCCTTTCTTTAATTTCCCTTCTCTTTTGGCCAATTGCCATAGGCCATGGTTGACTAGGGTTGACCTCGCCAAGCCTCACCTAGGTGAGGGTGAGCACCAGTGAAGCCCCCTTGCCTAGGCAAGGGCTATCCTTGCTAGATCTAGCTAGGTGTCGCCTAGGTGAGGGTTAGTTTCATTGGGCATTGAATGGGTGAGAGTGAGGCCAACTATTGCCTATCATTGGCAAAAAGAAAAGGGAAAGAAAAATTATAAAATAATCAAAAAAATTAAATTCACGTTAACATCCATCGACATTCATGTTAACAATTTCTAATCTAAATTAGTCGATGGATTTAGTTGAAAAAATATAAAAATGTTTATGATTAAATTGATACGATTGTAAAGTTTAGGATTTTTTTGGTATTTTTCCCAAATAATATAGTATTTAACCTCGTTACGACGACTCCATTTACAAGAAAACAATATAAATAAATATCTCCACATATAAACATGTTAGATGACTTTAAAAAAACTATGTATAGTACGATAGCCCATATTTGACGAATACACGATATTAGATGATTATTGGAATAGCTACACGTGGTTTTTACAGATATGTCAACGTAGACAATAATCAAATAATTATAAAACATAAAAACGACAATCTCATATATTGTTTATAGAGGAAAAGTATATTTTCAACATAATATACAGTTTTCCAATTCACAACTAAACATGGATAAATGTCTAATTAGTTATGACTCTTATGATTAAATGCATAATTTTAGATAACCCTAATTATGTTATTTTTAAACGTTTACATCTGAAAATTAAATGTCTACAAAAACTAAAACAAAATTAATAGCCTGTTACTATAAAATTTTAAAATTATTACAAGATATGATTAAATGAATTATCAATGATCATTCCTATCACTTCAAAATTGATGAATGTAATTCCTGTCGTTTTATAATTATTGAAGAATTGCAGTAAATTTTTAAAGGAGTTTTAGTATTCTATGTATACCGATAATGTTAAAATATATGTTTCGAGTTTGAGCCCGTGAATGAGACTCAGATCGAGAAATTGCAAGAAAGTCTAGTCAATTAAGGTTAGAAAATTTGGATATTTTGCGAACATTCGAAATTGAGCAAAGCTAATTTCCTTTGGCAAATTAATTCGAAATTGAGCAAAGCTAATTTCGTTTGGCAAATTAGAGTTGGTGATGGAAGAATATATAAAAGGAAATAAAAGATAATGATGTTTCCTTGACTGGAAATGAGAAATATCGAAAGGAAGTGTATTTGTATTGTACTAATCTCTTTGTACATGTACATGCCTACATTTATAGAGCTAAGGAAAATCATATAAAATCAATAAGATTACAATTCCTATCATATCTTCTGAATATTTTGAAGATATTTTATAACCAAATCAATTTAATCCATGATTTATGTAGTTGCAATCGGAGCACAAAATTAGATCTTCTTCCAACACTCCTCTCAAGCTGGCGGCTCATATATGTCGAAGACGCCTAACTTGCTCAATAGATACTTGTGTTGTCTCTAGGATAAAGGTTTAGTAAAGATATCTGTAGGCTGCTCAGCAGTTCCAATACCTTGAGCTGTAACGATTCCTTTTTGAATTTTTTCTCGAGTGAAATGACAGTCAACTTCTATATGCTTTGTTCTTTCATGAAAGACAGGATTTGCCACTAGTTTAAGTGCAGCATCATTATTACAAAACAATATAGTTGCCCCATCAACCTCTATTCCAAGATCCGACAATAGACCCCGTATCCAAACTATTTCGCAAACTGTTTTTGCCATGGTTCGGTATTCTGATTCAGCTGATGATAAAGAGACGGTTGATTGCTTCTTAGTCTTCCATGAAATCAAGGATCTTCCTAACTTTATGCAGAAACCCATGATATATCTTCTTGTCATTGGGCAAGTAGCATAATCCATATCATAATAGGCTGTCATTTTTAAGTCGCAATCCCGAGATAATAAAATTCCAAGTCCTGTACTGCCTTTCAAATATTTCACAGCTTTCAATGCTGCATTCATGTGGGATTGTGTTTGGATTATGCATGAACTGACTAAGTATCTGTACTGCATAACATATATCAGGCTTGGTCATAGTAAGGTAGATCAACTTCCCAACGAGCCTTTGATAACTTGATGGATTGTGAAGCAATGGGTCTTCATTGGGTGGTGGTGAGCCTTTATCATATTCAAATATTGTGAGTTTAACATTCTGTTCAATGGGAATTGTTGCTGGTTTGCATTCTAACAATCCTGCTTCAGATATAATCTCCAAGATGAACTTTCGTTGGCTGAGACATATTCCTTTGTCGGATCTAGCTATCTCAATTCCCAAGAAAGTATTTGGGAGGTCCCAAATCTTTAATATGGAAATTAAAATGCAGAAATTCTTTAAACTTCTTAATGGCAAGATCATCGTTTCCCATAATGAGAATGTCGTTAATATAAATCAACAAGTAAATTGATGAAGTACCTTTTGTCCATGTGAATAATGCATAGTCATGCTTGGAATGCCGAAAACCCGCACTTGTGAAGGCAGCGGTAAATTTTGCATACCACTGTCTAGAAGCTTGCTTGAGTTCATATAGGGATTTACGTAGATGACATACCTGAGTAAGATTTTGTGGGACCACTATCGACTGTTCTAAAAGCTTAAGCTTTTAGATGACGGTGTGGTTTATTATTTATATATTTTAACACTCTCCCTCATGCTTAATCTGGTCTTTTGCCTAGTATTAAGCGTGGAAATTTAATTAGGGAGGCAAATGGGGCCTGATAAGATTTGAATTCAGGAACCCTGGCTCTGATACCATGACAAGAAATGAGAAATATCGAAAGGAAGTGTAATTGTATTGTACTAATCTCTTTGTACATATACATGTCTACATTTATAGAGCTAAGGAAAATCATATAAAATTAATAAGATTACAATTCCTATCATATCTTCTGAATATTCCGAAGATATTCTATAACCAAATCAATTTAATCCATGATTTATGTAGTTGCAATCGGAGCACAAAATCAGATCTTCTTCCAACATTCCTAATTGTTATCGCGAAGGAGAATTCGAAAGGGAGACTTGGACTTTGCTGGGATGACCAGATTTGCTTCAGCGCATGAAATATATATATATGTTTCCTATTATTCCTTGCTTGAGTCGGCCAAGAAAGGATGAAGCAGGAAAGTCCAAATTTTGAACTTGGTTGACCAATCCTCATTCGGATTGGATCTTTTCTCAAATACGCGGTGGCTAGTTTTTGCATATATATCAAGAAGTCACGCCTTTGTTAGATATTCCATGAAGCACCATAAAGCATCGTCTTTACGTGAGTGTTTGAAGAGACCGTTGTTGATGCAAGCAAGCTTGAAGCGCCAACTTTCACGGAGTGCCGTGGGTGCACAAAATTTGCACGTGACGTTCATAGCTGCTGGGTGCTTGGCAATAGGTTCGTGCAACGAAGCTTATTCATGTAATTAAAACAAGAACTTTTACTTTTGCCAAAAACAAAACTCATTATATAACTAATTTTTATTGCTTCCAAATTATGAGTTTACAAATTCCAAAAAGAAACAATGCCCTTCATTCGGGAAGGCTAAAAACCGACCTACATAGGTTATTTGAGCTGATGCACAAGTGTTTGTATCAATTAATCTAATAACAACAGCAAAATCTGAGTAATATACTACTCTAGTGAACAACTCCATTAAACTACGCTTATTCGTCAACCAATTGACATCTATGCCCTAAAGAAGAAATTTATTTATAACAAACGTTCATTTTTGTCCTTTATGCATATTGTCCCTTATGTGTAACTTGCACGCAAAAAATTAGAATTTTGTTTTGATTAAATTGTACTTCATAATTGATTTTCGTCAAATCTCATAACTTAACAATGCCCTAAATTATCATTACCATATAAATCCACTATTCAAAATTGACAAAACTTCAGATTACTAATTTTAGATGAATAATGGGTTTCAATACTTAGCAGGGCGTTGCGAAACAAAAGTTGTTCATTTTTTTTGGGACGTCCGACATGTGCGTCCACAAAAATTTCTGCCTCTTTTCTT
This sequence comes from Corymbia maculata, assembly GCA_014182735.1. Taxonomy (NCBI): domain Eukaryota; kingdom Viridiplantae; phylum Streptophyta; class Magnoliopsida; order Myrtales; family Myrtaceae; genus Corymbia; species Corymbia maculata. Next base: position 8,109,950 of record CM024687.1, on the reverse strand, counting down.
CGTTTTCTCCTTTCCGTGTTTGAACGATCTTCTCTCTCTTCCTTTCTTCTTAGTATTTGCTTTGCTCATTTGTTCCCTTGCTTACAAGCTGAAGGACAAGAAAACACTTATAATGTCCTTAAGTGACTTGAACTTGAGTCCTTTGTTTTCTTATCTTTTTTCTATAAGCCCAATTCTTACAAGAAAGGTCAATCCACAGTCTCCCCATTTCCTTCATCAGGGAATTCAAGCAAATTTTCAACAGGTGTTCAACGTGGGCGTTAATGTATCTTTGTTTCTGATTTCTCACAAAGCTATGATTGATCTCGTGCCCGACCTTCTCACTTTAGGTTTCCCCAACAGTATTTTCCAAGGACCTTCTCTTCCAATAGAGAAGACAGCACCCTCCTTCTTCTTTTCCCTCCCCCAGACAGTTGATCATTGGCAATCGTCCTAATCATAAAATAAATCTTACCAGGAGACGGGAGTGGCTTAAAGTTGAGAATTTGAGGACAAACATTGTCATAGGTCTCGGCATTAACGCTCATAAGAAACTGGTGGACCTTCTTCACCTCTTTCTTCTTCGCGTACTTTGTGGCTACAACATGGGTGCACTTTGGGATTTCATTATAATCATTGAGTTCATCTCATAAGGCCTTCAATTTGGTGTAAATTGTCCTCCTTATTGTAGTAGCCCAATCTCAATAATGATCTCGTGGATTCGAGATCCATCACCTTGGCCAATCTGTCCTTTAGCTCTTCCCATATTTTCTTTGCTTCCTCCGCGTATGCCATACTTCTCTGTATACTCTTGTCAAGGGAATTGAAAATCCATGAAACTATCATGGAATTACAATGTGTAAGGCATTAAATTCTGATGTCATTGGATTTGGATTCTCCAGCGATCAATTGATAAAACAAGTTTGTTTTTCACCGCAATGCTTGTCTTGTCACTTTCGACTATGTCTACATTTGATTTGGGTATGTCATATTTGTTAATTTTATATCATGTTCATGTGATTGAAAGATTTTCTTATTCTAACATGTGGTATCTTAGAGCATTGGTTTATTCAACGCATGAACATGGTTATAATGTTTATTATGATCTTTCACCCCCTTTATGATTGATTAATAGTATTTCGTTGATGATGGAATAATTATGTAATGATAATCAATTTTTTGAATATCTTATAAAATAATGTATTTGATTCAGATTTTTAAGTTTTTATTAACAAAATGTTTGAAATTGGTAAATACATTGGTTATCATTTCGTGATTTAACCATCTAATAACTTAATTTTGTGTTGTTCCCATCTCCTTTATTTGGCACACATGTATTTGGAATGCGAATATTGTTAATGGCAATTGGATTGTGTTAAAATTGTCAAGTATGATTCTATGATGTCGAATATATATATATATATATATATATAAAATTCTTTATTGCGGTTCTAAACTATTTGAACAATAATCTGACCAACGGAAGATTATTATTTTAAATAGATTTAGATTATGATAAAAACCGTTTTATGCCGTGCTCATGAGTAAATTCGTAACTGGCCTAATGGAAAGTTAAGATATATAATTTTGAGTATAATGATAATCTAATAAGCAAATAAATTGCCAATACGTGAGTTGAATTAATTCTGCCCAACGGTGATTGAATTTGATTTATTATCGCCTTATGAAATTTGCCAGTAAATTATGAAAGAATCTATTTAAAGTGTTTGTAGTCAGCTCAACGGAAGGCTGTAGATGATTCTTGGATTTCTTTTGGTAGGGTTTTGTGTATTTTACCGTTCCATGTAAATGAAGTGTTTATTTTTCAGTTTATTTTTATTAGAATTAAATTATTTTTGTAAATTTCCTAAAGGGTACTAATGTGCATGAACTTTTTTTTTTTTTTTTTGATCTAGTATACAATTCTGCTGCTACTACTAGTCATGTTTCTTCTATTGAACAACTAAGGCCCTGCATGATAACGTTCCCGGGAACACTTGTTTCTGTTCTTTTGTTCCCCAGAATAGGTTTGGAGTAGAAATCAGAAACAAGAAAAAGTTGTTTCTTGTTCCCGGGAACAATTTTAAGAAACATTTTTTTTTCTTTTCTTTCTCTTTTATTTTCTTCTTCCTCTTCCTCTTCCTCTTTCTCCTCCCACCTCTCAGCCGCCCCATTGCCGCCGTCGGCGAGCCGCCGGCGAGGTTCGGCAAGCTTGTCACCGCCTCACCGGGCCGGGCGAGGTCCGACAAGCTCGTCGGAGCCTCGCCCGGCCACCGGCGAGGCTCAGCCTCGCAGATCTGGGCGAGGCCGAGCGCCTGGCTGGGCGAGCCTCGCCCAGGCAGCGCGAGGCCTAGCGAGCCTCGCCTGGCCACCAGCGAGCCTCGCCTGGCCACCAGCGAGCCTCGCCTCACCCAGATCTGGGGAGGCGAGCCTTGTAGGGCCACCGGCGAGGCTTGGCCAGCGAGGCTCGAGCCTCGCCGGTGGTCGGGTGAGGCTGGGCGAGGCTCCGGCGAGCCTCGCCGACGGTAGCCAACAAAAAGAAGGGAGAAAAAAAAAAAAGGAAAAAGAAATTAAAAGAATCAAAAGATTGTAAATTTTTACCAAACGTATTTCTGTTCCCGAAGTAAAAATTTTGAACAGTTATCAAACACCTTCAAATGCTCAGAAACAGTTCCGGGAACATAAACAAGAAAAAACATTTCTGAGTAGAAATTGTTCCTGGGAACAGAAACGTTGCCATGCGGAGTGGTACAAATTTCAAGAAATGAAAAAAGCAAATAAGTCTCATTCTTGGGGTCATGGATTTGGACTATGCCTTACGGGTTGATGCTCCTACTGAACTCACAGTTGAAAGCTCAAATGAACAAAAAGCTACTTATGAAAAGTGGGAGTGATCCAACCATATATCTCTACGATTATGAAAGGTTCCATAATGATTGCCATCAGGGGAGCCATACTTGACTCTTCTAATGTTAAAGAGTACCTTGCTCACATTGATGAGCAGTATGAGGGCATGTCCAAGGCACATGCTACTGCTTTTATTTCCAAAATGATTATCCTCAAGTATAATTGAATCAATGGTGTTTGTGAGCATATTAATCGTAAACCTTTTCACATTTTTCCAATTGAGTCCATTTGATTAATTTAGGTCAAAAATTGCTAATGTGAATGTTGATTGATGTTAATTTGAACATTTTTTTAATAATTTTTAAATTATTTAATAATTTTTATTCCCCTTTTCCTTTTGCTAGTGGTAGGCAAGAGTTGGCCTCGCTCTCCCTTATTTGATGCCTAATGAAGCCAACCCTTGCCTAGGTGACACCTGGCTAGATCTAACAAGGATCGCCTTCACCTAGGGAAAGGGGGCTTCGTTGGTACTCACCCTCACCAAGGTGAGGCTCAGCGAGGTTGACCATTGTCAACCATGGCTGTCGATTGGCTATAGGCAATAGGAGAAGGGAAATTAAAGAAAGAAAAAAAATTAATAAACAAATGTTCACATTAACTCTGGCCATGTCACATAGAATAATTGACATCCATATTAGTGATTTCTAGTTTAAATTAATCGGATAGACTCAATTGGTAAAATATGAAAATGTTTAGGACTAAATTAACATAATCAAAAGATTGAAGACTGAATCTCCAATGCAATAGGTTTAGGATTTTGTTTATGCTCTTCCCATTTTGTTTGTTTCAATAAAGTTTCATCTGAGCTCCAAATAAAAAAAGATAATAGTCTTAAAATTATCTTTTGCGGACCAGATGTCTATCAGAGGTATGCACTAAGTCTCAACTAGTCTTTAGTACGAGACAAATGTAGCCAACGTTTTATCGTTTTTCTACGATTTTTAATCTACCATGAGAAAGGTATTATGCAATAAGTAGGTTTCATGATAAAAGGAGAGATTTTGCTTTTCAAATTGACAGTGCGTTGATTATTTGGAAGACATTTCCTAAAAATAATTATCTATATCATTTAGAATTATTAGTTAATGGAAATTATTTGCATTATAAACAACAATTAATGTCTGAATATTTGATGAAGATATTTTCTTTTGATTCATTTTGTTAAAGAAAATAAGTAGTCATTTTTAGAAAAAAATCTGAATTTTATATCTCTCGCAAAACAAACCGACCAGAAAATTCATTTAATTGTACGATTATCCTATCTTCAAGAAACAATGGTTCACGCGGTGGGATCTGTCGATGAAGCAGAAAAGCTAAAGGGGACTAGAAATAGTCTGGACTATCTTTCACGATACACATGCTTTATCTGCACGATGCGCTAGGCATCAACTAATTACATGAAAGCGACAAGGAAACGTCTCTGATTTGACCCCAAGACTGGGCAATTTCGAAGAAGGTAAATGCAAGACTCGAGGCAATGATTTGAAAACCGACCTTTCTTATGGGGCGTTGGATAAAAAACGCCTCCCTACAATGTTAAAAAAACGCCTGAAGAACGTCTCCATTGCAGCCCCGAAGAGTTGTGGCTATCTTCCTTCAAGAGGTGAGTATAATTCGAGTTGGATCGGTCCAGTACCTAAGTCAGCAATTAATCTGTATAATGTTGGTTCTCAAATTTTGAGATCGAAGATCAATCCTATTGAGCTTGAGACCGAGAACCGAATTGACTTTATGGGTTTGGTCTGGTTCGAGAGTTAACACGGGACCAATCAAATTATTTTTTTATTTTTTGTATTCCTCAAACAGACAAATATATTGTTTTAAATTATATATCCATCAATAATGTAATATTAAGGAACCAAACTTTAAATACCAATACACATAAAAAAAAAAATTATATATAATGAGATAATAACAGAAGTTTCACATTTGCTAAAAGTAACAAACCATAAAAAATAAAAAAAGCGAGATGAGGGAACAAAAGCAAGCGACAAGGCGAGTGAATAGAGGCAAGTCACAACTTGAGCGACAAGTAAGGCAAGCAAGCGAGGCCAAGGTGGCAAGCGAGGTTAATGCGAGTGAAGAGGGTTTTTTCTTTTTTTTCGAATTTGGAATGGGTTTCTTTCTATTTTCTAATTTACATAGCAAGTTGAATTGCAAAGAAAAGAGAGGAGGAGGCGCTATGTTTATAATAGACAAAAGTATATAATATATAATATATCTAATGTCCCCAAAAATAGAGAGGGTTGTTGCCATTTCCCAACTTTTGGCAAAGGTCGCCAACCCTCACCTAGGCACTAGTGACCTTGGCTGGCCATTGCTGCCATCCTATCGACGATGGGATGGTGGCCACAAGTGAGGGAGACCCTTCCCACCTATGCTGTTTTTTTTTTTTTTTTTTTTTTTTTAATTTAGTTTTAAATTTGATTTAATTAATATTTATATTAAAAATCAAATTTGGGGTGAAATGAACATTGTTTTGGTTAAATCTAGCCATGTAAGCGCCCAAGTTTTGGTTGAGTCTAGCCAGATAAACACCTAAAACGACATCCTTTTGAGCTCATGTCGCCAAAATATGCAATATTAGCATTTTAGCCAGAATTTCTTACCATTAGCTTTTAAGTGATCCATTTTGCTTTTGTCATTTAAGTGTATCTTTATGAATTTTTAGCATTTAAAAGTCTCTCCATGTCAAGTTTTGACACTTGGGGTGTTCGGCATTCGTTTTCTTTCACATAACTTTGGGATGAAAGACCTTGGTGAAGTCTCTTATGTAATAGGCATTAAGATTCACAGAGATAGATCTTGAGGGATATTAGGGTTATCTCAGATAGCCTATTAAAAAAGATTCTCAAGAGATTCAACATGCATAACTACTCTTCTAATGTTGCCTATTGTTAAGGGTGACAAATTCAACTGAATGCAATGCCCTAAAAATCAATTGGAGCTTGGACAGATGGAGCATATTCCCTATATATCTGCTGTAGGAAGTCTTATATATGCTCAAGTATGTACTCGCCTACATATAGCGTATGCTGTTGGAATGCTTGGCCATTATCAAATAAATCCAGGAATGGATAATTGGAAAGTAGCTAAGAAAGTGATGTGTTACTTATAGGGTAATAAAATTTTATGCTTACTTACAAGAGAATAGAAGGTCTTGAGGTTATTAATTATTTTAATTTTGATCATGCTGGGTGCATTGACACAAAGAAATCCACACTAGGTTATATTTTTATGCTCGTTGGTGGACCTATCTCATGGAACAATGTAAAGCAATGCTTAACTACATCTTTTACTATGGAGGCTGAGTTTGTAGCATGTTAGGAGGCGAGTTTTCATGGTTTATGGTTGAGAAACTTTATCATGTGCTAAAGGTAGTTGATACTGTTTTGAGACCACTGAAGATTCATTGTGACAATCAGGTTGCTATTTTCTTTTCAAAGAACAATAAGTCAAACGGTGCATCCAAACACATTGACTTGAAGTACCTAGTTGTGAGAGAAAGAGTTCAAAATCAAATTGTATCTATTCAGTATATTAGTATGAAAGCCATGTTAGCGGATCCTATGACAAAAGACTTACCACCCAATCTCTTTCGAGAACATGTTGCTAGTATGGGTTTGTTTAATAGCTTTTAATTTAGATTGTGGTTTTGGACATATGATGTATTGCTATTTATTTCGTGATCATCTCATGTAATAGACTTGGATTGATCATTTGTTGCCTCTTATATTATGCAGGCCTTTGAAGTTTTTCTGAAACAAACGATTATGTATGGACCTCATGAACATAATTATATTATAAAATGTTATAGTTCATGATTGTTAACCCATTAAATGTTTTGTTTAATATTTGTGCTAGGATAGTAACTAGAGAACGTTACTATGGCGTTGGAACATGGATATTGGCTCCAATTCTTTTCTGCATAAATGTCAGACATTACTCTACTTAAGGGATATTGTATATGCTTGATTATGTTGTATTAAGCCTCATGAATTAGATTGATAATAGAACCTTTAGCCAAGTGGGAGAATGTTGGACTTGAAGAGGTCCAATCCATTTATGTGGCTTAGTTAAATATATTATGGATAATATATTTGTGATATCCAATTAGACATGTAGATTTCATATCTTAAACCCTGATGGAAGGTTAAGATTTGGAAGCTCTAGGGTTGGTTCCATCACTCCCTCTATATAAGATTTCTTTTCGATGGAGAATATGTGCATTCCAATATCATGCTTTTGCTATATAAGCCCAATTTAGTTAAATATATTATAGGCAATAAATTTGTGACATCCAATTAAGTATATAAAATCCATATGTTAAACATTGATGGAAGGTTGAGATTTGGCAACTCTAGGTTGGTCCCATCACTCCTATATAAGATTTCTTTTCGGTGGCGAATATATGCATTCCATTATCATGCTTCCACTGTTTCCACAAAATTGAAGAGAGAAAAGTACATACCCATCACAACCATTGTAGAGGAGAGTGGTGAAGATTTATACTCACGGGAAGACAACTTCTCACTGTTGGATCAACACTAGTTACGTTTGATTCGGGTATGCCAAATTTATTAATTTTATATCATGTTCATGTGATTGAAAGACTTTTTATTCTAACATTGCACGGATGAAATGAGTATGCTTCTGGGTTTGTCTGAGGTGTTAAGATAATATGGTGATGAAGTGTCAATCACCATCTTTGCAAATGCTTTCTCAGCCAGATTGCAAATGATCTGGGTTGATTTGTTTGACGTGTTTTAAACACTTGCTCCAATACCATGAGAGAAATTGTAGTTACTTGTATTACTCATTGTACAATACAAACATCTATCCAATGTGTAGTTTAACAGAAAAGGAAAAGAAAAAAATACAAAATATCTCTAGTTAATTATAAGAGATATAGCAGGTATCTAACTGTTAATGGAGAATTTTTTACGGTCAAAGGAGTATTGGTCGGTTGTCAAATCTGGAATTCAAGAGCCACCAGCAGGCATGGCTTTGACGGATTCCCAAAAAACAGAGCGGAAGCTAGAAAGCTGAAGGATCTCGAAGGCAAAAATTATCTCTTTCAGGCTATTGATTGTCCCATCTTGGAAACTATTCTTTGCAAAGAAACTTCCAAGGATATTTGGGATTCTATGAAGAAGAAATATCAAGGCTCGGTTAGGGTGAAGCGTGCACAGCTGCAAGCCTTGAGAAGGGATTTTGAGACACTAGCGATGAAGGATGGAGAATTTGTCACCAGCTATTGCGCTAGAACAATGGAGATCAGCAACAAGATGCGATTCCATGGTGAGAAGATGGATGACGTCACCATTGTGGAGAAGATTTTGCGTTTTTTGACACCAAAGTTTAATTATGTTGTTTGCTCGATTGAAGAATCAAAAGACATAGATGCACTCTCTCTCGATGAATTACAAAGCTCTTTATTGGTGCATGAACAGAAGATGAACAGAAATTCAACAAGAATTTCTACAGTAGAGGAGCAAGCGTTAAAGGCCTCTACCTATACTCATTCCAACAATTTCAGAGGAAGGGGTAGAGGTAGAGGTAGAGGAAGGGGAGATCGAGGAAATAGAGATGTTAGCAGAAATTTCAACGCTAATAATGATCAATCTCAAGGCAGAGGCAGAGGACGTAATTTTGACAAATCGAAGGTAGAGTGCTTTAGATGTCATAAATTTGGTCATTATGCATCTGAATGTTATACTAGGCTGCCTAATGATAAAGAAAAGGGAGAGAGTTCAAATTTTGTCGAAAAGAAAGAAGCGGAAACGTTGTTGATGACTGTTCAAGATGAAAAGAAACTCGAGTTAGATATTTGGTTTGTGGATACAGGCTGCAGTAACCACATGAGTGGATGTAAGTCTTCTTTTTCTTATCTAAATGAAGATTTCCATTCTACTGTGAGTTTTGGTGATGATTCTATTGTGAAAGTGATGGGAAAAGGTGATGTTAAGATAAGAACCAAAAATGGTTTTGTGGAAACGATCTCTGATGTGCTGTATGTTCCTGACTTGAAAAGTAATTTGTTGAGTGCTGGTCAATTACAAGAAAAAGGTTATGTTATCACTATTAAGAATGGTGCTTGTGAAATTTACGATTCTGTTAGAGGTGCTATTGCAGTTGTTCAAATGAATTCAAGCAGATTGTTTCCATTAAAGATTGAAAGTATTCAATCTTGTATGATGGCTGAAATGAAAGATCCCACATGGTTATGGCATTTTCGTTATGGCCACTTGAGTTTTGGTGGATTGAAGACCCTCCAACATAAACACATGGTGATAGGGCTTCCTCTAATTACAACTCCTTCTGAAGTGTGTGAAGAATGTGTTGTTAGCAAACAACATCATTCTCAATTTCCCAAAGGGAAGTCATAGAGAGCAAAGAATGTATTGCAGCTAGTGCATTTAGACATTTGTGGACCAATAAACCCATCTTCTAATGGAGGTCAAAGATACTTAATTATCTCCATCGATGATTTTTCTAGGAAAACTTGGGTTTATTTTTTACAAGAAAAATCAGAAGCTTTCTCTATATTTAAAAGCTTCAAAGCTCATGTGGAAAATGGAGCGAGAAAGACCATTAAGACCCTTCGAACTGATCATGGTGGCAAATATTTCTCAAAAGAATTTGAAGTTTTTTGTGCAAAGCATGGCATTCAAAGAGAGCTTACAGCTACTTATACACCGCAACAAAATGGTGTATCAGAGAGGAAAAACAGAACCATTCTCAACATGGTGAGAAGTTTGTTGGCAAGAGGAAGAGTTCCAAAGACTTTTTGGCCGGAAGCAGTAAATTGGAGCATCCATGTTTTGAACAGAAGTCCAACTTTTGCTGTTCAAAATATGACACCAGAAGAGGCTTGGAGTGGGAGAAAACCAGCTGTAGATCACTTCAGAATTTTTGGATGCATCGCATATGCTCATGTCCCTGATGAGAAAAGGAAGAAACTTGATGACAAGGCTGAAAAGTGTGTCTTTCTCGGTGTAAGTGATGTATCAAAAGCATATAAATTATTTAATCCTTTGACAAAAAAGGTTGTGACCAGTAGGGATGTTGTTTTTGATGAAGAGAACACTTGGGATTGGAATAGGCAGCAGCCTACCCAAGTCCTTTATGAAAATGATGTTGAACAGGAGCAAATTTCAGCACCTTACATGCCCGAAAATTCATCAAATACAACTTCTACATGTGCTGAAATTTCACCAACAGTCACTGAAGTAAATGAAGATGAAGCGCAAACTCTTCGCCGTGTTAGAAAAAGGCCTGTTTGGATGGAAGATTATGAGGTAACTGGAATTAAAGATCCAATTACTCACTTTGCTTTATTTTCAGATTGCGACCCTACTACTTTTGAGAGTGCTGTCAAAGAAGAAAAATGGCGGAAAGCAATGGACGAAGAAATTGATGCCATTGAAAGAAATGACACTTGGGAGTTATCCGATCTTCCTAATGGACACAAAACCATTGGTGTAAAGTGGGTCTTCAAAACAAAGCTTAAAGGAAATGGTGAAGTTGACAAGTACAAAGCACGCTTGGTAGCCAAGGGATACAAGCAGCAGTACGGGATTGACTATACAGAAGTTTTTTCTCCAGTTGCAAGACATGACACAATCAGATTGGTGGTTGCATTGGCGGCACAAAATTTTTGGCCTATTTTCCAGCTCGATGTCAAATCGGCATTCTTGCATGGGTACTTGGAGGAACAGGTATTTGTCGAACAACCCCCTGGTTATGTTAAGATTGGAAATGAGCATAAAGTTTACAAATTGAAGAAAGCCCTTTATGGGCTAAAACAAGCCCCGCGAGCTTGGTATAGCCGCATTGAGACTTATTTTCATAAAGTTGGTTTTTTGAAATGTCCTTATGAGCATACACTTTTTGTTAAAATTGGAGATAAAAGAAAAATGCTCATTGTACGCTTGTACGTTGATGACTTGATATTTACTGGAAATTGTGATGCTATGTTTGAAGAATTCAAGAAGTCAATGATGGATGAGTTTGAAATGTCTGATCTTGGTATGATGCATTACTTTCTTGGCATAGAAGTAGTACAATCGAGTGATGGGATTCTTATTTCTCAAAAGAAATATGTGGGAGAAATTTTGGACAGATTTCATATGAAGGATTGTAATCCTGTAAACACTCCGGTTGAGTTTGGCTTAAAGCTACATAAAGATTATGAAGGGAAGAAGGTTGATGGGACTCTTTACAAACAAATTGTGGGCAGTTTGATGTATCTAACTGCAACAAGACCAGACATAATGTATGCTGTGAGTTTAATCAGTAGATATATGGAGAATCCTACAGAAATGCATTTGTCAGCTGCTAAGAGAATTCTTCGTTACTTGCAAGGAACTAGAGACTTTGGACTATTTTACAAGAAGGGTGAAAAGTCCAATTTGTTGGGGTTTACTGATAGTGATTATGCAGGAGATCAAGATGATAGGAGGAGTACTTCGGGTTATGTTTTTATGCTTGGAACAGGTGCTATTTCATGGTCATCCAAAAAGCAACAAATTGTCACTTTGTCAAGTACAGAAGCTGAATTTGTTGCTGCTACAGCTTGTGCTTGTCAAGCTATTTGGCTAAGGAGAATTCTTGAGGAGCTGCAATTCAAGCAACCAGGAGCTACCAAAATATTTTGTGACAACAACTCAGCAATCAAACTCTCCAAGAATCCGGTGCTACATGGAAGAAGCAAGCACATTGATGTGAAGTTTTATTTCTTGAGAGATCTCAGTAATGATGGAACAATTGATCTAATCTATTGCAGGAGTGAAGATCAAGTTGCTGATATATTCACCAAAGCCCTCAAGATGGAGTCGTTTGTGAAGCTCAGAAGGTTACTAGGTGTCTGCACGCTAGAAACAGTCAAGACTTTAAACTGATTGTTTGCAACATCAGTTTAAGGGAGGGAATGTTGAATGAGTCAAACTTTTTTTTGTGTAAATGTGTTTTTCTGTGACAGTTTTTATGGTGCTGTGTTTTTTCACGTGTTAATAGTTTGTGACAGTTTTTATGAAGTTGTTGCTGCACATGTTAAGTTAGTGGGGGTGTTAGTGGGATGTGGTAGTTTCTTTTGGTGTAAAACCTATGTAATGGTTGTGGTGTCAGTTTTAACGTAGAATGCAGAAAGTTTTCCTCTCTTGTGTGTCTCTCTTCTTATATTCTCTACAAACACTAACAAGTATTGACAAGAGATACACTAAATATTAACTGAAACAGCAAGAAAAATTTCAGCAAATCTTTTATAACGGTCCTGTTAGAACATCAAACTAGTCAAGATGCTGCAGTAATGGGAGGAAGAGTAGAAAGGGAACTACAAAAAGTTGGATCAAGTTCAGGCGGTCCTTTAAGATGTCGCAGTCCTCTACAAGGACTCAGATGCAGGTTCTCGAGCAATCACACTATTCTGAGTTCCCAAAGAGGCAGAAGGTTCAGGTGGTCGTGAAGAGGGGTCCATTGCTTTGCTCGGGATTGCTCACCTAGTTGTAGTTCAGAGCCTACAGATTGCAGTCCTTCGAGTTCCAAAAGAGGCATATGGATGAGGCAGTCGGGAAGATTTGTCCAGGATTGCTCACTTAACTGGAGTTCAGAGCCTCCATATCCCCGTCTTCGAGTGCCAAAAGCGGAAGATGGTCAAGGCAGTCATGAAAAAGGGTCGGTTCATTTGTTGGGCATTGCTCAAGGCAGTCGGGAAGAGGGGTCGATTCATTTGTTTGAGATTGCTCACCTAGTTGCAGTTCAGGTCCACGGTCCAATATCACATCCAGCGTGAGACCGTTATCAAATCTACCCATGTCGTGCAAATTTTTCAATTTAGTGGCGAAGCCACTCACCTGATCCTTCAACATAAGATGAGAAAAGAAATGCCCCTCTTCAACTTTGCGTCCTGAGTCGTGGACTTGCTCCTCCTGCGATCCTACTCTTTGCATCCACAACTCAACTTCTTTCTTCCTTCTCTTTCCCGGTCTCCTCTCTTCCTGCTTTAATTGGTTGCCCACGTCATCCTTCCTGGCTGACAAGACTCGCATATTCATTTCCAGATCATCCATCTTCGCTTTGACTCCAATGACCTCGCTGACCTTTTGAAAGATACTGATGCCATTGGTGGCTCAAACTGTAAGACTGCAGGTAGCATTAGGGTAAAGTTGCCATTAATTAGGGGAAAAGCTGCGGGGACTCAAACCATCAACTTCACGCGCTTTTGATGCTGCGATGATTTGAGGCAAAGACGCAATTGGCAAGTTGGAACTTCTCAAGGACAAGTTCGTTCTATCTTTAGGAATTCCAAGTCCATGAGCTAACCCCCATCAGTGGGGCAAATCGAAACTAGGGTAGCTGACTCCACATGCAATAGTCTCCATTAGATCCGTAAAGTGAATGATTCGAGTGAAAATGATTTGATATAAATTGACCTATTTTTAAGAAATACTATTTTAGTAACCCTTACTTGGTCCGACTTCAACCAAACTTATATTGAACTTGACTCATATTGCTATAATATATCCATATTTAAACAAACCTATGAAAACACATACTCATCCATTAAAAAACTTGAAGTTGCTCATGTAAGAATCTACTTAAATAAAATTTCATATCAAATTAAAAAAAAAAGTAAATTAACAAAATAGAAAAATGTTAGTAAATAAAATAAAAACATAAAAAGAAACTGCAAATTAAAATATTCGTAAAGAATTAGTAAAGTATGCACGCATTGTAACAGTATATATTTTGAATGCATGCCTTAACAAGTGTTTTAGGGCTATGCTAAAGAAAATACCCTCGAATGATAGAAACACAAAATTTATATTTCAAAAAGTGGTTGAGACAAAATTCTACTAAATGAGAAAGAAACCAAATTAAGTAAAAATGATTACGCTTTCAACAGCAGACCCCGCATAATGTACATCGCTCCTGACGTCTCCCTCCTCGTTGTTGTCTCCCTCCTCATCGCCCTCGGCATCCTCAAGGCCTCCTACAGATTGGGTGGCCATTGAACAAAATGAAGTTTAGTGAAATTAATCTAAAAGAAAAAGAAAGGACGACTCCACAACATCATCCTTTATGGATCGAACATGGCTACCAAGCCTAGAGTGATGTCAATTAAGATCAGCAGGCGCAGTAGATGCCGATAGAAGCATGTTAATGAGGCGCCTAACTGACAAAGGATGCAAATGCGTGGGACTTCTCAACGATCCAACTGAGTCTGACTAGGGATAAGAAGTTGGCCATTCTAAGTGTCACTATTGGTGGGCAACTTGCAGCGAAATCTGCCTATTATTCTTTGGAACTGTGCAGGAGATACATGCAAGAAGGGACATTCGAGCACAAATGACGTGAATCAGAAGGCATGGGGAAGGCCGTTTGGAGTATTGACTCCCAAATAGTGTTAGGATACACGTGTGAGTTGTGTTAGACAATTAGTCCCACATCGGAGAATTGATGTGGTGTAGAGCAATTATTATATCCTAGTTGGCCCATAACTCACTAGCTTAAGCTTTTGAGTTAAGGTGGGTCCAACTGGATATATTGATGGGCTTCAAACATCGAGCCAAGGTGGAGAATTGTTAAATTATGACTCAAGTTTGAATTTTCACGAAGTCGATCCATAGAAATTCAACTAGAGGTAAGGTGCGGACTTGTTCTCGATATTGTTAAATTATGACTCGAGTTTGAATTTTCACGAACTCGATCCATAGAAGGATTTTGACTTGTTCAAAATATTTCCTATCCTATTCAAGATTGGTTTTCTTGTTATTCCAAGTTTGACTAGGATTACTTTTGCACAAAAGCGATCCATAGAAATTCAACTAGAGGTAAGGTGCGGACTTGTTCTCGATATTGTTAAATTATGACTCGAGTTTGAATTTTCACGAACTCAATTCATAGAAGGATTTTGACTTGTTCAAAATATTTCCTATCCTATTCAAGATTGGTTTTCTTGTTATTCCAAGTTTGACTAGGATTACTTTTCCACAAAAGCGATCCATAGAAATTCAACTAGAGGTAAGGTGCGGACTTGTTCTCGATATTGTTAAATTATGACTCGAGTTTGAATTTTCACGAACTCGATCCATAGAAGGATTTTGACTTGTTCAAAATATTTCCTATCCTATTCAAGATTGGTTTCTTGTTATTCCAAATTTGACTAGTATTACTTTTGCACAAAAGCGATCCATAGAAGGATTTTGACTTGTTCAAAAATTTTCCTATCAGATTTTGACTTGTTCAAAATATTTCTTATCCTATTCAAGATTGGTTTTCTTGTTATTCCAAGTTTGACTAGGATTACTTTTGCACAAAAGGATAAAGACAAGGTTTCCTCTCTTATGGAGAAACCTAGTAGTGCTAGGTTTACACATATATATAAAATGTTTCTTTAGCGGATAGAGAAGAGAGCGCCGCACAAGAATAGAAGCCAAGCCAAGAAGCTACAGTTGCCGTACAAAGCATACAAGAAAGAACGGAGTTCTTGTTCGTGAGCGAATTGCAGGAGGGCTTGAACACTAGGTGATTTTGTGCTATGAGTTTACATTGTTTATTTGTAAACTCTTTGGGTTTGGGTTTAGATCTAGGTGTGGGAAACACTCGAGCGTGTAAGCGATTGTAACTCTGATTCTCCGATTATAGTGGATTATTTGTTGCTGGCTCTCCCCGTGGATGTAGGTACCGATACTCGGACCGAACCACGTAAATTTCTGGTGCCCTTATTTTTCTCTAGTATTTTCATATTGACGTAAATTGCAAGATCCTGTCGTTTTCGCGTTATATTTTTAACAATTGGTATCATAACCGATGGTTACGGTTCTCGGGCAAGTAGGCGTTGTGGTGTAACAACGTGGGCCCGTGAGGATGGCCCAGGTGGGCGTTGTGGTGTATCAATGCGGGCGAGGATGATGTTGGGCCAGAAGTATATCTGATTTAAGGGGGAGTGGATCTAACACTGGAGCTCACACGTGAGGGGAAGATTGTTAGGATACACGTGTGAGTTGTGTTAGAAAATTAGTCCCGCATTAGAGAATTGATATAGTGTAGAGCAATTAATATATCATAATTGGCCCATAACTCATTAGCTTAAGCTTTTGAGTTAAGGTGGGTCCAACTGGATATATTGATGGGTTCGGACTTGGTCTTTCCTCTTGGAGATCTCCCCAAATGAAAGGATATCGGATTTTTACTGTGTGCTCCCAACAAATAGAAACACAACTTTCTTCAGAGGGCTGTGTCTGATGCACTTGCACCAATGGTGCTGGACAAGTATAAACTTTTGAGCATATGCTGCTGAACTGTGATTGAGCATCTTTTGTTCGGTTAAGCATATTGGGCATTAAAATTCACAGGGAAAAAGTTGCAACCTTGGATGCATAGTTGACAAAACTAAGCTCCATAGATGGTTAGTTGGTAACACAAGGTATATCTGGTCTTTCAACTAGATGGGATTGTGTTCCTTTGTTTTCGAACACTAGAAATCCTTGAAGCAGTTTGAATCTATTTCAGTATGTCATTAGGATATCCAGTGAATGTGGCGATTGATTTCCATTGGCTGACACTGCTAGCAGGAAGATGTGTCCTCGGAATTGGACCTGCGAACGGCTATTTCATTCAATGTCAAACTCGATGATTTTAAGACTTTTCCCCCATCGACAGGGTTGGTCTGTGCTGAAAAGTGTATTGGAATGAAGTAGGTATCATGGTAATTTTCTCATGAATTAACAGATCAACAAAACGAGAGAACAGACAGTTCACAGAACATAGGATGTCAATTTTCTTCTCGTTTCTTGTGTGAAGGATGTGTGAAATAAATCAAGGAAAACTAGGCACGACAATTTACCAGTACCAGTTCCATGGAGAGCGCAGGAACATTTAGGGAAAGAAAAAGAAGAAAGCTCCAGATTTGCACTAATCTAAGGCAGTCACACCTGAAAGCTGGCTGACAATCCTCCGAAGGAAATACCGCAACCAGAGATTAATTCAACAAGGGAATTAACAGGCAATACAGGGAGAGTAAAGGAAGGAATGACTGCGAAAGAGAAGCCAAAGTCGAGGAAAATGGTGAAGGGAATAGACGCAGAGCAAACTTCGTTGAGGCATGTTGTCGCCGGGGGACAGCTTCCCCGAAAACGGTTGAGGCAGACAGACGATGGGATCATCATCAGGAGTCTTGCATCCACCTTCTTGGAATTAAGCCGAAATCTTCAGTTCACACGTCATTGGCATTTTTTATCCCCAAGATGTTGGGTTTCATGCAAGAAGCTAGTCGGCGCCCTCGTTTCTGCAAGATAGGATAATTGGGTTATCAAATCAATTATCAGGATAAGCTTGTTTCAGGAAAAATCAACAATTCAAAAATAATTTCCTTAAATATATTACTTGTATCACTCACAAAAGTGGATCGGCGAAAAGCATTTCCATTGACAACAAATATATTTAAACACAAATTATTATTGTTTATTAGATTATTTTCTATTAATTAATTAATTCTAAGCATCTAGACTATCATTTTAATGAAATTATTGATTTTCGATTGAGCAAACGGAATCCTAGTTGAAAATGAAATCTTTTTTTTTTTTTTTTTTTTGTCTTAATACTAGTTATTGCATAAAACCCCTTTTCATATGTAAGATTAAATGAGACAATTTTCCTCGAACTCGAGGAGAGAGACGAAAGATTTTGAACCTGAGCAAAGTCTTTCAAAGGCTCAAGAGAGAAAAAATAAACAAAAGATTTGCCTTTTGGTAAAAGACCTCGTAATGTCACCCATCGTATTCCCTAACCAAGGAAAAAGAGGTCTAGAACTTCTTTTCTTCTTCTTTCATTTTTATTTCTTGACCTTTTTCTATGTAGAGGAAGCACGAAAATGCAGGAAAAGATGAGATTAGGATCGAGTTAAGTTGGCTTGAAAATAGTATTAGATTTTTAAAATTAAAGAAGAATTGAAGAGAAAAATTAAATGTTTAAAGTGTTAATTCTATAATTAAAATCATATATAGATTAATGCGCATGTTTTTTTGGTAACTTTAAATTCTTATGTGTATACTTTTTATGCATGAAGATTTTATTTTGAAACATCTATACATGAATATTGAATATCATTCCACTTGTACTCTTTTATACACTGACTATTTGGATTATCAAATCATTCATCTCTAGAGCACCTAGTTCGCAAATCATGAATCCTCGTTCTGATTTCATGCGTCAGACAAAGAGGTGGGATTAAAATCTAATTTTTTTTTTCTTTTTTTTGAACTATGTTGTTTGTATTGGCATTTTCGATAGAACCGTATGTTGTTCATGGTCAATTTGTTTAGCTACGAAAGATGACAAATATTCAGTATTAGAGGACTTGAAGGTTGAAAATAAAGATTAAAGATAACCTCTACCGTCCATTGTGGCCAATGGCCATGCTCACGTGCCACGTTCTTCCCAGAAGGAACCAATCAGCATCGATACGGTTCTTCTATATGAGAAGGTGAGTTGCTATCCTTTCTTATTTTAGATTTTTTTTGTCAATCGAATTTGCATTTAGCTTCGTTTTGGTTATTTCCAATGGGTACACCCACGTTACAATCAAGGGCAACATTGTACATTGTTGTCGAGATTTGCTGAAGGAAGAAAGTATATATTTGTTGAAGAATTCTTTAGTTGTAAGAAATAGGATGTTTATTTTTGTCACTGTAATTTCAACTAAAAATGTCTATCCATCTTTTAGTTGCTATGACTCTCAATAATCTTGCCTACTTCAAATTTTTTTTTTTTTTGTTCTTTTATCATTTTTCCCTCTCCTTTTTTTTTTATTTCTTTTTTCCTCATTCATCAATCTCTAATAGAATTTTATTAAATAATAAACTATACTATTATATTTAAAATATACCTAAAATATGTAATAAATATAAATAGTAAATATATAGAGATGTGATCAGCCGATTATGGAGAGTTGATCCCGACCGAGCTTTCTCGCGGACAAGGACAAGGAAAACGTCTTCTTTACTCTGTTTTTTTTTTTTTTTTTTCGATTTAAAACCTTTCTTTTGGCTGAAGCTTGGGCAGGCCACCGCTGCCGTTCTCCCTTTTTCTTCTTTCCAGTGAAATTTTCCATCGACCAAAACAGCCAATCACATCTCTTTCACTCAATCATCCATGTCCTGACTCTTCTCTTTTGATCGCCACCAGGAAAAAGAGACAAAACCCCCACGGCTTCCACCTCTTTGACCGCGCGCGCTCTTCTCCTTTAGGCCCTTCACGCGGCGATGGTGAAAGACGAGCGAGTCAGATGTGTGAATCTCCGTGTGGGGTAGCCGAGCTTGAGATGCCCGGATAGAGGTTTCCGCAGGATCGCCGGGCGGGGAACGAAGCTCGTGGAATGTAGGTTCTGGTTTCTCTGCAGTGCCTGGAGTCAAGATCAGTGCTAATGTGCATGTGGGAACATTCAGGAATGTGGGCATACCTCCGGCTCCTTTTAAGGAATTGATTATTGATTGGAAATTGATTAGTTCTCCAATTGTTGAATCTGAAATGCTTCCAAATGAGACCATAAAAATTCTCCCCATTGTTGTTAGTTAATTACATGGATGTCACTGTGTGGAATTGGGACCACTTTTGGCTCGTTTTCTTTGGAGGATGTAGGATTACTATTGAAGATATATGTGCAACGCCCTTTTTCTTCCGGTTTATGGGATGAGTCATTGGAGCTTACACATATGAAGGAGGAGCACATGGATGTTGTCCATCGTGACCTTGGTTATTTTGAAGAACATAATTTTTTTCTCCAAGAGAATGTGGTAAATGTGTCGTACATGTATAAATTTGAAATTTGAATATCATAAAAAATTTATATGATAAATGGACTGCAACGGATATAATTGGTTTTTTTCCTAAACCAAAGGGCACTTGAATTCGAACATGAATAGGCAAAGAGAAAAGTCATTCGGTGGATCCCCTAACTTTCAAGCTAAGCTTGGTCAATGAAAATGCGATCAAGAGAAAACCCCCACCCAAAAAAAAAAAAAAAAAGACAAATAAGAAGAAACCCTTTGGTGCAGATATCCATGTTCAGACATCGAACTTGTTGAAATGCTGCATTGATACGAAAATAAAAAGAATGAAAACTAAAATTTCTTCGGATTTACATTTGGCTAAATAGAAATGATCCCGGGTTGCTTAATGGAACCGCAGATGATCGGGCCGTTCTAACGTCCCCACGCATATTCATCAACGGCCTCATACCCCAACCATATCTCTTCCAACTGGCCCAACCCTTCTTCCTCGGGAGGAGCTGGTACATGAACAAGCTCGTAGCAATTCATTTGCTCGCACACCTCCCTCGATCGTGACGTCGCTATCAATTTACATCCATCTCTCTCTAGGCCTATACCCATTTCTTCCAAAGAGTAGGGTTTCCCAACATCATCCAAGATGAGGAGGAGCCTCTTACCCTGCAACGCCGCCCTCAGACTTGCGCCCCGGTAAACACAGCTCACCTTCGTCAAATCTAGTTCGAGATAGTTCGCAATGTCAGTTTGTATCGTACCAACAGTGCCTTCTTGCGACACATTGACCAAGCAAGCACCATCGAACCTCGGACAATCGCGCACTATCTGATCGTGTATATGCTCCGCGAGAAAGGTTTTGCCCGCTCCCTCCTGTCCCCAAACACCCACTCGGAGCACCTCTTCCTTCGTCAAGCAATCCCAGATCTCATCCCTTTTTGTTTGAGAAGCTTGTCGCACTAGTTCCCCCGGTTGTAGTTCATAGCCTCGGGCCGGTTTCACATCCAGCGTGAGACCGTTATCAAATCTACCCTTCTCGTGCAATTTGTCCACTTCAGTCGCAAGGCCATGCACCTGATGCGCCAACATGAGACGAGAAAGGCGACGCCTCTCTCTAACTTTTCGTCCTACCATATGGACTTGATCCTCCAGCGATACTGCCCTTTGCATCCACAAGTCAACTTCTCTCTTCCTTTTCTTTCCCGGTCTCCTTTCTAACTGCTCCAGTTCCAAAATCATGTCCGCCTTCCTGGCTGACACCATCTCCATATTCCTTTCCAAAGCAACCGTCTTCGCTTCGACTCTGCTGAGGTTGCTGACCTTTCGAACGAGACTGAAGAAATTGTTGACAAATCCCACGATTTTGTTGACGTCCATAGTAAGAGTGCTGCAAGAATTGGGGGGAAAATGTCGTTAATCAGTATTTCCCCATACAAAACTTTTTAGTTGTTACAAAATTCAATCCAAAAAAGTATACCTCTATATGAAGGAGGCCGCAAGAATATGAAGCTATCTAGATATATTAACATTAGCTTTCTTGTTGGACTTTTATCCGATAATTAAGTACTTCAGAATTTCCCGAACTGTTAATTGTCAATTATTATTTGAGGTGCAAGACAAGAACGCAAATGGAAGGAATTTAGAGAAACTAAAGAAGCCTACAGTCCATGATGTGGTTAGTCTTGGTGGAAATTTGTCAGGGGAAAACCTGCGGGGAATCAAAACGATAATTTAATTCTCTTTTGACGCTGCAATGATTTGAGGCAAAGAAGCAATTGGCAAGAGTTGGAACGTCCCAAGGACATCACGTTCTCTTCGTTGAGAAATTCCAAAGCCCATGAGCTACCCCGAATCACCCTGACGACATGCAATAGTCTTTCGGTGCCTTGGGAGAGCTTTGGGAACAAGCGTGACTCACGACCAGAGGCGAGCATTGGCAAGGCGATAAGATGGCGCGACCTCAAGGGAGCTAGATCTAGACCCTCCGGTGGCCCTCCTCGCACGACCCTTGGCGAGACTAGTGGTAAGAGGGAGAAGAACTATGAGAATAGGAGGTCTTGATGGTCGTTGAAGTTTGCGAGAGAAGTCGAGATTTGAAGAAGAAGAAGACTGAAGACGAAGACGGAAGCGAGAGTCATCGGATTATTTGTATGAGCCCAAATGAAAGAGACGCATATTTTCTCGGGGAGGAGATTTTTATGAGGGGGAGATGGCCTTATCAGCTAATGGGCGCGACCTGCAAACAGTGGAAAAGCTTGTGGCGTGGTTTGGGGCGATGAAGCCATTCGAATGAACAGCGCTTCACTAGCTACCGAGTCGACCAATTCGAGGTAGGTCGATTGTCTCAAGGACATTATCGAAGGACGACAGCCAAAACTTGGCAAAAGAAAGAGAGCTCCAAAATTTGCACTAATCTAACTCACTCTCACCCGGTACAATCCTGCTGATATTCCGCCGAATGGTGTACCGCAACAAGAGGTCAATCCAACAATGGAGTCGAGAAACAGCGCAGGGAGACTAAAGGAAGGACTGGCTGCGAGAGAGAGAGAGAGAGAGAGAGAGAGAGAAGAGAAATGATTAGAACAAGTATAGTGTTTATAAGACAATGCCTGAACCGAACGTCTAGAGGCGCGGGGTCTACGGGGAGAATCTCCTCGAAAATTACATGGCATGAACTTTACCTTGCACAATTGTCCGATGCAGGCTGGCAGGCGATAGAATGATCATCAAGAGTCTTGCATACACCTTCTTGGAAGAACAGCCAAAGTCCTTGGGGCCACATTGGAAGGCATTTTGGCCCCCCAGAAAGTTGAGCTTTCATGTAAAAAACTAGTTGATGCCTTGTGCATTCGTGCTGATAAAATGCATAATCTGTAAAAGATACTTGAGATTATTTCCAATTCATGATCATATCGTATTGCATAAACCAGCATTTTTGAAAGATAGATAGTCTAGGAAGAGGACCAACAAATTTCTAAAACTTGTTGCATTGTGTTAATTGAGTCTTAAACTTTTAATTGTATCAAGTGAGTCATAAACCTTTTGGCGCTTGCTAATATTGTCTACCCGTCATTGACATGGATGTCGGCTGTCTTATATGGCATGATCGGTTGATGCGGATTGTTTTTTGAAGTTTTTTTTTTTTTTTTAATTTTCTGGATTTTTATTATTTATTTGTATTTGTATTTCTTTTTCTTTTCCAATTGTAGGCTGGCAAGGGTGTTGGACCTTGCCTAGATCCAAAAGCAGACTGCGGCCCTCTCACTTATTGATCAGTGAGAGCCGTGATGCCCTCATTCAAACCATGTGAGGCCGTTGCAATTTTTGTTGGCCACAAGTGATGGTTCTTGACACCCTCACTTGCCATAGGTGAGGATTGGGGTGAGGGGCTTGCAGTCCGCGCCTGTGCCTTGCTATGGTATAGTGGTTCTTGTCCAAATTAGGTGAGGTTGTGGGTCTCTCTTGGATTTGGGTGAGGGCAACACCCTTGCCTATGGCCGGCAAGGGTCGGGCGACAACTTGGCCGGCCACAATTGGAAAGAAAAAAAAAAAAAGGAAAGAAAAGAAGAAAAAGGAATAAAAAACAAAAAAAAAGTATTAGCAAAATTCAGAAAATTAACAAAATATAAAAAACTATCTACATTAGTATTGGCCATGCCACATAATACCACCGACGTCTATGTTAGCAACCAAAATTGGCCGAATGGACTACATTGATAAATCGTTAAAAGATTTAAGACTCAATTGGTACAATTAAAAAGCTTATGGCCGAAAGGCACAAGCGCAATAGTTTTAGAACTTTTTTGTTATTTTTCTTGAATAATTTCGCAATCTTATGATTTTTGGATGCGTTAGTAAATATATAATTTGTGAAAGACTTTGTCAGAAATGATTGCTCATATCATTTAAAAAATAAATTGATGAAAATATTTTGATGTAGATTGTTGCTGACGATGACTAACGATTCTAAGTCATACATAAAATTGGTTTTGGAATAATTTTTTTCAAATTATTAATTTTAGGTGAAATAAATACACCATCAGTATTGCATAATACACTCGTCATGCTAGACTAAAAATCGTAGAAAAACTGCAGAACTTACCACGAATCCTGCAATCGCCATCTCGGAAGGAAGCCAGATGACTCGGGAGTGTTACGGCACGACTTGAGACTTGAGGCTCAGCGAAGTTGCTCTGGCTTATATCTAGACTTGAGACTATTTATTTATATTTTCAATAAATTTATACCTGGAAATTGAGTCTCAACCAAAAAAAGTAAAACAAAATTAAGGACCCATTTATTTAAAATTATAAAATTACTCAAATATGATTAAATAAATCATCAAATATAATTCCTATGACTTTATAATTGATGAGAACAAACAGTGAATTAAGAATCACAGTAATTTTTTGAAGAAGTTTTAATATTATATGCATTTGGATCGGTCTTGAAGAAATTCTTATAATAATTTATATGTTGGTCAACCCAGATCTTACAAATAAATGAATAAAATTAAATCTTCATGTTTTTATTTTCGTCACAGGGGTAGCTTCCGTAAGAAATATCAGATGAATTGCTATATGTTTAGACTCGTTGAAGCAACAAAAAAAGAAAAAGTAATTCCAATGAATAAATTAAAACAATCAAGGCAATGTGGATAAACATTTAATGTATTCCGACTAAATTCGTTAATGCAATACAAATATTATCGTACCTCACCTCAACTTTCGAACAAATGAGAGTATTTACGTCTTGTCTCCTTCTCAAGTTCCCAACCGATTAATGAGTGTGGTTTTCCAATGGACATCGATGGCACAACACTTGCTCCTTTATTTCCAAGTGACATATAGATTGCTCCTCCTAAATATGATCCTGGTTTTCACATGCTCACCTTTTAACTTGTTGATATCATTTTTCATGTCAATGCACCAGAAGTGTTCTCTCAAATTCCTAAACATTTGAGTGTGTTAGGATGTATTGAGAATGTTAGCTTATTGCCATTTCAGTTATGAATCATCAGGAACACATAAACAACCACGAATTGGACTCAATGGTGGATAGTGAAATTTATTTGTCCTCTTAGCTTCTTACACCTTCTTTAATTTTCTGCAGTGGAGGATCTTCATTCCGTTAAGAATTGATTTTGCCAATCAAGGTCAACCAAACACCAAATATCTCGTATCCTCGAAAATATATCTTGACGTTGCTGACTTTCTGAACAAGATTGATGGCATTTTGGCGATTCCAAGAATTTTGTTGACGTCCATTGTGAGACTGCTGAGAGCATTAGGGGGAAAATGTCAGTATTCCAGGTTCAAAACTATCAAGCTCTCAGCATTATATTTTGACCTTTATCCGATAATCGAGTACTTCAGCAGATATTTCCGAACTGTTAATTGTTAACTAGTATTCGAGGTGCAGGACAAGAATGATTTGGGTTGTCTTGGTGGAATTTGCTAGGGAAA
The DNA here is from genome assembly GCA_014182735.1 of Corymbia maculata. Lineage (NCBI taxonomy): Eukaryota > Viridiplantae > Streptophyta > Magnoliopsida > Myrtales > Myrtaceae > Corymbia > Corymbia maculata. The sequence goes on along the minus strand of CM024687.1, from coordinate 8,084,815 downwards.
ACCTGCGGGGATTCAAAACGACGAGGCTCGACATGCAACAGTCTTCATGTGGTGGCATGAATTGTGTTGTGCCATAACCACAAATACGAAAGTAATCTTTCTGAGATCGATAGTTGAATGAATATAAAGGAAATTTATTCTCAAATTAACTCATAGACAGAAAATAAGGAACCATTTAATATGAGAAAATCGAATGAAAAGTGGAAAAGCTTTTGGCATTGTTTGGGGTCACCAAAATGTCCGAAATAAGTTGCTTTTTTCTTTAATAAACATCATTTCACTAGCTGCTGAAATCGATTAGACGAGCAATTCAAGATACTTTGACTATGTCAAGGATACTAACAGAGGAGGACGTCGACAAAAGGAAAAAGAAAACACAGAAAACAGGACTATAGAGAGTTAGAATGCTATAAGAACTAAGAAAAACGTACTAAATCATGTTTATCAAATGATGTTGCATGTGATTATTGGTGAATTAAAGGGATTCACTCTTTGTATCATATCCAACTTTCATAATATTAAAAAAAGAGGACATAGGCAAAAACTGTGATTTTACATCATTTTGTATAAAGTCTATAGTAACAATTCATTTACCCTAGCCCTATTGACCAATTTTATCATGTAGTCCACCCGATTCAACGGTACATATGATATCAAAGTCCGTGCAACCTGATCTATCCAATAAATTTCTAGTTTTAATAACGTTAGAACTGATGATGAGAACCGTGCAAAAACAGAGAAGGTGACAGAGGAAGAAGTGAAGCCAGTCGTGTTCCAGTTGGGTGGCTTGAAAACTCCTGGACTTGATGGTTTTGCAGGAATCTTCTTTCAGACTTTTAACAGCTAAAGAAGTCACCGGTTTCTTCCATACAGGTGAGCATCCTTCTCTAATCAACTTGACAAATATAATTTTGATTCTGGAAAATCGACTCCCTGAGGAGTTATATCACTTAGACCAATTGGTCTGAGTAGCTTTGTGTCTTGAATAATACAAAGTCCTACGAATAGGCTGAATCTTTTTCTTCCAGACATCATCTCCCGTAATCAATTTGCCTTTGTTCATGTTACGTTATTCAAAACAATATTGTGATTGCTCCTCAACGTTTTGTTAAATGAGAATTAAGAACAAGGAACTTAAAGAGTGCTTTGCTGCTAAGATTGGTATGAGCAAGGCTAAGACAAGTTTGAGCAGGGTATTTAGCAAAAAATTATGGGAAAAAGGGGTTTTGATGCTATCTGGATAAAATGGATCATGACTTGCCTCATACAACTACAACTGGGAAAGAGTCCAGCATCATAAGATCTTAGGTGAATAGACAAGGAGATCCCCAATATTCATTTCTATTCAAAATTCTCACTGATTTCATGTCTGCCTAACTCAATAAAGCCGTCTGTCTGCATTAAAATGAAGGGTATCAAGGTGAAAAGGAGCTGCTCAATTATCCCACTCTTTTTTTGCTGATGGTTCTCTGCTTTTTTCTGAAGCTTCTGTTTCCAGTCGTAGGGCATTGAAGGAACTTTTAGAAGGTTAACCTTACATGAAGTCAAGAGATTAGCATGCAGAATCCGCTGTCTTTTAGCCCTGATTCTTCCCAGAAAACTAGGAAGAAGGGTGTAATGCTGCAGGTATGACTGTCGCTGAGAATTCTGCCAACAACTAGGGTTTCCTTCAACGGTGAACCACTGAGGGAGATCAAAAAGTGAGGGCGAAAACTTTTTAATGGAAAGCGTGGCTAGAAGGGACGTTCAAGCTCACACATCGAGAATCAGAAGGCATGGAAGGCCATTTGGAGTGCTGACTCTCTCCTCCCAAACAGAGCAACTTAGCAACTTTCTTCGGAGGGCCGTTTCTGAAGCACTTGCTGCCAATGGTGCAGATCAATAATAGAGTGGAAGGCTAGCTGTGTCAAGGCTTTTCCTCTAAATAACAGGGTCGTTCTGTTCTGGTAAGTTTATTCGAACGAAGTAATTCTTTTGGCAAGAAAAGAAACAAAAAGAAAGACATAACATAACAATATATGTTAGTTTTATAGGTTTCGCGAAAAATGAATGATTTGGAAGATATTTTCCCAAAAATGATCCTTGGTATTACTTATAAGAATGAATGGAAGAAAATATTTTCATCTTCCACTAAAGTGATTAAACTAATTATTACAAGTATACCCTTATAGGAAAATATTTTTCAAATAGTTTATTTTTCACAAAATAAATGTAGCCTTAATTTGCTCAAGAATTAACAGATCTCCAAAAGAGAGAATAAACAAACAACACAACACGGGATGTAAATTTTTCTTTTTGGTACTTGTGGGAATGATGTGTGGAATAACTTAAGGAAAAATAGGCACTACAGTTTACCGGCAACAGTCACATGAAGAGTGCAGGATAATCTAGGAAAGAAAAGAGCTCCAAATTTTACACTAATGTAGAGAAGTCTCACCTGCAAAGTTTGCCGATAATCCTCCGAATGAAATACGGCAACAAGAGACTAATCCAACACTGGACTTGAGAGACAATATAGGCAGAGAGTGAAGGAAGGAATGGCTGCGAGAGAGAAGCCAGAGTCGATGAAATGGGTGAAGTCATTAGAAGAAGATTTATGTCAATGGGTCAATGGGGGACAACTTCCTGGAAAAGGAGGAGAATTGTACTCCCACAGACCCAAATTGCTCTTAACGAAAACACCCTCGACAGAATCCCAAGCATCCTCTAATTCGATTCTTCTTAGGTGTCATAATCTCCTCTCTTCTAGGATAGAAGTCACAATGAAACAACTTGTAAAATTTCGAATTGAACCTTACTTATTTCCCTTTCACCAAGCTTTACTCTGCTTCTAATCCATTTACATTTTGTTTCAAATTATTTTTCTTGCTTAGCAGATGTTCCAAAATAAACGAAATTGTGATTGTTTGAGTCAACTTCACTGAGGAGACAATCTGAGTTATATGCCTTGGTAATTTAATGGAGAGCCTTGATTGGAAGATCACTAGTGTTTGTGCAGTATTAAGGTCATAAAATTTTCAGTTCTACAGCGGAACGAAATCATTAGGTTTGTAGATCGCTACTTAATATACATACTAATGCTTTTTTTTTTGTGGGGTTCTTGACAGTGTATCGGATGGATTTCGACGAGCATGTGCCTGAATAATACACAACAAATGAATAAGGAACTTTATTGAATGTGCCACTATATCGGAAATGGTACTTTCATTCGAGTGCGTGAGGAATACTTCGGTTCATCCGGAAGCAAAACGACGAGACAAGGGGGAGACTGAACTTTGGAGATGGAGGTTCGGCCAAAAGATAAAAAGGGATTATGAAGAAAACAATTGCCTTTATTCATAAAGGGCAAGTTTGTCTTTTAGAATTTTCTAGTAAGTGTCCATTTGGTAACATTTCTGTTCTAAAAAATAATTTTTCTCAAAAATAAATTTTTATATTTCCATTCTCTAGAACAAATAAATAGATCTTTTCCACTTTTTGTTTTCATTTCAAATTTATTCCATGGTCACTAATTTGTTTTAGTGGAATAAAAAAATTAATTGATATTACCAAATGAATTTTTTTTTTCTATTTCAAGAAATAAAATGGAATTATTACTAAACAGGGTCTAAAGGGCTGTGACCGGAACATATTTAGTCGTGAAACTGGTCCCATTGTAAGTTGTCCCAATCACGCATAGAAAATGCACGAGAAAATGCACGAGTCAGACATGATGCACTACGCCAAATTAACAAATAGCCACGCCATTCATCACGTCATATTGTCAAAAAATATACAAAGCTCCTCCCTCCTTTATCACGCCATTCAACACGTCATATCGTCAACAAATTTTCAAAGCTCCTCTCTCCTCTCTCCAAGCTTGCTTCTTCGTCCGTCGCTAGTCCTCTTCAGGCACGAAATAATTTATGACAATAAATTGATTTTGAAAAAAAAAAAATTTTTTTTTTATTTCTATTTTTGGATGAGTTTCTGAGCCAAAAAAAAAACATATTTCTGGAATAGAAATCTGTTCCATAAATTGAAAAATAAAATTATTTTATCAAATGGATTTTTATTCTATAAACAAAGGTTTGGAATAGAAATCTATTTCATAGAAATATAATGGTTATCATGCATAGTCTTCGTGTCTGGGTGGGACCCTCTCGTATAGTGTTGTCTCATCACACAATGCACCATCCATCAAGAATGAACAAGTGACAAGTGTCCTCAACACCTGTTAAACGCGAGCAAGCTAAAGAAACACACCGCCTTTGACGCGAAACAGCTTCTTCTTCTTTAAGATCCCCATATTTTTTATATTTATTTTTATGAAAAATGATTGAATAATAATATTTAATTTACTATAAAAATAGCAATCTATTTTGACCAACAAAATCAAATAATAAATTATTATAAATTATTATTGCTCCACTTTTTCAAGAAATAACTCACATTATGCTAACAAAGCCCTATCCTTATTGGTAACATTACCAAAAAGTCATAAATTTATAAATTTAGTCCTAAACTTATATTTTTTTTGCTAATTGAGTCCTAAACTTTTGCGAAGCATGAAACTTTTGTAATCTTTCTGGCCATTTAGAATACAGGATATCATTGAGCGTGGAATAATATTTTGAGGTCAAAAACTTATGATATAGATTTGTGCCAATTTAGTCAATTAGGCCAAATTTATCTCGGTCGGCATTGATGTGAATGTTGGCTAGTGCCAGCTGAAATTTTTATAATAATATTTCTTTTTTTTTATCTTTTCCTTTTTTTTTCCTCTACCCTTATTCCTTTGGCTTCGACCATGGCTAGAGGCAAGGGTCGGTCATCAGACTAAGTAGTAGGCCAATGGCGAGCTAGGCAAGGGCCAACTCGCCTTGCTAGTGGATTAGTGAGCTTGACTTCGCTGTCATTGTGTGAGGGCTCCCTCACCCAATCCAGTGATGATGAGGCGAGCTCGCCATTGGCCAGTTGCCTTAGTTCGGTGATTGGTCCTCCTTTAGTCGGTCATCGAAAGGAGGAAGGAGGAAAAAAACAAGAGAGAGAAAAAAGGAAAAAGGAAAAATAAATAAAAAATTGAAAATTAAAAATTTACAAAATTGTTTGTCGACGCTATCTGCGCAGACCAAGATGGACAAAACGTGCATAATTACAAAATGTTTAGGATTTGTTTGGCCAAAAAAATAAGTTCAGGATTGAATCAACATAATTGCAATTGGTTTATAACTTTTTTGATAATTTTCCCTATCCTTATGTTGTCCCTCACTGTATGCTGGAGCAAGAGTTTTTCTTTTTTTCTTTTTTTGCTCAATATTTATCCAAAACCCTTTGTGCTTGAAGATGACTTATTGTACTTTTATAAGATTTAGGACTTTTAATGAATATATCCCTTTTTCCCTTAAAAAAAAATGAAAGAGATGCACCATTAATTGAAAAAAAAAAAAAAATTCCCTCCTTCGTCGTTAAGACATTTTTTTGCATAATACACTTGTCATAGTAAAATAAAAAACTATAGTAAAATGATATAACTTATCATGAATCTTGAATTTGCCTTCGCGGAAGACAGCAAAAAGTCTTTGGAGTTTACATGTTAAAGTGAAGACTCAGTGCGTTGCTCCCATACACTTCACGTCTAGTCTATAAGAGATAGTTTCAGACTTTGTTTCCCAACTAAAATGAAGATTTATTAAAGCAAACACAATTAAGTATTTAACCTAGTTGCGAGGACTCCCAATTAAAAAATACATCCATTATAGAGAATGTCTCCTAGAGAGTTGTATGTTTGTTTACTTGTGTGCCATAAATTTAAATTTTGATAAAGGTAGATTCATGAATAATTTCAAATGTTGATGAGGGTAAATTCATGAATTCAATTGTAGGAGCCAACGCATTAATAGCAAAGGATAAGGAAACAAGTTCCACTTCACATGGTTAAGGATAAAGAATTGAGTAATAGTTGGTCCCTGATTATGTTTCACCAAATATGGATTGATCGATGAGGGAATCAACAAAGGCTTTGAAGCATCATTTGTTGATTTTGAACATGAAAGTAAATTACAAAAAATTTAAATGTACGAAAATAAGAGGCAATCAAGGCCAGTAATGTAAAATGCATGAAAGTAAAGATAAAAAATAAAAATAAAGAATGTTGAGTTCTATTGGATGGTTTTACAAAGAGTACATTTGAAGTATTTATAATATTCGATTGATGGTTACATGTGGTGAAGTTACACAATCTCTTATTATCTAGCAATATTTTTCAACAAGAAATTACATATGGCTACTTGGCAATTACATATTGATGTCAATGACTTCATGCCTATGGAAGATTTTTGTTGATAAGTAATATTCTTGTCAATAACTTTATCAAAGAGTTATTGATTCTCTTCAAGTTGTTGACTATTTTGTTCATCAACGATTTTTTATTATCAAAATTTGCTATTATCGACTAAGTTTGTCACTTGTCGATTAAAGCAAAAATTTGATCATTCTTGGGTGTCAACATATGCCTTTCTTTTAAAACTGATTGATTTGTCAATCATTCAAATTCATTGAAATTAGATAATCAAGAGTCTTAATATGCTTCCTTATCATTGAGAAAATTTGATTTTTCTTTCTCATTGTTTTTAGGAAGATAATGCAATTAGCTGTATTATACTTCAAAAATGACGCCACTTGTAATATCTTTTGTTTGATAAATCTTTTCTAGTTGGAATTACTTGGCCTTTAGTTAATTCAATTAGGCCATCTTTCAAGAGTAAGTTGAAGATTTTGTTCGATTTGTTCATATGGAACAAGTAAACTTGAGTGTTTTGGCCCTAGCCATTATCATTTTCTTTATTTTGGCAAGCCTTAAGAATCGACAAACATAGGGCTTGTTGAGTACCACTTTTGCCATAGCTATTTCAATCTTTTAATTGTGATAAGATATTAACTCATATTTCTTCATTAAAACCACACTTTTTGCAAAGTTTTTAGCTGGATTTTTATCTCTATGTTTAAGAAGTTTCTCATGCTTTGACACTCTCGTTGTCAATTGGAATAAATCAACAAAGTCTTTGCCTTCAAATCTTTTTCTTAAATTGAATTTCGATCTATCAAAAGCTAGATATAGGAAGTTTTTCGCCAATAGAGAAGTGAGGCATTTATTTTTAGCCTTTTAAATCGAGCAATAAACTAATCGACTAACTAGCTATTATATTGATAAAGTCTAGCCAATTAGAGATAAATATTTTGGGGACCATTATATTAAATTGAGAATGAAATTGTCTATTCATCTCTGCTCAATTACATATTGAATTAGGTGGTAAGTCAGCATACCACGTGAAAGCAATTTTTGACAAAGACAAATGAAATAGCCTAAGTCTTAAAAACTTAGTTTTCCTTACTTCAGTACATTGGGTTATAAATTGAACAATGTGTTTGATTGTGATTAGCTCATCCTTGGCAATAAAAATGGCAAAGCCAAGCATGTTGGAACCTTTTGGAACTGGTTATTGACCCATTCAAGACGTGGTTTCCTATAAACAATTGTGATAACACCCATTATTGGCCTTGTTTGCATCAATTTTTCAACCCGCAAGGGCTTCATGGCCCTTGCAGCCCTCGCCTTTTGGTCGATGAGGTTGATCAGCCCTCACCACCTATGGTCGATTATGGTCAGTTGGTGATCCTTTTCAGGCTTGGTAAAAAACAAAGGAAAATAAGAAAAGAAAAGGAAAAAAAAAACAAAAATTCAATTTTTAAAAAATTAATAAAATTGTCCATGTTAGTGCCAACTATCCTATGTGGCACTACTAACATTCACGTCAATGATTTTCAGTTAAAATTGGTTGGATGAACTTAATTGACAATATGTGAAAATGCTTAAAACTCAATTGGTATAAAGTTTATGATTGAATTGGTAAAAATGTAGTAAGTTTCTGATTTTTTGGATAATTTTCCTAATGTAGACATTGTTTAGCCACAAAAAATGAAAAAGATTCACTATTTGAATCCAAAGATGGACTCTACCCATTGTCAGCATGCTTGCCTACAACCGTCTACCCACAAATTAGTATCCATATAGTTCCTCTATATGAGAAAGTGAGTTATTATTATTTTTTAATTTAGTTATTTTGGTTTTCAATTGAACTTTTATTTAGTTTTGTTTTCGTTATTTGTAGTGAGTATATCCATGATACAATAAAGGTAACATTGCACATCGTTTGTGAAATTTGCTTGAGAAAGGAGACATATAATTGTTGAAGAATTTTTCAGTTGTTGAATAGGATCACACAACATAAATTTGACTTCCTTGAGAAGGATAATCCATACATTAGGATTAGAATGGATTACATGTATATAGGTATTAAATTTTACAGTTTCATTACACTTAAAATGATATTAGAAATCTTAAGTTTAAGAGTCATTGATAATATATATTATTTGAACATATTGTGTTAGGATGCACGTCACACATAAGAGAATTGTTATAGTGTTGGACAATTAATATATTATAGTTGTCCCATAATTCATTGTCTTATGTTTTTGAGTAAAAGTAGGTCAAATTGAATATGTTGATTGGCTCAAATTTGAACTCCCTTTTGGTGATCTTCTCAAGTGAAGGTATTGCATTTTTATTATGCGCTTTCAACAAATGGTATCAGAGTTGATGATAGATTGATGACCCCAATCTATTATAGTGTTTGACGTAATTTTTAGATAAGCGGGCATTTTAGTGTAGTAACATAGAAATGATGGTAGACTTCATAGTTTGGTCCGAAGAAAAAAACGGTGGATGAATTTGGGCATTTGTTAGGATGTATATGTTAATCATATTAAAAAAATCTCATGGTATAATGTTGAGCAATTAATATATTTTAATTGGTCAATAATTTATTTATTTAAATTTTGAATGAATATGAGTTCAATGAATATGTTGCCATGCTTGCACTTGAGCTCCTTTTTTATAGTCTCCCTAGATAAAGGTATTGGGTTTTTAACTACACACTCCCAACATATTATTGGAGAAAGGACAATAGCTTTGAATAATGTCAACAGAGCCAATATAAAAACCATGACCGTTGGGCTAAAAATAAGGGTATAATTTATTTAATGTGCACTTGAATTTTGTATAAATTTAGGTATCTTTAGCAAATTTTAATATTTAATGATCTGGCATATCCAAAAAGGTATGCCTCACTTTGTGAGATGATTTTATAGATGAATATGAAAAGATTAAAAACATTTGTCTGAAACATCATATCTACTATGGTTTGAGATTTCATGGATTAGTCACACTAAGATATATTAGATTTAGATATTATGACCCTCAGTATTTCAAGATCTTTTAAATTTATTGTAATATCAATACTTAAGAGAGTAAATTCATGAAAGTTCAAATAAATTTAATAGAAAGGATTTATTCATTCATAAATTTAAATCCATAATATCACATTCTAGTGAATCTATCATTCTTACACATATTCTAATTATAAATTTATAATTATCGGCATATATAGATTCCAGAGGTCCCCCCATCTTTATGCTCAATTTTGTAGTTGATAAAATATTCCAATAAATAAGTTATGAAAGAATAATTTTGTAGCTGATGGAACATTCCTACATCTAAGTTATGAAAGAATAAACATTTAAAAAATCAAATATCAAGTTTGAGCATACTTTATATCCAAAATGATAATGATTTTTCTAAAGAGTTTAATTTATACAAGAATACCCATAATTGCAAGATGCTAATGAAAGGAAAATAAGGTATTTTAAAGGTATTGCGTATATTTCAATAATAGTATAACTAAGTGTATAATAAGTGATGATTTTGATGATTGAAAAGTTGAATGGATTCAGTTATAAATATAGACAAATGAATTGATATAATAATAAGAAGGAAGGAAAGAAAATCAGACATTAAATTTATGTGATTTGGTCTGAATTGTTAGGAAAGTCATTTATCATGGTTTGAAAATGGCAAAATAATTGAAGGCTATTGACATTTTTAATGATTGAATAATTAGGTGAATGATGCACAAGCTACTATATAGACAAAGTTCTAATAGAAACGTGACAAGTTCTAACAAGTTATGAACATGATAAGATTAAATTATGACAAGTTCAAAATAAAGCAAGTCCAGAATATGATCGGTTTAGAATGTAAAATGGTTAGTGATATGATTTGGATTTCATATTTAAAAAGATATTATTGGTTAAATCTCATTTGATTGGCAAATCAATTTTGAGACAATCTATTTCTAAATGGAGAAACTCTACTTATGGAAATTAAAACCTTGGTTATATGGACGAGCTGAATTAAGTGGAGATTTAACTTTTGTCACTTAACGGCCATTCAATCTTTTTGATACAATTATGTTTAATGGGTAAATTGAAAATAATCTTTTGGAGATTGTCCAACGGTTAATTTGAAAATAGAGTATTTAAGGAAACTAAGATACCAATGAGCAAATAAGAGATAAAGTCTTGAATCTAGAATTCTAAAGTTTAAGCATATTTCGACCATATATGCTTGTCTTTTGTAAGCTTAAATTTATATCATTTAAAGGTGCATACAGTGTTATAATTGTATGTTTTTATGTAAGATAGAGAGTCCTATTGACTTGGATATGAATAGCACCAGCTTTGGGCAAAAAGCACTTAGGTATGTGTGGCATAACTTGACTATAACATTTCATAGATTATCTAGTATAATCTAACCAACTTGTTGTTAATATAGGAAAAAGGACATAGGTTTTTCATAAGCTGAACCACTATAAATCTTATATGCAATTTCCTTGGTCTCCAAACTCTTATTTTGTTTATTATTATAGTCTATTGTACACTTACAGGGTGCTTCTAAATAGGGGTGATCATGGTTTAGGTTGGGCTGAGTCACCCCCTAACCCTAGGACCAATCCGCACAATGTTAGTCATCAAATTTTAGGACTGATGACCGACCCTATTGAGCATGGGACCAAGGACCGAACCGACCCAATGTATTCGATCTAGTTCCAGAGTCAACCCAAGACCAACTAATAATTCTTTTTGTTTCATTCTTTGCATTCCTTGAAAAGGCAAATTTCCTATTTCAGATTGCATATCCATTGACAATACAATGTTGTGCAGCCAAACTATACATACCACTACATATTCAACAAATTTAAAATAAGACAATAATATAAATTTTTTTTTTGGTAAAGACAACAATAGAAATTTCACATTTGTTAAAATCAAGAAACCATAAAAATGATTAAGACTACTCATAAAGATATGAGACAAGATGTGAAGTTCCTATAATCATTTATCAATAATACTTGTAACACCATATGCAAAAGCATTTCTTACATTCCATTAAGTAAAGTCCAATCAACCAAAAAATGAGCTTCCTACTACTTCATTAGCAAATTATTGTGGCAACTGCAATACTACTTTTCAAAAATTGCTACCATTTGACACAAATTGAAAAGCAAAGTGCAAATGAAATTTACTAGTGAAATACAATTAAATCCTAGGAAGTTCAAAATACTTAATATAAACCATGGATATACAGTTTTACGTCTTGTTAATTCACTTTAACTTCTGAATACTTGAAAACAAAACAAACGATGCACATAATTAATACTTAACAAAAGTTCTAAATTGAAATCACTATTAGTGCCGTGAGTCTTGTGGTCAACACTATTGAACCCATCTGATTTTTATTTTCTCTTTTGATTAAAAATTATAAATAATATTTTAGAAATATATATATATATATTTAGGGTTGGTCTGGGTTGGACCGACTCTAAACTCCTAGGACCGATGACTAACCCGCATAATACTGGTCCTGGAATTTCAAGACCAAGGACCAACCCAGTCTCCCTGAGAACCGGATTGAGACCAGCAGGGTTGGGCCGATCCAGAGTCGGTCCAGAGTTGACCCTGGACCGATGTTCACCCTTACTTCTAAAGTCTATTATACTGCACATTTGATTTTGAACCCCATTCCAGAATATAATTTTTATTCAAACTTTGTTTAGAATCTTTCTATTTTGCTTTGCATTGTCAAGATTTTATGAAATCACCTATTCATCCCCTTTTAAGTGATACTTGCTACCTACATAATGAATGTCGATACTTATGTTCACGGGGATAGCAACACGGAATTTTATTATGGAAACAAGCAATATAACAAATATTTTAATTGCTCAAGTACTCAAACACTTGGCATTTTCCAAACCTAATTACACTTAAATAACTTATTTAGTGTATAGCCTATTATAATTCCTAGTAAAATCTCACTAAAGAAATTACATGAATTCTACAAACATTTAACTAGCTAAATTGCTCGAGTGTAATTACAATGAAAATTTCTCTTGAGAAGAACTCTATGTACACTTCTTGTTTGCACAATTTTAGAGTTTTGTTGTGACGCCCTGTAATGTTATATGCGGCACGTGTCTTTTTCGTTTATATTCATAATTATAATTATACATGTGAGAACACAAAAAAAAATTCACATTCTTTACAAAAATATTGCATGAGTTTAATATCATACATATGCTTGTTCTTTATAATAACAATTGCAGTAATTAACTTATTGTGATATTATGCGACATACAACAAAATACATTCCAAAGATAGGTTGGCTCATTTAAAACCATCACACTACTTTTCTATACAAAAATTTCTTATACAAGACTATGCATCTAAATTATAAATTGACAACCTCATATGTTGACAAGCCAACGGCATCAAATTAAAGAAACTAACAATATTTTAAGTGGTCCAACAAACTTTCCATGGACTCATACGGTGGAACCACATTTACTATACACTATGACTGATTTAAATATAAGCACATTTGCATATTCACAATCAAAGTACACAAGAACTCCAAACTACATTAGTGGATAGTGATTTAACTTTCAAAACTATAAAAAAAGTTGAGTTGAAACTTAATAACTGAAATCTTTAGAGGTACGGACCTTTAGAATGTCAAAAGTTGGTACAAAGGGACACTTAAGTGCCAAAAGTTACAAAAGATACACTTAAATGCCAATATCGGAGCAAAATGGATCATTTAAGTGCTAATGGCGAAAAATTCCAACCAAATTGTTACGTGTCCATTTTTCGGCGACTTCATTTGCCGATGAAGCATTTTTTTCGAAATAAAAAATCCATAAGGTAATTTTTTTAAAAAAAAAATTGTCCACGTCAAATTTTAAAAAATTAAAATCGATTTTATTTAAAAAAAAGAAAAAGGGGGAGGAGGGGATTGACGAGGCTGTGCAGCCCTCGCCGCCGCCGCTGTCGTCACCCCACCTTGCTGGCCCTTCCCAGCGAGGTGGGGTGACGACAACGGCGGCGGCGGCGAGGGCTGCACAGCCTCGCCGATCCCCTCCTCCCCTATTTTTTTTTTTAATAAAATCGATTTTATAATAATATCTATTTTTAATTAATAATTTTTAAAATTCACGTCAGCGAAAACGACGTCGTTTTGGCTGATTTTTGGCCGATTCAGTTTCCGACGAGCCACGTAGGCAATAAAATTAATAAAAAATTGTCATGTAGGATTTCCGGTAGGGTTCCAGCAACTTGTTACTTAAGTAATCCATTTTTTTTTTAAAGTGGCATTTAAGTGTACCTTTTGTAACTTTTGGCACTTAAGTGTCCCTCCGTGTCAACTTTTGGCACTTCCGCTGTACTTATGCCGAAATCTTTAAATCTAAGATTGCATATTACCTTACCACTCAACTCAGTATGAGTAACATGAGTTCAATGTATTACAAAATAATCACGTATAATAAGTGCATAAATATATGCATTATCTTCTTTATCGATATATGTTGATGAAAACCAATAATACCGTTGTATAAGATTATTCTCTTAAATGCAAACATAAGACATATTATTACATAATGCACAAATATAACATCTTGGCTCATCACTATACACTAGGAATATCTATTCTTTATTAGTCATGAAGTTTATTGATACACATAGATAAATTCATACTCACAATGAAGCTCACTAATACATATGGGGAGTTTATATTAGTCATGAAATTTGATGATATATATAGATGAGTTTATAGTTGCCATTAGCCAATGAGCCTATAAGCTGCTTTTGGCATCCCTATTCATGGGGTATCCTAACTTTGCTTGGTGTATAATTTGGTTTATTCCTGTCCCTTTTATACCTAGAGGCTTGCTAAGAGCCACTCTTTATGCAAGTCCTTTAACTTGGCAGCTACTTTCTACCCTTATTGAACCAGGTCACTATAGGTCTATCAACTTTCATTTAATTTGTTCCCAAACCACAGACCTATTAGAGTGGGTCCCACTTTGACATCTCTTCAGGCATCAATAATCAAATGCTTGTATTTTTTTTCAGGGTAAGAACAATGTAAGTGCTATAGTTTTCGTACAACACTTATTTGAGTGTTATAAATTTGAAAAAAACGGATTAGTTGAGTGACATTGGCGATTTTTCTCATTGGAAATTCTAATGCTAACTTCATCTTATGGGGCTTTGCTGTCTTTAATGTGGATAATTTTTTTTTTGTTAAATTTTTTTAAAAAAAATTTTCCTTTTCTTATTTTATTTTTAGGGTTGCGAGGTTTTGTAGCCAACGAGGTCATCAATGACCCTCGCCAATCCTAAAGACAAAGGAAAATTAAGAAAAGGAAAAGAAAAATTCAAAAATTAAATCAAAAATTTTAAAAAAAGAAATCCACGTCAAATGGGAATTTAATAAAAAAACTCACATTGGATGATTTGTTGAAAAATGACACTCATTTGATTGATTTTATTTCAATGTGACACTTAAGTAAGCAAAAATAAAAAATTATGGTACTTAAATGAACTCTATATGAAAGTTATAGCATTTATGCTATTCTTCTCTTCATTTTTTTTCTTTTGACATTATTGCTTTTAATGATCATAGAATAAAATCATGCTTACCTCCTTTCATCATGAAAGCAACAATACACATATGGCAAATTAACCAATGGGCATATTTGGTAAGCGGATACATTGACATATAACACCTGGGTAGACTTAGCAAATGAGTGTACTTGGCAAGATTTTATTCTTAGCAAGTGAATATGATAAGTAAATAATCATACTTAGATAGTAGATATGAGAAACATAGAGTGATAATCAATAAGTGAATATGAACAGTAAGTGATTATACTTAGAGGGTGGATATAAGCAATATGTGGTGATACTCAACAAGGCGTATATTCAATAAGTAAATATATTTGACAAGTGAATATATTCAAACCAAAATGATATACTTAGGCAAGTGAGCATATTTCATATGTGAATGTATTTAAACAAATGAATATGAGTTGTACCTAATGTGTATAAAGTGAATATAATTAGCAAGCATGCAATTGTAATGTGAATATGATCATTGACAAGTAAGTATAAGGTGAATATCATCGGTAACTAGCAAATATATGGTGATTATGATTAGCAGCTAGTGAGTATAAGGTGAATATCATCAACAACAAGTGAATATAAGATAAATTTCATCAAAGACTAGCGAATATATGGTGAATATAATCAATAGTTGGTAAGTATAAGGTGAATATGATCAGTGGCTGGTGAGTATAAAATTTATAAAAATACTCATTTCAAGTTTAGTTTCTTCATTTTCACATTTTTATCATCCAATCATGCTACCACACCTTATCACACCTTGTAGAAGACAATAAATCCTATTCAAAGATATAAGAACTCACAAAGATAAGTCAAATCATCATAATAACTCAATATACCACTAGTAATACTTTCTCACACTTATCATCAAATTTAACTAAAATTAAAATTAACAAATATCAATCAACCCAATCAAAAATATTAAGTAGACCAACTCAACTTAGCTTTTAGAGTTTTTCACTTACCTTAATTAAATGTTTGAACATCTCAAAACTTTAACCACCTTCAAAATAAGATAAGCAAGAATAAATATTAATAAATTTCAATATTTTATAAAACTATTTTAAGAAGAGGACAAAGCCCACAAAATCACTTTATAAACTCTTTGAAAGATAGAGTTTCAAAACTTTGATAACACAATAATGGAATTTTTGTTTTTACTAAAAAAATATTAGAAAGTAAATCTAGAAAAAAAAAGTGAAGGAATATCTCTTGCAAGAACAAGTTGGGATTCCTTTTAAAACTTGAAGACATATGGAGACCTATTATAGGCAAAGGAAGATAAAAACAAGTGACTTGAGTTAAGAGAAATGATGACTTGGGGTTTAAGTTAGAGAATTACAAGTGGCATGATCACATGACTCTATCCAATTATTAGGACAAAGGGGATGAGCCAAGTAATAATAACATTAAGTTAAAATGCTAGGTGTAAAGAAAGGAATGATGCTTCACTCTAAAGGATAGAAGTGGCTTTATTAGTTGTTAAATGAGGGTAGCTAATTAGAGATATTTTGAGAGAAAGTTTTCTAGCCAAGTAAAATGAATGAGTTATCAAGATATTACAAGTTGAAATAAATGATACAATATATGATGTGAGGTTAAACTAAGTTTAATTTCACAAACTAAGGAGATGTGGCTTAAAATACTCATAGAATAATGAAAAAAGATGTGCACAAGTTAGAGAATAACCAATGGCTCAACTATAGGGTTTTCAAAGTAGATATTTTGCTAAGTTACCAAAATATTCGATAAATCAGTACATAAATAAGGAAATCGAGTTCACTCCAAACATCGATAAATTCGAAAAATATTTTGAACTCACTAGAATTATTAGTGAAAGATATCAGAAGTTAGGAAAATTTTAATTTAGTAAATTTAAAACTTGAATATCTAAGGACTACCACTAATTTGACAATAAAACATATATTGTCATGTCTACACCATTAACATACATGTCAATATATATCACATTAAGCTTGATGCATTGGACTTCGGGCGATAACAATAATGGAAAATCATTCTAAATATTATTATCAAAAGTCGAAATTTTCAAATGTTGCGTCTATCTCTCTAGCCACCAAGGACTTGGCTCTATTTTTTGTTGAACATCTTCATCTCTCTCTTATAATTCCAAAAGAGAGAGTCTCCATCATTTTGTGGCCGCCCTACCTAAATTTAATGTGCATGAGAGAATTCGTCCTTTCAATTGCTGCATTAAATGACAGGACAAAGAGGACTCCTATTCCATTTGCTTCACGGAAAATAATTTCTAAGCAAATGTTTTTTGGATTTTCTAGTGTTCACTTCATGGAAAACGAACTAGCCAAGAAAAACATTTTCTAACAATGGAAAAACTCCAAAAATGGGGACAATGTTTTCCATTTTTTAGAACATAGAAAACATTTTCCATATCTTTTTTACTTCACTTTCTTTCCCCAAACACATTTTCTTTTTAATTTTATGTTTTCTTTTTCTTCTTTTAAAAATCAAGCTTTTAATTATTTTTTTTCTTTTTCTTTTTCTTTTTCTTCTTTAGTGGCAGGTCACCGGCCATTGCTGTAGGCTTGACCTTGTCAGATAGTGGTCAAGCTTGAGCTCACTAGCCTGTGGCAAGGCAGAGAGCTTGCTAACCCACCTTTGGTGAGCTACGACCTTGGGCTTGTCTAGATTAGTCAAGCCTCGAGCTTGTTGACTATTGTCTAGGTTGGTCACTAAGGGCCTATTTGGTAACCGGCCAAACAGTGAAAATTTAAGTTTTTTTGTTCATGGGAATAGATTTGGGACATAAATTCGTTTGTTAAAATTTTTGTTCCTGAGAATAGATTTGGAACGGAATTAAAAATAAATAAAAAAGTTGTTTCTTGTTCCCGAGAACAATTTCAAGAATAAGTTTTTTTCCCTTTACTTTTTTTTTCTCTTTTCTTTCTCTTTCATTTTCTTCTCTCCCTCAACCTACTGCCGCCCCATCATCGCCCACCGGCCACCGTCGTTGGCGCCGGCGATGGTTGGTGAGTGGTTGGGCAAGGTTTGGCAAGCTCGGCTTTGTAGATCTGGGCAAGACCGAGCCTTGCCGAGCCATCGGTGAGGGTCGACCTCACCTAGGCGGCATGAGGTCGGCCTCGCCCAAGCAGCACGAGGAGAGCCTTGCCTAGCCACTAGCGAGGCTCAGCCTCGCCAAGCAAGGTGAGGTCGACCCTTGCCGAGCTAAGTGAGGCTCGTTGGACCTCACCTAGCCAGTTGCTAAGGCACTGGCGGCGGCGACGACCGGCCACAATGGAGGAAGAGAAAAATAAAAAGGAAAAAGAAAAAAAGACCAAAAAAAGAGAAAAATGTATTTAAATCATTAAAAAATTAAAAGAAAATATTTTGGACTAGAAATTCTAATGTTTTACTAAACCCATTTCTATCCCGGAAATAAAAATTTTGAACAGTTACTAAACGCTTTTAAATGCTTAGAAATTGTTCCTAAGAATAGAATAAAAAAGAATAATTTCTGAGCAGGAATTGTTCTCGGGAACATAAGCGTTACCATGCGCACCCTAAAAAGTCGCCCATCATCGAGGCATGTGGTGGTAGAGGAAGAAGCAAGAAGAAGAAGGAAGATGGAGAAAGCCACGGAGGAAGGAGCAGGAAGAGGAAGGAAGAGGGAGGAAGGAAAAAAAAAAAAAAAATATTTAAAAGATTTCTATTTTTAAAATAAAAATAATTTTTTTGGTAATTCCTAGAAAATTAAATTAGATACTAAACGATGTAAAATATTTTTCATTTCATTTTCAAGTTTTAGCCGAACACTAAAAAGTATTGTTAATTTCCTAGAAAATAGTTTCCTACTTTTTTGAAAATGTGCTATTTTTTATTAAACGAATGGAGCCCTATTCTTCTTTAATTTGCTGCCAAGAAAAGTCAATAAAATATTGCTTTGCCATCCTCATGTCGTAGGGAGTCAATAAAGGACATGTGTTGCCAAATTAAATAATGCTCAATCAGAAATTCTTCTTATTGCCTTCTTCGAGCCGCTTGGTGTCAAGGAAATTAATAGTGCATTTATTTTATAAAAAATGAGTGATTGAAAATTTTATTTTTTTTAAATAATCTCTTTTATCTCTTAAAATAATTAGTCAATAATTTTTTTATTATTGACAATAATTTATATGTAAATATTTTTTGTAATGACAATTTTTTTGTTCACCATTTTTATAAGGGATACAAGTGACCCTTTATAAATATTTTCCTAAACATTTATTTTTGGAAATAAACCTACCATGAATGATAGTTTGCAAGAATGGACTGCTTCCTTTGTCTTCATCCTTCCTTTTTTTTCGTTTGGTTTGTTTTACTCTAACTCTCAACTCACTCTTAAAAATTTGCCTTACTTCTTTGCAAGACATGGAAATTGAAATTCACACTTGAAGCTAAACATTCCTACCCTTGACCCCTTAAGATTCGAACCCCCTAACCCCCTTCTTATGTGAAAAGTATGATCATTGAAGAAAACCATAGGCTTAAACTCAAGACTTATTTTTACATATTTCTATTATATTTTCATACTCATAGGCACAACACGACTAGATGAGCAATTTGCAATAGTTTCAATGTCAAGGTCATCAGAAAGGAGGACATCAGCAAAAAAAAAAAAAAAAACCCTTAGAAAACAGTACCAGAGGGAGTGAGAAATGCTATTTGTACTAAGAAAAAGTTGTAAATTTTGTAAATTGGCATGTGATTATTGGTGAATTAAAGGGATTTACTCTTTGGATCATATCTAGCTTTTAAAATATTAAGAAAGGTTGAAATAGGTGATTCCTGTGATTATACATTATATACTACAGAGAATATAGTAAGAATTCATTCACTTTAGCCCTATTGACCTATATTACGCATGGAGCCAACCAAGTTCAGTGGTACATATGGATTCAAAGTCCTCGCACCTTGCACCTGAGTTGCGCAATAATTTCGAGTTTGACGGCATCTATTTTTAATAAAGTCATAGATGAAGATTTGAAGCATGCACTGACAGAGGATGGGACAGAGGAAGAAGTGAAGCAAGCTATGTTCCAGTTGGGTTGCCTGGAAATCTCCCGCGCTTGATGGCTTTGCAGGAATCTCCCCTCAGACTTTTCGGGATATAGTGTGGTTGCCAGTTGGGCCTTTAACAGCTAAAGAAGTCAATCGGTTTCTTCCATGCATCTCAGCTTCCTTTTATGTCAGTTGGATTATCGAAAATCGACTCCCTGAAGAGTTTTATCGCTTTAGACCAATTGGTTCGTGTAGCTTTGTTTGCGAATGGGCTGAATCTATTTCTTCCTGACGTCATCTCGCCTGATTGATACGCCTTTGGTCAATGTCACGCAATTCCAGGACAATATGGTGATTGCTAATGAACTATTTCATCAGACGAGGATTAAGAACAGGGGACCAAAAGAGTGGCGTGGAGGATGTGTGGAATAAATCAAGGAACCCTAGGCATGACCACATTTACCAGTTCAATTACATGGAGAGCGCCGGATAATTTAGGTTAACAAAAAGCTCCAAGTTTCTGCTAATCTAAAGTAGTCTTGCCTGATAAAAACTCTTTGATAATCCTCCAAATGAAATTCCGCAACGAGAGATTAATTTCAATAATGGAATTGAGAGACAGTACAGGCTGAGTAAAGGGAGGGATGGCAGCGAAAGAGAAGCCCAAGTCGAGGAAAATGATGAAGTCAATAAAAGCAGAACCTCAAGTCAATGCCTGAAGAAGAATTCTTGAGGCACCGGGTCGACGGGACACCTTCCTGGAAGTTGGTTGAGGCAGACAGACGATGGAATTATCATCACAAGTCTTGCATCCACCTTCCTGGAAATAGCCAAGGTCTTTTGGGTCATTTTGGGGACGTTTCCTAGTCGCTTTCTTGCCACTAATTGGTGCCTTGTGCATTGTGCTGCTAAACATACGTGTCGTATTAGGTCTTCAAGACTATATTCAGTGCCTTTTAGCTTTCCTGCTTCATCATCATATCCCAAGATATGGTCATTATATAATTGATTAAATTTTCAAAATGCATTTGTTTCACGAAAAATTAATAATTTGAAAAAGGTTTTTTTTTTTTTTTAAAAATAATTACTTGTATCGCTAACAAAAATGAATCAATGATAAGTACCTTGATCGACGACAAAATTATTTAGATTGTTGTGGATAATACAAATATTTTCTATTAACTAATAATTCAAAGCGATATAGATGATCAATTTTCAGAAAAAAAGCCTTCAAAATAATTGATTTCAGGAGAAACAAATGCACCATTGGTTTGAAAAACGAAATCTTCTTTTATCGCAGAACCTATTTATCGCATAACACCCTTCTCGTGGAAGATTGAAAACTGCAGGTAAACGATAGAACTTATCATGGTAGATTAAAAATTGGAGTGTTTCTGCACGACTCACGTCAGAGGCTTTTTTGGGGGAAAATAATTGCTAACAATACTTTACTTAGCGCCGCGTTTTTCCTCCGTCAAGAATTAGTGGAAACCCAGTGCATTGCTCTGACGGACATCAAGTGAAGATGGTTTTTAAGTTTTGTATATTTTGTGAAAAATATTTTTTGAGAAAACACTTTCTTTATTTTTTGGCATTTGGATCATTTAGGAAAATATTGTTGTAAAATTATTAGAATAACATAAAAATAATAATTGTTGTTGAAAATACATTGAAAAAGATTAGAAAATATAATGATTGTCTAAGGTGTGCAAGAGTATTGTTCTTAAGGATAATTCTACCCCTCGGAGTACAAGACTCGATGCGATAGGCCTAGCAATTATCATTCTAAGATACAATAGACCGTCTTCTATATTCTACATTGAATATTAGAAAGAACAAAATAACGTTTGTGTATAACCCAGCAATGAAATTAAAGAAAGATATGTAATGGGCAACGAAAATATTCTTATTTTGATATATTGATGTTACATTCCAATTATATTCAAAGTAACTATTTATAGATAACGGATAGAGAGCCATTTGCAAACCGTTGTAAATCCGTTGGTAATTAATCCATGACTGTTACAAATAATGGGGTTTAAAAGGAATAAATCAAATGTTACAAATTCTTTATACAACCATTGGAAAGCCGTTATACAATCATTATAAAACATTACAAAACCGTTATAGATTAATGGCTGACAAAAATTTTCGCAAATTGATGACAATAGAAAAATAGCTTTCAAAATTTCAAAACTATAGAAATATCCAACAAATATGTCAATGGAAATTATTTTTCTAGTCGACGACCAAGAACTCTAGTTTGGGCACGAAAACCCCAATTCTTGTTCATGAACCCTAGATAACGGCCTTGGGCCGAGTCCATTGAGGCCAAGCTTAGGTCAAGGTTGGGCTTGGAAGCCTTGTGCCTGGGACTTGGTCCACATAGGTTGGTCTCGAGACACTAGTACTTGTGATCGGGCCTAAGACTTTGGTACCGTTGTCCAACTCTTGGGCTCAAGTCCACATAAGTTAGGCTCAAGAGCTCGTGCTTGAATTTCTAACAGCTTGGGGCCATTAAAGTAGAGCTCAAATCCATGGCACCTAGGGCCAAGAGCCTGCGCCCTGGATCTAGCTAGCCAATGCCCAAGTCCCTAGAGCTTGGGTTCATGTCCACCATGCCTGGGTACATTAAGGCTAGGTTTTGGACCTCAGCACTTGGGTTAATCCAAGCTAGGCTTGAGACCCTAGTGCTGGAGCCCAAGTTCATTGAGGTCAAGCCCGAAAACTCGATGCTCAAGCACGGGTCCTATACCCTCATGCCCAAGTCCATCAAGGTTGGGATAGGGACCCCGGAGCCCGTGTCCCGATCCTTGGCACTAGGGTCCATCGAGGCCAAGCCCGAGTTAATGTCCATTGAGGCTGGATCCGAGACCTTGGTACTCATACCAGGTTCCCCAACTTCTTATATGCAACTCACTAATACCTGAATAATATATATCTATTTGGGAAAATCCAATCATATTTTTTTTATCAAATGATTTTTCAGTTTATTTTCAGGCTTCAACCAAATGCTGGAAAATATCATTATTTTTATAAAAAACGATTTGCTGGAATTTAGAGAAAGAAAAGAAGCGTACAGCCGTAATTTGGGTTGTCTTGGTGGAATTTGCTACGGGAGATGCTGCCCGGGAATCAAAACGACAACTAAATTCGGATTTGACGCTGCTATAATTTGAGGCAAAGAAGCAATTGGTGAGGGCTGGAACGTCCCAAGGACCCATTCTTCCTTCGTTGAGAATTCCAATCCCATGAGCTACCCCTATTCCTCGACACCGGTAAGGTAAGGTGCAGAGGATAACTTGGGTGGCTGACTTCACATGTAATTGTCTTCATGCGGTGGTATGAATTACGTTGCGCCATAATGCACGCGTACAAAACTAATCTTTTTGAGATCAGTTTTCAAAGGAAACCACGGATTATTATTCTCAAGATTAATGTATAGACTGAAAATGAGGTTTGATTTGATATAAGAAAATCGACGTACAGACCCCTAGAGTGCCAAAACTTGGCACGGGAGGGTACTTAAGTGTCAAAAGTTACAAATTGTACACTTAAGTGCCAAAATCTAGTAAAATTGATCAATTAAGTGCTAACGGCGAAAAATTCTGGCCAAACTGTCACTGTCCATTTTTTGATGACTTCATTTGTTAACGGAGCATTTTTTTTTAAATAAAAAATCCACGTTGCAATTTAAAATTTTTTTAACAAGTTAACTAAAAATTGATTTTATTAAAAAAAAAAAGGAGAGGAAGGGGAGCCCTCGCCGGATCCCCCTTTCTCCTTTTTTTAAATTATAAATTAATCAATTTTATAATAATATAAATTTTAATTATTTTATATTATTTAATTAATAATTTTTAAAATCCACGTTAGCACAAAACGACGTTGTTTTGGCTGATTTTTCATTGACTTATAGTATTTGGTGAGCACATAGGCAAGAAATTTAATAAAAAATTGCCAACGTAAGATTTTTAGGAAATGGTTCAACGATTTGGCATTGAATGATTCATTTGTTTTGAAAAATGACACTTAAATGTATCTTTTATAACTTTTGGTACTTAAGTATCCTTTCGTGCCAAATTTTGGCACTTGAGCTGTACTTATGCCTAAGAAATTCCCATTATGCTTTTGGCATAATTTGGGACAATGAAGCCATTCCAAATCGATTGCTTTTTTCTTCAACAAACAACGTTTCGGTAGCTATTGAATCAATTATAATGGCAATCCAAGATAGTTCAATGTCTTTAAGGACAATTACAAAGGAGGTCATCAGCCACAAAAAAAAAAAAAAATGGAGAATGGGAGTATAGAGAGTGGGAAATGCTATGTGTACTAAGAAAAAGGTACTAAATCTTGTCTACCAAATCAAATGACAATTTACCAGTACTAGTTACATTGAGAGCGCCGGAAAATTTAGGAAAAAAAAGAAAAGAAAAGAAGAGAGAGAGAGAGAGAGCTCCAACTTTTCAATAATCCGAAGCAGCCTCACCTGGTAAAAACTTGCTGATAGTCCTACAAATAAAATACCACAACTGAAAATAAGAGACAACATAGAGAGAGTAAAGGAAGGAATGGCTGCGACAGAGAGGCCAAAGTCGAGGGTTATGGTGAAGTGAATGGAAGCAAAAGTCTTGAGGCATGCGGTCTACAGGGGACACACCATCTTGGAAGACGGTTTTGGTAAATTTAAAATTATTAAGCCCTCTTTATCTTTTGGGCTTCGTTACAAGGTATTCAAGTTGCATCAACCTACCTTGCATTGTTGTCCGAGTTAGACAAACGATGGTGTTATCATCAACAGTCTTGCTTACTGCACCCTTCTTAGAAGACAGCCAGAACCTTGGGTTCACATTGGAGGCAATTTTCCCCCAAAAAAAGTCGCTTCATCTGTGTTATGGAAGGTTATTGCCACCTGCTTAAATTGATTCTTTGTTCATAACTGAAGTTGTCCTCTTCTAAGTCTTCCAACGTGACTGCAAGTGGGTATTAAAATCTCTGATTTCTTGAAGCTGCAGTATTTCTTCTAGGGTCACCTTCTTCCATGTATCTTCAGCCATTTCCCCTTATGGTGTTTGCAGGCTGCCCAAGATGCATTATCTTACACTGTGATTACCACTTCAAACCTGAAGACGCATTCGATCCATATCTTGTTGAATGTGTTGTGGATAATAGTGGCTATGCTTTTTACTTCTCTAGGGGACTAAATCCAGATAATGAGTAAGTTTCATTTTATTCCTATAATCACCCTTATGCTCTACTATGATTGTATGTAGATCCTCCACACTCATCTCTCTATTTCTTGGAATTATCTGTACATGTAATGGTTTGTCAAGATGGCATCCATCTCCTTGAGTGAAACAGGTCTGGGAATGTCGCACCTCCAATTCTACTAGTGTACATGGGCAATGACATTCCATTCGAAAGACCAACCTCAAATATAACTATCATCGATATGTTATTAAAGTGCGTGTATATATATAGTTAGTTAGTTACGGTATTAGAGTTTTTATAATTTATCAAAAAATACATATATCTCTAACTAACAACTAACTCAAAAGTTTGTTATAACTATATTACAGCTCATGCCAAAAAAAATCTCACCTTCAAATAAAGTAAAGGCTTTGGTCTTATTTGTGAATAGTTAAAAAAATCTGAAAAACAAATAAGATAAATAGAATGAATAATCATAGCTTGGTGAGTATATATCTCCTTTAAGCTGATCGAACATTTATTATGCATCTTTATTAATTGATATCATAATTCATCAATTTCAAATATATGATATACATAAAACATAAAAAGTGGATGATTTCATTTTAATAAAAAAAAATTACGTATAAGATTAGTGAACAATAACAAATCAGCCATCACTAGTCTACTCTATTGACCAATCTTGATCAAATTAAATGTTAATGGTCCATTTCAATCGATTAATCTAATGTTCAACATTTAACTATGGTCTCAATTAATGCTATTGATAAAGGCAATATTTCCCCGTTGATTAGGTCTCCAACTATATCAGTCGATAGTTTGGCCCATAAGAACATCCTAACAACAGTATGCATACTTACCCCTCAATGGGTTCTAATCATAGCAACATGAGTTTTATCCACAACAACATTCTTCAATAAACCATAATACAATTCAGAATCCATTTCAAAACTCAAGTTCAATAATCAAATCATATCACTTTTGCTGGATTTAAATAATCAAGCATAGAACCGTTCATAAATCATATCGTCACAAGCTTTTCGTGTTTCTTCCATAAAAATTTTCGCAAGCTATTTAAAAACAATCAACTCAAACTATAATCAAAAGATAGCTTGCCATTTCAAATAGACAATATGATAGCAAATGCTAGATCCATATGCAACCAAAAATGCTGTTTCTTAACTTATAATATAATATCTTCACAAAAATACTTATAATATAATATAATATAGTTTTTGACAAAAAAATCATAATATAATTAATCTCTATTGCTTTCAAAATATGAGTTTACAAATTCGAAGATGACATAACATTGCTCACCTAGGAAAACTAAAAATCAAACCATGAAGATTACTTGAGCAAACGCATTCGTATTCATATCAATTAATCAAAAATGATATCAAAATTTGAGTAATATACTACTCTAACGAATGACTCAATCAAACATGCTAATTCGTTGACCAATGGACACCTACGTGCTAACAAAGAAACTTGTTAATAATGAATATTCATCATTGTCCTTTACACATATTTTTTGTTATGTGTAACTCATGTGCGAAACTTTAGAATTTTGTTTCAATCAAATTGTACTTTGAAATCAATTTTTGTCAAATCCCATGGCTTCATAATGCCCTAAACTATTATTTCTATATAAATCCCCGGTTTAGTATCTTCTCAATTGAACTTTACAATTCAAAATTAACAAAACTTCGGATTAATGACCTAACTTCAAAAATTACTTCAATTAGATGAATAATGGATTTGAATACTTAGCAGCTAAGTAGTATCGACACGGACATGCAACATGATATGACATAATACACCGACACGTTTTTCAAAAAATAGAGAATTCCGACATTGTGACTCATTGTTTATTAAATATATTTTAATATACACATGATAAATTATTATTTTTGTGATTATTTTAATCAAATTAATTTAATTCAAATTCACAAATAAATAAATAACAAAAAAAGAGCCTAGAATAAATTTACACTAAAAACATTAATCCACCATTTGTTTATATCATTCATTATTTCAACTTAACAAATTCAACTCAATTTTAATAATCCATAAATTTCAAAAGAAAAAACAAGCAATTTACATTCTCGACTCTCGTGTCAAAGCGTGTTGGAAGAAAAGAGAACAAAATAAATTTGAGTTGATAAATTGTGTGTCATGGAAAATGAGAGTAAGAAGAAAAGAGAAAATTAGATTTTTTCTTTTTCCTCATTTATTATTTTTATTATTATTTATTTATTTACATATTTACATTTTGACCTATCATTTATTTAAAATTGACCGTGTACATGTCGGGATCATGTCTCAGAATTCCAACATGAGTATTGGAGAGTGTCGGAAAAAGTTGACCAGGTATTAAATTTTTCGACATGTGTTAACTGAGTGTCAAAGAATATTGGAGAGTGTCAAACACATGTTAAAGTATTCGACACAACACGAAGCCTCCCGGAAAGTATCAATACTTCTTAGCTTAGCAGGGCATTGCAAAATGAGGTTGATTTGGCTTTTCAGGACGTTTAGACGTGTATGCACTAAAAATTCTCCCTCTTTTCTTTGTTTTCACCTTTCCTTGTTTTGAACGATCCTCTCTCTCTTCATTTACTCTTATTATTTTCTTTGACCTTTAATTCACTTGTGTGCAAGCTGAAGGACAAGAAAACACTTAGAATGGGCTTAAGTGACTTGAACTTGGGCCCTTAGTTTTCTTATCTTTCTTCTGTAAGCTTAATTCTTACAGGAAAGTTCAATCCACAGTTTCCCATTTGCTTGTCGAAGTTTGGGAAGAACAGGAGTTCCACGTGGGCTTCAATGTATCTTTGTTTGTGATCTCTCACAGAGCTATGATTCAAAATTTTTAAAGATATATCCAGAGTTCCAGCCTACCCACTCCAGCTCGAGGAAGATCTAGAACAGCTTAAAATTCTTGAGAATGGTTATAGAATCTAGTTATTCTGGACTTTTTACTTTCTCTTTTCATCTGTAGTAAATCCTCAAGCTGCTTGGTGGATACAAAAAAGTAGACTTTTGGTAGTTATGAAGATGATGTAACAAATTGGCAGTTTTCCGTTTTTCGTGGCCAAGATATAAACTTATCAGCGAACAATGCTCAATGTCATCTTGTTAATTAAGAGTGTTTGGTGCCATTTCTCTATTTTTGTGGATTTCCCCATATAAATTGAGGCTAAAATGAGGAAGCAGATCTCATACCATGTTGGGGAAATCATCTTCCAGGTAAGTACTTGATAAAATTCTTATCACTTTTCTTCTTGACTGTTCAGGATGCTTTCATCCGACAAAAAACTCCATATAATAAATTATTGAATCTCAGAGGGTCACGAACAGAATACAAAGCAAGCCAGTTTTTTTTTCTGGCATTTTGATTGCACGGCTCATTTTCTTTTTACTTTTGCAGGTGATAAAAGTTGATCACGGGGCTCATGGTGTTGTTACTCCAGCAGATGTTGAAAAAATAGAATCATTCATGCATGAAAGGAACTTGTCCTTAGTATAAGGGATTTTTATGTTCTTCTTTTTCTTCAGTTAATATGTACTTGGAAGCTACAGATGTCAAGCTTCATCTTGCTCAAAGTTAGTTAGCCTTGTTCAGCTCGAAGGTGAGAGAATTTGGGAGACACGGGAGCACTGATTTTTTGTCATGCTTTGCTTCATTAGGCAATGTTGAGTTATCTACTCGTTCAGATGATTTGTAATATACAGGGTTGGCAGAAGGTGATCCTTTCTAATGGTAGGTTCTGGTTCTCTGCATTGCATGGAGTCAAGATAAGTGCTAATGTATTTGGGAGCATTGCGGAACATAGTCTAGAAAATATTAGGTACAACACTGATGCCAACTTAGCAAAAAATTAGTCCATTCATCTTGCGACACATGTCGAATGTGGTCCACCTGTCATTCACAGTCTCCCCTCCCTTCTCACCCCTCTCTTCTCGTCCTTCTCTCTCCTCTGCTGCACTTGCTTTTCTTCTTCTTCTTCTTCTTCTTCTTCTTTTTCCTCGCCGCAGAGCTAGAGCCCAAGGCTTGACTGCCATGGCCACAGAGCGCAACCTTGAGTAACTGAGGTCAGGTGCTTGAGATACAGCAACCATGGTTGCAGGCTCGTGCTCAAGTGACCATGGCTACTTTGACCTTGAGCTCGAGATACGGCAGACTGACCAAATGCTGGTATTGATCATTGCTCATTTTCGCAGCTATCTTGGTCCCCGGAGGACCTCCTTGATTGCTATCCGCAATAGTGCTCGAACCGCTTCTGCTAGTCTGCGGATTGTACAACCGCTAGGGCATTACCTTTGCGTGCTTTTCCGACTCGCCTTGTATCCTAATTTGGAGGATATCTAATCAACTCCCAGCAATAACTCGTCTTGTGCCTGACTTCCTCACTTTAGGTTTCCCAAACGTTTTTTCTAGGACTTGCTCTTCCAACCGAGAAGGCAGCATCCTCGATCTTCTTTTTCCTCCCTCGGACAATTGATCATTGGCAATTTTCTTGACCATAGAATAAATCTTATCGAGGGATAGGAGTGGCTTAAAGTTGAGAATTTGAGAACAAACATTGCCATAGGTCTGAGCATTAAGGCTTATAAGAAATTGGTGGACCTTCTTCGCCTCTTTCTTCTTTGCGTACTTCGTGGCTGCAACATAGGTACATTATGGGATTTCATCATAATCATTGAGTTCATCCCATAAGGCCTTCAATTTGGAGTAAATATTTCATGATCAAGAGTCCTCCTTCTTGTAATAGCCCAATCTTGGTTTTGATCTTGTGGATTCGAGATCCATTACCTCATCAATCTCTCCTTTGGCTCGTCCCACATTATCTTTGCTACATCTTCGTATGCCACACTTCTTTGTACACTCTTGTCGAGAGAATTGAAAGTCCATGAAATTGTCATGGAATTACAATGTGTTGGCCTTTAACTTTGGATGCCATTGGATTTGGATTCTCTAGTGATCAATTGAAAAACCGAATTTATTTGTTGCCTGCATTGCATGTATCGTTGCTTTTGACTATGTTGCCTGATTATCTTGGATTAGCAAGCATGAAAGGAGTACGCTTCCGAGTTTGTCCGAGATGTTGAGATAATACGGTGAGGAAGGGTCGGTCACCCTCTTTGCAAATGCTTTCTCAGCCACATCATTGATGATGTGGGTTGATTTGTTTGATGTGTTTTAAACACTTTGCTCTGATATCATGAGGGAAATTATAATTACTTGTATTACTCATTGTACAATACAAATTTATATCAAATGTGTAGTTTAATAGAAAAAGAAAAGAAAAAATTACAAAATATCTCTAGCTAATTATAAGAGATATACAAGATATTATGGTAACTAACAAGTATTGACAAGAGATAAACCAAATATTAACCAAAATAGTAAGAAAAATTTCAGCAAATCTTTCATAATAGTCCTGTTAGAAAATCAAACTAGTCAAAATGCTGCAGTGGTAGGAGGAAGAGTAGAAAGGGAACTACCAAAAGTCGGATCCAGTTCAGGCGGTTCTTCAAGATGTTGCAGTCCGCTACAAGGAGTCAGATGCGAGCAATCGCACTGTTTCGAGTTCCCAAAGAGGCAGAAGGTTGAGGGAGTTGCGAAGAGGGGTCCATTGATTTGTTCGGGATTGCTCACCTAGTTGTAGTTCAGAGCCTCCAGATTGCAGTCCTTCTAGTTCCAAAAGAGGCAGATGGCTAAGGCAGTCGGGAAGCGGGGTCGATTCATTTGTCCGGGATTGCTCACTTAACGGTAGTTCAGAGCCTCCAGACTGCAGTCCCTCGAGTTCCAAAAGAGGCAGATGGTCGAGGCAGTCGTGAAAAAGGGTCAATACATTTGTTGGGCATTGCTCGAGGCAGTCGGCAAGTGGGATCGATTCATTTGTTCGGAATTGCTCGCCTAGTTACAGTTCAGAGCCACGGTCCAGTATCACATCCAGCGTGAGACCGTTATCAAATCCACCTATGTCGTGCAAATTTTTCACTTGAATCGCAAGGCCGCTCACCTGACCTTCCAACATGATAAGAGAAAATAAATGCCCCGCTTTAACTTTGCGCCCCAAGTCGTGGACTTGTTCCTCCAGCGATCCTCCATTTCGCAACTCTAACTTCTTTCTTCCTTTTCTTTCCCGGTCTCCTCTCTTCCTGCTTTAGTTGGTTACCCACGTAATCCTTCCTGCCTGACAAGATTAGCATGTCCATTTCCGGAACATCCGTCTTCCTTTTGACTCCAATGACCTCGCTGACCTTTCGAAAAGTACCGATGCCATAGGTGGCACCCAGAATCTTGACAGCCACTCTGAGACTGCAGGTAGCATTAGGGTGAAGTTGCTATTAATTAGGGGAAAAGCTGCGGGGATTCAAACCAACAACTTAATGCGCTTTTGATGCCACTATAATTTGAGGCAAAGAAGCAATTGGCAAATTGGAACGTCTCAAGGACAGGTTTGAGGTTCGTTCTTTCTCGAGGATTTCCAAGCCCATGAGCTAACCCCTATTAATAGTGCAAATAGAAACTTGGGGGGCTGACTCCACAGGCAATTGCCTTCTTAAGATCCATGAAATGAGTGAGTTGGGCGAAAATAATTCGATCTAAACTGACCTATTTTTAAACAATACAATTTTAGTGACCCCTACCCGGTCTAACTCCAATCAGATCCATATTGAACTCGATTCATATTATTATAATACGTCCATATTTAAACAAACCTATGAAAACACATACCCACCTATATAAAAACTCTAAGTTGTTCATGTAAATATCTACTTGAATAAAATTTCATATCAAATTAAAAAAAAGTAAACTAACAAAATAAAAAGATGTTAGTAAATAAAATAAAAATGTAAGAATAAACTAAAAATTAAAACATTCACAAAGAATTAGAAAAGTGCGCACGTATTGTAACGACATATATTTTGAATGCATGCCTTAACATGTGTTTTAGGGCTAGGCTAAAGAAAATACCCTCAAGTGATAGAAATATAAAATTGGTATTTCAAAAAGTGGTAGATACAAAATTCTACTAAATGAGAATGAACCAAATTAAGTGAAAATGATTACACTTTCAACAGCAGACCCCACAACAAGTAGATCGCTCCTGACGTCTCCCTCCTCATCGCCCTCGGCATCCTCAAGACCTCCTACAGAGTGGGCGGCGACCGAACAAAGAGAAGATTATTGAATGCATCTTGAATTGATCTAAAAGAAAAAGAAAGGACGACCCCACAACATCATTCTTCATGGATTGAACATGGCTTACCAAGCCTAGAGTGATGTCAATTAAGATCAGCAGGCGGAGTAGGTGCCGATAGAAGCATGTTAATGGAGCGCCTAATTGACAAGGATGCATATGCGTGGGACTTCTCAACGATCCAACTAAGTCTGACCTGGGGTAAGAAGTTGGCTATTCTAAGTGCTACGAATCTGCCTATTATTCTTTGGAACTGTGCAGGAGATACCACGCAAGAAGGGACATTCGAGCTCAAATGACGTTAATCAAAAGGCATGGGGAAGGCCGTTTGGAGTACTGACTCTCCTCCCAAACAGAAACACAACTTTCTTCGGAGGGTCGCGTCTGATGCACTTGCTACAAATGGTGCAGGACAAGTATAAACCGTTGAGCACATGCTGCTGAATTGTGATTGAGCATCTTTTGTTTGGTTCAGTGTATTGGGCATTAAAATTGACAGGGAAAAAGTTGCAACCTTGGATGCATAGTGGACGAAACTAAGCTCCATCGATGCTAGGTTGGTACCACAAGGTATATCTGGTCTTTCAACTAGATGTGATTGTGTTCCTTTGTTTTTGAACACTAAAAATCCTTGGAGCAGTTTGAATCTATTTCAGTATGTCATCAGGAAGTCCAATGAATGGTGGCAATCTGGTTCCATTGGCTGACACTGCTAGCAGGAAGAAGTGTCCTCAGAATTGGACCCGTGAACACCTATTTCATTTAATGTCGAACTCGATGATTTTACGTTTTTCCCCTATCGACAGGGCTGGACCAACCCTGTAATTTCAACTGAAAATGTCTGTCCATCTTTTAGTGCTATAACTGTCAATACTCTTGCCTACTTCAATTTTTTTCTGTTCTTTTATCATTTTTCCCTCTCCTTTTTTTGTTTCTTTTTTTCCTCATTCATCAATCTCTAATAAAATTTTATTAAATAATAAACTATACTATTATATTTAAAATGTACCTAAAATATGTAATAAATATAAACAGTAAATATATAGAGATGTGATCGGCCGATTATGGAGAGTTGATCCCGACCGAGCTTTCTCGCGGACAATGACATAGGAAACGTCTTCTTTACTCTCTCTCTGTTTTTTTTTTTTTTTTTTTTCGATTTAAAACCTTTCTTTTGGCTGAAACTTGGGCACGCCACCGCTCCCGTTCTCCCTTTTTCTTCTTTCCAGTGAAATTTTCCGTTGACCAAAACGGCCAATTACATCTCTTTCACTCAATCATCCATGTCCTGACTCCTCTCTTTCGATCCCCACCAGGAAAAAGAGACAAAACCCCCAGCGCTTCCACCTCTTTGACCGCGCGCGCTCTTCTCCTTTAGGCCCTTCACGCGGCGATGGTGAAAGACGAGCGAGTCAGACGTGTGAATCTCCGTGTGGGGTAGCCGAGCTTGAGATGCAAGGATAGAGGTCTCCGCAGGATGGCCAGGCGGTGGACGAAGCGCGCGGAATGTAGGTTCTGGTTTCTCTGCAGTGCCTGGAGTCCAGATCGGTGCTAATGTGCATGTGGGAACATTGCCGAATGTAGGAATACCTCCGGCTCCTTTTAAGGAAATGATCATAGATTGGAAAATGATTAGTTCTCCAATTGTCGAATCTAAAATGCTTCCAAATGAGAATATAAAAATTCTCCCCATTGTTGTTGTTGATTAATTATATGGATGTCACCGTGTAGTATTCGGATCACTTTCAGCTTGTTTTCTTCGGAGGATGTAGGATTAATATTGTAGATTATGTGCAACACCCTTTTTCTTCCGATTTATGGGACAACTTGTTGGAGCTTACACATACGAAGGAGAAGCATATGCATGTTGTCCATCGTGACCTTGGTTACTTATGAAGAAGTCGTAATTTTCTTGTTGGAAAATCTGCTTCACTTCTCCAAGAAATGAGATTGTACGAGATGGTAAATGTATTATATAGATATAAATTTGAGATTTTTGATATCATAAAAACAATTTATATGATAAATGGATGGCAATGGATATGATTGGTTTTTTTTCCTAAACCAAAGGCACTTGAATTCGAACATGAATAGGCAAAGAGAAAAGTCATCCGGTGGACCCCCTAACTTTCAAGCTAAGCTTGGTCAATGAAAATGCATCAAGAGAAAAACCCCCACCCAAAATAAAAAAGACAAATAAGAAGAAACCCTTTAGTGCAGATGTCCATGTTCAGACATCGAACTTGTTGAAATGCTGCATTGATACGAAAATAAAAGAATGAAAACTAAAATATCTTCGGATCTACATTTGGTTAAATGGAAATGATCCCGGGTTGCTTACTGGAACCGCAGATGATCGTGCCGTTCTAACGTCCCCACGCATATTCATCAACAGCCTCATACCCCAACCATACCTCTTCCAGCTGGCCCGACCCTTCTTCCTCGGGCGGAGCTGGTACATGGACAAGCTCGTGGCAATTCATTTGCTCGCACACCTCCCTCGATCGTGACGTCGCTATCAATTTACATCCATCTCTCTCTAGGGCTATACCCACTTCTTCCAAAGAGTAAGGTTTCCCGACATCATCCAAGATAAGGAGGAGCCTCCTACCCTGCAATGCCGCCCTCAGTCTTGCGCCCCAATAAACACAGCTCATCTTCGTCAAATCTAGCTCGAGATAGTTCGCAATTTCAGTTTGTATCGTACCAACAGTGCCTTCTTGCGATACATTGATCAAACAAGCACCATCGAACCTTGGACAATCTCGCACTATCTGATCGTGTATATGCTCTGCAAGAAAGGTTTTGCCCGCTCCCGCCTGTCCCCAAACGCCGACACGGAGCACCTCTTTCTTTATCAAGCAATCCCAGATCTCATCCCTTTTTGTTCGAGAAGCTTGTCCCACCAGTTCACCTGGTTGTAGTTCATAGCCTCGGGCCAGTTTCACATCCAGCGTGAGACCGTTATCAAATCTACCCATCTCACGCAGTTTGTCCACTTCATTCGCTTGGGCACGCACCTGATACGCCCACATGAAACGAAAAAGGAAAGGGCTCTTTTTAACTTTTCGTACTAACTTGTGGACTTGATCCTCCCGCGATCCTACAATTTGCATCCACAAGTCAACTTCTCTCTTCCTTCTCTTTCCTGGTCTCCTCTCTTCCTGCTCTAGTTCCAAACTTATATCTGCCTTCTTGGCTGACAGCAGTCTCATACTCGTTTCCAGAGCATCCATCTTCGCTGTGACTCCACGTTGCTGACATTTTGAACAACGCTGAAGACATTGTTCGGGATTCCCACAATCTTGTTCACTTCCATTGTCAGACTGCTGAGAGCATTAGAGGAAAGATGTTTGTAGATTAGTATTCCAGGTTAAAAAAAAACTTGTTAGCATTCAGCATTTATATTTTGACTTTTCTCCTATAATTTGAGTACTTCAGCAGATATTTCCGAGTGTTAATCGTTAATTAGGATTCGAGGTGCAAGACAAATAATGAAAATGGAAGGACTCTAGAGAAAGAAGGGAGAAATATACAGCCATGACGTGGGTTGTCTTGGTCGACTTTGCTATGGGAGAACCTGCGGGGAATCGAAACAACTTAAATCGCTTTTCACGCTGCTACAACTTGGGCGGCTGACTCCACAGGCCATACTCTTTAGGTGTATTGGGAGAGCTTTGGAAAAATGTGAAGTCCTTGGACTTGAAGCGTATTTGCTTGAAGAAAGGAAAGAAAAGAGGGCAGGGCTACTTGGGATTTGGCGAACCTCGTGCAAGCGTCTACCAGGCTACTGGAGGCGACTGGAAGCTAGCATCAGCGAGCTTCGCAGTGACTGGTGACCAGGTAACCGGAGGCAACCAGAGGGGAGCATCGGCTGGTTGACGCTGAGACCGCACGATCTCCATCGAGCTAGATCTAAACCCTTGCACGACGCTTGGCGACTAGTGGTAGAGCCAGAAGAAGAAGAATGAGAATGGAAGGGATTGTAAGTGGGTTTTTTTTTTTTCCGGTGGGGGAGGGGAGGGGTTGGTCGGAGGATTGACGGTGGTTTGGAAATTTTGAACAAGAAGATGAAGACGAAGACAGAAGGGAGAGTCGTCGAATTCGTGTGCGCTAATGGACGCCAGACGCAAACAGCGGTGGCGTGAATCATGTCGTGCTATAGTCCACCCGTACAAAACTAATCCTTTCGAGATCAGTCATCCAAGGAAACGAGCAAATATCATTCTCAAAATCAACTTTTGGACTGAAAACAAGGCACCTTTTGATATAAGAAAATCGATTGGAAAGTGAAAAGGCTTTCGGAAATCTATTGCCTTTTCTTTTCTTTTTCATAAATGTGATCTCGCTAATTACAGGCACAGTTCGGCGAGCAATTCGAGATAGTCGAATGTGCCGAGGACGTCAACAAAGGCGGCCAGCCACAAAGAAAGGAAAGAAGAGAAGGAAAAACGGGACTAGATAAAGTGAAATGCTATTTGTGCTAAAGAAAAATGTGCCGAGTCTCATCTACCAAATCAATTGGCGGCCCGCCGGCTCATGCTACGAGGACAGCGCAGGAAAAATTTTAGGAAACGGAGGAGAGCTCACCTGGCAAAAGAACTTTGCCGATATTCCTCCGGATGAAACCCCAGCAACGAGAGATTAACTCAACAATGGAATATATGCAGAAGGAAAGAGTAAAGGAAGGAAAATGACTGGGATATAGAGAAGCTTTGCCATCGATATATATGAAGCGAACAGCGCCGCCAGCAAACGACTGCAGGCATGGATGGGGTCAAACAGGGGGACTGTCCGGAAATACCAATGTTGACATTGGAGGCACTATTTTCCTCTTTAGATTCTACTCAGTCACCGCATCGCGTCAGCCAACATACCCGGAAGACACGGTGCCTTTTTTTTCCTCAACCAAAAAAAAAAAAAAAAAAACAAATAATTATCATTGATGCTGAAAGTCAAGATATGATTCTAAGCGATCTAGACAATTGGCATTAGGAAAATGACTTGCGATTTATTGATTTTCAGTAAAACAAGCGGATCATCAAGTGAAGAAATGAAATTCTCCTATGTTGTAAACCCTACTTATTGTGTCACCCTAGTTCCATCAAGAATAGGGGATACCCGAAAGTGGCAATCTCATACACAAACCAACAACATGTTATTATATATATATGAGATAAACTAGCAAGTTGATTAAAATATTAGAGTTTCCATAATCCATAAAGAATAATGTACAACTCAAACCTTAGCTAACCCACCAAGTATACAATCACAATAAACTGGCTAATCTCATACTTTAAAATTTCTACTACCAAAAGTTCTCTAGTCAAATCCATTGATCAATCTCCATCAAATTACAAGTTAATGGCTCATCTCATTGATTAATCTATTGCTCAATATATAATCATAATGACAACATAACGTTTAGTGACAAGGCAACCAAGATTTCCCTTAGCAAATTATTTATTTATTCTCTCGACAGGTGGTTTGACCCTAAAGAATATTCTAAAACTAGTATGCATACTCAAAAACCCCTAATTGGCTTCATAATAATAATGAGATCAAACCATTATCCTTCAAAACCATAAATCCATATCATAAACCATAATTACAAACCAAAGTAAGTAACTGTTTGCAACTCAACTCATTTGCCAAAAATACATTGCATAAATCATTTGTCAAATCATTTCAGAATATATTTTGTAAACTGGACTCGCAAAGCAAAACATATGTATAAACTTTCACAATAACTTTTATAAATTCTAAAACCATTCAATAATAACTAAAGAGCAGTAATTACTCGATCCAAACTTTATACAATGAAAAAATCAATTTTTTTTTTGGTAAGGTGTGAAAAAAAAAAATCATTTCATAACTCATAATTACAGTACTTTGACAATAGAAGTTTACAACTCAAAAAAGAGATAATGTGCCACTCACCTGGGAAAGGCTAAAAACCAACAATAATGCTCACACAAATTGGAGAACTCTTGATCTTATCAAATTAGTGAGAGCCAACACCAAATCAAGTAAAACGCTACTTCAACTTAATTGCCAATAAACGAGTCCTACACATTAACAAAATGCTTGCCTAGGGAAATATTCAAAATTGTTCACAATGCAAAACTTATGTGCGTAACTTTAAAATTTCACTCTGACTAAACTATTATTGCAAATCGTTTTTTGTCCAACCTTACGGCTTCAAAATGCCCTAATCTCTTATTTCCATGTAATTTCGCAACTTAAAAACTCATAAATTATACCTCGTAGTTTAAATTTCATATAAATCAAAGTTCATGCCATAATTCCAAAAATTACTCTAATTAGATGAATAAAAGACTTAAATTCTTAGTGGTTGCTATAAAACGAAATTAACCCGATTCGGCGAGTTCTTTGTGATGTATATGCAAGAAACCTTTCTTTTCTTCTTTTTCTTGTCCCTCTCTTTTTTCTTCTCTTTTCTTTTCCTACCGTGAGTGCACTCTTTTCCCTTTATAACTCTTTTTTTCCTTTCTTTTTTATATTTTATTTTAAATTTCAATCCCACTTTTGGTGAAGTAAAAAAGGCAACATTACGCTCATTGCATGATATCCTTGTCATGGTAGATTAAAATTACTTTAAAAAACGGTGGAACTTAGCACGAATCTTGGGTTTGCCTTCTAGGAAGATAGCCAGAAGACTTCGGGACGTGCACGTTGCCTTCTAGGAACGTAGCTAAAAGACTTGAGAGTATTGGAAGGGGGGCAGTTTTTGACGAGGAACAGTACCTTTCTCTTGCCGCGTTTCTTTTTATGTTAAAGAATTAATGGTCATTGATTCCTAGTCCAATTCCAAGACGGAATCAGGAATCGGAGACTAGACCATTGGTCCCAGGATCGGAAATTAGACCAGATCACCGATGTGGTCTAATGAAATTGATCACTAATTTTTCACATGTTTCCATCTAGATATCTTATTCTTGAAAGCAAGAAACATATTCAAAGTTCAAGACAAATCATGTGCTTCCATCCGGATATCTACTTGTCCAATTACAAGCTCCTATTTCCTCGAAAACAATACGCTAAACCCCCTAATTTTTTAAAGAAATAAAAATAAATAATGAAAAATATATGTAGTTTGTCTAGTCCGGTCCGGTCCGATTCTCTTAGTTTGATTCCTCCTTGGAACCAGAAAACGGACCGACACTCTTGGAAACCCGGCCAATCGGCTACTTTGGTCCAGCCCGAATAATTTCTAGTTCGGGTAATCCGTTTTGCACACCCCTATTAAGAACTAGTTGAGGATAATAGAGGATATAATGTGATAGCCCATATTAGAAAAATAAATGATATTAGAGGAGTATAATAATGGTTAGACATTTTTCCACAAAAAAAAAAAAAAAGACTATTAAAAAAATAAAGATAATAAAAATGACAATTTTATTATTATTTCTTAATGTGACTAAATTTATAATTACAAAAAACTCTAAAAAAGGGAAGTTAAATATCAACAAAAAAGTAAAAATAAAATAAAATTAAGGGCTAGAATATTTGAAATTGTAAAATTAATTCAATTATCATCAAATGGAAAATCAAAGATAATTCCTATTGCTCTAATTGATGAACATAATTTCTATCACTCTATATTTGACGAGACTAAATTTTGAATTAAGAAATACAGAAATTTTTGGAAGGAGTTTTAGTATTATATGTGTTTCAATAAGTTTTGAAGAGATCCTAGCAATATATGAACAAAATAAAATGATGAAAATGAATAGAAAATCAACAAAAAACATTACCTTTGAAAATTTATAAAAGAAAATTACAGCCTAGATTTGCTTCACCGAAAAAGATGAAATAAGTTTATCTTAGATTGACATCCGATCGACTAACCTGCATTTGGTAATGATAATTAAATCTTCATGTTTTTTTTATTTTCATCACGGGCGTTCCTCCTCCAAGAAATATCAGATAAATTGGTAGACATTTGGACTCATTGAAGCAAAAGATAAGGTCATTTCAATGAATTACTAAAGCAATCAAAACAACGTGCTCCAAATTTAAAGTATCCAACAGAATTCTTTAACGCAATAAAAATATTTTCACACCTTACCTCAACATTTGTCCGTAATAAAGACACATGAAACACATTATGTATGTGAATAGAGCCAGCGGTAAAGCAAATTTATAAGCAATATTGTCAATCTTCAATAAAATCAAGAATGGTCTCACATATATTAGACTTAACTTACTGCATATGTCGAATCTCATAACTCCTTTTCATCACATCCTTGAATTAAGTCACTCAAAGTACTGTCCGTTTTGACTTGATCCATTCTGAGTCTCAATTTTATCCTTAGCATATAAGTAGGCACTTCTTTAAAGAAGGTCGCCCATCCTAATAGTGCTTTCATCTAAGCACGCTTGACATCATCGTTATATCAAAAGACACCTCTTGTAAGTCAATTTCAATTTCACATATATATATCCCAAGAATGCTCTCTCTTGATTCGCTGCTCAACTTGGTGAATTCCTAAACCCTTTGCTATCTTGGAAGCTTGTTCAGGGTTGCTCTTTATGTACACCCTATGGCTCCAACAATTACTATATGCCTTCATTAGATCAAATCGTTACAAGCACATTAGCTTCCACATGATTTATCTATGTATCATACTCCTTCTAGAGGGGGTCTGTTCTACTACCATATTGTGATGCTCTTGGATAAACTTATTTGAGATTTTTTTCGCTTTGGCTCATCTCATACCTAGTCTTCTGAATTTGTCTTTTGGTGTACAAGTAATTCCAAAAGATCACCATTCCTAATAATGCTCACACACAAGCATACTTAACATTGTAGTTCCAACGGCAAATGTTACTATTACATCAAAAGATGCCTCTAGTAAGATATTTTCAGTTTGACAATTATATATATATATATATATATATCTTATGAATGCTCTTCCTTTGTTATTGCATGATTCGGTTCATTCCTGCTTGCTTCGCCATCCTCAAAGTTTTGCTTCTTGTTGAAGACCTTTGACTTGACAATCACTCCCTGCGCTTATTGGACCACATTGGTACACCTACATAGGAGAAACTTCCATGAACAAGTGATCCCCACATTTAATTGCACTATGCCTTTTAAGGTTTGTACAACCTTTCTCACAAGTCTCTGCTCTTTGTAGACGCTCTTAAACTAGCTTGACTTTTTCTTTTAATTGTTCAATAAGCATTGGGCCAATCGGTCCTCTTTCATCACCATCACCTTGTCATTTTTTACCATGAATTTTTTTTGAAAAGAGCCATTTTAGTCGATCGATCAACAATCACCCACAATCTTATCAACGGCATACTCAGTAGATCAATGATGAAATCATGTTGCTCCACCTAGTTTTCAATGCTCACTTTTCACTTGTTGACATCATTTTTCACGTAAATCCACTAGGAGGTTTTTTTTTCTCAAATCCCTATAAATTCTAGTGCCCCAGGACAAATTGGGCATATGGTGTGGTGAAATCCCTGCTTTTTCTATTATGAATCATTAAGAATATATGGTCGACCACAAATCAGACCTGTCCAATTGGATAGAAAAATCTGCTTGTCCCCCAACTTTTTACACCTTCTCTGATTTTCTTGAGGATCTTCGTCTTGTTCTGACTTAATTTTGCTAATCAAGGTCGGTCGTACCTGAAGATTAGCTAATCGAGCACAAGCTAACGAGTCAATACCTCCAGACTCAATTTTCTCATATTCCCAAGGATATATATCTGACGTTGCCAACTTTTTGAACAAGACTAATTGTGTACTTCATAATTTCTGAACTGGGAACTGTCAATTAGTGTTTGAGGAGCAAGACAAGAATGAAAATGGAAGGGCTCTAGAGAAAGAAAAAAAGCAAACAGTCCATGATGTGGGTTGTCTTGGTGGACTTTTATTAGGGGAAAAGCTGCGGGGAATCAAAACGACAACTCAATTCACTTTTGACGCTGCTATGATTTGAGGCAAAGAAGCGAATGGCAAGAGTAGGTACGTCCCAAGGATATGTTCTTTCTTCGTTGAGAGATTCCAAGCCCATGAGCTACCTCCACCAACCCGATTAAAGGACCCTGGAGGAGCAAATCGAAACTAGGGCCTAACTCAACATGCGATGGTCTTCACGTGGCGGTATGAATTATGTTGGGCCATAACCACACCTACAAAAGTAATCATTGTGAGATCAGTCTTCAAAGGAACACAAGGAAATATTAATTTTCAAATTAACTAATATACTGAAAATAAGGAACCATTTGATATACGAAAATCGAATGATAAGTTGGAAAGTTTTTGGGGTTGTTTTGGGGGTGACGAAGCCATTCAAAGTAAATTGCCTTTTTTTTCTCTAAAAGGCATCGTTTCACTAGCTACTGAATCAATTAAACAAGCAATTCGAGATAGTTCAACTGTGCCAAGGATATTAACAAGGGAGGACATCAACAAAATAACTAAAAAAATACAAAATAGGACTAGAGAGAGTGAGAAATGTCAAATGCACTAAGAAAAATGTATTACATCTTGTTTACCAAATTAGATGACAATCTTGTGCACGAGATACCAAGCAAAATCTGCCTATTATGCCTTGAGATTGTGCAGGAGATACCATGCCAGAAGGGACATTCAAGCTCACATAACGTGAATCAGAAGGCATCCAAGGCCATTTGGAGTACAGATTCTCCTCCCAAACAGAACAACTATTTCTTGGAGGGCCGTTTCTGATGCAATTGCTACCATGTGCAGAACAAGAATAAAGCAAAAGGCTAGCTGTTGTCTTTTTGGCAAGGAAGATACTGTTTGAGCTTATGCTGCTAACATGTGATTGGGCATCTTTTGTTTGGTTCAGTGTATCGACATTAAAATTGACTAGGAATTGACGCATATAGCCATGAAATTCTAGCTTAGTGCATAGTATCATCTTTGAACATATTAGTTCGAAGCTTACAAATGGTCAATATAGTCTTGAAACTTACATGTTCTATCTAGCACCTCAATTTTTCATGACAAAGTCAAATCAATCATTCAATACTATTCATAAGTTTTCATGGTTATACCGTTGCCCATGTTTTATAATATATTTTCGTTGCAATCATTTGTTAAAATCAATAAAAACATATGTTTTTATTACCTATTATGATAGTTCCACTTAAGTAAATTTAGGGCATGAATGATAATATTTATGGCCAGAAATTGATTTCTAAAAGAGAAATTGATTTTTGTATTTTTATTTCTGAATGAGTTTCTGAGCCAAAAAATGCTTTTGATAACGACAAAAAATTTCTACTCTTGGAATGGAAATTCATTTGATAATCAACAAAATTTCAATTTCCTAAGTGGTGGTAGTAATGAGGGGTGGTGGTGGCCGGCGATCGGCGGCTGACCGGCCGGTGACGACTGGCGACTAGCGATGGTCGGTGGTGGGT
The DNA here is from genome assembly GCA_014182735.1 of Corymbia maculata. Lineage (NCBI taxonomy): Eukaryota > Viridiplantae > Streptophyta > Magnoliopsida > Myrtales > Myrtaceae > Corymbia > Corymbia maculata. The sequence continues at coordinate 8,041,035 of CM024687.1, read as the reverse complement.
GGTGGTGGTGGTGAATGGCAAATGGCAAAAAACTCCTTTGGGTGAGAAGAAAAAATAGAGAAACAATTTCTGATTTCTATTTTAGAAATAGAAAAGTAAAAAATTTTTGTTTCTGATTTCTATTCCAAACCTATTTCTAAAACAGAAATCTGTTCAGAAATAAAAAAGTAAATTTTTTACCAAACGGATTTTTATTCTAGAAATAAGTCTGGAATATAAATTTATTCCAGAAATAGGAACATAATGGTTAGCTTATGATCTCTATTATTTTAATAGTAGAAACTCATTTAGAGTTGTATCAAGTTGATAATCCTAATATTTAATGTCTAAGTGTTTCATCAGGATACCTGGAAATGATATTAATCTATCTATAGACATATTTACATTAATCTAAACCATGTTTGTTATGACTATTTATAAATAAATATCATTTCTAAATTTCTTTATGAAAACACTTAAACATAAAATAGCAAGGGTATCAACCGGATAGAACTCCAAATGAAAGTCTACTTCTATCACTATAGAGATCATATGCTAAATTTTACTTGAATGAAACTATTGTAATATTTACAAAAACTAAACAGGTAATAGAAAGATAGCATGTATTTTTCTTAATTTAGGTAAATGGCTCAAAGAAAATGATATTATGAAATCTAGGTAATAGTGCAATTATGAAAACTTATTGATAATATCGAATTACTAAATGAACTTTTCTGGAAAATTGATGAAATAAATTGAACGAATTAAAAATTTAAAAATCACATTAAACATTTAAGAATAGTTCAAGAACTACATTGAACGAAATGAAGATCTAAGGATAACATTGCATGTTAGCCAAAGTTTTAGGGATTATTTGTATCATTTCCAAAAGTAGACAGAGCAAAAACTGCGATCTTAAATACACAGTGGACAAAATTAATCCCCAGTGTATGCAAAGTTGGTACCACAGGGTTTGTCTAGTCTTTCAACCAGGAGGGGTTATGTTCCTCTGTTTTCAAGCATTAGAAATCTTTTTGGGCTGTTCGAATCTATTTAAGTAAAGTATGTCGCTAGCAAGTCCAATGAATGTGCAACCGGGTTTCATTGGCTGCTACTGCTAGTAGGAAGATGTGTCCTCGGAATAGGATCAGTGAACCCCCATTTACTTTAATGTCGCTATTACTCGATGATGTCAAAGGCCTTTCACCCACTAACAGGGTTGTTCCGTCTTGGGAAGTCCAGGGGAACGAAGCTATTCTTTTGGCCAGTGAAAGAAATAACAATGTATCGTAGCATGGTAATTTGCTCCAGAATTAACACATCTACGACAGAGAGAACAGACAAACGACCCAACACAGGATGTAATGTTTCGAATTCGGTCCTTGTGTGAATTAAATCAAGGGAAACTAGGCATGACAATTTACGACTACCAGTTGACATGGAGAGCGCAGGAATATCTACGAAAAAGAACAGAAAAGCAAGCTCTAAATTTGCGCTAATCTAAAGGAGTCTCACCTGGTAAAAGCTTGCTGATAGTCCTCCAGATGAATTACCGCAAGAAGAAGTTAATTTAACCATGGAAAAGTAAGAGACAGATATAGGGATAGTAAAAGAAGGGCGGGCTGCGAGAGAGAAGCCAAGTTCCAGAAAAATGGTGAAGGGAATGGAAGCAGAGTAACCTCTATTTATAGGCCGCTCTGGTCTTCTACGAGCCAAGCTGAGAGAAAGTCACGCACCGAGTCAAAGCGAAGACAATCGGCCGGGGGACACCTTCCCGGAAGGAGGATCCTGCTTAATTGAAAATTTTAAAACGGCCTCTTTCCGCTTTATTATCATCCAGAGTCTTGCATCCACCTTCTTGGAATATGACCCACAAAATAAGAAAATACACACCTTCTTGGAAGACAGCCGCAGTCTTGGGGGTCACACATTGGAGGGTTTTTTCGACATGGGAGGCGTTTTCCCCCGCAAAAACAAGTGAGCTTTCATGTCAGAAACTACTCCATGCCTTGCACATTGTGCTGACGACATGCAATTTGCCAAAGGGTCCTTAAAAAGACTTAAGAAGAAAGAACAAGCAAGAGATCTGTCGTAGGATGGGAGACTTTACAATGTCACTCCCCGTATTTTCACTAGAGAGGGAAGAAAATTTTTCTCTAGAATTGGAGAAGGTGAGGTGGAGGGGGCTAAATCTCATTAAAAAGAGGGCATCTTGGCTGGTTTCCGGGTTATCGGACTACCGCAAGAGAATGCCTCATCATAGTCGAAAGGCTCCTCCTAGTCTAACTATGCTTTGCACATATCTTGAACCAACCAGCAAACTAGTACCCCTAGCTCATGGCACTATGTGATATTCGAGACTATTTCTTTGTCCCCCTTTAGCTTTCCTACTTAATTATTGGATCACTTTTCATGTTTTTTTAGAGGATCAATACCGTGAAAAATCCTAAACTGGCATATTTATGATAAATTTATTTTAAATTATTTGTGACCACCAAAAACCTAAAGTTGGCACAATTATGACAAATTTACATCGAACTAATGTTCTGACTACCCAAAATCAATATATTTGTGATAAATTTACCCTTTATTAATTTTTGCTAAATTAATAATAAGAAAAATCACAAATTAATATAACTGTGATAAATAAATGGTAAAATCTCAAATTGATTTCAATTGAAATAAATGTGTTATCAGTTGAAAAACGAAATTTCTCTTTCCGTAAAACCTACTTATTGCATGATACCCTTCTCATGGTAGACTATAAATTATTCAAAAACGGTAGAAATTATCAAGAATTTTGGATTCGCCTTCGCAGAAGATAGCTAAGAGACTTGGGAGTGTCCCTGCGCAACTCACATGGGAAGCGTTGCTCTCAATCGCGCGTAATCTATGGAACATAGTTTTAGACTACTTATCTTTCTGATTCTAAACTCAAATGAAAATTTATTGAAACAAACAAAATTAGGTATATAGACCCATTTAGAAAACAAATCCGGCAGAGAGAATGTGTCATGAGATTTAATGCATTATGTTCATAAATGAAGATAGTCACCGAGGCTAGTATTAACGCAGTAAACCCAAATCTCAAAAGCATCACGACAAGATCTTGTGTCTAATATAGATCCTTCAGATGTTGATGAGGTTAAATTCATGAATTCGAGCCTAGAAGACAACGCTTACTGAGGCGTCAGCAGGAGAAATGAGGAAACAAGTCACACTTCGCACGGTTAAGAAAATAGAATCAAATAAATGGTCGATTGAAAAGTATTAATGCACAAATCCCTAAGCATACTAACTGGTTTCACTGCCTTTGAGTAGTGAAACAGAAGAAATCAGGACTGATGGAGTATGGACCTGAAAAAATAAACTTGACTGAAATTCGGATTGAAGCAATCTGTATCAGGAGAGAGCTGAAACTAGATTTGGATGACCCTTACTCAAACTCTGGACCTGTGGTAAACAGAACTGAAATAGCCTGATCCAAAATCATATTGATCAGCCTAGTTTCAACAACAAGGCACTAAGCAAAGCTTCTTACTGAGGAAGAGTTGCTGTCTGACCTAGTTCATTACGATTCATTTCATCACACACATCACGCGATCGTGAAGTCAATGTTAGTTTGCATCCATTTCTTTCATGGCCTATTCAGAAGGTCACTAAAGAAGATACTTATGAACATCATCCAACATAAGAACTAATTCCCTACCCTCCGACACGAGCTTCGGTCTTGCGCCCCCATGACCATCATTAACATTTGCCAGATCCAGTCCAAGCTAATTATCAATGTCACTTCGTTCTTTGTCAACCGTGTTTTCATGAGGAACCGGGACCAGCAGCCTTGTACTACTCAACTATGGATGTGCTTCACAATATTGGTTTTGCCTGCTCGTTCTTTCCCAAATACCAGCACTGAGCATGTCCTCCATGAAATAATCCCAGATCTCATCCAATTTTAGCTCGAGAAACTTGTCCCTTTAGTTCTCCTACCGACATTTCTTAACCTCCAGGTGGTTTCACATCCACCGTGAGGCCTCCAGCTATTTCTACTGGAATTCTTCCACTTACTTTCGTAAGATCGTAGAGCTTATTCGCCAAACGTGAGACGAGCCCAATGGCTCCCATCTTTAACTCTCTCTCGTAACTCGTTGCCTCGATCCTTGAGCGGTTGTACATTCTGCTTTCTTGACACTTCACGAGGCTCATGGTTCCGAGACGCCTCGAAAGTCAAAGTCTTCGGGGATGAGGTCCACCAGACAGTTCCTGGAAGATCAGATTAAATTTACCTTTCTGTTCTTTTTTTTTTTCGAGACGTCTTTCCCGCTTGGGCTCCGACGAGGAAATTGCATAGCATTTAACGTGCTTTCTCAGAGAATCCTATGTCTTCAGTCACATTCTGGCTTCATCTCTTTCCTAATAATCTCTCGCCATTAAATTGAAATGCTACGGATCTCAACCGTTCAATGTATATCAAGCTGAACAATTGTGATTTTTTCGTTTTTTCGATCCAACATAAGTAACCCAAGAGGCACGGTGTCTCCTTGAAAACCATATAGATTATATCGCAAGGTTTGAGTCACATGGCATGCTTACACGCGAGATTTATCCAACGATTTGCATTTTCTAGTTTATTTAGCATATATTTTAATTCTTATGCATATGTTGTTTATGTATATATAGATTCTATCTTAAGCTTTACCCGGTCTTTAATTCTTGTGCCTATATATTGTTAATTTAAATATGGATTCAAATTTAATTCTATTTTGCAGTATGTATAAATAATTCAATAAAAAGAGTTATATTTCATGATAAAAAGTCAAATTGCATGGCTGCATATATTTTCGGTTATAAATATTTTATGCCATGTAGATTCTCTTTGGAAATATCTGTATAACAAGATATTGGAGGATAAAAGAGAAATATGCATCACGACAAAGCATAAAATTTCGCATTACATGTTTTACCAAATGACTGAATAAGAAGCAACTAATTGCACACATCCAACGTGAGACCGTGATCAAATCTACCCTTCTCGTCTCTTCTTGCTCTGCTTCGAAACGCACCTCAGCCTTTTGGCTGACCTCATTCTCATATTTCATTTTCGGAGAATCCGTCGTCGCTTTGACTTTGCTAACGTCGCCGACCTTTTGGACAAGACTTATGGCACTGTCGGCGATTCCCAATATTGTGTTGCCTTCGGTCGTAAGACTGCTGAAGGCATTATAGGGGAAAATTGTCTTATCAGAATTACAGGGACAAAACTTTTTGGCTTTCGGGATATATTTTGACTTTTACCCGGTAATTGAGTACTTCAAAATTTCCGAACTGTGAAGCGTCAAATAGTATTTGAGGTGCAAGACAAGAATGAAAATGGGAGGAATATAGAGAAAGAAGAGAAGCATACAACTATAGCTCCCTTCGTTTTGATCGAAGAAGAAGAATGAGGAAAAGAAAAATAAAAGAAAAAAGAAAAACTAGAAAAAAAAAAAAAGAAAAAAATTATCAAAGTGAGTGCAGAAAAAATCAAATTTTCCATATCCAATGATGGAAAATATTTTTTAGTTTATTTTCAAGTTTCAGCTGACTATTAAAAAATATCATCATTTTTCCAAAAAATGACTTTTAAAAAAATATTTTTTATAAACGTCACATGTTTTGCGGAATAATAGGAACCGTGATTTGGGTTGTCTTCCCTCGACTCTTGGGGGTTGGGTCGCCAAAGGAACCATCCTGGAAATGCTAGCATGTCGCTCTGTCAGCACAAACCTTCTTCGAAAAGGGCCAAAAGTCTTGTAACTCACATCGGAGGTATTTTCTCAACCAGCAAACGTCGCTTTCATGTGAGAAACTAGTTATTGCCTTGTTGACTGCTCTGATAATCATGTAAGTTGCGAAAGATATTCGAGACTATTTCTAGGCCTCTTTACTGCCATGCCACATCGCATAGACCGACGTTCGTGAAAGATGGGATAATTTTCCAAGTCAAACTAACTTTTGGGGCGCTAGATTTGGGTTGTCTTGGTGGAATTTGCTATGGGGGAAAACCTGCGGGGAATCGATACGACAATTTCGACGTTGTTATAATTCAAGGCGAGGATGCAATTGGTAGGAGTGGGAAGGTGCGCCCCAAGGACATGTTCTTGTTCCGTCGAGAAATTCCAAGCCCATGAGCTATCCCCCTTAACCCGAGGTCCCTGGTACGGTGCAAATGGAAACTCGGGTGGCTGACTCAACATGCAATCCTCTTAGTATGGTGGCATGAACCATGTGTATGCCATAATGCACACGCGCAAAAGTAAACTTTTTGAGAACAATTTGAAAAGGGAAACAAGGTAAAATTATTCTCAGAGGCAACCTATAGACTGAAAACAAGGTACGGTTGGATATGACAAAATAAAATGAGAGGTGGGAGAACTTTCGGCGTAGTTTGGGGCAACGAAGCCATTCAAATATATTGCTTTTTTCCTTTAATAAATGCTGCTTGACAAGCTATTGACGTGAATAGATGAGCACTTTGCGATAGTTTCTATATCAAAGACATCACAAAGATCGACCAAAAGGAGGGGAAAAAAAGGACATCGCAAAGGAGGACATCAACAACAACAAAAAAAAGGCCTTAGAAAATGGGGCTTGAGAGAGTAAGAAATGCTATGTATACTAAGAAAAATGTCGTAAATTTTGTACGTGGCATGTGACTATTGGTGAATTAAAGGGATTCACTCTTTGTATCAGATCCAACTTTTAAGCTATTAAAAAAAGTTGACCTAGGGGATTACTGTGGCTGTACATCATTTAGTATGAAGTCTGAATCATAAGAATTACTCGCTCAAGCCTTATTTTTATTTTTATTTACCAACAGTATTTTCCGGATGGTTTTTAGGCATCTTACAGGCTTTAAAAGGTTGTATTTGTTCAAAGTATTTGCAAAACCTGATCAATAAATATAATTTTTTGACAGCATCTAGTTTTAATTATGGGTGAGGATATGAACCATGCCCAAACAGAGGATGGGACAGAGGAAGAAGTGAGGCGCGCTACGTTGGGTGCCCCAAAAACGTTGAAAGTTTGTCGGTAAAACAAACAAAACTGTCTCGTCCCATGTAAAAAAGTTGAGTGTTTAGGCCAATATTTAAGTGTAAAAGTCTTTTAATATCACAATAGAAGACAGTGGACTAAGTGGGCATGACCCTCAATACTAGCGTGCGGTGGATGAACTTTTAGTGCACTTAGCATGCTCGTGAATCATAATTGGTATTAATCCTGATTTATTATTATTTTTATTTACCAACAGTTATTTTGCTGATAATTATTAGGCATCTTACAGACTTTGAAAGGTTGAATTTGTTCGAATGTTATTTTCAAGATTCATAAAATTCGGAATTATAAATATATATTTTCATTATTATTTTCTTAATTAGAATTTTTGAAATGTCTTTTAAGAAAGTGTATGCTTGTATTTGTTCAATCATTATTTAATAGCGAGATGGGAAAGCAACAGCTTCAAAAAAAAAAAAAAAAAAAAAAATAATAATCAATTTTCCGATTAGTGATTTTAAAAAATAAAATAATAAAAAAAATTTTCAAGTAAAATATTTTTTTGAGACAGTATGTGCTCATTTTCTTTGCAAAACCTTTCCCAAAGGGTTTCTTTGCTCTAAAGACTTAAACAAATTCATCAATTTTCAGTCTCATTTTTTATTAAGTCTTGTCTATTTTCTTTCTAAAATATACAACCATTATTTTCAATTGTTTTCATTTGAGATATCCTAGAAAAAATATCCAAATTGTTATATGATAATTTCATTTGAGACTTTGCTATATTCTAGAGGATTTTTGCTAATAACCATTAGCAATTATGGGACAAATAATTCTTTAATGTCGGTGTCTTTACATGCCTTGGATTCCATTCTTCTCAGTTGAATTTTTATGGCTCTCAAGGATCTTCGTTCAGACTTTTTGGGTTCCATTGTAGTTAGGCAAAAAGGCCATCAATTTTTTCCACAGAAATTGGGACCTGAGCTGGTCCTTAAAAGTTTTAAAGAGAAGAAAGAGATGGAAAATCCAACCTAGATGAAAGACCTCACATATTCCATTTTTTTCGGTTGAATTTTTACCAACAGAAAACTACTGACCTTTATGGCTTTGCAGGAATCTTCCTTCAGATTTTTTTGGGATCCACTGTAGTTGGGCCATTAACAGCTAAAAGAAAAAAGTCGTCGGTTTCTTCCATGCTGGTCGGCTTCCTTCTCTAATTCACTTGTCTTATATCATTTGATTATCGAAAATCAACTCCCTGAGAAGCTTTATTACTTTAAACCAATTGGTAAACATAGTTTCAAATGGGGTAATCTTTTTCTTCTTGACATCATCTCACCTAATCAATGTGCCTTTTGTCACTGTTAAACATTTCCCGGACAATATGACGATTGCTCATGAACTTTTTTCATCAGATGAGGATTAAGAACAGGGGAACTGAAAGAGTGGTGTGAAGGATGTGTGGAAAATTCAAGGGACCCTTGGCATGACCATATTTGCCAGTACTAGTTACATAGAGAGTGCCGGAAATTTTAGGTTAAAAAAAAGCTCCGAGTTTTCACTAATCTAAAGCAGCCTCGCCTGGTAACAACTTGCTGATATTCTTCCAATGAAATAACACAACAAGAGATTAATTCACCAATGTAATTAAAGAGAGTACAGGCTGAGTAAAGGGATGGATGGCAGCGAGAGAGAAGCCAAAGTCGAGGAAAATGGTGAAGTCAATAGAAGCACAACCTCAAGTCAATGCCCGAAGCAAAAGTCTTGAGGCACGGGGTCGACGGGACACCTTCCTGGAAGTTGGTTGAGGCAGACAGACGATGTAAATCTTATCGAGTCTTCCACCCACCTTCGTGGAAATAGCCAAAGCCTTTTGGGTCATTTTGGAGACGTTTCCTTGTCGCTTTCATGCGACTAGTTGGTGCCATGTGCATTGTGCTGCTAAACAAATATACTGTATTAGGTAGTTGAGTTGAGACTATATCCAGCGCCTTTAGCTTTCCTGCTTCATCATTATATCACGAGATGCGGTAATTATATAATCAAATGAATTTTCAGGATGTGTTTATTCTACGAGAAATTAACAATTTGGAAAATATTTTTTAAAAATGATTACTTATATTGCTAATAAAAATGAATCAACGAAAAATGCCTTGATTGACGAAGGAATTACTTAGACTTATATTGTCATGAATAATTAAAATATTTTTTGTTAACTAATAATTGTAAGCAATATAGATAATCATTTCTACAAAAAAGGTCTTCAAAATAATTGATATGAGGAGAAAAAAATTGCCCCGTTGGTTTGAAAAACGAAATCTCCTTTTATTGCAGAGCCTACTTATTGCATAATACCCTTCTTATGGTAGATTGAAAGCTGCAGTAAATCAATAGAAACTTATGACGGTCGATTAAAAATCGGACTGTTTCTGCACGACTCACATCAGAGGCTTTTTTTGTGGGGAAAAATTGCTAACAACACTTACTTTGGCTGCGTTCGTTTCCTGTTAAGAACTAGTGGAGACTCAGTGCGTTGCTCTTACAGACATATGGTGAAGATGACTTTCAGGATTCGTTTATTTCGCTAAAAATATCTTTTGAGAAAATACTTTTATTATTTTTCAGCATCCAGCTTACCTAGAAAAATTTGTCTACAAAAATTATTTTCCCAGTCAACAACCAAAAATCTTGATTTGGGCAAAAGAACCCCAATGCTTATTCACAAGCCTTTGATAGCGGCCTAGGACGGGTACCATCGAGATCAAGCTTGGGTCCAAAGAGGCCAGGCCCAGAAGCCCTTGGTCTAGGCCCTAGTCCACATAGGTTGGTCTCAGGACACTAGCACTTGTGGCCAGGCCTAGTACCGTTGCCCGACTCCCTGGCCCCACAGAAGTCGGGCTCAAGAGCTTGTGCTTAGATGTCTAATAGCCTGGGTCCAATAAAGCTGAGCTCAGTTCCATAGCTCCTAGCCCGGAAACTCTATGCTGAAGATCCGGCTTGCTAGTGCCCAAGTCCCCAAAGCTTGGGCTCTTGTCAATCGAGGCCGTGCCCATGTACATCAAGGCTAGGCTTGGACCTTAGCACTTGGGTCAATCAAGTCTAGGCTCGAGACCCTGGCATTAGCACCCACGTTCATCAAGGCTGGGCCAAAACCTCGATGCCCTAGCATGAGTCCTCAACTTTCATGCCCAGGTTCATTGAGGTTGGGATTGGGACCGGGACCATGGAGCTCATGTCCCTTCCTCAGCACCTAGGTCCATCAAGGCCAAGCCCAAGTCAACATCCTTTGAAGTTGGATTTGAGACCTTGGTGCTCATATATGTTCCCCGGCTTCTTATGCATAAGTCACTAATGTCAGAATAATGTATATTTATTTAGGAAAATCAAATCAGATTTTTCTTATCAAATAATGAAAAATATTTTTCAATTAATTTTTAAGTTTCAGTCAAACGTCAGAAAAATATTATCATTTTTCTGGAAAAATAATTTGCTGGAATTTAGAGAAAGAAAAGAAACGTACAGCCGTGATTTGGGTTGTCTTGGAGGAATTTGCCACGGGAGATAATGGCCGGGAATCAAAACGACAACTAAATTCGGATTTGACGCTGCTATAATTTGAGGCAAAGAAGCGATTGGCAAGGATTTGGAACGTCCCAAGGACACATTCTTCCTTCATTGAGAAATTCCAATTCCATGAGCTACCCCTATTCCTCGACCCTGGTAAGGGGCAGAGGATAACATGGGTGGCTGGCTCCATATGCAATAATCTTCATGTGGTGGTATACGTTGTGCCACAATTCACCCGTACAAAGCTAATCCTTTTTAGATAAGTTTTCAAAGGGAAATACGGAAAATTATTCTCAAAATTAACTTACAGGTGAAAACGAGGTACTAATTGATATAAGAAAATTGCGTAAAGCTTTTGGCATAGTTTGGGGCAATAAAGCCATTCGAAATCGATTGTTTTTTTCTTCAATAAATAGCATTTCACTAGCTACTGAGTCAATTATACAAGCAATCCAAGATAGTTCAAATGTGTTAAGGACAATTACAAAGGAGATCATCAACAAAAACAAAACAAAAAAGAAGAAAACATAGAGAACGGGAGTATAGAGAGTGGGAAATGCTATGTGTACTAAGAAAAAAAGTACTGAATTCCGCCAACCAAATCAAATGAGAATTTACCAATACTAGTTACATTCAGAGCGCAGGAAAATGAGGTGAAAAAATGAAGAGCTCCAACTTTTCAATAATTTAAAGCATTCTCGCCTGGTAAAAACTTGCTGATAATCCCCCAAATAAAATACCGCAACTAGAGATTAATTCAAGAATGAAATTAAGAGACAACATACAGGGAGTAAAGGAAGGAATGGCTGCGAGAGAAAAGCCAAAGGCGAGGAATATGGTGAAGTGAATAGAAGCAAAAGTCTTTGAGGCATGCGGTCTACAGGGTACACACCATCTTGTAAGATGATTTTGGTAAATTTAAAATTATTAAGCCCTTTTATATCTTTTCGGCTTTGTTATCAGGTGTTCAAGTTGCAACAACCTACCATGCATTATCGTTCGAGTTAGACAAGCGATAGATTTATCATCAATTGTCTTGCTTACACCCTTCTTGGAAGATAGCCAAAACCTTGGGTTCACCCTGGAGGCAACTCCCTTCAAAAAGTCGCTTTCATCTGTGTTGTGGAAGGTTATTGCCACCTGCTTAAAATTGATTCTTTGTTCATAACTGAAGTTGCCCTCTTTCTAACTCTTCCAATGTCACTGCAAGTGGATGTTAAACTTTCTGATTTCTCGAAGCCGCAGTATTTCTTCTAAGGTTACTTTACGAGATATAGCACGTTCTTCTACGTGTCTTCAGCCATTTCCCCTAATGGTGTTTGCAGGCTGCCCCTGATGCGCTATTTAGCACTGCGGTTACCTCTTCAAAACCTGAAGATGCATTCAATTCAAATCTGTGAAGTGTTTTGGATAATAGTGGCCTAGGAAGCACAAGCACTCTCTGGGAGCCTTCATGTCGTGTCAGACATTTCGACATGTGTCCAACACTCGATTAACACATATTAGAAAATCCAACACTTGGTTAAATTTCCCCACACTCGAGTTTGGAATTCCGACATGCAAGTTCGAAATTCTGACATGTACGGATTAATTTTTAAAATTTCCCATAAATGAAAGGTCAAAATGTAAATATGTAAAAAATAATAATAATAATAATAATAATAATAATAATAATAATAATAATAATAATAAAATGAGGAAAAATCTTCTCTTTTCTTTTCAACTCACTTTTCGTGACAGATAATTCATTCCCAAGTTTATTTTTTTTTCCTATTCTCTTATGACATGCTTTGGCACGTGAATTCAAAATGTGAATTGCTTTTATTTTCCTTCCAATTTTTATGGATTATTGAAGTAGAGTTGAATTTATCGAATTGAAACAACGAAGATATTAACAAATGGCAAATTAATGTTTTTAGTGTAAGTTCATTTTAGGCTCTTTTATTATTATTTATTTATTTGTGATTTTAAATCAAGTTAATTTGATTGGAATAATTATAATAATGATAATTTATCATGTATATATAAAAATAAAATTTTTATTTATAACATGTCTTAATGTGTCGGAATTCTCTATTTTTTTTAAAACAACTTGTCGGCGTATCATATCGTATCGTGCTACATGTCGTATGTCGGTGTTGATACTACCTAGATAGTGGCTATGCTATGTTCTTCTCTGGGGGACTAAATCCAGATAGTGCGTAAGTTTCATTTCATCCCTGTATTCACCCTTATGCTCTACTATGACTGTGTGCAGATATTCTGCACTCATCCCTCTATTTCTCAGAATTATCTTTATATGTAATAGTTTGTCACTATAGCACCCATCTCCTTGAATGAAACAGGTTTGGAAATGTCACGTCCCCAATTCTACTAGTACATGGATAATGGCACAACCATCCTTCCACTTGAAAGACCAACCTCAAATATGACTATCATCAACTTGTTATTAAAATATTTATACATCCATATATTGGGAAAATTACCAAAACTACCCTAAACCTATTACAATTTTTTCCAATTCAATTCTAAATCTTTTGCAATTGTGTTAGTTCAATCCATCTAGAGAATTTTGGTCAGCTGGCATTGACATGGGCATCGACTAGCACTGGCCGTCCGGCCGATGCTGATGTGGAGATATTTTAATAATATCTTCTTCTTTTTGAATTTTTTGTTATTTCTTCTCTCTCCCTCCCTCCCTCCCTCTCTCTCTCTCATTCCCTTGGCTATAGGTGACCAGCTAAGGCAGGGCCAACAAGGCAGTCTCACCTAGGCCACCAATTGGGTTAGGCGAAGGCTCGCTTGATCTAGCAAGGGTCGAGCCTCGCTAGCCATGGGGCGAGGCTCGACCAGCGGCTAGGCAAGGCTCGAGCTTCATTGGCCATGGGTGAGGTGCCAATCATCCATACCTCATTAATGGTGAACCCAACAAGTAGCAATAGGCGAAGCGCCAAATGTCCATACCTCATCAATAGCAAACCCAACAAGTGGCTATGGGCGAGGCTTGACCCTCTCCTAATCCGGTGAGGGCGAGCCTCGCCCAGCCGTTGACAGCCCTCGCCAGAGGTTGCACGAGGTCACGACCTTTGGCAAAGTTGGGCCTTGCCCCCATAGCTGGCGAGGCTCGATTCTTGCCAAATCCAATAAGGGTGAGCCTTGTGCAGCCATGGCAAGGCTTCCCCGAGGCACTGGCCTTGCCTCTGGCTTGTTATTAGCAACCCGAGAGAGAGAGAGAGAGAGAGAGAGAGAGAGAGAGAGAGAGAGGGAGGGAGGGAGGGAGGGAGGGAGGGAGGGGATAAAAAAGTAAAATATTATTAAAATATTTGTCATGTCAACATTGATCGAACGACCATCCAAAATTTGCTAGATAGACTAAACTGGCATAATTGCAAAAGGTTTAGAACTAAATTGACAAAAAAAAATTGGTTTATAATATGACGACTGTTTTGGTAATTTTTCCTCCATATATTTGATAAGGGTGTCATTTGGTTATGGTGTCGGAGTTTTTATAATCCATCAAAAGAATATGTGCATCTCAAACCAATAGCTAACTCAAAAGTTCGTCATAGCCATATTACAACTCATACCCAAAAAAAACCCCACTATCAAAACGTCCTTATGATAATGTAAATGCTATCATTTTACTTGCAACTAGTTGAAAAACCTAAAAAACAAGTAAGACAAATAGAATGATCAACCATAGCTCATGAATAGTATTTTTTTAAAGCCGATCAAACAGCCACTATGCACTTTTATGAATTGATATCATAACTCATCTATCTCAAATCCAAAATAGATATGTGTAGTGGATGATATCTTTCTAACAAAAAATTTTGTGTAAAAGATCAATCAACAATATCAACTACATAATAACAAATTAATTATTTATGGTCTACTCTATTGATCAATTTCAATCAAATCAAACGTCAATGGTCCATTCTATCGATTGATCTAATGCTAAGATGGCGACCAAGTTTCCTCATTGGCTAGGTCTCCAGCTATATCAGTTAATAGTTTAGCCTAAAAGAACGTCCTAACAACAATATGCATACTTACCCCTCAATGAATTCCAATCATAACAACACGAGCATAATCCACAAATAATATTATTCAATAAATAACAATTAAATTCAAAATCCATTTCAAAACTCAAGTTTAATAACCAAATCATATCACTCTTCAGGATTTAATTTATCAAAAATAGAACCTTTCATAAATCATGTTCAAAGTCATGAATTTTTCGTGATTCTTTCATAAAATGTTTTGCAAACCATTTACAAACAATCAACTCAAACTATATTCAAAAGATATCTTGCCATTTCAAATAGACAATATGGTAACATATGCTCAATCCATATGCGACTAAAAATGCCATTTCTTAACTCATAATATAACAAAACTTTTGACAAAAAAAAACTCATAATATAACTAATTTATATTGCCTTCAAGATATGAGTTTACAAATTTGAAGAAGAGATAGCACTACTCACTTGGGAAAGTTGAAAACCAACTTACAAAGGTTACTTGAGCCAATGCACTCATATTTATATCAATTAATCAAAAAACGATATCAAAATCCGAGTAATACACTACTCTAACAAACAACTCCATTAAACTATGCTTATTCGTCAACCAATTGACACCCATGTGCTAACGAAGAAACTCATTTATAATGAACATATATCTTTGTCCTTTATGCATATTGTCCATTATGCATAACTCACATGTGAAACTTCAAATTGATCAAACCATACTTCAAAATTGATTTTATGGCTCCATAACGCCCTAATCTATCACTACCATATAAATACATAGTTCAAATTTGACAAAACTTTGGACTAATGACTAACTTAAAAAATTACTTTGATTAAACGAATAATGGTTTTTTTTTTTTGGTCGTAACGAATAATGGGTTTGAATTGCGAAATAAAGTTGATTTGTCTTTTCAGGGCGTTCGACACGTGTACACACAAAAATTTATCCCTCTTTTCTTCGTTTTCTTCTTTCCTTGTTTTGAACGATCTTCTCTCTCTTCCTTCCTTCTTATTGTTTTTATTCACTTGCGTGCGAACTGAAGGACAAGAAAACACTTGGAATGAACTTAAGTGACTTGAACCTGGGCCCTTTGTTTTCTTACCTTTCTTCTATAAGCCCAATTCTTACAGGAAAGGACAATCCACAGTTTCCCTATTTGCTTCATCATGGAATTCAAAGAAGTTTTTCAGTCTACTTCTTGAAGTTTGGGGAGAACAGGCGTTCAACGTGGGCTTTGATGTATCTTTGTTTCTGATCTCTCACAAAGCCATGATTCATCTCGTGTCTGACCTTCTCACTTTAGGTTTCCCCAACAGTACTTTCCTAGGACCTGCTCTTCTAACTGAGAAGGCAACACACTCGATCTTCTTTTCCCTCCCCTGAACAATTGATCATTGGCAATCCTCCTGATCATAGAATAAATCTTACCAAGGAATGGGAGTGACTTAAAGTTGAGAATTTGAGAACAAACATTGTCATAGGTCTCAACATTAAGACTCATAAGAAACCAGTGGACCTTTTTCACCTCTTTCTTTTTTGCGTACTTGATGGCTGCAACATAGGATTTTATCATAATCATCAAGTTCATCCCAAAAGGCCTTCAATTTGGGTAGATATTCCACAATCAAGAGTCCTCCTTGCTGTAGTAGCCCAATCTCAATTTTGATCTCATGGATTTGAGATGCGTTACCTTGGTCAATCTCTCCTTAAGCTTGTCCCACGTTATCCTTGCTTCCTCTGCATATGCCACGCTCCTCTGTATACTCTTGTTGAAGGAATTGAAAACCCATGAAATTATCATGGAATTACAAAGTGTCAGGCCTTAAATTCGGATGCCATTGGATTTGGATTCTCTAGTGATTAGTGGATAAACCGAGTTTGTTTTTCGCCTTCGATGCATGTCTCATCGCTTTCAATTACGTTGCCTAATTATCTTGGTGTAGCACGCATGCAATGAGTACGCTTTCGGGTTTGTCCGAGGTGTTGAGATAATCTGGTGAGGAAGAGTCATTCACCCTCTTTGCAAATGCTTCATCAGCCACATCGCAAATGATGTGGTTGATTTGTTTGTCGTGTTTTAAACACTTTGCGCTAATACCATGAAAGAAATCTTAATTACTTATATTACTCATTGTACAATACAAATATATATCTGATGTGTAGTTAAATAGAAACGGAAAAGAAAAAATTACAAAATATCTCCAGCTAATTATAACAGATATACCAAATATGATGTTAACAAATAAATATTGATAAGAGATCCTGTTAGAACATCAAACTAGTCAAAATACTGCGGTGATAGGAGGAAGAGTAGAAAGGCAACCACCAAAAGTCGAATCCAGTTCACGCGGCTCTTCGAGATGCTGCAGTCCTCTAGGAGTCAGGTGCAGGTTCTCGAGCAATCGCACTATTTCGAGTTCCCAAAGCGGCAGAAGGTTGAGGTAGTCGCCAAGAGGGGTCCATTGATTTTATTGGGATTGCTCACCTAGTTGCGGTTCAGAGCCTCCAGATTGCAGTCCTTCGAGTTCCAAAAGAGGCAGATGGTTGAGGCAGTCGGGAAGAGGGGTCGATTCATTTGTCTGGGATTGCTCACTTAACTGGAGTTCAGAGCCTTCAGATCCCCGTCCTTCGAGTTCCAAAGGAGGCAGATGGTCGAGGCAGTCGTGAAAAAGGGTTGGCTCATTTGTCGGGCATTGCTGGAGGCGGTCAGGAAGAGGGGTCGATTCATTTGTTCGGGATTGCTCACCTAGTCGCAGTTCAGGGCCGTGGTCCAGAATCACATCCAGCGTGAGACCGTTATCATATCTCCCCATGTCATGCAAATTTTTCACTTTAGTCGCGAGGCCGCTCACCTGATCCTTCAATATGAGATGAGAAAAGAAATGCCCCTCTTCAACTTTGCGTCCTAAGTCGTGGACTTGTTCCTCCAGCGATACTACACTTTGCATCCACAGCTCAACTTTTTTCCTTCTCTTTCCCGGTCTCCTCTCTTCTTGCTTCAATTGGTTAACCACGTCATCCTTCCTTGCTGACAAGATTTGCATATCCATTTCCAGATCATCCATCTTCGCTTTGATTCCAATGACCTCGCTGATCTTTTGAAAAATACTGATGCCATAGGCGGCTCCTACTGTAAGACTGCAGGTAGCATTAGGGTAAAGTTACTGTTAATTAGGGAAAAGATGCGGGGATTTAAACCGACAACTTAATGGGCTTTTGATGCTGCTATGATTTGAGGCAAAGAAGCAATAGGAAAGTTAAAACGTCCCAAGGACAAGCCCGTTCTTTTTTGAGAAATTTGAAGCCCATGAGCTAACCCCTAACCCCTATTAGTAGTGCAAATCGAAACTCGGGCGGTTTACTTCACATGCAATAGTCTTCCTTAGATCCATGAGTGAATAAGACGAAAATGATTTGATCTAAACTGACCAATTTTTAAGCAATACAATTTTAGTGACCCTATCAAATTAAAAAAAGTAAATTAACAAAATAAAAAGATGTTAGTAAATGAAATAAAAACGTAAAAAGAAACTAAAAGTTAAAATATTTGGAAAGAATTAGAAAAGTATGCACGTATTGTAACAGCATATATTTTGAATGCATGCCTTAACATGTGTTTTAGAGCTATGCTAAAGAAAACACCCTCGAAAGATAGAAATACAAAATTGGTACTTCAAAAAGCAGTAGGGACAAAATTCTACTAAATGAGAAAAAACCAAATGTAAGTGAACTGATTACGCTTTCAACAGCAGACCCCACATCAAGTAGATCGCTCCTGACGTCTCCCCCCTCGTCGTTGTCTCCCTCCCGATCGCCCTCGGCATCCTCACGGCCTCCTACAGGGTGGGTGGCGACCGAACAAAAAGAAGTTTAGTGAATGAATTAATCTAAAAGAAAAAAGAAACGACGACCACACAACGTCATCCTTCGTGGATTGAACATGGCTTATCAAGTGATGTCAATTAAGATCAGCAGGCGGAGTAGATGCCGATAGAAGCATGTTAACAGAGTGCCTAATTGACAAGGATGCAAATGCGAGGGACTTCTCAACGATCCAGTGAAGTCTGACCAGGGATAAGAAGTTGCCAATTCTTAGTGTTACTATTGGGGGGCAACTTACAGCGAAATCTGCCTATTATTCTTTGGAACGGTGCAGGACATACCATGCAAAAAGGGACATTCGAGCTCAAATAACGTGTATCAGAATGCATGGGGAAGGCCATTTGGAATACTGACTCTCCTCCCAAACAGAAACACAACTTTCTTCGGAGGGCCGTGTCTGATGCACTTGCTACCAATGGTGCAGGACAAGTATAAACTATCGAGCATATGCTGCTGAACGGTGATCGAGCATCTTTTGTTTGGTTCAGTGTATTGGGCATTAAATTGACAGGGAAAAAGTTGCAACCTTGGATGCATAGTGGACGAAACTAAGCTCCTTAGATGCTAAGTTGGTACGGTGTATCTGATGTTTCAACTAGATGGATGGGATTGTGTTTTTTTGTTTTCAAACACTAGAAATCCTTGGAGCAGTTTGAATCTATTTCAGTATGTCATTAGGAAGTCCAATGAATGTGGCGATTGATTTCCATTGGTTGAGCTGTTAGTAGGAAGATCTGTCCTCGGAATTGGACCCGTGAACACCTATTTCATTTAAAGTCAAACTCAATGATTCTAAGGCTTTTCCCCTGTTGACAGGGTTGTTCTGCACTGAAAAGTGTATTGGAATGAAGTAGGTATTACGATAATTTGCCCATGAATAAGAGATCGACAAGACGAGAGAACAGAGAATTCCCAGAGCAGAGGATGTCAATTTCTTCCCGTTCATTGTGTGAAGGATGCGTGAAATAAATCAATAAAAAATTAGGCACGACAATTTACCAGTACCAGCTCCGTGAAAAGCGCAGGAATATTTAGAAAAAAAGAAGAAGAAAAGCTCCGGATTTGCACTAATCTAAATCAGTCTCACCTGGTAAGAGCTTGCCGATAATCCTTTGAAGGAAATACCGCAACCAGAGATCAATTCAACAATAAAATTAACAGGCAATACAGGGAAAGTAAAGGAAGGAATGGCTGAGAGAGAGAAGCCAAAGTCGAGGAAAATGGTGAAGTGAATAGACGCAGAGTAAACTTCGCAGATGCTCCTCTTTAAATTCAATGCCCGGCACAAAAGTTTTGAGGTGCGGTGTCTCCAGGGGACACCTTCTGGGAAGATGGTTGAGGCAGACAGACGATGAGATCATCATCAGGAGTCTTGCACCCACCTTCTTGGAAATAGCCGAAGTCTTAGTTCACACGTCGGTGGCCCCTCTTATCCCCATGATGGTTGGTTTCATGTAAGAGACGAGTTGACGCCCTCGTTTATGCAAGATAGGATAATTGGGTAAACTAATCAATTATCAGGATACACATTTGTTTTATGAAAAACCACCAATTTGAAAGTGATTACTTGTATTACTTATAAAAATAACTCAGTAAAAAGGATTTTATCAATAAACGACAAAAATATTTAAGCATGAATTATTATGAATAATTAGATTATTTAATGAATTAATTGATTCTGAGCATTAAAGACAATCATTTTAATGAAATTATCGATTTTCGAAGTAACAAACTGAGTCTTAGTTGACAAACGAAATCTCTTTTTTGTCGTAATACTAGTTATTGCATAAAACCCTTTTTCATATGCTCTAAAACTACATGCGCCAATTTTCCTCGAACCCGAGGAGAGAGACACAAGATTTGACTATGGAAAAAGAGGTCTACGAGACATTCCTGGAACTTCTTTTCTTCTTCTTTTGTTTTTGTTTCCGGACCTTTTTTCTACTAAGAGGAAGCGCCAAAACTCGGGAAAAGATTATATGATGTGAGATATTCGTGGGACCGCCATCAATTATTATAAAAACTTAAATATTAGATAAATACGTGATTTTTTTAAATATTCTAATAATATTTCACATGCTTAGTCTGGTCTTTTTACTAGTCCAATCATTTAAAACCTTAAACTTCAGGACCTTCAGCTTTAATACACTATGAAATATCAATAAGATCTCTACCATCTAATCTAAAAGTTTCACTTATTAAATGAAGTTATGGTTTATTATTTAAATATACACTCTATTTCATGCTTAGTCTGATCTTTTTGCCTTATATTAAAGTGGAAATATTTAATTAAGGGGGCAAATGGAGTATGAAATGATTTGAACTCAGGTCTTCAAACTTTAATAGCTTTAAGATATTTGATAGTAGTCCCACAAAATCTCACAAATCAGGATCAAGTTAAGTTGGCTTGAAAACAATATTAGATGTTTAAAGTAAAAGAAGAATTGAAGAGAAAAATTAAATGTTGAAAGTGTTATATTCCATAATAACAATCATATATAGATTATCGCGCATATTTTTGGGAATTTTAATTCTTATGCTTATACTTTTTATGTGTGAAGATTTTATTTTGAAAAATCTATATGTAATGTATACAATTATTCTATACATATTGAGTATAATTCCAACTACTTATATCACTTGCACTCTTTTATACATTAATTATTTGGACTTTTTTTGTCATTCTTTCTTATTTTAGATTTTTCTTTTGTCAATTGAATTTGCATTTGGCTTTGTTTTAGTTACTTCCAATGGGTACCTCCATGTTACGATCAAGGGCAACATTGCACATCGTTTAAGAATTGCTGAGGGAGGGAAATATATATTTGTTGAAGAATTCTTCAATTCTTAAGATATAAGATGTTTATCTTTGTCATTATAATTTCAACTAAAAATGTTTATCCATCTCTATGACCTTCAATACTCTCGCCTACATCATTTTTTTTTGCACATCTTTTATTATTTTTCCCCCAACCCTTTTTATTTCTTTTTTCCCCTCGATCATTCTCTGATAAAATTTTATTAAATGACAAACTATACTAATACATTTAAATTACTAAAATACCTAAGCTATGCAATAAATAGAAATATTAAATATATGGAGATGTGATCGGCCGATTATGGAGAGTTGATCCCGACCAAGCTTTGTCGCGGACAAGGACAAAGGAAACGTCTTCTTTACTCTCTCTGTTTTTTTTCTTTTTTTTCTTTTTGATTTAAAATCTTTCTTATGGCTTAAGCTTGCGCACACCACCGATCCCGTCCTCCCTTTTTCTTCTTTCCAGTGAAATTTTCCTTTGACCAAAACCGCCAATTACATCTCTTTTGCTCTCAATCATTCTTTTGTCCTCTCTTCTAATCCTCACCGGGAAAAAGAGACAAAACCCCCACCGTTGCCACCAACTCTTTGACCGCGCGCGCGCACGCTTTCTCCTTTAGGCCCTTCACGTGGTGATGGCGAGAGATGAGCGAGTCAGATGTGTGAATCTTCGTGTGGGGTTGGTCCAACTCGAGATGCCCGACAGAGGTTTCCGCAGGATCGCTGGGCGGTGGAGGAAGAGCGGTTGACGGGCGCCGGTGTTTGGTCGGGGAAAGAGGTCCACGGCCTGGGGACCACCAAAATTTTCTCTCGGCTGAGGATCCCATTTCCCTTGATGAGAATGGACCAGTGCACCAATTCTGACATGCTTTCCTTTCTTTTTCCCTGGTTCTTGCCGAGAGCATTGCCCCCAATCATGGCGTGCGTATTATTCTGCCCTTCTGTAGACGATTGCCCCAATCATGTGTTCATTACTCTTTTCTTGCCAAGAACTATATTCGTCGTGGCTTCAAATCTGGAAATGATTGCTCCACCATATATACCCTTTTCCTTTAATCCAACATGCCCAGACTAAATTGCTACATGAAAGTTATGCACTTGGATGGCTGGCCACGTTTTGCTTAGGCTCTGTTTATTTTATGGGAAATGTTTGATTTGGAATTTTTTTTCTTAAGATGATCGCCTATTATTACTTACAAAAAATGAATAAAGGCTAGATATGAGGACATTTTTTGCCGACTAATTATTTCAAATGATATAAATGATTATTTTAAGGAAAATGTTTTCCTACCCATTCATTTTCTGTCAAATAAATGGAACTGTGATGTAAATGCATTATGGCTAAACCTAGATATGCAACAAAGAATAAAAAAATGTGATATTAAAATTTCTGATTTCTCGAAGCTGCTGTATTTCTTCTAGTGTCACTTTACGAGATATAACATCTTCTTGCAGTCATTCACGAATGGAATAGAAAGCAAGCCCTTTCTTTTTCTGGCATACTAATTGCCCGGCTCATTTTCTTTTAACTTTATGCAGGTGATAAAGATCATGAGGCTCATGGTGTTGATACTCCAGCAGATGTTGATAAAATAGAATTATTTATGCACGAAAGGAACTTGTTCTTTTTTTCTTCGGTTAATATGTACTTGTGAGCCACAGATGTCAGACTTCATCTTGCTCAAAGATTGTTAGCCTTGTTCGGCTCAAGGGTGAGAGAACTCGGGAGACATGGGAGCACTGATTTTGTGTCGTGCTTTGCTTCGTTAGGTAATGTTGAATTATCTACTCGTCCAGATGATCAAAAATATATAGGGCTTACAAACGCATCGTGGCAGATGGCATGGCAATACCTTCCGACAGTAGGTTCTGGTTCTTTGTAGTGCATGGAGTCAAAGATAAGTGCTAACATACGTGAGAACATCGCGGAAGGTAATCGTACCTTTGACTCCTTTTAAGGAAATGATCGTAGATTGGAAAATGATTGGTTCTCCGATTATAGAATTATGCTTCCCAATTAGACTCTATAAATCGCCCCATTGTTGTTGCTAAATACATGGAAGCCATTAAGTGGTATTCGGACCCCTTTTGGCTTGTTTTCTCCGGTTGATCACTCTTGTAGATTATGTGCAAAACCATTTTTCTTTCGGCTTGAGTTCTCGAAGAGTTGTATCATAAGTAGACACACGAAGGAGGATCGTGCATATCTTCTTCACCGTTGCCGTTATTAATTATGAAGAAGTCGTAATTATCTCGCTCAAAAATTTGCTTTCACTTATCCCAAAGTTAGAGTTGGATAAAGACGAGCAGTGCATGTGAGAGGATGAGAGTTGAAAGCGAGTCGTTTCATTATTGCATTTAGTTATTATTCCGGAAGTCGGACAAAAGAGAGATTTTAGTTAAAAATATGAAGAGGGTTTAATGTCAAGTGCACCCGAACGTGTTCACATTTGAGGATTTCCACAAGAAGTTTAAAAGAGCACTTGGACTGAACATAAACAAAAAGCACTCGAATTTCAAAAGTAATTGGCAGAGAGAAAACTTGCGGCAGATACACAGCTGTCAAGCTAAGCTCAGTCAATGAAAATGCCATCAAGATAAACCCCCCGAAAATAAAGGCAAAAAAGAAAGAAAGAAACCCTTTAGTCTTGATATCCTCGTTGTTCAAACATCAAGCTTGACAAAAAGCTGCAATATTATGTTAAATGAAAATGATGAAGAGAGGTAGAATCCTCTCTAACTTGGGACATCTGCAAATCCCGAGGTGCTCAATGGAATCACAGATGATCTTGCCTCGCCAACATCCCAGTCAAATTCATCTACGCCCTCAGACCTACACCTCCTCTCTTCCAACTTCCCCAGCCCCTCTAATTCTAGTTTTCATACTTCTTCTTCCAACCCTTGATGTGTCTACTCGGGAGGAGTTGCTACATGGACAAGCCCGTGGCAATTCATTTGCTCGCACACCTCCCTCGAACGCGACGTCACGATCAATTTGCATCCATTTCGTTCTAGGGCTATACCCACTTCTTCCAAAGGGTAAGATTTCCTAACATCATCCAAGATAATGAGGAGTCTCCTACCCTGCAATGCCTCCCTCAGTCTTGCGCCCCAGTAAACAGCGCTCACCTCCGTCAAACAACCGTTTGGATCGAGATATTTCGCAATGTCAGTTTGTATCGTACCAACAGTGCCTTCTTGCGATACATTGACCAAACAAGCACCATCGAACCTTGTACATTCTTGCACTATCTGATCATGTATATGCTTCACGATAAGGGTTTTGCCCGCCCCCGCCTCTCCCCAAACACCCACACGGAGCACTTCTTCGTTCATCAGGCGATCCCAGATCTCATCCCTTTTTGTTTGAGAAGCTTGTCCCACTAGTTCACCTGGTTGTAATTCATAGCCTCGGGCTGGTTTCACATCCATTGTAAGACCATCATCAAATCTACCCTTCTCGAGCAAATTTTCCACTTGAGTTGTAAGGAACCTCACCCGATCAGCCAACTTGAGAAGAGAAAAGAAATTCCCCTCTTCGACGTCTCGTCCTAACTCGTGGACTCGGCCCTCCCAAAATCCTACATATTGTATCCACAAGTCAATTTCTTCCTTCCTTCTCTTTCCAGGTCTCCTCTCTTCGTGCTCTAATTGGAAACTTACGTCAGCCTTCCTGGCTAACAGCAGTCTCATATTCATTTTCAGAGCAACCATCTTCGCTTTGACTCCGTTGACCTTGCTGACCTTTCGAACAAAACTGAAGGCATGTTTGGCGATTCCCAGATATTTGTTGACATCCATTGTTAGACTGCACGGAGCATTAGGTAAAAGATGTTTGTAGATTAGTATTCCAGGTAGAAAAACATCTTAGAATGTAGCATTTGTATTTTGACTTTATCCCATTAAATTGAGTTCTTCAGTGTTCCAGAGTGCTAATTGTTAATTCATACTCGAGGTGCAAGACAAGAATGGAATGGAAGGACTCTAGAGATAGAAAAGAAGCATACAGCCTCTCTTAGTGGAGTTTGCTATGGGAAAACCTGCGGGGAATCAAAACGACAACTTAATTTGCTTTTGACGCTGCTATAATTTGACGCAAAGATGCAATTGGCAAGAGTTGGAACGTCCCAGGGATACAATGTTCTTCCTTCGTCGGTAAATTCCAAGCCCATGAGCTGCTACCCTGAATAACCCTGACCCTGGTAAGGTGCAACTCTCCACATGCAATAGTCTTTTGGTGCGTTGGGAGAGCTTGGGGATAATGCAAGTCGTTCTCCCTCGGTCCTTTCCCTCAAAGTTTATTTGCTCAGAGAAAGGAAAAAAGAGAGGGCGGGGTTACCGGGCGAACCGGCGAGCCTCCGCAACGCAACCAGAGCCGACTGGGTGAGCGTCGACTTGGCCACCAGAGGTGACCTTCACAAGAGGTTGACCAAGCAACCAGCGCCGACCAGGCCAGCCTCGCTCTAGCGTCGACCAGGCGACCGGTTGCAACCAGAGGCGAGCCTTGGTGAGCTTCGCACGACTGTTGACCAGGCAACCAGTGGCACCCGGGTGAGTCTTGGGGAGCCTCGGGTTAGCATCGACCAGGCCAGCCTCGCTCGAGCATCGACCAGGCGACCGGTTGCAACCAGAGGTAAGCCTTGGTGAGCTTCGCACGACTGTCGACCGGGCAACCAGCGGCACCTGGGTGAGTCCTGGGGAGCCTCGGGTTAGCGGTGACCACGCCAGCCTCGCTCGAGCATCGACCGGCCAACTGGTTGCAACCAGTGGTGAGCTTCGGTGAGCTTGGCGCGACCGTCGACCAGGCAACCAGCGGCGCCCGGGCGAGTCTTGGGGAGCCTCGCGTTAGTGTCGACCAGGCCAGCCCCGATCAAGCGTCGACCAGGCGACCGGTTGCAACCGGCGGCCAGCCTTGGTGAGCTTCGTGCGACCGTCAACCAGGCAGCCAGCGGCGCCCGGGCGAGTCTTGGGGAGCCTCGCTTTAGCGTTGACCAGGCGACCAGAGGCAACCAGAGGTGAGCTTCGAACGAGCATCGACCAGGTCACCAGCAGCCACCAGCGCCAACTGGGCGATCGGAGGCAACCAGAGGCGAGCATTGGGAAGCTTCGCGCAAGCGTCGACCAGTCAACCAGCAGCGACCAGAGTTGAGCTTCGCACGAGTGCTGACCATTCGACCAGCAGGGACCGGGCGGAGAGTGGGCGAGCCTCGTGCGAACGTCGACCGGGTAACCGGAAGCGACCAGAGGCGAGCATCAGCGAGGAGCCGCCAAGATCGTACGACCTCAAGCGAGCTAGATCTGGACCCTCCCACGACCCTGCGCGGATTGATGGGTTGTTGAAGTTTCGGAGAATTTGAGACATGAAGAAGACGACGACGATGAAGAAGAGGGGAGCGAAAGGCACGGATTCGCGCGAGCCCAAATGAAAGAGACGCACAAGCAGAGGGGGGCTGGAGATTCTTGGGAGGGAAGAAGGCCTTTTGGGCTCAATGGGCGCAAACGTACAGACCGTGGAAAAAAAGAAGAAGAAGAAGAAGAAAGAAGAAGTCAAAAACGGGACTAGAGAGAGATTGAGCAATGCTAATATGTACTGAGGAAATTGTACCACGTTTTGTTTTTGATTTTGTTTTTTTACCAAATCAGATGACAAACCTGCCACCAGTACTGATGGGTGGGTTACATGGAGGGCGCACGCAAATTGAGGAGACGGAAGAGAGCTCCGTATGAATTTTGCTCTAAATCTTAAAGCAGTTTCACCTGGGTTGAAAACTTGCTGATATTCTCGGAATGAAAACCCGCAAAGATGGATTGGAGAGACTATATAGGCAGGAGGCAGTGGGAACGGAAAGAATGGCTAAGCGGGGGAGAAGCCTTTTCCTTTTTTATGGTCAATAGAGAGAAGCTTCGGTCCAGATCAACAAGAGAGGCGAATATAGCCAGAGAGAGAGAGAGAGAGAGAGAGAGAGAGAGATTTAAGAGAGTGCCTGAAGGCAAGTCTTTGAGGCAAGAGGTCTAAGGCAACCCCTCCCTTCCTGGAAGATGGTTTCTACGGGAGAAAATGTTGCAGTGGTTCGAGAGTTCCACGTCATCGGGGGTTTAAGTTTGTTGGGCAAAAAATAAATTGATTTTTAAAAATAATTGGGATTTAAAATAATTAATCGATAAAAAAATATTCTCATTTAATTTTAAGTCATACTTATCTCTTGTCATGTACTTTTGTTGCATGAGCTCATCTTGCGCTATTGTCCGTGGCAAGCCATCGACATAATGGAAATCGGGAGTCTTTGCACACACCTTGGAAGAAGAGCCACAAGCCTTGGGGCCACATCGGTGCCTACCCCGCGAGCACACGAAAGTCCCTTCACCTGAAGACAATCCCAGCAATAGGCGGCTCCAGCGCGCCTGGGTCTTCATCCCAGTATTTTTGGCGAAAATTCGAGTGAAGATCCTGCTGTGGCTACTCCTTTGTGATCTGGTCATGTATACTGTACTCATTGTATGTTTGCCTTTCACTTTATGAACGTGATACCCTTTCACTCTAGTTGATACCTTGTCTATCTGATAATCGAAAAAAGATATTTGAATCTATTTTCAATCCTCTTGAGCCATTCTACATTGTTATCGTATTACATCGCATTAACCAACATTTGCAGAAAATACGATAATGTTTGCAATCAAATGAATTTCGGGCGCACTGCAACATCTATAACTTATGAAAAATATTTGTATTAATAATAAAATTCTTTATTAATGATGAAAATATTTTCTAACACATAAAATCATTTCAAAAAAATGTCTTCCAAATCATTAATTTCATGTGAAACAAACATACGTCCATTGAAAACAAAATCTCTCCTTTGCTTTAAAACTTACTTATTGCATAATACCTTTTTCGTAGTAGATTACAAATCATAGAGGAATGGTAGAAATGACCACGAACCCTGGATTTTCCTTCTCGGAAGATAACTAAAAGACTTGGGAGGGGAGACTCGGCACGTTGCCCTGACGTACATGTACAGACAAATATTACCTAGTTGTTGCTTATAAAAAAAAATTGTTGACATCTAATAATGATTACTACAAATCATGTTTTTTATATTCACTAAGGATGTTGCTTCTCTAAGAAATATAGTGTAAATTGGTATATGTTTGACTCAATTGAAAAAAAAGGCAATTCCAATTAATTTTTTAAAGCAATTAAGACAATATCAAATAGTATTCAATATAGCAAATAGGACTTGTTGACGCACCAAATATATTTCAGTGTCTTGCCTCAACTTGCAAACAAATGAGGGTACTTGCGCTTTACATCCTCCTCGAACTCTCAAGTGACCTCTCTCTTAGTGTGGTTTTGCCAGTAAATCTTCACATAGACAATAGTTTGGCGTCACAGCACTTGATCCTTCCTATTAACAATCCAAATAGCTTGCTCCTTATAACTTTGAAACTGTAAAATCTAGCACATGTTTAAGATTTTGAGTGTATTTTTGCAATACAGATACATGAAATATATAATGTACATCGAATAGAGCTAATGACAAAACAAGTTTAGCAAATAAATCTTTTCATGCAAAGTTTGCAAGACAACTCTCAAGTGTTACTCTTATTCCTCCAAACTCTTTGAATGCACCAAAATGCCATCAATGAACCCTATTAATTTATCTAGTTACTCTTTGAATATCCAATTCATCAAAATTCATGAAAGCAAGTGATGCATTCCTTAATACATAAAGCATGACAGAAAATTCAGAATACCTTATTCGTAAGCAGTTTTAGGCACATCATCAATTTTAGTGATAGGCTAGTGGAGTTCATCCATCGTTTCTTGCGAGTCAAGACTTGGATCATGATAACCCTCTTATCTCCTTGTTGAAGCTGCACCTTGAGAGCTTTGAAATCCATCTCTGCCGTTGGAGGTAATGCGAAGCAAGCATCTTTGAGTCGAAACCCATGATGACCCGGCCCAAAATAAACTATATCCTTAGACTTTGTTTATTTTGCGGAAAATGAATGATTTGAAAAATAATTTCTAAAAAAGAAAATAATCATTTGTATCGTTTGAAATAATTAGTCAATGAAAATTTATATTATTATAGGTAACAATTTATATCTAAACATTTTCATACACAATGAAAATATTTTTCTTTTGTTCATTTTTGTAAGTTATATGAGTAATTGTTTTTAAAAACATATTTTTCAAATTATTCATTTTTTACAAAATTAATGCACCCTTAATACATAACAAAAGACCAACGTGTTAAAAATATCATACAACCTCAAAAGATTACACATAATCTAAATAAAATAAATCAGAAACTAAAATCTAATACCAATAATGTCACATCCCAACTCTACATGTACAGGATAAGGACATAGTTGACTGAACAAGCACCATTAAAATTCAGTATATTCTATAAGCTTAAACTGGTAAATTAAGATCTTATTCAACATATAAATATTTTAACACTCCCCTCTCGTGTAAGCTAAATCTTATGCTATGATACCATGTAAAAATTTTTGAACAACTATTAACCGTTTAAAAAATTAAAATTATTAGAGGAATGCGTGTTTAATATATATATTATAACACTGCCCCATTTTCCCACACGTCAACACGGAGCACCTCTTCGTTCATCAAGCAATCCCAGATCTCATCTCTTTTTGTCTGAGAAGCTTGTCCCACGAGTTCCCCCGGTTGTAGTTCATAGCCTCGAGCCGGTCTCACATCCAGCGTGAGACCGTTGGTAAATCTACCCTTCTCGTGCAATTTGTCTACTTCAGTCGCAAGGCCACGCACCTGATGCGCCAACATGAGACGTGAAAAGAAACGCCTCTCTTTAACTTTTCGTCCCAACTCGTGGACTTGATCCTCCAGCGATACCGCTCTTTGCATCCACAGATCAACTTCTCTCTTCCTTTTCTTTCCCGGTCTCCTCTCTTTCTGCTCTAGTTGGTGGCTCACGTCAGCCTTCTTGGCCGATACCGTTTCCATATTCCTTTCCAGAGCATCCACCTTCGCTCTAACTCCATAGAAGTAGCTGACCTTTTGGAAAAAAAGGTTGGCATGTTTGGAAATTCCCAGAATTTTGTTGACGTCCATTGTAAGGCTGCTTAGAGCACTCGGGGAAAATTTGTCGTCAGTTAGCATTCCAGGTACAAAACTCTTAGCTTTCAGCATTTATATTTGGACATTTATCCTGAGTACCTCAGTATTTTCGAACGTTGAAGTTTAATTAGTATTCGAAGTGCAAGACAAGAATTAGAATGGAAGGATTCTAGAGAAAGAAAAAGAAGCATACAGCCCTGATTTGGGTTATCTTGGTTGAGTTTACGAGGACAATTTGAGGCAGAGAAGCAATTGGCACGAATTGGAATGTCCCTAAGGACATCATGTTCTTCCGTCGATGGGATGTTCCAAACCCATGAGCTACCCCCACTAACCCTACTTAAGGATCCCGGCATGGGGCAAATACAAACTTGGGCGGCTGACTCCATCATGCAAACTCTTCATATGGTGGTACTGGTATGAATTATGTTGTGCCATAATACAGACGTACAACTATTGAGCACACGCTACTAACCTGGGATGGGCGTCTTTTGTTTGGTTGGGTGTATTGGGCATTAGAATTGACAGAGGAAAAGTTGAGGAAAAGTTGCAACCTTGGATGCATAGTGGATGAAATTAATCTCCGTAAATGCAAATTTGGTCAAGGTAAAAAATGACTGGTCTTTCAACCAGATGGGATCGTGTCCCTTTGTTTTCAAACATTAGAAATTCTTTGACCAGTTTGAATCTATTTCAGTAGAGTATGTCATTAGGAAGTCCAATAAATGCGCCAATTGGGTTTTGTTGGATGCTCCTGCTAGGAGGAAGATGTGTCCTCGGAATCGGATCCTCGAACCCCCATATCCTTCAATGTCTCTTCTACTCGACCACGTCAAGGCTTTTCCCCCGTTAACAGGGTTCTTCTGTAGTGGGAAGTTTACTGGAATGGACGTAATTCTTTCGGCAAGAACGGATCTACTAAAGAGAGAACAGACATAGCAACGCATGCTATCATGGTAATTTGCTCATGAATTAACAGATGTACAAAAGAGAGAACACACAAGCGACACAACACGGGATGCGAATTTTCTTTTCGTTTCTTGAGTGAAGGATGCATGAAATAAATCAATGAAAACTAGGACTTAACAGACATCCCGAGCGCATGGGCAAAAAAAAAGGATCGAAGTTTTCACAAATCTAATGCATTCTCACCAGATAAAAACTTGCTGATAATCCTCCACATGAAATTCCGCAACAGGAGATTAATTCAACAATGGAATCTAAAGACGATATAGGCAGAGTACAGGATCATCGGCTTCTGAGAGAGAAGCCGAAGTCTGAGAAAAATGGTGACGTGAACGGAAGAAGAGGAAACTTCTGCAGTTGCTTTATCTTTTAAGTCAATGCCGGAATGAAAAGTCTTGAGGCGTAGGTTCCACGGGGGCCGCCTTCCTGGAAGGTAGACTCTGTCAACTCAAAATTTCGGAGCCTTCTTTATTATGAGTTGTTCACCTGGCATTTAACTTACCGTGTCACTTATGACTTAAGAATTAAAATGATTTGCGAAAAAATAGATTATTTAAAAAATAACTTTGTTTAAATTAAGGGAGTCATGATTATCTCCGCCCGACAAATTATCGTGGAAAAGTCTCACATGCACCTTTAGAAAAGCAGCCGTCCGGGGTTCACATGGGAGGCATTTCTTCTCCCCAAGAGAAGTCACTTTCATGTCGAAAACTAGTTGATGCCTCATACATTTAGCTAATAGTATATTTTAAGATATTTGAGACTGTTTCTAGTCCTCCTTCACTTTTCTCCCTCGTCATTGAATCCCATAGCATGAACCACCCTTCCTCGAAGATAGGATAATTCTGTGATTGAATTTTCAGATGAGTCCGTTTTGTGAAAAATCAATAATCTAAATAAGATCTTCTTGAAAATAACTGGCTATATTATTTATAAAGATAAATTGGTGAATAAATATTTCCATCCACGATGAAAATATTTAGGCAAATGTATTTTGTGGACAGTGAGAATGTTTTCCGTAACTTTAAGAGCCATAAAAAAATTTAAAAATTATGTATTTCAATAGATTTCAGGAGAAAATAAGGACTATCAACTAAAAAATGGAATTCCTCCTTTCTTGCATAACTTATTTATTACACGTGATAATTTACCCCAAACTAAGAAAGATAGAGAAATTTCTCTAATGAAAGAGAAGAAGAGAGTAAGTTATTGTGCCAAACCACTGGAAGTTGTCTAGTGGTTACTCTTCTCACATAGAAAGGGAATTCCCTACCTTCTTAGGGGGCTAGAGTAGGAATATTTAGGGGTGATCGGGTCTAGGGTGGGTAGGGTCCAAACCTAAACCCTGTACCCAATCTTGTTATAACTGATTCCCCTTTTTAAACCTTGTACTTTACCTTATTTTTATTGGACCCTGTTTTGGATCCAACCATGTTTTCGGTCTGGGAATAGGGTCAACCACATTTCAATTAGAACATGTTTTGCAACCATTCAATATCCTATATAGCTTTGAATTTTACATTAATTTGCAAAAAAATAACAACGTAATCCTCCTAATATTATAAAACAAAGCAAAAATCCTAATAATACATAAACATTATAACAAATATGGATCTAATATTAGTTTCATTCCTACAAATATTTCTGATATGATCTAATGCGTTTGTTCATGTGTATGCGATAAAGCTATTATTAAAATGATATATTTCTTGAGTTAGACTGAGAATGCTTTAATTAGTATTATAATAGTTAGTAGCACTTGTCCTGTAACTATAGTAATAGTTGAAGGTGAGACCATTAAAAAAGAAAAATAATGTATGAGAATAGTTCTTTTTAACAATTCTTTAAAAACAAATCTCTCTTAATTTGATTTAGAGAGAGGATTTCTTTTTTTAACAATTCTTCGAAAACAAAATGACTCAAAGGCACTATAGAGAAAGACGATTTTTTTTTAACAAGGTAAAAACGGGTTCCAAAATTGGTCCGATTCTGAGTGGGTCATTGCTTAGACCCGGTTCCCGGATCGGTTTCAACTGATTCCCAAAAACTAGAACATGTTCCCAAACCGGTTTAACTATTAATTGGTTCTCAACCCTATTTTTCAGGTGGTCTGGTTGCACACTCCTAGGGATATTTAATTTCAGATGTGGGTTTTACTCTCATGCTTTGCAAAGAAATAAGACAAAAGTTTGAGAGTGAGTGAAAGTTAGAGCAAAATAGATAAAAACTAAAATTACTGTGTCTAACATAATTTTGCCATATTTTGTGTTGGTTCAATCCGAAGACAAGAGTGGGATTAAGCCTAATGCGACGGACACGAGCGAAATTGACGGAGATGGTAGAGAGAGAAGAAGAACGAGGAGCAGAGGAAACTTCGGAGTTACAGAGTGGTTCTGAGATGCCTCAAAAGTGAAAGTCTTCATGAATGAGGTCTACAAGACACCTTCCTGGAAAGATCTGTTTAATTACTTATCATTTATTTTCTTTTTGGTATGTTTTTTGTTTCATGACCTCTTTCTACTTGTGTTCGGACATTGAAATTACATGGCATACCGAGGTGCTGTTTCAGAGAATCTTCTGTCTTGACAACATTGAGGTCCTCTTGTAATGACCGTGATCGAACCAACTTTACTCACTTCTAATTGCATCTACATAGACAGGTGGTTCTACGGTCGAGAAGGCAGCATGCCTCCTTAATCTTTTACCGTTGGATTAAGATACAGCATGTCTCAGCTAGTCCTTCTGGCATTTTTCATTTCTCGATTTGGACGCCTGTGATTTTTCATTTGTCGATCCAACAGCAAGTCCTTCTGGTATCTATATATGTGGATTCTATTAAAATAATCGCCTACGTGTACGTGGATTCTATTTAGAAATATCTATATAAAAACGAGTCTTTATTGCATCTATATTCAAAAAAGAAAACGAAAATTTAAAGATTAATTATAAAGAAAAGAAGAATAAAATGTTTAAAAAGTTGCATTGTGCATATTTTAGTGAAAACTTCATGTACAGATTATTGCGCATGTTTTAACGAATCTCTAATTCTGCATTTAGTTTTTTTACGCATATACTATTTATGTATATATGGTTTCAATTTTGAAAATACATATATAGATTTTACTTTTGCAAAAACTATATATGAATATAAGGGAAAAAAATATGTGCCATGAGTGCGCATATTTTGATGATAAATGTTTAAAAATAATTATTTATGTATGAATTCTATTTTGGAATATCAATATAAAAGTAAGACTGAAATTTACAACTAATTAATATCACATAAAATCCTAAACTAGTATATATGTGACAAATTTATCTTAAATTGATTTTTGACTATCAAAAATTCAAAACTAGTATACCTATAACAAATTAATCCCAAACTATATAAAAAAAAATATAAACCGATATATTTATGACAAATTTACCATCTATTAGATTATGTCAAGTTAAATTAATATTATGAAAAACAATAAACTAGTACACAAGTGACAAATGGTGGGAAACACCCCAAACTATTATACCCCTCAACTTCTACATATCATCTAACTCAACAATTTAACTATGAAATTTAACAGGAGTATACCGATTTGATGATTTTGATGATCAAAAATTAATTTGAGAGTAAATTTATTATAGGTATACTGATTTGGATTTTTTGCAGTATTAATCCACTTACATTACATGACTATTCAGCTACAAATCCCTATGAGTCAGCATTCTAGAAGGATTCACGCGTGGGATCATTGCCCCCTTCTCCCGCGCTCATGCTTGTGTCACAGCTCGGAAACACGAACGGTCCAAGAGGGTTTTGATCGATGCCATGAGCAACCCTCAACCGTTGGCCCCAAGTTCTAGGATTTTCTTGAATCTTCTAGAATATTCTTAAGGGCGGGCAATATGGTAATTGTGTACATATGTAATTAAGGCAGTTTGGGAGATACGATCTCCACCGTTAGATCGAGGAGAGATCTACGAATACGGTTTGCCTGTACTTGTATAAATTGGGGTCTCATCCGCTCATTGTAATCATCTCATTCTACACGAGTAATAGAATCCAGAACTTCTCTCTCTAGAATTCTTGTGAGTTTGAGTGGAAATGCTACTTGGGAGAAATCCTAAGGCTACATGTGTTCGAAGGAAACGCTAGATCGATTGGCCCGTGACAAATAGTATCAAAGCGAGTTCATTCCTAGGCACAATGGTAGATTCCCGTCCTAAGGTGTTGATCACATTGGAGGCTGATCACGAGGATCGTGAAAGAGCTGCCGCAAAAGGCAACAAGGGAAGGAAGAACCGTCCTGGTTCCGGTTCAAGGGATGCTCTAGGGGATCTGGATCGTCAGGTGATGAGGGTAGAGATATTCTCCTTCAAGATCCAAGGATCGGTCGATGACCTGACCTAGACCGTCGAAAGAGTGGAAGCCGAAAAGGAGGAGCTCAAAGCAAAGGTGCAAGAGCTTAAGACCGGCATGGGGGAACTCCGAGGCAAGTTGCTGGGGACCTTGAGGCAGGAACTGAAACAACGGGGGGAAACCTTGGAAGCCATGGTGGCGGCCATGCGTGCGGAGATAGAGGAACTCAAAGGGAAGCTCGTTGAAACGAAAGCGGCATGCGTGAACGGGGTGGTCACGGTGCATACTAGTCCATGAATGGACACACCCAAGCCGAACAAGTTCAAAGGCTCGCAGGTGGCCAAGGACGTGAACAACTTCCTGTGGTACATGGAACGATACTTCCAAGCCATGGGAATCAATGACAACCTCACACGGGTAAACACTGCATCCATGTACTTAGTCGATAATGCATTGTTGTGGTGGCGTCGTCAGTCGGATGGTAGGAGTGGCGATCCTATCACAACATGGAACGGATTAGTCGAAGAGTTCCGACGAATATACTACTCTTCGTATGCGGAGGAGGATGCTCGGAATGAGCTAAAACAGCTCGAGCAAAGGGGTGCCGTGTGCGATTACATCAAGCAATTTTTGGAGTTGCTACTCCAAATACCCTCGATGAGTGATAATGAGGCGTACCACCAGTTCATGAGTGGTCTCAAACTATGGACCAAGCAAGAACTCAAGCGGTGCAACGTGGGAGATCTCATAACGGCCATAATCGTGGCCGAATCACTTGTGAAATACAAGGCGTCTTCTGCATCCAAGCTGGACTCTCGTCCGAGGGATAAGACCAACGGTGGGGGAGATCAAGGAAGATACAATCGCCCGAATGGAGGCAAACCACCGGTAGGCCCTCTGAAGGCTCATGCGGAGTCAAGCGGCGAATGACAAAGGAAGGTATGCACGTATAAATGCTTTTTTCTATGACGGTCTACACATGGCACGGGATTGCCCGAACAAGGCCAAGCCGGCTGCCCTTTGCAAGGAAGAGGAGCCTACGGAGGAATCACGACTAGGTTCATTGCGAATCCTCAGTTCCCTCAAGATAAAGAAAGCCAAAGAGTCTCAAGGAATGATGTTTGTGGATGTGAAGATCGACAATACCACGATGAGTGCACTTGTGGATACGAGGGCATTCGACCTCTTCATATCCCAAGAGGCCGCGAAGAAACTCAATCTTCGGGTCGAGAAAGGAGTTGGTTGGCTCAAGCCAGTGAACTCCAAAGAGGTCCTGACTAGAGGCGTGACTAGGGACGTGGAGCTTCACCTCGGTCCATGGTCGAGTAAAAAAAACCATCGAGGTAATCCCCCTAGATGATTATGACTTTGTGCTAGGTCTAGGATTCTTCGATAGGATAAATGCCAGTGTGCTACCGTTTGCGGATTGTGTTTGTATTCTAGACAAGCAGTGTCAATGCATGATTCCGATTCATCGCGCATCGGGTCGCAATCGGAAAATGTTGTCGGCCATGCAACTCTCAAGAGGAGTTCAGAAGGGCGAGGCGACTCTCCTGGCAATGTTGAAGGTGGAGGAAGAGACGGGCAAAGTGGAGGATGTTCCCACCGAGGTGACCTAAGTCCTCAACACCTTCCAAGATGTGATGCCATCCGAGCTACCTAAGAAGCTCCCACATTGAAGGGAGGTGGATCATTGGATTGAGCTAGTACCCGATGCTCGACCACCCGCCATGGCACTATATCACATGGCACCCCCTGAATTGGAAGAGCTAATGAAGCAACTCAATGAGCTACTTGATGCGGGGTATATTCGGTCGTCCAAGTCTTTGTTCGGTGCATCGGTCATATTCCAAAAGAAGCATAATGGATCACTCCGGATGTGCATCGACTACCGGGCACTGAACAAACTCACTGTGAAGAACAAGTACCCGATCCCACTCATTGCGGATCTCTTCGATCAACTTGGAGGAGCACGATGGTTCACCAAACTTGACCTCCGATCAGGTTACTATCAAGTTCGGATCGTTAAAGGGGACGAGCCAAAGACCGCATGTGTGACGTTATACGGATCATACGAATTCCTCGTCATGTCGTTCGGTCTCACCAACGCTTCGACTACCTTCTGCACAATGATGAACAAGGTACTCCATCCGTTCCTCGATAGGTTCATAGTAGTTTACCTAGATGATATTGTTATATATAGCCGGATGCTCGAGGAGCACATTGAGCACTTGAGGCAGATTTTCCAAGTCTTACGCGAGAACAAGCTGTATGTCAAGCACAAGAAGTGTGCATTTGCCTAAAAGGAAGTTCCTTTCTTGGGGCACATTGTTGGGGGCGGTCGAGTTCGAATGGACGGGGCCAAGATCCGAGCGGTAGTCGAATGGGAGCCGCCGACCAAGGTGACGAAGTTGAGGTCATTCCTTGGCCTCACCAACTACTTTCGGCGCTTCATTCGGAGCTATTCGAGCATCACGGTACCACTCACGGACATGCTGAAGAAGGAGAAGCCGTGGGAGTGGACAACTCAATGCCAAGAAGCGTTTGATCGGTTGAAGCAAGCTATGACCAAGGAGCCGGTGCTGGTGTTGCCCGATTGCACCAAGCCTTACGAGGTAGAAACTGACGTTTCAGATTATGCTATTGGTGGTGTTCTCATGTATGATGGCCATCCGGTGGCGTTCGAGTCTCGAAAGCTGAACGATACCGAGCGTCGGTATACTGTTCAAGAAAAGGAGATGACTGCGGTGGTCCATTGCCTTCGGACGTGGAGGCACTATCTTCTGGGGGCAAAGTTTGTTGTAAGAACGGACAATGTGGCCACGAGCAACTTCTAGACGCAAAAGAAGCTAAGTCCGAAGCAAGCTCAATGGTAGGATTTCTTGGCGGAATTCGACTACGTGCTAGAGTACAAGTCTAGGAAGTCTAACTTCATGACAAATGCACTAAGTCGAAAAGTGGAGCTGGCAAATCTCATCAGTCAGCTAAGTTGTCCGTGGATCGAACTTATCAAGGAGGGACTCTAACACAATCAAAAGGCTCAAGGACTCCTGAAACACGCGCGAGAGGGAAAAACTTGTCAATTTTGGTGTAAATACGAACTTCTTTACACTAAAGGACAGCGATTGTACGTGCCACTTCATGGGAAGCTGAGGAGAGATGTATTGCGAGAGTGCCACAATTCCAAGTGGACGGGTCATCCAGGGATCCACCACACGTTGGCGCTTGTCGAAGAACAGTACTACTGGCCTCAGATGCGGGATGACATTGAGGCATATGCGAAGACTTGTCTTATATGCCAACAAGACAAGCTCGAACAACGGTCGTCGCCAGGGCTTTTGGAGCCACTTCCGATCCCTACTCGTCCATGGGAGAGTGTTTCCATGGACTTCATCGTCAACTTGCCGAAGTCCGAAGGGTGTTGGATGCTTATGGTGGTAGTTGACCAGTTCTCCAAGTATGCAACGTTCGTGCCGGCGACGAAAGATTGTTTGGCCAAGGAGGTGGCCAAGCTCTTCTTGAAAAACATGGTGAAGTACTGGGGAGTACCACAAACGATCGTGAGTGATCGAGATCCTCGATTCACGAGACGGTTTTGGACGAAACTCTTCAAGCTGCTAGGGTCGGAGCTAAACTTTTCCACGAGTTTGCATCCCCAAACCAACGGTCAGACGGAGTGGATCAATGCACTTCTGGAGATTTATCTTCGACACTACATAAGCACAACACAAGTGAATTGGGCAAAGTTGATCAATGTGGCCCAATTCTCCTACAGCTTGCATCGGAGTGAGTCGACCAGCCAGAGCCCGTTTGAGATCGTGACGGGACAACAACCGCAAACCCCAAGTGCGGTTGCATCAGGCTACAAGGGGAGTACCCCTCCTGCCTTCAAGTTCGCGAAAGACTAGCAAGAACAAGCGGGCTTGGCAAGGGCATGCCTACACAAGGCATCAAAGCGCATGAAGAAGTGGGCGGACCAAAAACGTCGGCACGTGGAGTTCCAAGTTGGAGACCAAGTGTTAGCCAAGCTACACACGGTTCTTTGATACAAAGACGTGCACAAGGGGTTGATTCGACGCTACGAGGGGTCCTTCCGTGTGTTTCAACGGGTCGGGAATGTTACATACAAACTGGAGTTGCCACCTAAACTAAAGGTACATTCGGTTTTCCATGTGAGTATGCTTAAACCTTTCCATGTAGATGAGGAAGATCCGAACTGAGGAGAGT
The DNA here is from genome assembly GCA_014182735.1 of Corymbia maculata. Taxonomy (NCBI): domain Eukaryota; kingdom Viridiplantae; phylum Streptophyta; class Magnoliopsida; order Myrtales; family Myrtaceae; genus Corymbia; species Corymbia maculata. The sequence goes on along the minus strand of CM024687.1, from coordinate 8,001,066 downwards.
CGCAACGAGCACCATTGGGAGTGAAGACTTCATATGATCGAGAAACAGATTACATCATAGCGGACCGAGTCATACATAAGCGGTATTGTGCACTGAAGCTGGAGTATATGGTTCGATGGAAGGGTCTTCCGGAGAGTGAAGCAAGTTGGGAACCCGCGGACACTCTTTAGCAATTCAAGAAGCAAATTGAAGCATTTCATGCTGAAGACACGACAAGGACGTCGCCCGATTAGGTGGGGGAGAATGTCACAGCTCAGAAACACGAACGGTCCAAGAGGGTTTTGATCAATGCCATGACTGACCCTTGGTACGAGCAACCCTCAACCGTTGGCCCCAAGTTCTAGGGTTTTCTTGAGTCTTTAGAATATTCTTAGAGGCGGGCAATACGGTAATTGTATACATATGTAATTAAGGCAGTTAGGGAGATACGATCTCCACCATTAAATCAAGGAGAGATCTACGGATACAGTTTGCATGTACTTGTATAAATTGGGGTCTCCTCCCCTCATTGTAATCATCCCATTCTACATGAGTAATAGAATCCAGAGTTTCTCTCTCTAGAGTTTTTCTCTCTAGAATTCTTGTGAGTTTGAGTGGAAAGGTTACTTGGGAGAAATCCTAAGGCTGCACAAGTTCAAAGGAAACGCTAGATCGATCCGCCCGTGACACTTGCATCCGCGTTGCTTGAATACGTCTAGAGACAGAACGAGAGGGATAGAAAAGGGAAGAGATAGGCCAGGCTTTAACGAATGGGCTCGTCTCTTTTCGTGGGCCTCATGCGTAAACTAGGCTGGTTAGGGCATCGCCATCTAAGGCCTAAGTGTTGGATAAAAGAAGCTGGAGGCGTTGGGCTTTTATGGGTTAAACGAAATTTTATCTTGTGTTGTGAACCATGAAATTTTGGGCCGAGAACCAGAAAAGCCCCCCCATCATTTTTCTAATGGGTTTTTATTTTTAATTTACTTATTTATTTATTTATTCATCTATTCTTTTCCACTCTTTTTGTTTTTGTTTTTTTTTTTGGATTTTTCTAATTTTGTACTATTTATAAAAACAAGTGCTCAAATTATCGACAAAAATTCATATGTCAACATATAACCATAAACTCGTGCAAAACTGGTTTGGAAACTTGGAAGGTTTGTGCATAAAATAGGTTGAGTCTCCAACACTCCAAGTGCCAAAGCTTAGCCAAGAGGCACAGGAGAATATTTAGTGGCAATGGGCGAGGCTCGACCCTCTCCTAATCCGGTGAGGGCAAGCCTCACCTAGCCGTTGGCAGCCCTCACCAAAGGTCGCACGAGATCACAGCCTTTGGCAAAGTTGGGCCTTGCCCCCATGGCTGGTGAGGCTCGATTCTTGCCAAATCCACAGAGAGAGAGAGAGAGAGAGAGAGAGAGAGAGAGAGAGAGAGAGAGGGAGAGAGAGAGAGAGAGGGAGCGAGAGAGAGGGAGAGAGAGAGAGAGAGAGAGAGAGAGAGAGAGAGAGAGAGAGAGATTTAATAAAATAAAATATTATTAAAATATTTGTCATGTCAACATCGATCGGACGACCATCCAAAATTTGTTGGATAGACTAAACTGGCACAATTGTAAAAGGTTTAGAACTAAATTGACAAAAAAAAAATGGTTTATGAATTAATTGGAAAAATTATAATATGACGACTGTTTTGGTAATTTTTCCTCCATATATTTGATAAGGGTGTCATTTAGTTACAGTGTCGGAGTTTTTATAATCCATCAAAAGAATATGCGCATCAAAAACTAATAGCTAACTCAAAAGTTCGTCATAGCCATATTACAAATCATACCCAAAAAAAAAAAACCCACTATCCAAATGTCCTTGTGATAATGTAAAGGCTGTCATTTTACTTGCAACTAGTTGGAAAACCTAAAAAACAAGTAAGACAAATAGAATGAACAACCATAGCTCATGAAGAGTATTTTTTTTTTTAAGCTGATCAAACAGCCACTATGCACTTTTATGAATTGATATCATAACTCATCAATCTCAAATCCAAAATAGATATGTGTAGTGGATGATATCTTTCTAACAAAAAATTTTGTGTAAAAGATCAATCAACAATATCAACTCCATAGTAACAAATCAATTATTAATGGTCTACTCTATTGATCAATTTCAATCAAATCAAATGTCAATGGTCCATTCTATCGATTGATCCAATGCTAAGATGGCGACCAAGTTTCCTCATTGGCTAGGTCTCTAGCTATATCAGCCAATAGTTTAGCCTAAAAGAACGTCCTAACAACAATATGCATACTTACCCCTCAATGAATTCCAATCATAACAACATGAGCATAATCCACAAATAATATTATTCAATAAACGACAATTAAATTCAAAATCCATTTCAAAACTCAAGTTTAATAACCAAATCATATCACTCTTCAGGATTTAATTTATCAAAATAGAACCTTTCATAAATCATGTTAAAAGTCATGAATTTTTCGTGATTCTTTCATAAAAAGTTTTGCAAACCATTTATAGACAATCAACTCAAACTATAGTCAAAAGATATCTTGCCATTTCAAATAGACAATACGGTAACATATGCTCGATCCATATGCAACTAAAAATGCCATTTCTTAACTCATAATATAACAAAAATTTTGACCATAAAAAACTCATAATATAACTAATTTATATTGCTTTCAAGATATGAGTTTACAAATTTGAAGAAGAGATAGCACTACTCACCTGGGAAAGTTGAAAACCAACTTACAAAGGTTTCTTGAGCTAGTGCACTCATATTTATATCAATTAATCAAAAAATGATATCAAAATCCGAGCAATACACTACTCTAACAAACAACTCCACTAAACTACGCTTATTCGTCAACCAATTGACACCCATGTACTAATAAAGAAACTCATTTATAATGAACGTTCATCTTTATCCTTTATGCATATTGTCCATTATGCATAACTCACATGTGAAATTTCAAATTCAATCAAACCGTACTTTAGAATTGATTTTTGTCAAATTCCATGGCTCCATAATGCCCAAATCTATCACTACCATATAAATACATAGTTCAAATTTGACAAAACTTTGGATTAATGACTAACTTAAAAAATTACTTTGATTAGACGAATAGTGGGTTTGAATTGCGAAATAAAGTTGATTTGTCTTTTCAGGGCGTCCGACACGTGTACACACAAAAATTTCTCCCTCTTTTCTTCTTCTCTTCTTTCCTTGTTTTGAACGATCTTCTCTCTCTTCCTTTCTTCTTATTATTTTTATTCACTTGCGTGCAAACTGAAGGACAAGAAAACACTTAGAATGAACTTAAGTGACTTGAACCTGGGCCCTTTGTTTTCTTATCTTTCTTCTATAAGCCCAATTCTTACAGGAAAGGACAATCCACAGTTTCCCTATTTGCTTCATCATGGAATTCAAGAAGATTTTCGGTCTACTTCTTGAAGTTTGGGGAGAACAGGCGTTCAACGTGGGCTTTGATGTATCTTTGTTTCTGATCTCTCACAAAGCCATGATTCATCTCATGTCTGACCTTCTCACTTTACGGTTCCCCAACAGTACTTTCCTAGGACCTACTCTTCTAACTGAGAAGGCAACACACTCGATCTACTTTTCCCTCCCCTGAGCAATTGATCATTGGCAATCCTCCTGATCATAGAATAAATCTTACCGAGGAATGGGAGTGACTTAGAGTTGAGAATTTGAGAACAAACATTGTCATAGGTCTCAACATTAAGACTCATAAGAAACCAGAGGACCTTTTTCACCTCTTTCTTTTTTGCGTACTTGATGGCTGCAGCATAGGATTTTATCATAATCATCAAGTTCATCCCAAAAGGCCTTCAATTTGGGTAAATATTCCACAATCAAGAGTCCTCCTTGCTGTAGTAGCCCAATCTCAATTTTGATCTCATGGATTCGAGATGCGTTACCTTGGTCAATCTCTCCTTAAGCTCGTACCACATTATCTTTGCTTCCTCTGCATATGCCACACTCCTCTGTATACTCTTGTTGAAGAGATTGAAAATCCATGAAATTATCATGGAATTACAAAGTGTCAGGCATTAAATTTGGATGCCGTTGGATTTGGATTCTCTAGTGATTAGTGGATAAACCAAGTTTGTTTTTCGCCTTTGATGCATGTCTCGTTGCTTTCAATTACGTTGCCTAATTATCTTGGTGTAGCACGCATGCACCGGGTACGCTTTTGGGTTTGTCCGAGGTGTTGAGATAATCCGGTGAGGAAGAGTCATTCACCCTCTTTGCATATGCTTCATCAGCCACATCGCAAATAATGTGGGTTGATTTGTTTCTCATGTTTTAAACACTTTGCGCTAATACCATGAAAGAAATCATAATTACTTATATTACTCTTTGTACAATACAAATATATATCTGATGTGTAGTTAAATAGAAACGGAAAAGAAAAAATTACAAAATATCTCCAGCTAATTATAAGAGATATACCAAATATAATGTTAACAAACAAGTATTGCTAAGAGATCCTGTTAGAACATCAAACTAGTCAAAATGCTGCTGCGGTGATAGGAGGAAGAGTCGAAACGCAACCACCAAAAGTCGAATCCAGTTCGCGCGGTTCTTCGAGATGCTGCAGTCCTCTACAAGGAGTCAGGTGCAGGTTCTCGAGCAATCGCACTATTTCGAGTTCCCAAAGAGGCAGAAGGTTGAGGTAGTCGCGAAGAGGGGTCCATTGATTTGTTCGGGATTGCTCACCTAGTTGTGGTTCAGAGCCTCCAGATTGCAGTCCGAGTTCCAAAAGAGGCAGATGGCCGAGGCAGTCGGGAAGAGGGGTCGATTCATTTGTCTGGGATTGCTCACTTAACTGGAGTTCAGAGCCTTCAGATCCCCGTCCTTCAAGTTCCAAAGGAGGCAGATGGTCGAGGCAGTCGTGAAAAAGGGTTGGTTCATTTGTCTGGCATTGCTGGAGGCGTTCAGGAAGAGGGGTCGATTCATTTGTTCGGGATTGCTCACCTAGTCGCAGTTCAGGGCCGTGGTCCAGTATCACATCCAGCGTGAGACCGTTATCATATCTCCCCATCTCATGCAAATTTTTCACTTTAGTCGCGAGGACACTCACCTGATCCTTCAATATGAGATGAGAAAAGAAATGCCCCTCTTCAACTTTGCGTCCTAAGTCGTGGACTTGTTCCTCCAGCGATCCTACACTTTGCATCCACAGCTCAACTTCTTTCTTCCTTCTCTTTCCCGGTCTCCTCTCTTCTTGCTTTAATTGGTTACCCACGTCATCCTTCCTTGCTGACAAGATTTGCATGTCCATTTCCAGATCATCCATCTTCGCTTTGATTCCAATGACCTCACTGACCTTTTGAAAAATACTGATGCCATAGGCGGCTCCCACTGTAAGACTGCAGGAAGCATTAGGGTAAAGTTTCTATTAATTAGGGGAAAAGCTGCGGGGATTCAAACCAACAACTTAATGCGCTTTTGATTCTGCTATGATTTGAGGCAAAGAAGCAATTGGCAATTTTAAACGTCTCAAGGACAACTTCGTTCTTTTTTGAGAAATTCCCAGCCCATGAGCTACCCCTATTAGTAGATGCAATAGTCTTCCTTAGATCCGTGAGTGAGTCGGGCAAAAATGATTCGAGTAAACTGACCCATTTTAAAGCAATATAATTTTAGTGACCCCTATCGGACTCCTATCACTCCATCCCCACAGGGGCAGAGGCTATCCTATCTTAAGGTATTGCCAAAGGGAAGGATCTTATCAACATCCATAACAATGCGTTTATTTTCTTAATAATATTGTCTTTTATCTTATCCATCTGACCCCAACCAAACCTATATTGAATTCAACCCATATTATAATACATCCGTATTTAAACAAACTTATGAAAACACATACCCACCTATATAAAAACTCTAAACTATTCATGTAAATATCTACTTAAATAAAATTTCATACCAAATTAAAAAAAAAGTTAATTAACAAAATAAAAAGATGTTAGTAAATAAAACAAAAATGGAAAAAGAAACTAAAAATTAAAATATTCTTAAAGAATTAGAAAAGTATGTACTTATTGTAACAGCATATATTTTGTGTGCATGCCTTAACATGTGTTTTAGGGCTATGCTAAAGAAAACACCCTTGGAAGATAAAAATACAAAATTGGTATTTCAAAAAGCGGGAGGGACAAAATTCTACTAAATGAGAAAAAAACCAAATGAAGTAAAATGATTACGCTTTCAACAACAGACCCCACATCAAGTAGATCGCTCCTGACGTCTCCCTCCTCGTCGTTGTCTCCCTCCTCATCGCCCTCGGCATCCTCACGGCCTCCTACAGAGTGGGTGTGGACCGAACAAAAAGAAGTTTAGTAAATGAATTAATCTAAAAGAAAAAGAAAGGACGACCACACGACATCATCCTTCATGGATTGAACATGGCTACCAAGCCTAGAGTGATGTCAATTAAGATCAGCAGGCGGAGTAGATGCCGATAGAAGCATGTTAATGGAATGCCTAATTGACAAGGATGCAAATGCGAGGGACTTCTCAACGATCCAGCGAAGTCTGACCGGGGATAAGAAGTTGCCAATTCTAAGTGTTCCTATTGGTGGGCAACTTACGGCGAAATCTGCCTATTATTCTTTGGAACTGTGCAGAACAAACCATGCAAGAAGGGACATTCGACCTGAAATAACGTGAATCAGAATGCATGGGGAAGGCCATTTGGAATACTGACTCTCCTCCCGAACAGAAGCACAACTTTCTTTAGAGGGCCGTGTTTGATGCACTTGCTACCAATGGTGCAGGACAAGTATAAACAATCGAGCATATGCTGCTGAACTGTCATCGAGCATCTTTTGTTTGGTTCAGTGTATGTGGCATTAAAATTGACAGGGAAAAAGTTGCAACCTTGGATGTATAGTGGACGAAACTAAGCTACCTAGATGCCAAGATGGTACGGTGCATCTGGTGTTTCAACTAGATGGGATTGTGTTCCTTTGTTGTCAAACACTAGAAATCCTTGGAGCAGTTTGAATCTATTTCAGTATGTCATTAGGAAGTCCAATGAATGTGGCGATTGATTTCCATTGGCTGACACTGCTAGTAGGAAGATGTGTCCTCGGAATTGGACCCGTGAACACCTATTTCGTTTAATGTCAAACTCGATGATTTTAAGGCTTTGCCCCCATTGACAGGGTTGTTCTGTACTGATAAGTGTATTGGAATGAAGTAGGTATCACGGTAATCTGCCCATGAATAAGAGATCGACAAAACAAGAGAACAGAGAATTCACGCGACAAAGGATGTCAATTTCTTCCCGTTCCTTGTGTGAAGGATGCGTGAAATAAATCAATAAAAACTAGGGACGACAATTTACCAGTACCAGTTCCATGAAGAGCGCAGGAACATTCAGAAAAAGAAAAAAGAAAAAGAAAGCTCCAGATTTGCACTAACCTAAAGCAGTCTAACCTGGTAAGAGCTTGCTGATAATTTTCTGAAGGAAATACTGCAATCAGAGATTAACTCAACAACGGAATTAACAGGCAATACAGGGAAAGTAAAGGAAGGAATGGCTGCGAGAGAGAAGCCAAAGTCAGGAAAATGGTGGGTGAATAGACGCAGAGTAAACTTTGCAGATGCTCTGCTCTTTAAATTCAATGCCCGGCGCACAAATTGAGGCATGGTGTTTCCAGGGGACACCTTCCAGGAAGATGGTTGAGGCAGACAGACGATGGGATCATCATCAGGAGTCTTCCATCCACCTTCTTGGAAGTAGCCGAAGCCTTTAGTTCACACATCAGTGGCCTCTTTTATCCCCATGATCGCTGGTTTCAGGTAAGAGACGAGTTGACGCCCTCGTTTCTGCAAGATAGGATAATTGGGTAATCTAATCAATTATCAGGATACACGTTTGTTTCATGAAAAACCATCAATTCAAAAATGATTATTTGTATCATTTATAAAATAAATCAGTAAAAAGTATTTTTAATTGACGACGAAAATATTTAAGCATAAATTGCTATTGATAATTAGATTATTTTCTATGAATGAATGAATTAATTAATTCTAAGCACTTCAGACAATTATTTTAATGAAATTATGATTTTCGAAGGAACAAACAGAGTATTAGTTGAAAAATAAGATCTCTTTTTTGTCGTAAGACTAGTTATTGCATGAAACCCTTTTTCATATGCTGTAAAACTACATGCGACAATTTTCCTCGAACCCGAGGAGAGAGACACGAGATTTGACTTTGGAAAAAGCGGTCTACGAGACCTTCCTGGAACTTCTTTTCTTCTTCTTTTGTCTTGTTTCTTGACCTTTTTCTTCTAAGAGGAAGCACGTAAACGCGGGAAAAGATGAGACCATGTGAGATAATCGTCGATTATTAGAAAAACTTAAGATGTTAGATAATTATATATTCTAATAATCTCCTACATGTTTAGTTTGGTCTTTTTATCAGTTTAATCATTTTAAAACTTTAAGTTTCAAGACCTCCAACTCTGATATTCTATAAGATATTAATAAAACCACTGCCATGGTTTATTATTTAAATATACATTCCTCTTTATGTTTGGTCTGGTCTTTTTGCCCTGTAATAAATGTGGAAATATTTAATTTGGGAGGTGAATGGGATCTAAAAAAATTCAAACTCAGGTCTTCTAGCTTTGACAGCTTTAGGACATTTGGCAGTAGCCCCACAAAATCTCACAGACAAGAATTGAGTTAAATTGGCTTGAAAACAATATTAGATGTTTAAAAGAATTGAAGAGAAAAATTAAATGTTGAAATTGTTTTATTCCATAATAATAATCATATATAGATTATTGCGGATATTTTTGGGAATTCTAATTCTTATGTGTATACTTTTTATGTGCGAAGATTTTACTTTGAAACATCTATATGTAATATATAAATTAATTCTATAAATATCAAGTATAATTTCAACTACTTATATCACTTGCACTCTTATATACATTAACTATATGGAATTTTTGTTTGTCATTCTTTCTTATTTTAGATTTTTTTTTTGTCAATTGAATTTGCATGTAGCTTTGTTTTGGTTACTTCGAATGGATACATCCATATTACAATCGAGGGCAATATTGCACACGTTTCCAAGATTTGCTGAAGGAAGGAAATATATATATATATCTGTTGAAGAATTCTTCAGATGTTAAGAACTAGGATATTTATCTTTGTCATCATAATTTCAACAAAAAATGTCTATCCATCTCTATGACCCTCAATACTCTTGCCTACTTCATTTTTTTTTTTTTTCATATATTTTATTATTTTTCCCTCACTCTTTTAATTTCCTTTTTCCCATTCCATCATTCTCTGATAGAATTTTATTAAATGACAAACTATACTAATACATTTAAATTACTAAAATACCTAAGCTATGCAATAAATACAAATATTAAATATATGCAGATGTGATCGGCCGATTATGGAGAGTTGATCCCGACCAAGCTTTCTCGCGGACAAGGACAAAGGAAACGTCTTCTTTACTCTCTGTTTTTTTCTTGATTTAAAATCTTTCTTTTGGCTTAAGCTTGCGCACACCACCGCTCACGTTCTCCCTTTTTCTTCTTTCCAGTGAAATTTCCCGTTGACCATTTGCTCTCAATCATTCTTTTGTCCTCTCTTTTAATCCTCACCGGGAAAAAGAGACAAAACCCCCACCACTGCCACCAACTCTTTGACCGCGCGCGCGCTTTCTCCTTTAGGCCCTTCACGTGGTGATGGCGAGAGATGAGCGAGTCAGATGTGTGAATCTTCGTGTGGGGTTAGTCCAACTCGAGATGCCCGGATAGAGGTTTCCGCAGGATCGCTGGGCGGTGGAGGAAGTGCGGTTGACGGGCGCCGGTGTTTGCTCGGGGAAAGAGGTCCACGGCCTGGGGACCACCAAAATTTTCTCTTGGCTGAGGATCACATTTCCCTTGATGGGAATGGACCAGTGCACCGATTCTGACATGCTTTTCTTTCTTTTTCCCTGGTTCTCGCCGAGAACATTGTCCCCAATCATGGCGTGCGTATTATTCTGCCCTTCTGTAGACGATTGCCCCAATCATGTGTTCATTACTCTTTTCTTGCCAAGAACTATATTCGTCGTGGCTTCAAATCTGGAAATGATTGCTCCACCATATACTACCCTTTTCCTTTAATCCAACATGCCTAGACTAAATTGCTACATGAAAGTTACTATTTGCACTTGGATGGCTGGCCACGCCTTGCTTAGGCTTTGTTTATTTTATGGGAAATGTTTGATTTGGAATTTTTTTTCTTAAGATGATCGCCTATCATCACTTGCAAAAAATGAATAAAGGCTAGATATAAGGACATTTTTAGTCGACTAATTATTTCAAATAATACAAATGATTATTTTAAGGAAAATATTTTTCTACCCATTCATTTTCTGTCAAACAAATGGAACTGTGATGTAAATGCATTATGGCTAAACCTAGATATGCAACAAAGAATAAAAAATGTGATATTGATACTTTTGTTTAGGGGTTGGGGTCAACTCCTAATTTTCTTACACAATAAATAATTAACTAAACATGTCACCAAAATTTAGGTGTCAACACTAAGTGATGACTTTGATGATTAAAATGTTGTATGGGTTCCTCTTATGACAAAATAATTTATTGTATTTCATAAGTAAATAACATTTACAAAATTATAAGAAGACATTATATAACATATTTGTAAAACCCCGAAAATTCTACATTCTAAAATGACGGAAATGTTAGTATGGGCTCGGAGGATTGACTGATGGGCTAAGCGATGAGCCTGTTGGACCGTGTGAGAGCCACGAGCATGGGCCCAGTAGGCTGTGTTGAGGCTACGAGCATGGGCTCGATGGGCTAGGTGAATTGGGCTGAATGTGAAATGGGCCCGGCGCAGTGGCCATGAGCCATGAATTCGGCCGGCGTGAGGAAAGTGGGCCACAAATTTTAGGCCAATAAGGCAAGTTGGGCCTGGTGGGCCAAGTATGTGTGCGTTAGGCCCAATTTGGGCAGAAGAAGCCCTAGCTCGAAATGAGAAATTTTAGATGGGCTACGCACGTGTCAAAGTTAGGGACTTGTCAAACTAAGCACGACTCTGATCTTAAATAAGCTAGTCCTAATATATTATTCTTATGATTCCTTCTAAATTGGCCCTAGATTTAGGTTGTGACGCCAACACGTCATTTAGATTAATATAAATAAGTGGGACGCTACGCTTCTTGTAGAGTCGGATTTTAGGGAATAGAAATGAACAACTAAAAGACACCAGAGGCTAAACTTGTGGCCATAATATTCATTAGGCGTTAAGGCCTTAAGTAGATTGCTTCTTTTCTTTCCCATTTCTTTGCATGGCCGAACCCCACTCTCCTCTTTTCTTGGTCACCAAAACTGCGTGGAAGGCTGCAAGTCATCATGAGCATTATGGGAACTCATGAAGATGAAGCACAAAGGTCTAATACTTCCCGCTTTTGTCTCTCTTGCATGGCCGAGTAGTCGCTCCCCCTATATTCATCATTCTGCCCCCTCCTTGAACAATATACCTTGGTGATTTGCAACTTCAATCATTGGACATTTTGGAAAAATCTTGAGACATGAAAAGCCCACCCCCTTAAGCGACCGACTTTTCCCTTCCCTCTTGCTTGTCTTTCTCCCTCTCATTCTTCCTTTCTCTCTTTCTTTTCCTCATTTTCTTCTTCTTCTTCCTCGGCAGAACGCCTCTCCCTCTCCCACCTCACTTTTCCTTCTCTATTTTAGCCTTTGGAGCTCGAACCTTGAGGGAGAAGGATCGGGGAGAGTTGTGTAGTCAAAATGTAAGGGAAAAGGGTAGGCACTAAGCTTTGAAAATCCTTGTGTTGCTCGGGGAAGGGCAGAAATCCATTCCGTTGGCTTTGTTTTGCTGCGGTCTTGCTGGTCGCTGCTTGCGCACCGTCTTCCTCATGTTGCATGTGGAGTTTATGGCTGGAAATGGACGTAAGAATCCTTTTGGGGGCTGTGATGTGCAATTTTGATCGATAGAAATCTAGGCGCGTTGTGAAATTGAGCTTGCATGCTGGTTTGTGGAAGTGAAAGTTTTGCATGTTGGTTTTGGTGGATGGTTCGCACTGTGGCGATTTCTCTTGATGGTCAGCGTTCAAGTGGAAGTTGTGCATGTGCGTCTTAAAGCTGGAAAATAACTTGCATGTGCGTGGTTTAGGTTATAGGTGCTGAAATGGTAAGAAATTTGAAGTTACTGGCTGTTTTCTTCAAAAGCGGGTTCATTGACCTTCTGGACTTTTTAATTTTGTACCGATCGATTTGTTGGAATTTAGACGAAACACTCATGAAATCTGCTCTAGAGACCGTAAGCTTTAACATATATTTTTCTAGGATTTTTCTAAAAGGGCATAAATAGTAAAAATGGGGATTATTTTCTGTGGTAATAATCTGCCCATAGGTGGAAACAGGGCTCGTCTGCATGCTTTTTAGTTTTTCTGTAATCCCTGGAGCAGATTCAGGTTATGTCGCCTTCATGAAAGTGATAGAACACGTTCTCATGTATAACATACTAAAATTTGGTAACTATTGGATAAGTGTAAGTGTCGAAATGCCTTTTTATTGGAATGCAACTATTCTGGAAAAACTGACAGGTTTGTAGACTAAGTTCATTGGATTGCTGCACCTTGTAAGATGAGAACTAGACCTGGAGCCCTTCACAAAAAATGTTTGTCAATGTCTTCTTTATAACATGCTATAATTTCATAATTTTTCGAAGTAGTTTACTAGGGTTTTGACTTCGATATTCCCAATCGCACAGTTCTGTTTATGTTCTGCTTTGGGTCCGAATCTTGTAAGTGGTGAAGAGAAGTTGATTGAATTCTATTGGTGGCTTTTTATTGATCATGTCAGCACTTTGAAAGTAGTCCATTAGTGCACTTCTCTTGAATGAGTTGTGGGGTCATGCATGGTGAGAATTGTGTGTCCATCCGAGTGCCATGCGTGTTTAATGGATTGCACCACTGAATTATGTGTGCCATGGTGCGATTGTATTGGAAAAGAAATTTAACGAATACGGTGAGCTGAGGCTCCCATGTCCCGCCGACCCTCCGAAAAAGGCAGGCAGTCTATCCAAATTGCCTTTTTTTTATTTGAAAATTTTATTATTCTTATTGGATCTGTTTATTTTTATTTTTTAGATTCATAATTTCAGAATCAATTAGAATTTTAAGATCTTTGGAGCATGAGTATGCTGGTGCAACGTGGTTAATTCAAGGAGTGCACGTGTGAATTGTGTGAATGAACTATATTAAGAGATGTCCATCCGTTGTGTGATACTGCTGATGTCCCAGGGAATGGGATGCCCATGTTATGTGATCTTGGATGCCTCGTTTGTATGATACTAGGATGCCTCGGAGTGAGATGCCCCAGTGGTTTGTCCAACATGCTTCGGTTGTGTGATACTGGGATGCCTCAGAGTGAGATGCTTGTGGAAAAGTTTCCATGGAAGTCCGGTTAGGGATTGGAAGTGATTGGAGTGGACCAGTTGGTGACCGGGGAAAATCCGACTCAAGGATGGATTATGAAATCACACGAGATTTAACTATACAAGGCGCGTAAGTTTGCATGTGGTTCATGGCATATGTGCATATTGAGGTGCATGGAAATTATGGTTGCCTGTCTTGGTTGGCTTGAATTGCATCAGCATTGTACGGTTGTGACCAATGAGTGCTGGTTATGCAAGTTCGGATTCATGTTATTGTAGCATGCATTTTGACTTTATTACTTGTTTATGGATTATGCTATTCTACTAGTGGCAAGCGGATTGCGTGATTTAGAACATGCTCATTCTCTCTTACTGGGCATTGCTTTACCCCTTTATTTTTTTCTCAAATTGCTATTATGGACATTCCACCACTTGCTACTTATGGAGCGCTCACCTTTTTTTGAGGGCGTGCTCCATGACATTATAAACCACGAGTCTGGCCTAGTATTTACTTGTTACATACGTACTTTGTGGATAGACGATGCGCGCCCGACCTAGTTCCTCATGCGTTTCGTTTCTGGTTCCTGAACTTGGATGGCGGACTAATTGGTCCTCTTGATTGGTGAGCTCGTCGGGTGATGGGTGAAGCAAGGCGCCTAGGTTGGGACCGATCATAGCTGGGCTGTTTTGGAGACTTTTTGAAGCCCTTGAAGAGTTGATGGGTAAAGGAGTTAGGCACTTTTTTGACCCTTCCAGTTTATTTTGTTGAATGGCTTTTGTGATGTAAATGCTCATGACGCATGCTGAAAACTTGTTAATAAAATGAAATCGATGTTGCGCCTATATTTATGTTCTTTGTGTGTGTTCGTGGTTTTGTTAGAAGGTCAAGTCGATGCTTGTGTTTAAGGAAACTTAAATTATTTATAATAATCATATTATAAATGCTGACCATTAGGGGTAAGCTAATGTGATGTTCTTGTTAGTTTTCCACCGCGCGTAGTAGGTGACGTGCCTGGGGCGTCACAATGATAGCCCATATATAACAAATAAATCATAATAATATTAATTTAATCTATGCTCAACTAAGATGTTTATTAGGAATTGAACAATGTGGAATTATCTTTTATCAGACACAAGTCTATATTTGAAAAATAAAAGATATTGGAGGATTAAAAAAAATTATCCCTCATGACAAAAAGAACTACATTAGATGTTTTAATTAAATACATGTAAAATAACTAATAGGAAATCATAAGAAAAAAGTTACCGATTATCACCAAAAGTCAATAGAACAAAAATAATAATTGTTTTGAGGGTTATATACTCGTGTGCATTTATCATAAATTAATATGGTGAAGTACATAATTATTGGTAACTCTTATTATTAAAACTCTACCTCTAGCAGAAATTTGATGATTTTATGGTTGATGTGAATGAAGCCCTACATTCCATATCATTCGTACCCTGTTCAGTTGACGTGAACAAAGTAAGTTGAGTAATATATAAAAATCCGTATGACAAAGCATTTCACCAATAAATAATATCAATTTCTCAATAAAAAATTTCTTGACGCGATAGCCCAAATAAAAGCTTGACAAAAAGTCTGACATAGTTGTCATCATCTGGGGGGATAAGCCTCTTATCGAACCCGAGATATAATTGACGGGGTTGTGAAAGCTCTGCAGGTAAATTGACTTTTCTAATTGCCACAATATTTTTTGGGATTGTGAAAGCTCTGTAAGTAAATTGACTTTTGATATTGCTACCATCTCTTATGGAAGGTTATTGCCCCTTGCTTAATTTGATTCTTTGTTCATAACTAGGAGTGTGCAACCGGACTAACTTTACTCGAGAGCCAGACCGGACCACTTGATAAATAAGGTTGGAAACTGGTGCCTAGTCGAACCGGTCCAAGAATCGGTTCTAGATTTTGGGAACCGATTAGAATTGATCCGGAAATAGGTCCTAAGCGAATACTCACTCGGAACCAAACCGATTTTGGAATAAGTTTTTACCCTGTTAAAAAAACAAAACTGTCTCTCTCTATAATGTCTCTAAGTCTCACTATCTTTAAAGCATTGTTAATGAAAAAAAGCCCTTCTCTCTCTCTCAAGTCATAATCGCAAGAATCCCAATCTCTCTCTCTCTCAATTGCCTCTCAATTGCAACAATTGTAGTTTTTCATTTAGTCAAAAAATTTATGTACTTATTGATTGCATGTTCTTAATGTTTCGATACAAATTAGGAGTATTATGTTGTTGTTTTCTCATGAATTAATGTAAAATTAGAAAACCGTATAGGATATCGAGCAATTGCAAAAAAGATTCCAATAAAGACAATGTAGACCTTGTTCTCGAACCAGAAAAGGGGAACCGATTATAATAAGATTTGGTACCCTACCCACCCTGAACCAATCACCCCTATTCATAACCAAAGCTTTACTCTTACGACTCTTCCAATGTCACTGCAAGTGGGTGTTAAAATTTCTGATTTCTCGAAGCTGCTGTATTTCTTCTAGTGTCACTTTACCAGATATAACATCTTCTTGTAGTCATTCACGAATGGAATAGAAAGCAAGCCCTTTCTTTTTCTCGCATACTAATTGCACGGCTCATTTTCTTTTAACTTATGCAGGTGATAAAGATCATGAGGTTCATGGTGTTGATACTCCAGCAGATGTTGATAAAATAGAATCATTTATGCATGAAAGGAACTTGTCCTAAGTATACGGGTTTTTCTTGTTCTTTTTTTCTTCGGTTAATATGTACTTGTGAGCTACAGATGTCAGACTTAATCTTGCTCAAAGATTGTTAGCCTTGTTCGGCTCAAGGGTGAGAGAACTCGTGAGACATGGGAGCACTGATTTTGTGTCGTGCTTTGCTTCGTTAGGAAATGTTGAATTATCTACTCGTCCAGATGATCAAAAATATATAGGGCTTACAAACGCATCGTGGCAGATGGCAATACCTTCCGACAGTAGGTTCTGGTTCTTTGTAGTGCATGAAGTCAAAGATAAGTGCTAACATACGAGGGAACATCGCGGAAGGTAATCGTACCTTTGACTCCTTTTAAGGAAATGATTGTAGATTGGAAAATGATTGGTTCTCCGATTATAGAATAATGCTTCCCCTCTATAAATCGCCCCATTGTTGTTGCTAATTACATGGATGCCATTAAGTGGTGTTCGGACCCCTTTTGGCTTGTTTTCTCCGGTTGATCACTCTTGTAGATTATGTGCAAAACCATTTTTCTTTCGCCTTAAGTTCTCAAAGAGTTGTATCATAAGTAGACATATGAAGGAGGATCGTGCATATCTTCTTTCACCGTTGCCGTTATTAATTATGAAGAAGACGTAATTATCTCGCTCGAAAATTTGCTTTCACTTCTCCCAGAAATGGAGGTTGATAAAGGCGAGCAGAGCGTGTGAGAGGTTGAGAGTTGAAAGCGAGTCATTTCATTATCGCGTTCAATTATAATTCCGAGAGTCCGACAAAAGGGAGATTTAGTAAGAAGAAAATGAAGAGGGGTTAATGTCAAGTGCACCCGAACATGTTCACATTTGGGGAGTTTCTCAAGAAGTTTAAGAGAGCACTTGGGCTGAACATAAACAAGAAGCATCCGAATTTCAACATGAGTAGACAGAGAGAAAAGCCATTCGGTGGACAAACACAAATGTTGAGCTTAAGCTCAGTCAATGAAAATGCCATCAGGATAAAACCCCAAAAAATAAAGGCAAAAAAGAATAAAGAAACCGGGTCAATTCCAAAAAAAACCCCAAACTTTAGGTCAAGTCCCAAATATATCCCGAACTTTTTTTTGTCTCAAGAAAAACCCCAAACTTTAGGTTTAGTCCCAAATCTACCCCGAACTTTTCTTTTATCTCAAAAAAAAACCCTAAACTTTAATTTTAGTCCCAAATCTACCCCGAATTTTGTTTTGTCTAAAAAAATCTCAAATTGGTACACATATGACAAATTTACCCAAAATTAGTTTTTTGACCACCAAAAAAAAATTACCATATATTATTTTCCGTTAAATTTTACCGTCAAATTTCTAAATTAAATAACACGCTGCAATTAACGGGTATACTAATTTGGGGTTTTACCCTCCGTTTGTACTAAAAAAATCACCAATTTTTAATATGTTCTCAAATATACCCCATGGTCTAGTCCCAACTTAACATGTCATTTCCACATAGATAATAAATACACATAAACAAGATGTTATAGAAAATTATTTTCAAAATAAAACCATTTTAGGATATAAAAAATTAGGGATTACTAATACGGCTTTTGGACAAAGGCTAATGAGGGAAAATTTAGGATTATAGTAAAATTTGATGATTTTCTTTTTGACAAAAAATAATTGGGATAGATTTGGGAATAGATTAAGAGTTTGAGGTTTTTTCTAAGATTAAAGAAAAGTTTGGGGTAGATTTGGGACTAAACCTAAAGTTTGAGGTTTTTTTTTGAGACAAAGAAAAGTTCGGGGCAGATTTGGGACTGAATCTAAAGTTTGGGATTTTTCTTGAGACAAAAAAAAGTTCGGGGTATATTTGGGACTAAACCTAAAGTTTGGGGTTTTTTTTGGAATTGACCCGAAAGAAACCTTTAGTCTTGGTATCCTCGTTGTTCAAACATCAAGCTTGTATAAATGCTGCAATATTATGTTAAATGGAAATGATGAAGAGAGGTGTTCTAAAATCCTCTCTAACTTGGGACATCTGCGAATTCCGAGTTGCTCAGTGGAATCACAGATGATCTTGCCCCGCCAACATCCCAGTCAAATTCATCTACGCCCACAGGTCTACACCTTTCCTCTTCCAACTTCCCCAACCCCTCTAATTCTAGTTTTTACACTTGTTCTTCCAACCCTTGAGGTATCTCCTCGAAAGGAGTTGCAACATGGACAAGCTCGTGGCAATTCATCTGCTCGCAGACATCCCTCGATTGCGACGTCACGATTAATTTGCATCCATTTCTTTCTAGGGCTATATCCACTTCTCCCAAAGAGTAAGATTTCCTAACATCATCCAAGATAATGAGGAGTCTCCTACCCTGCAATGCCTCCCTCAGTCTTGCGCCCCAGTAAACAGCGCTCTCCGTCAAATCTAGTTTGAGATATTTCGCAATGTCAGTTTGTATCGTACCAACAGTGCCTTCCTGCGATACATTGCCAAACAAGCACCATCGAACCTTGTACATTCTCGCACTATCTGATCATGTATATGCTTCGCGAGAAAGGTTTTGCCCGCTCCCGCCTGTCCCCAAACACCCACACGGAGCACCTCTTCATTCATCAACCGATCCCAGATCTCGTCCCTTTTTGTTTGAGAAGCTTGTCCCACTAGTTTACCTGGTCGTAGTTCGTAGCCTCGGGCCGGTTTCACGTCGAGCGTAAGACCCTTATCAAATCTACCCAACTCACGCAATTTGTCCACTTCAGTCGCAAGGGCACTCACCTGATACGCCAACATGAAACGAAAAAGGACATACCTCTCTCTAACTTTTCGTCCTAACTTGTGGACTTGATCCTCCCGCGATCCTACACTTTGCATCCACAAGTCAAGTTCTCTCTTCCTTTTCTTTCCTGGTCTCCTCTCTTCCTGCTCTAGTTCCAAACTTATGTCAGCCTTCTTGGCTGACAGCAGTCCCATACTAGCTTCCAGAGCATCCATCTTCGCTTCGACTCCACTGACGTTGCTGACCTTTCGAACAACACTGAAGACATTGTTCGCAAGTCCCACAATTTTGGTCACATCCATTGTCAGACTGCTGAGAGCATTAGAGGAAAGATGTTTGTAGATTAGTATTCCAGGTAAAAAACATCATAGCATTCAGCATTTATATTTTGACTTTTATCACATTAAAATTGGCTACTTCAGTATTCCAGAGTGTTAATTGCTAATTCGTATTCAAGGTGCGAGACAAGAATGGAATGGAAGGACTCCAGAGATAGAAAAGAAGCATACAGCCTCTCCAGGAGGAGTTTCTAATGGGAAAACCTGCGGGGAATCAAAACGACAACTTAATTTGCTTTTGACGCTGCTTTAATTTGACTTAAAGATGCAATTGGCAAGAGTTGGAACGTCCCGAGGACATCATGTTCTTCCTTCGTTGGGGAAATTCCAACCCGTGAGCTGCTACCCCGAATAACCCTGACCCTGGTAAGGTCCTATACTCCACATGCAATAGTCTTGTGGTGCGTTGGGAGAGCTTGGAGGCTAATGCAAGTCCTTCTTGTTAGCTAGGTTCACTCCTATGTGGAGGAAGCCCAATGAGTTGCAAACCCAAAAGGGCTTGAGCCCATATAATAAGTTATATGGAGAAATAGGGTTTCTCACTATCGTTAAAGTTGTAACCGCAAAAGACGTAGTAACAAAAGAAAAAGAGAAAGCAGAAAATCTGGAGCCTGGGGCAAAGTTTGATTTACATCAAGCTGGTATTGGAGGTCGATTCGAGGTCCGATTGAGCTGAAATTTTGTCAGCGTGCCAGCGTGCTTGTGGTGCAATCTCCTCGAATCTGAACGGTTTGATTTTCGTTTGAAGCTCCCTACATCAGGTTTTTCGTGGATTGATCAAAACTTGCATTTTTTATCAGATTTATCCTTGATCTCTTGTGAAGTTTATGTGTATTGCCAAGAATTATGTTCTTGAGATCTTTGCTGCTATGTACCTCCAGTATTTGCTAGAGAAGAACATTATTCACCCAATTTTGTTGATAGTGAAGATTTTCGGGTGGACTCCGATCCCGTGGTTTTTGATCTCCTCACACCGAGGGGGTTTTCCATGTAAAAAATCGTCTTGTGTTTGTGTGCTTGGTATTTGTTTTGCTCTACTATATCAGTTCCTATTAGGTTTACACAAGAGGGGAGATTATTTTATTCCGCTGCGTTAATTTGATATTGTTCAAATTGTTATCGTTCTCCCATCAGAGTGGTATCAGTGCTTCAGGTTGTTGCTTGTTTTTTTTTTTCTGCCTTGTGCTAAACAATAGAAACGAATACAAGTAGAATGGTTACACTGAATGATTCAAATTATCATATTTGGAAAGGGAAGATGGAAGATCTTTTATATGTAAAAGATTTTTATTTGCCCGTATTTGCCGATGAGAAACCGGAGAACAAAACTGATGCTGAATGGTCTATATTTCATCGTCAAGTGTGTGATTATATTAGGCAGTGGGTAGATGATAATGTTTTGAACCATATTATTGAGGAAACACATGCACACGGTTTATGGAATAAGCTCGAACAGTTATATGCTCGAAAGACTAGGAATAATAAGTTATTTATGATAAAACAGATGATGGTTTTGAGATATCAAGATGGTACTCGTTTGACTGATCATTTAAATTCTTTTCAAGGAATTATTAATCAGTTGGCTGCGATGGGAATCAAGTTTGATAATGAAATACAAGCACTATGGTTGCTTGGTACTTTGCCAGACTCATGGGAGACGTTTCGAACGTCTTTGTCTAATTCTGCCCCAGATGGTACGATTACCATGGATTTGGCCAAGAGAAGTATTTTGAATGAAGAGATGAGAAGGAAGACACAAGGATCGTCCTCTTCACATTCTGATGCCTTGGTTGTTGAGAAAAGGGGAAGAAGTGAGTCTCGAGGTCCAAGAAACAGAGACAAGAGTAGAGATAAAAGCAGAGGTAAATATAATAAATTTGCTAATGTTGAGTGACATTATTGTCATCAGAAAGGACATATTCAGAGGTTTTGTCGCCAGTTAAAAAGGGAGAAACAAAAGGAGAAAGGTAAAGAGAAGAAAAGTGATAGTGACAGTGATGACAATCGTATTGCTGCACTTAAAGAAGACTTTCTCATTATTTTTGATGATGATGTGATGAATTTTGTATCTCATGAGACCAATTGGGTAATTGATAGTGGTGCATCTATTCATGCTACATATCATAGGAATTTCTTTACATCATACAAGTCAGGTGACTTCGGATCTGTGAAGATGGGAAACAATGGGCTGACTCAAGTTGTAGGCATCGGTGATGTGTGCTTAGAAACCAACAATGGCACGAGGTTAGTATTGAATAATGTTAAACATATACCTAATATCCGCTTGAATTTGATTTTTACAGGCAAGTTGGATGATGAGGGGCATTGCAGCACCTTCAGTAATAGTCAATGGAAGCTCACCAAAGGTTCTCTTGTTGTGGCTAGAGGTGAAAAATATTCTTTGTTGTACCTTATCCAGGCAAAATTGTCCACAGAAAAAATTAATGCAGTAGACAGTGAAGATGCAGCTGAGTTATGACATAAGATGCTCAGTTACATCAGTGAGAAGGGTTTGTTTATATTGGCCAAGAAAAAGCTCCTTTCAGGATTGAAAAGTTCAGCGCTAAAGAAGTGTGATCACTGTCTAGCAGGAAAATAGAACAGAGTTACATTTAAAAGCTCCCCTCCTTCAAGAAAGTCAGGTATATTGGATTTAGTGCATTCTGATGTTTGCGGTCCTATGAAAACAAAATCACTTGGTGGCTCTCTTTATTTTGTTACCTTCATAGATGATTTTTCAAGGAAAATTTGGATTTATACCTTGAAAGCTAAAAATCAAGTATTATATGCTTTTAAGCAGTTTCAAGCTTCAGTTGAGAGACAGACTGGAAAGAAATTGAAATGCATCAGAACTGATAACGGGGGAGAGTATATTGGATCTTTTGATGAATATTGCACACAGCAGGGTATTCTACATCAAAAGACACCTCCCAAGACGCCTCAGTTAAATGGCTTAGCTGAGAGAATGAACATAACACTGGTTGAAAGGGTAAGATGCTTACTTTCACAGTCAAAGCTACTTGGATCCTTTTGGGGTGAGGCTTTAAGTACAGTTACATATATATTGAATCTTACTCCATGCGTTTCTTTAGAGTTTGATGTTTCTAATAGAGTTTGGACAGACAAATATGTTTCTTATGATTATTTACGTGTCTTTGGGTGCAAAGCATTTGTGCATATTCCCAAAGATGAGAGGTCTAAACTTGATGTGAAAACACGACAGTGCATATTCATTGGTTATGGACAGGATATGCTTGGCTACAAATTTTATGATCCGGTTGAAAAGAAAATTGTAAGAAACAGAGATGTTGTGTTTATGGAAGATCAAACAATAGAGGATATTGAGAAATCAGAGATGATTTCAGCACCACAGGTTAGTGATGATATGGATCCAGTTCCTCTTACAAATATTCCTACCCAAGTTGATGAAGAATAGCAGGAAGTCAATGTTCCAGATAACACACATGTTCCTGAACATGTTGAAACGAATAATATTATTCCTGAACCAGATGCTCAATTAGATGTTCCACTAGATATTCCAGTCTGGAGATCCGTTAGAGACCGACGACCTTCCACCAGGTATTCTGAATATGAGTATGTATTATTGACTGATGCAGGTGAACCAGAGTGCTTTGCAGAAGTAATAGAAGATGAGTCCAAAAGCAATTGGTTTGATGCTATGCGAGATGAGATGCAGTCAATTTATGATAATCATATTTTTGAGCTGGTGAAGTTACCTAAAGGTAAAAGAGCTTTGAAGAACAGGTGGGTATACAGGTTGAAACAAGATGAACATACTTCACAACCACGGTATAAAGTTAGATTGGTTGTTAAGGGATTCGGTCAGAGAAAGGGTATTTATTTTGATGATATATTTTCTCCGATAGTGAAAATGTCTTCTATCCGTGTGGTACTAGGACTGGCAGCTACCCTAGATTTGGAGATTGAGCAAATGGATGTCAAAACAACCTTCCTACATGGTGACTTGGAGGAAGAGATATACATGGAACAACCTGAAGGTTTTAAAGTGAAAGGGAAAGATGATTATGTGTGCAAACTAAAGAAAAGTCTCTATGGCCTAAAGCAAGCACCAAGACAGTGGTACAAAAAGTTTGCGTCAATTATGACAGAACAGGGCTATAAGAAGACTTCATCGGATAACTGTGTGTTTGTCCAAAAATTTTCTGTTGATGACTTTATTATTCTTTTGCTTTATGTTGATGATATGCTGATTGTTAGCAAGAATGCTTCACGAATTGAGTTATTGAAGAAACAATTGAACAAGTATTTTGCCATGAAAGACTTGGCTCGGTGAAGCAGATTCTTGGCATTAGAATTACCCGAGACAAAGATGCTAAGAAGTTATTTTTGTCGCAAGAGAAATATATTGAGAAGATCATTCAGAAATTTTATATGGACAAGGCTAAAGTGGTTAGTACTCTTCTTGCTGCCCACTTTAAGTTAAATATGAAGCAAAGTCCTACGACTGATAAAGAGAAGAAAGATATGGAAAGTGTTCCATATGCCTCAGCTATAGGAAGCTTAATGTATGTGATGGTATGTACACATCCAGACTTGGCACATGCAGTTGGTGTTATTAGTCGCTATTTGTCAAATCCAAGCAGAGAGCACTGGAATGCAGTGAAGTGGATTATGAGGTATCTTCGGGGAACTTCAAATTTGAAACTCAATTTCGGGACCGGGAAACTTGAGTTAGTTGGATACACAGATTCCGACTTGGCAGGAGATATTAATACTCGAAGATCTACTTCTAGTTATTTGATTTTTTTTTTCGGGTGGAGCTGTGTCATGGAAGTCAAGATTACATAAGTGTGTTGCACTTTCTACAACCGAAGCTGAATTTATTGCAGCGACTGAAGCTAGTAAAGAGATGCTGTCGCGACCTACTAAAATTAAATTTTGCGAAAATAATAATAATAATATAAAATAATAGGTTTAGGGGTATTGTTAATTTCGGGCCAACGGCTCTTCATTAACTTGGGCTCTCCCAAGCCCATACCCTACGCGACGTTGGGTATTCATAAAAAACTTTCAAATAAGGAGTCGCCACTAGTCTATTAAGGTCGACTAGAAACCGAGCGAGACATGGGAGTGTGTCTTGCTTTTTACGCAACCAGAGGGTCTAGGGTCGGGGACTTGGTTACGTTAGTCATGCGATTAACGCCCTTTCGGTACCTAACTTGATTGTGTATTAGTGTGGTCTTGGCAACCTATTCAAAAAAAACCTATTGTAGAGCCCTAAAGGATTATTCAATTTTGTTCTTTTTTCTTTTCTAAGGGTTTTCTGAATTTTTGCAATTTTTTCTGATTTTTCTGAATTTTTGTGCTTTTTAATATTTTTTAATATTTTCGAATTTTTCGAAATTAAAGAAAACAAGATTTCAAGATTTTTTGATATTTTTTGAATTTTCTGAAAATTTAAGAAAAAGCATTTATTAATGTTTTTGGAATTTTCTGAATTTTTCTAATTTTTTTTGGAATTTTTGAATATTCGAAAAAAGGAAAGAAAAATAAATAAAATTAAATTAAAACAAACTTTTAAAACCTTTCTGAAATTAAAAAAAAAACATTTTTTTAACTTTTAATGATTTTCGAAAAGAAAATTTTAATATTTTTAAAGATTTTAAGGATTTTTTGATTATCTGAAATTTTTAAAATTTTAATTTTTTTTTAAAATTAATATTAAAAAGTGATTCGGACCGGGTCGGGTGACCCGGCCCCACTAAACCGACCCGGACCCTATCGGTCCGGGCCGGGGCCACGACCAGGCCGATCGAACGGCCCGGATGAGAAATTTTTTTTTTTTTAACAAAAATTAAACTGTCGGCCCACTAATAACCAAAATTTAAAAAAAAAGGCCCAATTCCTATTTCTATTTTCAGCCCATTCACTTTCAACCCATACCAGCAATCAGCCCAATTCCAAACTAAGCCCACTTGAAAATTTTCAGTCCGGCCCATATCAATCTTTTAATAAAAATTTGGCCCAAGTCTAAAAATAAATAAAAGGGCCCAATGGCCAAATTCGGCCGGCCCGACCAAACGAACCCTACCCGGTAGGGTACCTCGCCCGACCCGGTTCGAGACCCGAATCGCAGCTGCTGCGCTCTCCTCAACGGTGGGCCGAGCACGTCCTGGCTTGGCCATGGCGACCGGCGGCGACCGGCGCAAGACCCGCCGACGGGATGATGAAGCGGTGGTGGCATCGGGGACAACAGCGGTCAGCAGCGGCGTTGAGGTGGCGGAGCGGCTGCGAACGCGAACGGTGGGGGGGGAGCGGCTTGCTGTCCTGCTGCTGCTGCTCTCCTGCTGCAGGTCTTCGGACGAGGGTGGCGACGGGAGTGGAGCAAGCCACCAGCAGGCCTCGTCGTAGGTGTTTCTGGCGGCAACGGCGTCGGCCTTTCCCCTCTCAGATCTGGTTCTCTCAGATCTGTTTTTCTCGGGTTCTCTCTCTCTGCTCTTTTTCTTCTCAGATCTGGTTCGCCGAAGAACCTCCCCGGTCACCGCCGAGCTCTCTCTTCGGCCGCCAATACTTGTCCGCCTCCTCCATCACGTCCCCCATTAACGTCAATCTGACAATCGGGGGGTTCATTTTGGCCTTCGGCAGCAGCAGCAACCCGGGCCGAGCGGGCCGATGTTCCGCCTTCTCTCTGCTCAAGCTCCCGAGCTCCCTCCAGATAGCACCGCTCCTGCTCTTTTTTTTTTTTTTTTTTTACCCAGTCACTCCATCTCTCTCTCGCCCGAACCTCTTCTTCCAGATCTGGATTTTCTCTCGGGTCTTCTGTTTCCGGTGTTGGAGTTGAGGCACGGCGGCGGGTCGTCGGCGGCGAGTCCGGCGGCGTCTCCCTTCCTGGCTTTTCTCTTCTCTTCTCTTTTTTCAGATCTGTTCTCGCCGGAACTCTAGCCCCGTCGAGCTCTTCTCCTCCTGCTTTTCGCCGCGTGACCGCGCGGCAAGGGAAGATTCCCTTGCTGGCGTCACGCGGCCGACGTCACCGTGGCGGGGGTCCTGTCCGAGCGGCGTCGTCGCCCTCCTTCGCTGTTTGTCCCTCGCCGTCTTTCTCTTTTCTCTCTATCTGTCTCTTTTTTTTTTTTTTTCTCCCCTCCAGAATCGCTGCCCTCGTTCTCCCTCACCGAAAACCGCCCCCGCGTAACAGAAAATCCTCTGCTCCTTTCGCCGCGTGACAGCGCAGCAAGGGAAGATCCCCTTGCTGGCGTCACGTGGCTGACGTCAAGTGCCAGGGCGACGTCCGAACGACGTCGTCCTCTTCCTTGCATGCCCCTGCTGCTTTTGCTTGTGTGGGGAAAAAGAAGGAGAATTAAGGGTAAGAGGAGATGGGCTGGGCTTGTGTTTCTGGCAATTATAGTGGGCTTGTATGAAATAAAGTGATGGGCTTCAGAGATTAAAAGAGTGGGCTGGACCGAAATTTTTATTTTTTTTTCGAAATTTTGTTTCAATTTTTTTTTAATCTTTTCTGTAAATTAATATAAATAAAGATAGATGTGCATTTAAAACAAAAATAGGCAAAAATTCGGGTGTCAACAGATGCTATGGATGAAGAAGTTCTTAGAAGAACTTGGGTTCAAGCAAAAGAGGTGTGTGCTATTTTGTGATAATCAAAGCGCAATTCATCTTGGTAAGAATTCATCTTTTCATTCTAGATCAAAACATATTGATGTTAGATATCATTGAATAAGAGATGTTCTAGAAGAAAAGTTGTTGGAACTTAAGAAAATTCATACAGACCATAATGGCTCTGATATGATGACAAAGGCTCTACCAAGAGAGAAGCTTGAACATTGCCGATTGATAGCAGGGATGGAGAATCCCTCCACATTGTCGTGAGGGGGAGATTTCCCTCCACATTGTCGTGAGGGGGAGATTTGTTAACTGGGTTCACTCCTATGTGGAGGAAGCCTAATGAGTTGCAAGCCCAAAATGGCTTGTATAATAAGTTATATGGAGAAATAGGGTTTCTCACTATCGTTGAAGTTGTAGCCGCAAAAGACATAGCAACAAGAGAAAAAAAAGAGAAAATGCGGGGTGCAGGGCAAAGTCGATTTACATCAAGGCGGCATCGGAGGTCGATTCGAGGTCCAATTGAGCTGAAATTTTGTCGGCGTGCTCGTGGTGCAATCTCCTCGAATCGAACGATTTGATTTTCGTTTGAAGCTCCCTACATCGGGTTTTCGTGGATTGATCAAAACTTGCGTTTTTATCGATTTATCCTTGATCTCTTGTGAAATTTATGTGTATTGCCAAGAATTATGTTCTTGAGATCTTTGCTGCTATGTACCTCTAGTATTTGCTAGAGAAGAACATTGTTCACCCAATTTTGTTGATACTGAAGATTTTCGGGTGGACTCCGGTCCCGTGGTTTTTGATCTCCTCACACCGAGGGAGTTTTCCACGTAAAAAATTGTCTTGTGTTTGTGTGCTTGGTATTTATTTTGCTCTACTATATCAGTTCCTATTAGATTTACACAAGAGGGGAAATTATTTTATTCCGCTGCGTTAATTTGATATTGTTCGAATTGTTATCGTTCCCCCATCACTTCTCCCTTAGTCCTTTCTAGGGTGACCGGCAAACCTCTACGAGGCAACCAGAGGCGATTGAGCGAGCGTCGACCGGACCACCAGAGGTGAGCTTCACACGAGGCCGACCAAGCAAACAGTGGTGACCAGGCCACCCCCGCTCGAGCGTCGACCAGGCGACTGGTTGCAACCAAAGGCGAGCCTCGATGAGCTTCCTGCAACCATCGACCAGGCAACTGGCAGCGACCGGGCGAATCTTGGGGAGCCTCACATTAGCGTCGACCAGGCAACTGGTTGCAACCAGAGCGGAGCCTCGGTGAGCTTTGCGTGACCGTCGACCAGGCCAGACTCTCTCCAGCGTCGACCAGGCGACTGGTTGCAACTAGAGGCGAGCCTAGATGACCTTTGCGCGACTGTCGACCAGGCAACCAGTGGCGCCCGGGCGAGTCTTGGGGAGCCCCGCGTTAGCGTCGACCAGGCGACCGGTTACAACCAGAGGCGAGCCTCGGTGAGCTTCACACGACTGTCGAACAGGTAACCAGCAGCGCCCAGGCGAGTCTTGGGGAGCCATGCGTTCACATCGATCAGGCAACTGATTGCAACCAGAGGCGAGCCTCAGTGAGCTTCGCGCGACCATCGACCAGGCAACTGGCGGTGCCCGGGCGAGTCTTGGGGAGCCTCGCGTTAGCGTCAACTAGGCCAGCCTCGCTTGAGCATCGACCAGGCGACCGATTGCAACCAGAGGCAAGCCTTGTTGAGCTTCGCGCAATCGTCGACCTGGCAACCAGCGGCACCTCGGGCGAGTCTTGGGGAGCCTCGCGTTAGCGTCGACCAGGCGACCAGAGGCAACCAGAGGTGAGCTTTGCACCAACAGTGACTAGGTGAGCACTGGCGAGCCGCGTACGAGCGCCGACTAGGCGATTGGAGGCAACCAGAGGCAAGCATTGGGAAACTTCGCGCGATCGTCGACCAGGCAACCAGCAACGACCAGGCGAGCGTCGGTGAGCCTCGAGCTAGCGTCGACCAGGTGACCAAAGGTGAGCGAGCGTCGACCGGGCGAGCATTGGCGAGCTTCGTGCAAGGGCCGACCAGACGACCAGAGTCGAGCTTCGCACGAGTGCCGACCAGTCGACCAGCAGCGACCGGGCGGAGAGTGGGGTAGCCTCGTGCGAACGTTGACCAGGCAACCGGAGGCGAGCATCAGCGAGGTGTCGCCAAGATGGCACAACCTCAGGCGAGCTAGATCTGGACCCTCCCACGACCCTCGGCGACCCACCGCGCACTGCCCTCGGTGACTAGTGCTAGAGCGGGAAGAAGAATGAGAATCGCATGGGGCTGTTGGGTTGTCGAAGTTTCAGAGAATTTGAGACATGAAGAAGACGACGACGAAGATGGAAGCGAGAGGCACGGATTCGTACGAGCCTGAATGAAAGAGACGCGCTCTCTCCGCAAACGAGACCGGGGGTGGAGATTCTCGGGGGAGGGGAAGGCCTTAATGGCTTAATGGGAGCAAACGTGCCGGCCATGGAAAAAAAAGAAAAGGAAAGAAGTAGAAAACGGGACCACTCTCCTCTCGTGTAAGTTGGATCTCTTACTTTGACACCATAAAAAATTTTGAGAAACAGATAACAACTGTTTGAAACCCTTAAATTATTAGATGAAAACACGTCAACACAACACAGAGCACCTCTTCGTTCATCAAGCAATCCCATATCTCATCCCTTTTTGTTTGAGAAGCATGTCCCACTAGTTCACCCGGCTGTAGTTCATAGCCTCGAGCCGGTTCCACATCCAGCGCGAGACCGTTATCAAATCTACCCTTCTCATGCAATTTGTCCACTTCAGTCGCAAGGCCACGCGCCTGATGCGCCAACATGAGATGTGAAAAGAAACGCCTCCCTTTAGCCTTTCCTCCTAATTCGTGGACTTGATCCTCCAGCGATACTGCTCTTTGCATCCACAGGTCAACTTCTCTCTTCCTTTTCTTTCCTGGTCTCCTCTCTTCCTGCTCCAGTTGGTCGCTCATGTCAGCCTTCTTGGCTGACACCGTTTCCATATTCCTTTCCAGAGCATCCATCTTCGCTTTAACCCCATAGACGTAGCTGACCTTTTGGACAAAAATGATGGCATGTTGGGTGATTCCCAGAATTTTGTTGACGTCCATTGTAAGGCTGCTGAGAGCTTTCGGGGAAAAATATCGACAGTTAGCATTCCAGGTACAAAACTTTTAGCTCTCAGCTTTTATGTGTGTTCGAATGTTGATGTTTAATTAGTACTCGAAGTGCAATACAAGAATTAGAACGGAAGGATTCTAGAGAAGCATACAGCCCTGATTTGGGTTATCTTGGATGAATTTACGAGGACAATTTGAGGCAGAGAAGCAATTGGCAAGAGTTGGAACGTCCCTAAGGACACGTTCTTCCTTTGTTGGGATGTTCCAAGCCCATAAGCTAGCCCCGCTAACCCTCTTCAAGGATCCCGGTATGGTGCAAATCCAAACTTGGGTGGCTGACTCCAACATGCAAACTCTTCAAAGGTATGAATTATGTTGTGCCATAATCCGCATGTACAACAGTTGGGCATACGCTACTAACCTGTGATGGTGCGTCTATTGTTTGGTCGGGTGTATGGGGCATTAAAATTGACAGAGCAAATTTGCAACCTTGGATGCATAGTGGATGAAATTAATCTCCATAGATGCAAAGCCGGTAAAGACAGGGTATATCTGGTCTTTCAACCAGATGGGATCGTGTCGCTTTGTTTTCGAACATTAGAAATCCTTTGAGCAGTTTGAATCTATTTCAGTAGAGTGTGTCAATAGGAAGTGCCAATGAATATGCCAAATGGGTTTTGTTGGCTGCTCCTGGTAGTAGGAAGATGTGTCCTCGGAATCAGATCCTTGAATCCCCATATCCTTCAATGTCTCTTCTACTCGATGACGTCAAGGCTTTTCCCCCGTTAACAGGGTTGTTCCTTACTGGGAAGTTCACTGGAATGGAAGCAATTCTTTCGGCAAGAACAGATCTACAAAAGAGCGAACAGACACAGCAACGCATGCTATCATGGTAATTTGCTCATGAATTAACAGATGCACAAAAGAGAGAACACACCAGCGACACAACACAGGATGCGAATTTTCTTTTCGTTCCTTGTGTGAAGGATGCATGAAATAAATCGATGAAAACTAGGACTTAACAGACATGGCGAGTGCATGGGGGGAAAAACAAGAAGCTCCAAGTTTTCGCAAATCTAAAGCATTCTCACCTGCTAAAAACTTGCTGATAATTCTCCACATAAAATTCTGCAACACGAGATTAATTCAACAATGGAATCAAGAGACGATATCGGCAGAGTACAGGATCATCGGCTCCTGAGAGAAAGCCAAAGTCGAGAAAATTGGTGGAAATGAACAGCAGTGGAAACTTCCGTAGTTGCTCTATATTTCAAGTCAATGCCTGAATAACAAGTCAAGTCGTGAGGCATGGGGTTCACCGGGGGATGCCTTCCTGGAAGATACACTCCAAGTCAATTCAAAATTTTGGAGCCCTCTTCATGATAACTTATTCACACGGCATTACTTGTTTGGTCCGTGAAAAATAAATTATTTAAAAATTATTTTTTAAAAATTAAGGGATGTATAGTTGTCTCCGCCGGACAAATTATCGTCGAAAAGTCTTGCATGCACCTTCGAAAAAGCCACCGTCCACCCCCCCAAAACAAAAAGTCTCTTTCATGTGGAAAACTAGTTGATGCCCCCATGCATTTTGCTGATAAACATATATCATAAGATATTTGAGACTGTTTCTAGTCCCCTTTTGCTTTTCTGCCTCGTCATGGAAATCACATAGCACGAAGCACCCTTTCTTGAAGATAGGATAATTTTATGATTGAATTTTCAAGTGTGTTCGCTTCATGAAAAATCGCTTATAAAAAAAATCAGCACTTGAATATTTCCATCCATTATGAAAATATTTAGACATATACTTCTGTGGATGGTGAACGTTTTTTTCTATAACTCTAAGTGCTACAAACAAATTTCAGGAGAATGTATTTCAAATAATTGATTCCAGGGGAAATAAGCATTATCAACGGAAGAACAAAATTCCTCCTTTCTCGTAGAACTTATTTATTACATGTGACAATTTACACCGAACTGAGAAGGAGGGAGACAAGATTTCTCTAATTAAAGAGAAGACGAGAGTAAGTTACCGTGCCAGACATAATTTCGCCATAATTTGCATTGGTTCAATTCAAAGATTAGAGTGGATTAACTTGATGCGATGAACATGAGTGAAATTTACGGATATGGTAGAGATAAGAAGAACGAAGAACAGAGGAAACTTCGTAGCTACCCACCTCACAGGACTTGGGGTTCTAGATGCCTCAAAGTCAAGTCTTCGGGAATGAAGTCTACCGGACACCTTCCCGGAAAGATCTGTTGAGTTACTTCAAGCAATTTCTAACTTCTTTTCTCTTTGGTATGTTTTCGTTTCATGGCCCCTTTTTACTTGAGCTCCAGACAATGAAATCACATGGCATACTAAGGTCCCATTTCGGAGAATCTTCTGTCTTGACAACATTAAAGTCCTCTGATAATGACCAATGATTGGACGAACTTTTACTCACTTATGATTTCATCTATCTAGGCAGGCAGCTCTATGGTTGAGGAGGCACCGTGCCTCCACAATGTTTTACCGTTAAATTGAACTACAACATATCTCAACTCTTCAATATATATCGATCTCTACGGTAGTGATTTTTCATTTTTCGATCTAATCGTGTACGTGTTCTAGTTCTATTTTGAAATATCTATATAAAGATAAGTCTTTTTTGCATGTATGTTATAAAATGAAAATGAAAAGTTAAATATTAATTGAAGAGAAAAAAAACTTACATGTTCAAAAAGTTGCATTGTGCATATTTTATTGGAAATTTCATTTATAGAATATTGCACATGTTTTAGCCAATCTCTAATTCTTCATCTCTATTCTTATGCATATGCTATTTATGTATATATAATCTCGATTTTGAAAATACACAGATTTTATTTTTGCAATATCTATATATGATTACATGAAAAAAAAAATGTGCCATGAGTGTGCACATTTTGATGATAAATGTTGAAAAATAATTGTTTATGTATGAATTCTATTTTGGAATATCTATATAAAGTAAAATTAAATTTTATATTAGGTTAATATCACAAAAAATCTCAAACTGATACATATATGACAAATTTATCTCAAACTATTTTTTTTACCACCTAAAATTCAAAAATGATATATTTATGACAAATTTATCCAAAATTTATTTGTTTATTACAAAAAATCTCAAACCGATATATTTGTGATAAATTTATCTTTCATTAGTTTCTATTAATTGGATTGATTCCATGAAAAACTACAAACTAGTATACTTATGACAATCGGAGGATAAAAACCTCAAATTGATATATTTATCAACTGACACATTTCATCCAACTTAGCAATTTTGACCGTAAAAATTAAATAGAAATTAATAAAGGGTAAATTTATCATAAATATATCGATTTGAGGTTTTTGGCTGTAAAAAAATTAATTTTAAGGTAAATTTATTATAAATATATCAATTTAGGGTTTTTTGTGATATCAACCGATTTACATTTCACGATTGTTCCGTTGCAAATCCTCTGACTCAGCATCCGCGCTGCGTGAAAACGCCTAGAGAGAGAACGAGATAGATGGAAGAGGGAAGAGAGAGGCCAGGCTTTAACGAATGGGCTCGTCTCTTTTCATGGGCCTTACGCGTCATGGGCTGGGGTATTAGTGTGTAGACTGGGCTGGTTATGGCATCGGCTTCTAGGGCCTAATTGCTTTATAAAAGGGGCAGGAGGCGACGGGCTTGACGGGCTTTGTTGGGTTAAACGAAATTTTATTTTGCGTTGTGAACCGTGAAATTTTGGGCCAAGAACCAAAAAAAGCCCCCCATTAGTTGTCTAATCGTTTTTGCTCTTTAACTTAGTTATTCTTTTCCGCTCTTTTTTTTTTTTTTTGCTATTTTTTAATTTTTTAATTTTTATAAAAATGAGCGCATGAATTATCGACAAAAATTCAGATGTCGATGGGTAACTACATGTGCTTGTACAAAACCGATCTGGAAACTTGAAAGACCCGTGCACAGAATGAGTCATTCATTATTGGATGTGCCTCTCATGCATACTTTGGAATTTGGATGACAGAGGTATGCTTGAGAAAATGAAGCAGTAGAAAGAGAGGAGTTTCGTATTAGCTTAGAGACTCTTCGAACAAGAGATGCATCGCTCCCATAAATTGTTGTCCAGTTCGAGGGTGGGAGAATTCATGAGACACGGAGCACTGATTTTGTATGGTGCTATTCTTCGTAAGGTTATCTTGACTTATGTACCCGTCCGGATGGTCTACAAAATACAATACTCACAAACATCTTCTAGCAGATGTACTACCCTTTGATAGTAGGTTCTGGTTCTCTGTAGCACATGGAGTCAACATAAGTTCTGACAAATGCGCGAACGTCGCGGAACGTGGTCATACCTTTGGCTTCTTTTAAGGAGATAATTGTAGATTGGAAAATGATGTGGTTCTCCGATTGTAGAATCTGAAATGCTTCCCGATGAGACAATGAAAATTGACTCCATTGTTGTTGTTAATTCCATGGATGCCATCGAGTTGTATTCGGACAACGTTCGGCTTGTGTACTTCGGGGGATGTATGATCACTCTTGTAGCTAGTTTGCAAAACCCTTTCTCTTGCGAATTATATTGGAATGTGTCATTAGAGCTGTTAGATCAGAAGTTCTTGAAGAGCTATATCAAGTACATATATGAGAAATTCTTATGTGATTGTCCTTAATTTATTGTGAGGATAACATATTGTTTTAAAACACAAAGAAATAAATAATAATTAATTGAAAATTATTGTGGGGTTCACTCCTTTAAGAGTTTTGTGACTAACAACATAATTTTATTTTAATAATAGCCCAAAAAATTGTTATGCTAATAAAGGAGGAGCATGCAGATCTTCTTCACCGTCTCCGTTGTTAATTATGAATAAGTAATTTTCTTGAATGGAAATTTGTTCCACTTCTTCGAGAGATGGGGTTGGACAAGGAGAGCAGCAGCGGGTGTGTGAGAACAAGAGTAGAAGTTGGGGAAATTTGATTGTTGAAGGAGATAGAGAAGTATTAGTTGATCTTTGATATTTTGATACGTGATAACGATCACTATCCTTAAGGTATTATTTGCCTACTATTGTTATTGTCGAGTTTAGAATGAATATACCTCTAGGATATACACCAAAGCTACTAAGAAGTGAGTTTAGTAATTACTCAAATTCTCTCTTGGAATTTCTCCTTTAATTTATTAAAGTTGTATGTATGAAAAAAGAAAAAGAGAATTCTGAAGCAGAAGCATTTCTGAATGGTTGTGATTATTATAAATAATATGTGAATTGGTTTCTACTTATAAACAACCAATAGACACATTTATTGGGAATAAGTCATCAACACGTTTCATTTCAAAAATAACTTCTCTTTCTAACTACCGATAACTTCCTTTTAAGACGAAAAGTCACATATTTTCATAACCAAAAGTCACGTCTTCTTTTAATCAAGAGTCACGTCCTCTTAACCAAAAGTCATATCATTTCTTAATAAAGAGACACCTCTTTTATGATAACAAACTATTTCAACAGAAAGCGCGTTATTTGATTATTGCATATAGTTCTTCCTCCTTCCAAAAGCCAGATAGAAGGAAGGTCAGTATACCATGCCACATTTGAGGAGTTTCACAATAGTCTGAAAGAGCACATGGGTTGTAAAATTAACAAAAAGCACTCGAATTTGCTCAGTGAATTGGCAGAGAGAAAAGTTATTTGGCAGATTCATGAACTTTCAAGCAAGCTAAGTCAATAAAAATGCCATCAAGAAAACCCCAACCCACAAAAAGAAAATGAAGAAAGAAACCCTTTAATCTAGATGTCCTGCTTCATACATCGTACTTGTCAAAGTGATGCAATGATAGAGTAACAAAAAGAATGAAAACCAAAATTCTTTTATCATGCGTTGTGTCAAATAGAAATGATGCGAAGAGAGGTCATTGATAATATTTGATTCAACTATCCCCTGTCTTATGAAAGAAAGGAGCAACATTGATATTGTCTCCCTATGTTACACGATCAAATTAGGGGGGAAATCTCCTTATATTACTATGCTCAAATAAAGAGCGAAGAAATAATATGGAAGATATTCAGACATACCGAAGCGAAGAGGGAAGGACTAGGAGTGTGCCCTTCTAACCCATCCAGAGGAATCCTCCTCTAACCAACAATGCCTTGCGATGCAGTGACCTAACAGGCACGATCCAACCTTCCACTTCTTGGCCATCTAATCTGCCTGAGTTGCCGGAGTTCCATCAGCGTCGAAGAAAAGCCATGAAGGCGGCTTGAATCTCAAGCGATTCAGCGTCCTCAAGCTTCTGCAAAAACAAGCTTGCCTCACTAATTCACGTTGCTGCTGTTCATAGCCAGGGGTCGGTTTCACATTTAGCGTGAGACCGTTATCGAATTTACCTTTCTCGCTCAATTTTTCCACTTCAGTCGTGAGGCCACTCACCTGATCCTTCAACATGATATGATAAAAGAAATGCCCCTCTTTAACTTTGCGCCCTATGTCGTAGAATTGTTCCTCCAGCGATCCTACACTTTGCATCCACAGCTCAACTTCTTTCTTCCTTTTCTTTCCCAGTCTCCTCTCTTCCTGATCTAGTTGCAAACTTATGTCTAGCCTTTCTGGCTGACACCATTCCCATATTCGTTTCCAGAGCATCCATCTTCGCTTGACTCCACAGATCTCGCTGACTTTTTGAACAAGACTTATGGCACTGACGGCGATCCCCAGGAACATTGTTGACATCCATTGGAAGACAGCCGAGAGCTCTAGGTGAAAAATGTTGTCAATTAGTATTCCAGGTACAATAGCTATTAGCATTCGTATTTTGTGTTTTATCCAATAATTTAGTAGCTCAGTACTTTCGAGTGATAACTGTTAATTGGTATTCAAGTTGCGAGATAAGAATGAATAGGGAAGGACTCTAGAGAACGAAAGAAGCATAAAGCTATGATTTGGGTTTGTTTTGGGTGGAGCAAGGGGAAACCCGCGGGGAATAGAAGACAACACCTTCATTCGCTTTCGACACTGCTACAATTTGAGGCGAAGAAGCAATTGGCAAATCGGAAAATCCTAAGGACATGTTCCTACTTTGTTGAGAAATTATCATCTAAGAGTCTTGCATACACCTTCTTAGAAATAGCCAAAGTCTTCGGGTCATTTTGGATGCATATTTCAGTCGCTTTCATGTCGATAACTACTTGATGCCTTGTGCATTCAGCACATCACATGAAACTAACGTTTCTAGAAGATAGGATATTTTTTATAGAACTTTGTAGGATCACAACTAATTGTTCAAAAAATTAAACTCTTAAATGAATACGTGGTTTAATATTTACTATTTAGCACTACCTTGTAGATCATATTTTGACTTAAGACTGAGCGTGGAGATATATATTAGGAGAGTGGAAATATACACAAAGAGAAATATCAAGAGGTTTGAAAAGATTTAAAAATTTTAGTACTTCCCCTTCTGCATAGGCTGGATATGAGCCTTAAACTAAGCATGGAATATATATTAATAGAAATGGGGTTTAGAAAGATTTGAATTCAGATTTTACAGAACCATTACTAGCTATTATAAAAAATTAAATGGTTAAATGAGAACATGATAGAATATTTTGATATTTTAGCATTACGTAATCGAATGAATTTTCAAGATTAGTTATTTTGCAAAAGATTAATGGTTTGGAAAAGATTTTCCATGAAATTATCGCTTTCTTCGTTTACAAAAATGAATCGGCCAAAAACATTTGCATAAAAACGAATATATTTGGACACAGATTGTCATTAATAATGAAAATATTACACACAATCATTTTAAAAAAATATCTTCAGAAACATTGATTTCAAGTGAAACAAGCATACGATTATTTCAAAAACAAAATCTCTCCTATTTT
Source organism: Corymbia maculata (assembly GCA_014182735.1). NCBI lineage: Eukaryota > Viridiplantae > Streptophyta > Magnoliopsida > Myrtales > Myrtaceae > Corymbia > Corymbia maculata. Next base: position 7,963,169 of record CM024687.1, on the reverse strand, counting down.
AAAACCTGCTTATTGCATGATGTACTTTTAAATAATGTAGGAGAACAATAGAACTTATCACGAATCTCGGATTTTCCTTCTTTCCATTGGTAAATTCTCGAGCTGATTGGAGAATGCAAAGAAGTAAAATTTGGTAGTTATGAAGATGATGCAACAAGTTGGCAGTTTTTTTTTTTTTTTGCCAAAATAAGATATTTGGTTGAATTTCTCTGCTTTGTGGATTTCCTCATGTGATTTGAGGCTAAAATGAGTGGGTAATCCTCATCTAAAGATAAATACTTTTCTTGCTTAAATTTCAATTACCTCCCTTCTTGACTCTATCGGGATCCATTTGTCCAACCCAAGAATCTGTATACTAACATTACTGAATCTCAGAGGGATCAATTCTAGTAGAACACAAAGCAAGCCGTTTCTCTCTCTCTCTCTCTCTCTCTCTCTCTCTCTCTCTCTCTCTCTCTCTCTCTACTTAAATAGGTAATAAAGGTTGATCATGAGATTCATGGTGTTGATACTCCAGAAGATGTCGAGAAAATAGGATCATTTATGCATGGAAGGAACTTGTCCTAGGTTGGTGGGATTTTCTTGTTTTTCTTTTTCCTTGGTTAATATGTACTTGTAAGTTGGAGATGTTAGACTTCATCTTGCTCAAAGTTAGTTAGCCTTGTCCAGCTCGAGGGTGAGAGAATTCGCGAGATACGGAGCACTGATTTTGTGTTGTGGTTTGCTTCGTAAGGTAATGTTGAGCAATTTACTCGTCCGGATGATTTACAAAATACAGGGCTGACGGAAATCTTGTGGTAGATGGTAATACCTTTTGATGGTAGGTCCCGGTTCTCTACAGAGCATGGTCATGGAGTCAACATAAGTGCTAGTGCATGCGCGAACGTTGCGGAATGCGGTCGTACTTTTGGCTTCTTCTAAGGAAATGATTATAGATTGGGAAATTATTGGTTTTCCGATTATAGAATCCAAAATTCTTCCCAATGAGACTATAAAAATTGATCCCATTGTCATTGTTCATTTCACGGATGCCATCAGTGATACTGGGACCACATTCGGGTTGTTTTCTTCGGAGGATGTATGATCACTCTTGCAGATAGTGCACAAAACCCTTTCTCTTGCGGTTATGTCAAAATAAGTTGTTAGAGCTGTTAAGTTCCTGAAGAGTTGTATCGAGTACACATACGAAGGAGGAGCACACATATCTTCTCCATCGTCATCATTGTTAATTATCAAGAGATGCTTTTTGGACAAGGAGAACAGGGGGTGTGCGAGAATGAGAGTTGAAAGTGGGTTACTTGACAATTACATAAATCGCAGGAAAAAATGAGACACAATTGTCAACCTAAGCTTAGTGTTAGAATATTTAAATAATAAACTATGCCTTCATATAACAGTTTAAGCTTTTAGAATAGTCGGTAGTGGTTCTATAAAATCTTACATGGTATCAGAGCTAAAGGTCATGAGTTTGAATTTTTCCAAGCTTCATTTGCCTCCCCAATTAGATTTCCATACTTAGTACTAGGCAAAAAAAGATTAGACTAAGCATAAGAGGAAGTGTCAAAATATTTAAATAATAAACTACGCATTCATCTAACAGTTTAAGTTTTTAGAATAGTCGACTGTAATCCCATAAAATCTTACACTCGATCAATGAAAATGCCTTCAAGATAACCCCCTACCCAAAAAAAGCAGTAAAGAATGAAAGAAACCATTCAGTCTCGATGTCCACGTCCAAACGTCAAGCTTGTCGAAATGCTGCAATGACATGGCTTATATTAAACGGATACGATGAAGAGAGTTGCTTCTAAAATCCTCTCTCTCTAAGTTGGGGACATCTGCAAAACCCGAGTTGGTCGATGGAATCGCAGATGATCTTGCCCCTCTAAACATCCCAGTCAAATTATCAACGCCGTCACCCCCCCCAACCTTCCCTCTATTTACAACAGTAGAATCACGGATTTAACATCCGGTCAAATTTATCAACGCCCTCAGGCCCACAACTTCCCTCCTCCAATTTCCCTAACCCCTCTAATTATAGTTTTTACACTTCTTCCTACCCTTGAGGTATATCCCCTGCAAGAGATGCTACATGGACAAGCTCGTGGCAATTCATTTGCTTGCACACATCACTCGATCGCGGTGTCACAATCAATTTGCATCCATTTCTTTCAAGGGGTATCCCCACTTCTTCCAAAGAGTAATATTTCCTAACATCATCCAAAGGAGGAGTCTCTGTTATGATATTTTTATTAATGTGATCCCACATTCAGTTTAAAATTGCCCACATTAGATTTCATTGAGAATTTATTATACAAATCTAATTGCTGATAACGATGGAGATTGCCCATATCTACTGAATTAGTCTTGATGGAAGACTATATCTACTAGGATTTGTATGGGCATATTATATAAATAGGTCATCTAAGCCAAACCCTCTAAGAATTCCAATTATTCCGATCATTTTAATTATTTGAAAATCGGAGAACACACCATCGATGTTAAGAGGGAAAATGTCCTCGTTTTCATCGATGGATGGAGGTTAGTATAAAATTCTACACATTTCCGCATTCAATCCCAACTATCAAAATCATGGTTTTTCCGCAAATTTATCTAACAGTCTCCTACCCTTCAATACCTCCTTCAGTCTTGCGCCCCAGCCAACACAGCTCACCTCTGTCCAATCTAGTTCGAGATAGTTCACAATATCAGTTTGTATCATACCAATAGTCTCTTCTTGTGGTACAGTGACCAAACAAGCACCATCGAACCTTGGACAGTGTCGCACCATTTGATCATCTATATGCTTCGCGAGAAAGGTTTTGCCCACTCCTGCCTGTCCCCAAACACCCACTTGGAGCACCTCTTCGTTCATCAAGCAATCCCAGATCTCATCCCTTTTTGTTTGAGAAGCTTGTCCCACTAGTTCTCCTGGTTGTAGTTCATAGCCTCGGGCTGGTTTCACATCCAGCAAGAAACCGTTATCAAATCTACTCTTGTCGTGCAATTTTTCCACTTGAGTTGCGGGGCCATTCACCTGATCCTCCAACATGGAGACGAGAAAAGAAATGTCCCTCTCCATCGTTTCGTCCAAACTCGTGGACTTGACCCTCGAGCGATCCTACACTTTGCATCCAAAAGTCAACTCCTTTCCTCCTTTTCTTTCCCGGTCTCCTCTCTTCCTGCTCTAGTTGAAAACTTAAGTCAGCCTTCCTGGCTTACACCATTCCCATATTCATTTCTAGAGCATCCGTCTTCGCTTTGACTCCATTGATCTTGCTGACCTTTTGAACAAGACTAATGCCATGTTTGTTGACATCCACTATCCGACTGTAGAGAGCACTAGGGGAAAAATGTTGTCATTCAGGGCTCGAATGATAAAATTTTTGGTAGATTTTTCTATTTCTATTCTTGTAAGATTTTCTAAGCAACAAAGTGTTGAGAAAACTCCTAGTTTTGATGCTAACAAAACAGCTTATGAATGATATTTATATCAATCTCTTGAAAGAAAAGGACACAAAATGACATTAGGTTTTAAAGTCTGCTAGTTGCAGAAGATAAAGCATGAGATATCTAAGAGTCTGACCGTACCAGACGGAAAGACTCATCCAGACTGAGATTTTAAGTCTGAATGAACCAGACTGAGATTTAAGTCGCCGTACCAGATCGAGATTTAAGTCCGAACAAACCGGACTAAGATTTTAAGTCTAAACGAACCGCATCGAAAATCTAGGCAAATTCAGAACTTAAGACCATCAGACTTAAGATGAACCTACAGGATAAGATCACCAACGGTCAAGTATTTCACTTACTTTATTTATATTGATTCTGTTTTATCAAAGTGATTGGCAGGATCAATCAACGGACAACTTCCAAAGAAGAATAGAACACTTATGGAAGCCCGGATTCTGATTGTATGGGCGAACAGAATCCAAGGGGATCCAATCTACCTCCAACGGTCAAAAAGACTTGGCTTATAAAGTCTGTCCATGAAAGGGAAGACGAAACTCTCAAGGAAAGAGCCAACGGTCGAGTGTGGCTTGGAGAGTATATAAGGATAGGATGAGACCTAGGAGAGAGTAGTGGATGAACATTATTCCAAAGCTGATTCAGTTCTTCGATTGTTGTTCATAGTGCACATTTGAGTGATCTAGGTGCTTTACAGAAAGAGAGTGACTTAGTGAGTCAAATCATCACCGAGTACTAGCACTCGAGAGTGTGTAATCACCGTTGATCATATAGTGAAATACAGCCAATTGGCTGGTCGACCGGAGAGTGGACGTAGGCTTGTCTAAAGCCGAACCACTATAAACTGTGTTTGCAATCTTCTCTACTCTCTCTATTTAATTTTAGTTTATAGATTACAAAAGATTGTTATTGCTTGCGCATAAAATTCCTCTACACCTATTCACCCCCCCTCTAGGTGTTAATACTAGTTCCAACAATTGGTATCAGAGCCACGTGCTCGAGATCTTGAAGTGTTTATTACTTTTGAGTTAAAGATCCTCTGTGGCTAGTATTCTTGCACTAGGTTTAATTGAGGGGCAGAGCAATACTCGTCCACCATACTTCGATGGCAAGAATTACAATATCTGGAAGAATAAAATGAAGGCTTTTCTCAGGTCGAAAGATCCACTAGAATGGGATGTGGTTAATAGGGGAATTGAGCCCACTGATAACGCCAGAAAGACGTCAAAGAGTACCGATGGAAAAGAACCAGAACCATCAGCCACTCTCTCTCCAGAAGAGTTAACAAAGAGACAAACCATTGATGCAAAGGCTATTTACTCTCTATATTGTGCTTTATCACCTAATGAATATAATCGTATATCTTCTTGTGATACAGCAAAGGAAGTATGGGACAGACTACATGTGACATATGAAGAAACTGATCGAGTCAAGGAGACCAAAGTAAACATATTACTTGGTCAATACGAATCCTTTAAGATGAAGCATGGAGAATCCATAGGAGATATGTTCAATCGTTTTACAGAAATTGTAAACGGATTAGCATATCAAGGACAGCCTGTTCCTGGACCAATGAAGGTCAACAAACTTCTGAGAGGACTGTCGAAAGAATGGAACAATGTGAAGACATCTATTAGAGAAACTCTGCGAATTTCACCTCTAACTGTTGATGAGCTCGTTGGCACCCTACAGTCCTATGAGGCAAAACAAATGAACGAAGAAGTGGAATCCAGAGGTAAAAAATCCCTTGCTCTTAAGTCTAACTCTGATTATGATGATACAGATTCTGAGGAAGAAATGGACGACGAGGAACTTGCACTGCTGATCAAAAAGGTAAAGAAATTAAACAGAAAAGGCAGAAAGTTCAACAACAGGAAACAAAACAGATAATCTAGGCAACGCAAAACTGATGACGAGGATGATTATACCAAGGATGTAATCTGCTTTGAGTGTAAGAAAAAGGGACATATTAAACAGAATTGTCCCAAACTCAAAAAGTGTCACGCCCCGACTCTTGAGCTCGCGGCAACCCCATTTCACTTGAGGTCTTAAAATACGACGTCCCGTGCGTCGTCGACCAATTCATTTTATCTTGTAATTAAGCACATGCGGAAACGAACAACTCCCAAACCAAACAACAGGGATAGCAACAACAGCAGTAGAGGAAAGGCAACACCATTTTTATATATCTGAAGGTTAGCCGACACACCAGCAAATACATACACGCCTTACTATAGGCGACAAGCTAAAGTCTACTCAAAAAGAGACCGGCCTAGCTAACCTAACACTATACAAGTGTCTACTCGTTGGCCTCGGAGGGATCGCTCTCTTCGATCTCCTGCACGCATCATCTAGGGCCTCCGAAAATGTTAACCACGACGGGTTGAGATAAACTCAGCAAGTTAAAGTCCTAAGCCCCGGTTAGGAACTTCGCTCGCCTCGGGAGTTTAACATACAACCTAATACAGCAATCAATGCAATACCACCTCTCACTCAACCCAACAACCCACAACCAAAACCAAACAACAGCCAACAACAGACAGGGCAACCCACAATCAATATTCGGTTCACATGCAACCTTACCCGGTATGCCATACCCGCGCGTCCAATCTCATACAATGCAAGCAAGGCACATGGCCGTTAGATGACACAATTCATCAATCACATGCGAGTCGCGCCACAAGCGATCTCACTCGGCCATTGCCACACCCCGCACGACCTTGTCAACTCATGCGTGCGTACCACAAATCATCACGACATTAAGAGCATGCGAATAATCGAGCATCTCACACAACTTTCTCATGTCTCACACTCACACATGCTCCGATTATTAACGCCCCTCCCGGGCCAACGGCACAACCTTATAGTTGGCGATTCTGGCTAAACCAGCTTCGTCCTCTTTACCTCGAGGCACGGCGACGTCAAGGGCTCACTCCCAAGACGGCATTCCCGAAGGAGCACAAGACCCGCCCACTACCGCAGTCCCGCTGCGACAGAGGCCCGGGACCCGCCCCCATACCGCGGTCCCACATAGAACCCCTCCCGTCGGGCATCCGACCGAAGTCGGGCGACCCATCGGCCACGGCACAACCCCATAGGGATTGGCGGTCTTCCGGCAACGCCGGGTTCTCTCATTTAATGTGACCGGGCAACACATCATCAATCAATTCGTTCTTTTCTTTGCTCGTCGTGAATGCACATCGCTCATGCTCATGCGACATGCCATTTCTGATAACCCACGCAATATGTCATGCAATCTCACTCCACAATTCCAAAATCCAAATTCAACCAATCAACAATCACGTACGTTCCCTCATTCTCGGGAATAAATCAATAAGTCAAATACTTTCACTTCCACTCGGTCTTCGATCATGCGTTTCATCATTATTCACGCATATAATTAACAATCGGCACTTCAGAAAAGCATAACAACCAAGAACACATCAATTTGAAACCAAAATTTGTTTCGTATGAGAAAGTGCCGTGAACGAAGAATCCGTGAACAAGTAATCTATGAACATGTAATCCGTGAATGTAACTAATCCGAAATTAATAGAATAATATTAAAATTAATCATAGTTACTAAATTTAACCTAACTAGGGTTAATTAACTCAACCATGATTAATAATTAACCATAGTTACTTTAGAAACTAACCCTAGTTACTTTAATTAATTAACCTAGGTTACTTTAATACTAATTATGGTCAACTAACTAACCCTAGTCAGCCTTAATTAACTCAGCCACCATTAACAAACTAACCCATAATTAACCAAGCACAAAAATTAAACTAATTAACCCCTAAGCAAGATTAACCCCTAAACAAGGATTAGGAAGTTAACTTACTTGGATCGGAAATCCGACGACACCGGCGCGTAGAGGGGAACGAGGGCTACGAGGGGTAAGCTCGGGGATGGCAACGGATGACAAACGATGGCGAAACGGGCCAAAACAGCCCGGAATCACTGTTCACGCGGAACCGGTGCAGCTGAGCGGAAAAGGCCGAAACGGGCGGCTAACGGCGACCAGCGGTGGCCGGGGTGCGCGGTTGGCTTCCTAACTTCCAGGACTACACTTTGGGCGGTTGCGGCGGCTCCGGTGACGGCGACAAGGCCATTTTCTTGCTGGAAAACAGCTTGGACAGCAAAGAGCACCAGAAATGAAAGAGAAAAGGAAGAGAAAAAGGGAGAGAGAGGAAGGCTGGGCTGGTGCACGAATTTTGGGGGAGAAAGAGGAGAGAGAAGAGGCTGCTGAAGGCTTGGATAAGGCCAAGGCAAGTGGGCAAGCCACTTGCTTGAAGAGCCAATAAAAAACAAAGCAAAACAAGCATAAACAAAGCCCACTTGGGCACAAAAGCAAAAGGCCAAAAGGGAGAAGCCCATGAGCTGGAAAGGGAGAGGAGAATGGGCCAGCTTGGGCCTCCTTTGGGCTGGGCTGGATGGGTGCAAGGCCCATTGGGCCGCCGGTCTTGGGCCGGCCCACCCGCGGGCCCGAAACCCGGTCCAATTTTTCCTTTTTCCAACGCTTCCGTGTCCAACGGAAAATCCCAAAATAAATGAGGCGACGTCCAAATATTTAGTCTTGATATCACTGAGAAGTCGGTTCCCAAAATCGGATTAAAAATCGGGGCCAAATTGAGTCGATTGCGACCGTAGTACAATTTGGATTATCGGGCGCCCTTTTAGGACTTTCTTCACATTTGACCCATGGTCAACCATTCTTTGAACCACGTTTACGCCAATTCTCGAGTCGGGACGTCCCTCGATTGTCGTGTGATCCCGGGGGCTCAATTGATAATCCCGAGTACCAGATGAAAAGGATTCGGTTTACCGTCGTTCGTAGTTCGTATCGAAGTCGTGCGGAAATCACCCGCAGATCGACTTCGTACTTCTGCCGAATCGATTTATTTCCGTTTCCTTAATAATCTAGTACTTAGAGGATATCGTTCCCGCCCAGTCCTCATGGTCGAAGGGTTCGTTCGATCGAAATTGCGAGTCGTACGCGAATCATTTCCTATCGACGCCTCTCGTAATCCATTATCCCACGAACACACGGTTCGGAAAATTTGTACTTGACAGGCCTTCGACTAATATTGCCCTTTTATAAAATCCTAAAATGGGGTCGATTTTCAGGATGTTACAAAAAGAACAAAGGAAAATTTGAGAAGTACAAGAAGGCTCTCAAAGCTGAAACATGGAGTGACACAGAAGTTGAGGATAGTGAAGACGAATATGGAAACATCGTCTAATGGCACACTCGGACTCGGACTCGAAACCGATTCGATACGGACTCGAGACGAGAGAGATCGAGGTAAATCATTCGAGATCCCTATAGAAGTTTCACATTATATAAATGAGCTTTGTTCTAATCTAAAATCTACTTTGAAAAGGATTTCCAAATTAAAAAGGAAAATTACAAGTTGAATCAACGAACGTTTTTTGAAAGGAAAAATGGATGATTTCAAAAAGGAATTCTTGGAAATTAAGGAAAATCGAGAGTTTCTATTAAATGAGAATGAATCTATTAAAAAGGAACTTTTGGAAACTAATGAAAATCGAAACTCTTTACAAAAGGAGAATGATTCTATCAAAAAGGAATTCTTAGATATTACCACAAAATTTTCCAAATGATCAAAAACTCTACAGCATATACTTTCCATTCAAATTCCTTATTATGATAAGTTTGGACTTGGTTTTTATAAGGAAAATGATTCCCTGATTGATTTTCCTAAAGTCAAGGAAAGAATAAAACAAAGACCTCCTCGACAAGTTTATAGAAATCATTTCAAAAACAATTTTGTAAGACCTATTGGTAGAAACAATCTCAAATGTTCTAACTGTGGAAAAAGAGAACACTTTGAGAACAAATGTCCTAAAGTCTGGAGACTTATTCAAAAGAAATGGATAGAAAAAGCTTATACTACTAACTTCAATAGACCCAAGAAAATTTGGGTACCAAAGAAAAAATGAGTATATGTAAACATTGCAGGTAAGTTTCAAAAGGAAGAAGAAATGGTATTTGGATAGTGGATGTTCAAGACATATGACAGGAAATTCAAAGATGTTCAATGGATACAACGAAATCAAGGGAGGAACAGTTTCGTTTGGAGGAAACACCAAAGGAAACATTATAGGACTGGAAACTGTCAAGATTGGTAGCTTGATCATCAACAACGTTTCTCTAGTAAAAGGTTTAAACTATAATCTTCTGAGCATCAGCTAGTTATGTGATGCCGGTTTCATAATAAACTTCAAAGAAAACCTATGTTTTAGAACAAGCAATGACTCTTCACAGACTTTTACTGGACGAAGACATAGGAACATTTATCTTCTGGACATAAATGAAGATACTGCGAAATGTCTATTATCAGTCCAAGACGAAGCAAATATGTGGCACCGTAAACTTGGGCATGTCAACATGAAACAAATCTCCAAGCTTGCCAACAAAAAGCTTGTTCGTGGCTTGCCGTCACTAAGTTACAAGAAAACTGAGCTTTGCTCTGCATGTACACTGGGAAAACAGGTTAGAAGCTCTTTCAAATCTATAAAACAAATTTCCACTAATCGTGTGTTACAGCTTCTTCACATGGACTTATTTGGACCAACCAAAACCCAAAGCATTAGAGGTAAGAAATACTGTCTTGTGATAGTAGATGATTACTCTCGATATACATGGGTATATTTTCTAGCAAATAAAGGAGATACCTTCTCATATTTCTCAACATTTGCCAAGAGAATTCAAAATGAAAAAGGTTACTCTATTTCTAGTATCAAAACAGATCATGGGGAGAATTTGAGAATCAAGACTTTTCAAACTTTTGTGACAAAAATGGCATACAGCATACATTTTCATCTCCTTACACTCCAGAACAAAATGGAGTTGTGAAAAGAAAGAATAGATCTTTGCGGGAAATGGCGAACATTGCTTATAGAAAGCAAGGTGGCAACTCGATTTTGGACGAAGCGGTTTCTACTTCTTGCCATATTATTAACAGTATTTCTTAGACCAATTCTTGAGAAAACCCCTTATGAGATTTTCAAAGAAAGAAAACCTATTGTTTCCTATTTTCGAATCTTTGGTTGTCCATGCTATATTCTTAAAAATGTTAATCATCATCCAAGTAAGTTTGAAGAAAGGTCAGATGAAGGTATGTTTCTAGGCTATTCAAACTCGAGTAAAGCATACAGAGTGTTCAACAAGAATACTTAGACAGTGGAAGAATCCATGAACGTAAAGTTTCTGGAGAAAGAGGTCTCAAAACAGAGCAGTCCAATAAATGAAGAATCAAAATCAAATGCAGCTACTGAAAGATCTGGTCTCAATAAAGAAGCAGAATCTTCCCAGGAAACAGTCAAAGAAGCAACTCATGAAGAACGACTAACTTGGCTTGATACTCCTGCATCAGCAGAAGATTCTGATAATAATAAAGTTCCAAACAGAAACTGGAAGCATAGGTCTAGTCATCCCAGGGAGCTCGTGATTGGAAATATCAACGAAGGGATTCAAACTAGATCAAGAAACAAAAAAGACACAGGTATTGTTGCATTGATTTCTGAAATTGAACCCAAAGGAATTGATGAAGCACTGGAAAATGAAAGCTGGATAGAAGCAATGCAAGAAGAGCTTCAACAGTTTAAAAGAAATAATGTATGGGAATTGGTACCCAAACCAAAAAGACGAACAATCATTGGAACCAAATGGATTTTCAGAAACAAAGTTAATGAACTTGGAAAAGTCACCAGAAACAAGGCAAGGCTCGTGGCAAAAGGTTATTCTCAATATGAAGGAATAGACTATGATGAAACCTATGCCCCAGTTGCAAGATTAGAAACAATCAGACTATTACTTGCTTATGCTTGTTATCAAAATTTCAAGCTATATCAAATGGACGTAAAAAGTGCTTTTCTGAATGGGTTTATCAAAGAAGAAGTGTTTGTAGAACAACCCCCTAGATTCGAGAAATCAAGAAAGCCTAACCATGTATACAAATTAAAAAATGCACTTTATGGTCTGAAACAGGCTCCTCGAGCTTGGTATGAACGATTGAGCAAGTTTCTACTAGACAACAAATTCAGAAAAGGAATGGTAGATACAACTTTATTCATTAAGAAGGAAGGTAAAGATATTCTACTAGTACAAATCTATGTAGATGATATTATTTTTGGTTCATCTAATGAGCACTTGTGCAAGATCTTCTCAAAGTCTATGCAGGAAGAATTTGAAATGAGCATGATGGGAGAACTGACATTCTTCCGAGGACTTCAAGTTAATCAAACGAAACGTGGAATCTTTATTAATCAAGAGAAGTACGCCAAAGAGCTGATTAAAAAATTTGGAATGGAGAACTGCAAGAGGACAGAAACTCCAATGGCAACCTCCATCAAACTTGATCAGGATGAAAAAGGGAAGAAGGTTGATCATAAGAATTATAGAAGCATGATCGGTTCTCTTCTCTACCTTACTGCATCTAGACCGGATATTCTATATAGTGTTTGTCTTTGTGCAAGGTTTCAAGTAGATCCTAGAGAATCACATCTTTCTGTTGTTAAACGTATAATTAAGTATATAGCCACTTACCTAAAATTAGGGCTATGGTATCCAAAGGAAATAGATTTTACTCTTCTTAGCTACTCAGATGCAGATTTAGCAGGATGCAAAGTAGACAGGAATAGTACTTCAGGAACATGCCAACTTCTGGCAAAAATGCTAGTTTCATGGTTTTCCAAAAAGCAAAATACTATGGCTCTATCAACAGCAAAAGCAGAATATGTAGCACTTGGAAATTGTTGTTCTCAGATTCTGTGGATGAGACAACAACTAAAAGACTATGGGAAGGAAGAATGCTGCACAGAAATAAGGTGTGATAATACGAGTGCCATAAACCTCACCAAGAATCCAATTTTACATTCCAGGGCAAAGCACATTGAGATCAAACATCACTTTATTAGAGACCATGTGTAAAAGGGAGATATATATGTGGAATTCATTGATTCTATGAATCAATTAGCAGATATCTTCACAAAGCCGCTGGACAAAGGTATATTCGATTCAATATGTGGGTGTTTAAACATTATTAACCCTTTCTTATAAATTCTATGAGAACAGGACAAAGTCTGACAGTGGAAATCGTTGGGTGATTGAAAAATGAAATAATAATATGGTGTATTATCTCCTTATTGAAATATGGTAATTATTTTAGTAAGTTTTTAATTTGAATAATTGATTTGCATATCTTCTGGCATATGTCTATGATAATTGAATATTCTTGTTAAATTTAGAATAACTGCTATTTTTAAATTATTTTGGGTTGCGACTATTCACCTGTTCTCCTAACAAGGGTATAAATACATCCAAAGGTCGAGTCTTTTCCTCACCACTCTTCAGAACGTCTGTTTACAAACCCTAATTGAGAAAAACGTTTTCTAAAACAATCTTCGTCCAAAACCAACCTTCTGCGAACATGGCATCGAGATCCTCCATATCCAGATCAAGATCTCCATCTCATAGAAGAAGATCAAATAGAGTTGCTGGAAAAGGAGGAAGAAGAATCGAGGAAGGGCAGACGCATTTCGATCTGACACAAACTTCCGAAGAAACTCAAGGACAATCTCCTAGAGTTTTTCCTCAAGGAAATCAAGAAGATTATGAGGAATCTCCAAGAACTCGTCACTCAGAATCTGAAGAAAGGACTGTCTCACGTAGAGGTACGTCTGGATTAACTCTACCAACACCTACTGAAAATCCTCATGTAATTATGAGGAGGTATGAGAAGTTAGTTCGGAGAAACGTCAAGGAAGATGTCAAACTGTTTTTCTTGAGACAGAATGGGTTTGCAAATTAATTCCGTCTCATTCAAGCAGTACAAGCTGTCGAATCAACATCTACTCATAAAGAATGAGTTAGTGATACAGGGAGAAGTAAAGATAAGGTGAAGGAAGATGATGAAACAATCTACAGAAATTTTGAAGTAAGAATGGGAATTGCTGCTGTAATCTAGAACACAACTGGAAAATTATTTCGATCCAAAGAACACAAGACTTTCTTTAACAATCTGTTGGAAAGAGGAGTCATGAACCATAGGATTGTTGATTTTGATTATCTGGATGCTGCTGACGTAAATCTGCGAGAATGCTTTGAGAGATTGCAGATGGACAAATTCTGCACTGATTCTGCTGCTGTTTATCCTGAATTAATAGCATATTTTTACTCGAATTTGACATTTCTATCTCCAGACATAATGCAGTTCAGTGTGAATGATAGGTTTTATGAGGTTAGTTCAGATACTCTTGCTGACATTATAAATGTTGAGAGAGGAGCATACAGGTCAATAGATGTCCCTTATGAAACAATCTGTAAGTTTCTCACAAAGTCTGTAAGGACCACTATAACTTATCCTCTTTTAACGTCTGCAAGAACTATTATGTACAAAATCATCATTAGCTGCATTCGTCCAAAAGCATCATCCAAGACTGATGTGTCTAAATTTGAGACAAAACTGATGTGGGCAATTGAAAGAGGAGTACTGTTCTCACTGCCTCACACAATCATTTTGCATATGTATCGAACAGTCTCAAAGGAAAAAGGACTGACAAGAATCTTTGATCATCTTAAGATAGATATACCCAGAAGATTCTGAACTAAAACTCTTCCAACAATGATCATTGATATGAAAATGATCAACAAGATGAGACTGAAGGATGTTGCAGAGACATGGAGACGAAAAGAAAATGAACTGGCTATAGCAGAGACAACAAAAAGAAAAGGCAAAGAATCAGCTGCTGATGGGCCAAGTTCTAAAAAGAGAAGACAACTCCTATTGATAGATGAAGAAGAAAGTATCTCTGCAATTCTGGCAAATATGAGTCAACATTCTCAGAGAATGTCTGAACAAGAGGAACATGCAGAAAAAGAGAAGAATGCAGAATATGAAGAAATGGATGAGCCAGAAGAAGCAGAAGAAACAGACACAGAAGAAGAACAAGAAGAAGAAGGAGATAAGAACAGAGAAAAAGAGGGACAGCAAGAACAAAATGAAGCATCAACTCAGGGGGAGCATCATCATGAAAATATTGACATTCAAGTTCCTGCAGCTTCATCTGGAAATGCTGATTATCAAAAGATCTTAGAACTTTTAACAGAGATCAGGGATTGACAGGTACAAATGGAAACCTCCTTCAATAACAGACTGGAAACTCTTGAGAAGACAGTCAATCAGTGTATTGACAGGATTGAGAAGTCTGCATCAGATATGGAGGATTTCACCCTTGTTCGAACCCCAAACAAGAAAACCTCTTAAAAAGATCTTTTTAAACTAACTAACTCTTTTTGAAGTTGACAAAAAGGGGGAGTAGATATGGCTTTTTGTTTTGCTCTATGGCTCTTTGTTTTGCTCAACTTGGTTTTTTGCTTGACTTAGCTTTTTGATTGATTTTCGATGGATTTATCAGTGTGCTGATGATATCATGACAGTTGGATGACAGATGGTTTTATCATTGTGTTAATGCATGATAAATGACTGATGATATTCTCTTATGGAAATCTGTACTGATAAAGTCTGTATCTTGTTAAGCTGTAATTATGTTATGTAGGGTTGATATGAGCTATACTCATGAGTTGGGCAGGATAGTAGGAAACAGGTTTATTTAACCATATTTTGCAGGTAAATGAAGCCATATGTTTAAGATGTTTTGTCACCATAAAAAATGGGGAGATTGTTGAGAAAACTCTTAGTTTTGATACTAACAAAACAGCTTATGAATGATATTTATATCAATCTCTTGAAAGAAAAGGACACAAAATGACATTAGGTTTTAAAGTCTGCTAGTTGCAAAAGATAAAGCATGAGATGTCTAAGAGTCTGACCGTACCAGACGGAAAGACTCATCCAGATTGAGATTTTAAGTCTGAATGCACCGGGATCGAGATTTAAGTCCGACCGTACTGATCGAGATTTAAGTCCGAAAAACCGGACGAGATTTTAAGTCCGAACGAACCGCATCGAAAATCTAGGCAAATTCGAACTTAAGACCATCGACTTAAGATGAACCTACGGGATAAGATCACCAACGGTCAAGTATTTCACTTACTTTATTTATATTGATTCTGTTTTTATCAAAGCGATTGGCGGGATCAATCAACGGACAACTTCCAAAGAAGAATAGAACACTTATGGAAGCCCGGATTCTGATTGTATGGGCGAACAGAATACAAGGGGATCCAATCTACCTTCAACGGTCAAAAAGACTTGCCTTATAAAGTCTGTCCAGGAAAGGGAAGACGAAACTCTCAAGGAAAGAGCCAACGGTCGAGTGTGGCTTGGAGAGTATATAAAGATAGGATGAGACCTAGGAGAGAGTAGTGGATGAACATTATTCCAAAGCTGATTCAGTTCTTCGATTGTTGTTCATAGTGCACATTTGAGTGATCTAGGTGCTTTACAGAAAGAGAGTGACTTAGTGAGTCAAATCATCACCGAATACTAGCACTCGAGAGTGTGTAATCATCGTTGATCATATAGTGAAATACAACCGATTGGCTGGTCGACCAGAGAGTGGACGTAGGCTTGTCTAAAGCCGAACCACTATAAACTGTATTTGCAATCTTCTCTACTCTCTCTATTTAATTTCAGTTTATAGATTGCAAAAGATTATTATTGCTTGTGCATAAAATTCCTCTACACCTATTCACCCCCACTCTAGGTGTTAATACTAGTTCCAACACAAAGCACGTTGATAACGATACAAAATTTCTCCCTCTCAAGTGGCAATGGCTAGGCGAGGAGGCGGCGGTGGCAGGCAACCAGGTGAGGTAAGGGGCGGCAATGGCCAGCAATCAGTGATCAGCAGCAGGGGGAGCGGGTGGCGGCAATGGCCGACAATCGGCAATTGGCCAAGGTGGAGGGGGTGGTGGCGGTAGTTGGTGACCGGTGGTGATAATGACAAGGGGAGGGGGTGGTAGAGGGGAAAGACCAACGGCAGCAGCGATGGTGGGTGGTCAACAACCGATGGCAACAAGGGGAGAGGGCAACGAGGGGAAGGGGTGATGGTGGCAATGGTGGGTGGTCAACAACCGACGGCAACATGGAGAGAGGGCAGCGAGGGAAGGAGCAATGGCGGCGATGGTGGGTGGTTGGCAACTGATGGCAATGGGGGAGGTGGCGACGACAGCAGCAGTCGATCAACAGGGGGAGGGGCAGTGGCGGCAGTCAATAGCAGGTGGCAAATGGCAGCAACCAGAGGGAGGGCGGATGGTTAGGGGTTAGGGAGAGACTCTTTGGAGTGAGAAGTAGAAAAGAGAAAAAGAAATTTTTATTTTTATTCTAAACCTATATTCTAATAGAAATTTATTTCAAAAATAGAAAAATGAATTTGTTTTACCAAATGTATTTTTGTCCTAGAAACAAGTCTGGAATAGAAAAATAGTTCTGAAATATAAATAGAATAATTATCATGTACACCTTTAACATTTCAAATACAAAACATTTTAGCTTTCTGCATTTACGTTTTGAATTTTATCAAATAATTAGGAAAAAGAATCAAAAAAGTCCTAGACTTATTACATTGGTGCTAATTTAGTTTTAAAACTTTTATTAATGTCAATTTAGTCCTAAATTTTTTGATCTAGTATCAATTTAGTCCTTCTAGCTAAGTTTTACCATATTTTATTGACATGGATGTCGATTGGCTAACATGACATGGCCGCCACTAATATGAACAACTTTTAATAATATTTTTAATATTTTCCAAAAATTTAAATCTTTTTTTAAAGCTATTGAATTAATCATAGGAGCAATTTGAGATAGTTCAAATGTGTCAAGGGCATTAAAAAAGTAGTACATCAATCGAAAAGACAAAAAGAAAAAAAAGAAAAAGAAAATAGGAGTAGTGAGAGTGAGAAATGCTATATGTGCTAAGAAAAACATACTGGTTATTGTTCACCAAATGACGTGGCATGTGATTACTGGTCATTTAAAGGATTCACTCTTTGTGTCAGATCTAGCTATTAAACTATTGAAAGAAGATGACATAGGTGATTATTGCAATTTTACGACATTTAGTGTTGATACTAAAAAATAACTCAAGTCTTCATCGATTGGAGTGGAGTTCATATCGACTTGTCGACTAAGCAATCAATAAGTACAATCACAAATCGGCGACTAATGCAAATCCGTGTTATGTAGCCGACGATGTTATTGATGAATGATGATCGACTAAGATAGTTGTCAATGCATGATGATGGGTGAAGTTCAGATGGGTCGTTACTAATAGAACACAAACGAGCCGTTTTTTTTTTTTTTTTTTTTTTTTTGCGGCATTCTGATTGCTTGCTCCCCCTTTTTTTTTTTTTTTTCCTAAAGCAGGCGATAAAGGTTGATCATGAGGCTCACGGTGTGGATGTTCCCGAATATGTTGAGAAAATAGAATGATATATGCATGACAGGAACTTGTCCTAGGTTGGGACTGGAAATTTCCTTATATTTGTATAATATTTTCTTGTAAGTTACAGATGTCCGGCTTCATCTCTTGCTCAAAGTCAGTTAGCCTTTTTCAGCTCGAAGGTGAGAGAATTCGTGAGACGCGGATTACTGATTTAGTGTGGTGCTGTGCTTCGTTGGGTAAACGAAAAGTTATTTACTCGTCTGGATGGTCTCCAGGATAAGGGCTTACCAACATCATGTGGCAGATGGTAACAATCTTTTGATAGCAGGTTCCTGTTCTGTGGAGTGCATGTATATTTTCTCAACATAAGTTTAAGTGGGTATGTCTATGATCGTGGTCGTACCTTCGGCTCCTTTCAAGGAAAATGACCATAGATTCGAAAATGACTGGTTTTCCAAATTCGAAATGCTTCCAAATGAGAATTTAAAATGACCCGAAAATGACCGCAGATTCGAAACAGATCGGTTCTCCAAATCCGAAATGCTTCCAGATGAGACTTTAAATAACCCCCAACTCTTTTTGTTAATTACATGGATGCTAAGTACAGAGACTACTTTCAGCTTGTTTTCTTCGGAGGATGTACGATCACTCTGGGAGATTACGAGCAAAACCCTTTTTCTTTTGGTTTATGCCGAAATAAGTCGTTAGAGCTTTTAGATTAAAAGCTCTTGAAGAGATGTATCAAGTACGTACATGAAGAAGGAGCGTGCATTAATATACCAATATAAAAGACAAAAGAGCACAAAGTTGTCCCACCATTCTTACGATCGAGTTAGGGGGAGTAACTATAACAGTTATATATATATGCATGATATCTGGACATGCCGAAGAGGAGAGAAGAGGCGGTTGTGCTTCTCTCTTTCGGAGGAATACTCTAACCAACAGTTCGCCGTCAAACCTCCTGCGATCTTGCACAATGTTCTTCGTGAGACAGGTTGTGCCCGACTCCAGCCGGTTGCACATCCAGCGTGAGACCGCCGTCAAATCTACCCCTCTCGTGTAATTTGTCCACCAGAGTCGTAAGGCCACTCACCCGATCCTCCAACTTGAGATGAGACAAGAAACACCCCTCTTTCACTTTTCGTTTTAAGTCGTGGACTTGATCCTCCAGAGATTCTACACGGTCTATCCACACCTCGACTTCCCTCTTCCTTTTCTTTCCGGTTCTCCTCTCTTCCTGCTCTAGCTGGTCACTTATGTCAGCCTTCTTGGCTGACACCATTATCATATTCATTTCCAGGGCATCCATCTTCTCTTGGACTCCACTGACCTTTATGACCCTTTGAAGAGCACCGAAGATAGCATCCACAAATATGGTGAAATCCATTGTTAGACTTCTGAGAAAATTAGAGTCAGTATGTTGTCAATTGGTATTCCTCGTAGAAAACTTTTTTGCTTTCAGCATTTATATTTTGACCTTTATTGAATAATTGAGTACCTTAGTAAGTTTTGAGTGTTAACTGTTAATTGGCATTTGAGGTGCGAGAGAAGAATGAAAATGAAAGGACTCAGAAAGCATACGGCCATTCAAAATAGTGGCCAATTCCCTAAACAATCTTATACTTTAGATCAAATCCCAAATCTGACCTAAACTTTTTTTTGTCGTAAAAAAAAAACCTCGAACTTTAGGTCAACTCCCGAACTTTTCTTTTGTCTTAGAAAAAACTCTAAACTTTAGGTCTAATTCCAAATCTACCCTAATTTTTTTTTGTCTTAGAAAAAACCTCAAACTTTAGGTCAAATATCAAATTTGTCCCAAACTTTTTTCTTTGTTTCAAAAAAAACCCTAAACTTTAGGTCCAGTCCAACTCTACCTTGAAATTTGTTTTGTTTAAAAAAAAACCAATTTTTAATCTGTTCTCAAATATATTATGTGGTCCAGTCCCAACTTAACGTGTCATTTCCATGTCATTAATATATGCAAATCGGAAAAATGACAGGGAAAATTATCTTCAAAATAAAACCGTTAACAACTCTTGGACAGAGGGCTAACAAGGGAAAATATAGAATTAGAGTAAAAATTGATCATTTTCTTTTCTACAAAAACAAAAGGAATAAATTTGGGATTGAACCTAAAATTTGGGGTTTCTTTCTAAGATAAAAGAAAAGTTTATGGTACGTTAGAGACTAAATTTGAAGTTTGGGGTTTTTTCCTAAAACAAAAAAAAAGTTCAAGACTAGACCTAAAATTTGAAAGTTTTTTAGGAAATTAGCCCTTTGAAATAGAGTGCTTTTTTCTGTAATAATCATCGTTTCATTAGCTACTAAATCAATTATAGGAGCAATTTGAGAGAGTTCAAATGTGTCAAGAACATTAACGAAGGATGAAATGAAGAAAACAAATAAAAAGTTGATACCATTAAAATTCCAATATGATAACCCTGATAGATTTATCTCATCTTTCACAAAAAGTCTCAAATTGAAACCCATGACACATTTACCCTAACCTAATTTTCGCATCGCAAAACTCAAATCCATCCTCCTGTTATACTTGTTAAAACGTGTAGAAAACAACTAAAAGACAAATTTGATGTGGAGAAAGCTAGTACATTTAGCTAAAATTGACCAAATGGAATCAATTGACAAAATTTTGAAAGATT
This sequence comes from Corymbia maculata, assembly GCA_014182735.1. NCBI lineage: Eukaryota > Viridiplantae > Streptophyta > Magnoliopsida > Myrtales > Myrtaceae > Corymbia > Corymbia maculata. Next base: position 7,942,664 of record CM024687.1, on the reverse strand, counting down.
TAGGAAAATTGACATAATTGAAAGCTTAGAGTTGAAATGGCAAAAATAAAATAAGTTCATAACTTTTTGGACAATTTTCCCAATCTAAACTAGTCTCACCTGGTAAAAACTTGCTGATAATCGTCCAAAGGAAACACCGCAACAAGAAATTAATTCAACAATGGAATTGAGAGACAAAACACGTAGAGTAAAGGAAGGAATGCTGCTATGCAGAAGCCAATGGTAAAGTGAGTATATGTAGAGTTTTAAGTCAATGTCCGGAGCAGTGGTCTTATGGCATGGGGTAGATACCAAGGAAAAATTTCCTCTTTTCTTTTTTTTTTCTTTTTTTTTTTTCTGGTTGAAGGGGAACATTTTCCTGGAAAATATGGCTTCAGTGAATTGAAAATGTGTAAGCCCCCCTTTTCTGCTTTGTTGTCACATAAATACACGGCATAAACTTACCTTTCATAATTATCCGAGGCAGACAAACGATAGAATGATCATCAAGAGTCTTGCATACAACTTCTTGGAAGAAACAGCCGGAGTCTTGGGGCCGCATTGGAGGCATTCTCCCCTCTGCGAAAAAATTGCCCGCTTTCATGTCGAAAACTAGTTAGATGCCTTGTGCTTTTTGCTGATTAAGGTACGATTTGTAAAAGATATTTGAGATTATTTCCAGTCCTCATTAACTATTCTGTTTCATAATCTTCTGCAATCAAATGAATCTCGGGTGCATTAGAAAAGCTATAATTTGGGATTTTTTTTTCTTGACCATCACTCGCATAGCTAACAAAAATGAATTTGATTAATATTTTCGTTGATGAGAAAAATGCCTAGACGTAGATTATTGTTAATGATGAAATTTTTTCCATTTCTAAGTAATATAAATGATCATTTTGAGAGATGCCTTCCAAGTCATTGAGGTGAAAAACGGAAATATCTCCTTCGTAGTAAAACTTACTTATTGTAGAACCACTTTCCAGGGTAGATTAAAAATCATGAACAACGGCAGAAATTATCACGAAACCTGCATTCGGCTTCTCGAAAAAAGGTACCGTACTTTCTTTTTCTTTTTAGTCAGAAAAAGGTACCGTACTTTGGCCGCGTTTATAGCAGATAGTTTTAGACTATTTATCCTTTCTATTTCGGAACTCAAATGAAAATTTATTGAAACTCCATTTAGAAAATACAATTCAAAAAATATTTTGCATACATAAATGATGTCAGACTACGATTAAAAAAATCATAAATGAGATGAAAGGCCATAATGGAAAAATAAACGATATTAGAGGATTAGCATGGTTAGACGTCCTTTTTACGAATTTGTAAATATTTAAAAATTACATAAAAAATTAGAAAATGTAAAAAGGATAATTTCATTTATAACATGATAAGTAGATATGACTAATGCATAATTAGAGATGACTCCGATGATATTATTTTTAAATATCAAAATGGTTTCAAAATCAAATGTCAACAAAAAAAGTAACATAGAAATAAGGGCCTATTAGCCGTTAATATAAATTTTATAACTATTAAGATATGATTAGACAAATTACCGAAGATAATTCCTATCATTCTATAGTTGATGGAGATAATTCCTATCACTTTATAATTGATGTGAATAAAATTTGAATTATTAAAGTAATTTTTGAAGGAGTTTCAGTATTATATTGATTTTGACGAGTCTTGAAGAAATTCTCACAATAAAGTATATTGCTGTTAGCCCCGATAATACAAAAAAATTATTAAAAATGAATAAAAAAATCAACGAAAAGGCCACCTACGATTTCGAAATTTATAAAAGAAAAATATTTCCTAGGTGTTGTTTCTCCAAAAAAGAAGAGATAGATCAATATTAAATTGACATCAAATCAACCTAGCTACATTTGGTAATGATAACTAATGTTTTTTGTTTTTTTATCACAAGTGTTGCTTCTCTAAGAACTCAAAAGTAATTTGGTGTATGTCGCAACATTTAATGTATCTAATAGAATATATTAACACTAAAAATAATTTTGCGCCTTACCTCAACTTTCAAATAAATGAGGGTATTGGCACATTGCCTCCTCGAATTTTTAAATGGCCTCTCATGGTGTGGTTTTACCATTAGATCTTCACATAAGGAATAGATTGGCAATGTCAATAGGTTGTTCCTCATAAGTTAAGTCATTCTGCAGCCTCAAAAGTGTAAAATCTAACACATGTTCACGATTTGGCACATATTTCCACAATAAAAATATACAAAACACATTATGTACACCACATAAAACTAATGGCAAAGCAAGTTCATAAGCAGCTTCCCTATCTCATTTAACGTTTTGCCATGTTTTCCAACGAAGCACAGCAACAAGAGATTAATTCCACAATGGAACTAGGAGACAAAATAGCCCGAGTAAAGGAAGGAACGGCCGCGGTGGAAGGCAATGGGAAACTGAATAGAAGTAAATTTTTTGTCAATTCCCGGAACAGAACAGAAGTCTTGAGGCATGCGCGAGGGGTCTACGGGGGACACTTTCTAGGAAGATTCTTTTAGTTCACTTCAAATTTTTAGGCTTTCTTTTCCTTCGTTGCTTTATTAACACCTACTTCCACGGCATGAACTTACCTTGCATTACCGTCCGAGCCAGACAAAGCGTGGAATGATCATCGAGTCTTGCAAGCACCTTCCTTGGAAGATAGCCAAATGACTTGGGTCACATAGGAGGCATCTTTCCCCCCGAACAAGTCAGTGTCATGTCAAAAACTGGTTGACGCCCTGTGCATTGTGCTGATTGACATATAAGTTGTAAAAGATGTTTGAGAATATTTCTAGCCCCCTCACTTTTCTACTTTATCCTCATATCATATCGCATGAACTACAAATGAAAACCGCGTAGATATGCAGAATTTCCAAAAAAATATTGAGTCACGTGTTAAAAAAATCATGGTCTCCCCAATTTTATAAGTCAAAATGGACCATCTTACTCTACAACTATCTCAATGCAAGATCTCATTTCACAAGTTTCTCAAGTTATAGTTTTTCAGCCAAAACAAAGAAATGGAAACCAGAGAGAGGGAACATTTTGACATCATGTAAATAATTAAATATGTAATCAAGTTCAGATATAAAAGAAGGTTGTTTTACTTCAGAAGCCATTAATTAAGTATTGCCAGAAAACACCATTTAAAAGATAATACTAGTCGGCGGTAAAATAAATAAATCCCAACATTTTGATTTACTAGTGCATTGGAGAGGAAAATAAATGTTTTCAGGAAAACAGCTTGGTGACCTAGGTACAGCATAGAGATTTCGAAAAAAATTATGTATCTGACTATTGAAAGGAAGGTGAAAAACAATCACAAAACACCAACTTGATGGTTTGTGAAACTTTATGCACGACAAAATCGCATGAATGGGAAAAACAAATCAGATCCTAGTAATGTGCAGGGACCAGACATACCAACATGATCCAAAGAAGCAGCTTTCTTTAGCTCTCTCCCTTGTTCGCTGCCATACAAACATACGGCAACTCAATGAGCCATACGGAAAAGGAGAAATCACTATCCAAATTGGGACGAGAACAAATCCATTTCAGAGCTTAAGTATCCAATCATAACACACAGAGAATTGTCCTTTTCCTCGTCCAGTCGAGTCTCATGCAGTTGACACGACTGCAAATTGGTCGTATTAAACTTATAAGGCACACCCATCTGCCCTTTGCCCCCCAAGCGTAGAGAATGTTTCCATCTACTTGTTTTGTTAGTAATGTATTACGTTCTTTATCCACGAGATTACTTTGCAAGAGATTTCACCGAAATAAATAAGTAATGTAGGCCAATTAATCCATCCGGTCTTATGTCGATATAATTTGACCATCCATCTGTACGTGGGAAAGCACAGGAAAAGTTTAGGAAAAAGAAGAGAACCCCAAATTTCCAGCAACGGAGTCGAGAGACAATATGGGCAGACCAAAGGAAGGAATGGGTGCGAGAGAGGAGCCAAGTGAACGGAAGCTCCGGAAGCACCGCAGGGGTTTCTGCTCTTTGTAAGTCAATGCCCAAAGCAAAAGTCTTGAGGCATGGGGGACACCTTCGTGGAAGATGGAAGATGGAAGATGGGGTCCTTATTTAATTTTGAGATTTTCAAGTCCTCTTATCCTTGCTTCATTATCACGCATTCAAATCGTCCAAAAAGATTATTCCATAGTCTTTCGTCCCCCTTCCAGGAAGATAGCCAAATGACCAGGGGTCAACATCCCCACCAACGAAAAAAGTCGCTGTCATGTCAAAAACTGGTTAACGCCTTGTGCATTGTGCTGATTAACATATAATTAGTAAAAAGATCTAAGAATATTTTTAGTCCCCTTTAGCTCTTCCGCTTCATCATCACGTCATATCGCATGAACCATATCGTTCTGAAGATGGGATAACAAGCCTACCCATCATCAAAGCAGGCCCAAGTCCATGCAAGAAGGCCAGCTGGATCTATCCCTCATCAGAGACTCTCCTACATGAAAGGATCTGAATCTATCCAAATAGCCCAAAAAATGACAGCCATGAAAAGGGCTAAGCCCATATAGCCTCGGCCCATCCAAATGATGTTCAGTGGTCTAAACCCAAATAGCTGTGGCCCATGATCCAAGGGACCCGTAAGCAGAATAATTCTGTTCCGAGGCTGCCTTTCATTCCAGCAACAGTAATATATGGTTCGAAGCGCCTTGTTCCATCCGGCCCGAATCCCCTCCATAACTAGTATAGTGGAGGTGTGCTCTTTGCCCAGAAAATCAAAATTCACAAAAGACTCCCCTAGAAATGATTGCTTACAGAATGGATTGGTGCAATAATAATAGGAAGCAACAAACATTTTTACGAAAATGTCCTCCAAATCATTGATTTCAGCCAAAACAAAGCACCATTAGTTCAAAAACGGAACCTCCCCTTTGCCGTAAGAGCTATTTATGGCATAAGTCCCTTTTCATGGTAGATTAAAAATCGTAGAAAAAGGATACAACTTATTTCGAATATTAGGATTGTTTCTGCACTAATCACACCGGAAGCTGCTTCTTCTTTTTTCCGGGGGGTGGGCGGGGAGGCGGGAGAATTGCTAACGGTACCTTATCTTATACTATTTATCCCTTTTTGTTCAGAACTTACATGAAAAATTATTGAAACAAACAAAGTTAAGTACTACACGACTCCATTTTTTCCACAAATAAATGAAGTTAGACAATATTATGACAGCCCATTTTGGACTATTAAATGATATTTAAGGTTAAAAAAAAAAAATATTGCATAGGTGCTGCTTCACCCAAGAAGAAAAGATAAATAAATTTTAGATTGACGAGCTACATTTTGTAATGATAACTAAGATTTCATGATTTTTTTTTATTAATTTTATCACGCGCGTTGCTTCTCTAAGAAATATATTAGATAAATTGGTACATGTTACACTCATCAAAGCAAAAACCGAGGTAATTCCGATGAATTTTAAGGCGATCAAGAGAATGCCGACTACCATTTAATATATCAAATAGAACTCTTAACGCACTAAAATCATTTTCGTGCCTTACCTCAAATAAGGGTGTTTGCGCTTTGCATCCTCCTTGAACTGCCAAGTAACCTCTCTTTTCATACGGTTTTGCTATTAGATCTGCACACAAGTATAGAGTAGTGTCGCAAAACTTGATCATTTCAGTTGACAACGCAAATAGTTGCTCCTCATAACTCAAGTCTTTCCCTTAATGTAAAACTAGCATTTGCTCAAAATTTGACACATATTTCCGTTATGAAGATACATGAAAGTGTGTACGTACCAAGCCGGTGGCAAAGTGTTTTTAAGCAAAATTACCAATCTTCTCTGAGATCAAGGATGGTCCAGTATATTGGACTTTTTGTATTGTATATGCCAAATCCCATAGTGCCTTTTGCAAAGGAAATTTTTAGTAACATATGATCCCCAAATTCATTTCCACTGCACCTTTTAAGGTCAGCGTAATCTATTTTTTTTTTTAACGATTCTGCGCCGTTTTGGGATGCTATCAAACCAACCTGCCTCTCTCTTTGAGAGCTGAATAAACTCTGGACCAGATAGTCTCTTTTCACCAATATCGTCCCAAAATAGATCTGCATTTTCAACCATACAAAAATTCAAAAAAATTCACTTAATGTTGGAATAATAGTTATTATTATGAGAAAATTCTATCAAGTGTTCATCTCAAGAGCCGCCTAAATCAATAACGTTGGATCTCAATATCCAATAAGGTCTGAATCGTTCTCACTAACTTTTCATCTGCCTGCAAGAGAGAACAAGAAAAATTAGTGAAAGAAGACAGCTCCAAACTTTCAACAATGGCAAAGACAATATGGGCCAAGTAAAGCATGGAACAATTGCAAGAGAAAGCCAAAGTAAAGCATGGAACGATTGCAAGAGGGAAGCCAAAGTCGAGCAATATTATGTCAATCAATGTCGATTATAACCAAGCCAATGAACCAATGTCTCCAAGTCTAACTTTCTCATATCCTTGATAATAGATTTTAGAGTAGTGAGTAAAGTTGCCATGTTTCCACAAGACTTATGAGTCAATGCATCTACTACCCTACTTGCTTTACCTGGCTGGCAATTGATAGACAAATCAAAATCTATCATAAGCTTTAAATATCTCATCTACACCATGTTTGATTTTTTTTTAAAGCACATTTCAAGCTTTTTGTGCTCTATAAAGGCTTCGAGCTTTTCAGTATACAAGCAATGCCTTCTTCAGATGCGTCACAGTTAATTGTGAACCCACTTGTCACCGTAGGCAAAGTCAATATTGGAGCTAACATTATCTGCCTTTTCAATTCTTGGAAACTACACTACATTGGCCTAACCACACAATTTAACTCCCTTATGAGTCAGGCAAGTAAGTGGACCAAATTTTAAGGAATTCCTTCGCAAATAGCCTATAGAAGTCGGTTAACCGAAGAAAGTTTCTACCTTCTGTAAGATTAGTGGGGCAATTCCACTGAACAATTTCTTCAAGGTGAAATATTGAGTCTGATGAAACACTGGTCCAAAAGCTCTTCCAATTGTGTTTTCGATTCTTTTAATTTAGAAAATACCATCCCATATGGTACTTTAGATATAGGTCTTGTACCGCTCATCAAGTCCATGTAGATTTCAATCTCTCCATTAGGAGGCAAACCCGGTAGATGCTCAGGAAACATATCTGGATATTCTCTGATAATAGGAATGCTTTCCAATTTTATAACATCCTCCTTTTGTCTTTTAGACAAGTCAAATAACCATAGTTGTCCATTTTCAAAAGTCTCCTCACTTGCAAGGCCGAGGTTGGATAAGTGTCTTTACAATTTCCTGAAAAAGAGAATTTAAGCTGATTTGAAAGGCAAATAGTAACTTTCTTTAAAAAGCAATCAACAAAAGCATGATATGATAATACTTATCTTACCAAAAAAAAAAAAAGCATGATATGATATGAACCAAACTCTCTCTTAAATAACATCAAAATCCTATGTATTTACCTCCACTAGATCTATAGCAATTTTACATTATCAATTTGAAGCACATTTCTTGAACACTCAATCAACAACTACAAAACACTAGCGGGAGTATCAACACGCAATTCAGACAACACATCTTCTCAGCAAATTTAGTAGAGATAAAGAAATATGCAGCACCAAGATCAACTAATGCAATAGTATTGTCACCTGCAACGACTGCATTGAATGCCGCAACGTCCTAGTCCATTATGATGAAAACTTTCCCAGTCGCTCTTTGCCTTAGCTGATTCCCTTATGGCATACAACTGGTAGGGTCATTCCTCGCCCATGGAACAAGTTCATGCTATATGTCCAACTTGCCCGCATAGAAAGCTTGATGTGCTATCAGCTAGAGCATCCCTTTGCATACAACAGCCGTGTGCCACATGTCCAATATTCCCATAAAGAAAGCAGGACCCTGTATTCCAGTGAAGCCGACCAATGAGACGCTTTCCACAAGTGTTGCAAGAAACCTGATTATTTTGATTTCCAAACCTTCCTGGTCGATCACATGCTATTCAACGTATATATAATATTACTCGTCAATACTACTTTATTATTGTATGGAAAAAATTATATTTTCCTCACTTTTAAACAAGGTGTCTTCTTGTGTCAACCGGATTTGAACTGGAGAGAGGAAATCAGGTAATAAGGAGGTATATTATATGCATACGAATTTATAACTTCTTTTAATTACCTATACAATTTTATTATCAATTCCGATTGAAAGATCCATTAACAGTGATTATAAATGGATTAATTATTTGGTAACTCTGATATCAACAAATGTAATAAACTCTTATACCTCCACAAGTAAAGGGTAAATGACATGGGCCGCTCCCCTATCCAAAGGACGAAGCTTCAAGCAGAGATATGAACCTGTTCTTCCTATCTGCAATCCGCCCTTCAGTCTTGCACCCCAAAATATCGCTCACAAACAGAGATATGAACCTGTTCTTCCTACCCTGGTCCATCAAATCTAGTTTGAGAAGTTTGCAATATCAAGATTGTCAACTAAAAGACTCTCGAAATAAGCCAACTTTCAAGAGTTGAATCATCGTAAGGTTGTGTGATGGTAAATATGGCAAGATAATCACCAACTCTTCAAACTCTTTTGTTTGAAATATTTCAAGCCTTTCAAACCTCACCTGACTCAACATTACAATCCACATCTGAAGCCTCTTCCAATTGGGATGGCTAAGTCAAAATGAGAATCTCACATGTATTAGGACGTAGGATTGGTTCACATTGGACCGGGTTGTCACAAGCCCACCAGCTTTCGCATGGTTTGTCCCACTATGCTATCCCGTGATTTAACATGGAGAAGTATTGTGGGCTTCTGCCTGGTTTGTCCCACTCGGCTCCGATTGAGATGGTTCGAGTCAAAGCGAGAATCTCATGTCTTAAGACGTAGGATTTGACGTAGGATTCGTTCACATCAGACCAGGTCATTAGGTCGTCACAAGCCCACCAAGTTTCGCATGGTTTTCCCACTTTGCTATACCATGATTTAACACGGAGAAGTATTGTGAGCTTCCACTTGGTTTGTCCCACTCTGCTATCCCATGATTTAACACGAAGAAGTATTGTGAGCTTCCGCTTGGTTTGTCCCGCTCTACTAGTCATCCCGTGATTTAACACGAAGAAGTAGTGTGAGCTTCCGCTTGGTTTGTCCCGCTCTTCTAGTTATCCCGTGATTTAACACGAAGAAGTATTGTGAGCTTCTACCTGATTTGTCCCACTATGCTATCCCGTGATTTAATACGAATAAGTATTGCCATCTCGTGATTTAACACAGAGAAGTATTGTGAGTAGCTGCTTGGTTTGTCCCACTCTGCCATCCCGTGATTTAACACGGAGAAGTATTGTGGGCTTCTACCTAGTTTGTCCCACACTGCTACTATATTGTGACATCCGTGATTTAACACAGAGAAGTATTGTTCGCTTTAACCTATCCTATATCGAGCCTCACGATTTTATCATTTGGCGTATAAACAGGCACTTTCCCAGAAGGTGATCCATCCATTGTAGTGCTCTAACCTAGGCTGCTAAGCTTACCGTTATGTCAAAAGACTTGTCTGTGAGTTAATTCTAGTTTTTAACATTGAAGACCGGTTCGCTTTGGTTGGGTACCCCCAAGCTAAGTGCCAAGCCGAGGAGACCAATAGGACGATCTTACTAAGCCTTAAGACAAGACTTGACCAATAGTTGCTGGTGAATGGGTCATTTGCCTTCCTAATTATCTTGGATGTTAAAAGTGCTCAAGCCTGTACTGTATTCTCTTTCGAATAGGTCTTGAAAGGAGAAGGCTGGAATGCCAACAAGCATCTAGTATTGAATTCACCCGATGCGATAAATACCCATTTTGGGAACGTCCAATGTCAAAGTCACTGAATGGGTAAGTTGCCAATCCCTAAAACGGACTATGAAATGTACTTTATCATGCTCTTCTTTTGTTTAGAGTATAGGTCGGTTCGTTTCTGCTCCCTTCGCCATCCTAGAAGATTGCCAACAGCCATTCATTATCTAGGCTCTCTAGCCCCAGCACCAGTCACCACCCTCATCGGACAAGGTTGTTACAGCATGAGATCGTTATCAAGTCTACCCTTCTCATTCAATATTTCCACTTTCACCAGATGCGATTGTGTTCCTCCATATTGAACATTAGTAATCCTTTGAGCAGTTAGAATCTATTTCAGTAGAGTATGGCATCAGGAAGTCTCGATAAAAGTGCTACTGCTAGAAGGAAGACATGTCCTCGGACCTGTTCTTCCTACCCTGCTCCGTCAAATCTAGATTGAGAAGTTTGCAATATCAGTTTATAACATACCAACAGTGCCTTCCTGCGATCAGCAACCATAAAAGCACCATGGAACTTTTCTGCACGATTCGATCATGTATATGCTTCACGAGAGAGGATTTATCCAGTCCCCCCTGTCCCCAAACGCCAGTGCAGAAGCACCCCTCTGTTCATCAAGCAATCCCAGATCCCGTCCCTTTTTGTTTAAGAGGCTTGTCCTCCTAATTCACATGGTTGTAGTTCGTAGCCTCAGGCCAGTCTCACATCCTGCGTGAGATCGTTATCAAATCTACCCTTCTCGTTCAATATTTCCACTTCCACCAGATGGGATTGTGTTCCTTTGTATTCGAACATTAAAAATCCTTTGAGAAGTTTGAATCTATTTCAGTAGAGCATGTCATCTGGAAATCCAACAGAAGTGCCAACTGGGTTTCACTGGCTGCTACTGCTAGAAGGAAGATGTGTCCTCGGAATCAGATCTGGAAACCCCATTCCCTTTAATGTCTCTTTTCCTCGGTGATGTCAAGGCTTTGCCTCCATTAGCAAGGTTTTTCTGTACTGAAAAGTTCATTGGAATGAAGCAATTCCTTTGGCAAGAAAAAGAAAATTCATCCCATCATGGTAATTTGCTCATGAATTAACAGATCTACAAAAGAGAGAACAGACAAACGACCCAACACAAGCTGTAAATGTTGTTTATGTTCCTTGTGTGCAAGGATGTGCGAAATACATCTAGTAAAACAGGAATTAAGAGACGTGGAGAGCGCAGGAAAGTTTAGGGGAAAAAAGAATGCCGCAAATTTTCACTAACCTAAAACAGTCTCACCTGGTAAAAACTTGCCAATAATCCTCCAAATGAAATTCTTCCCCAGCAAGAGATTAATTCAGCAACGACACAGGTGGTGTAAAGGAAGGATGGCTGCAAGAGAGAGAAGCCGAAGTGGAGGAACAACGGGGGAAGCGAAGAAGAGCAGAGGAAACATCGCAGTCCCTATGCTCATTTAAGCCAATGAGCGAAGCGAAAGTCTTTATGGGGAGCGCCTTCTTGGGAGATGGAAGATGGGGTTTATTTAATTTTAAAATTTTAAGCCCTCTTATCCTATTCTGCTGTACTATCGCGCATTCACATCGTCCGAAAAGATTATTCCGGAGTCTAGCATTTTTTGTTCAAAAAAAAAAAAAAAGTGGCCTTCATGTCAAGGAATTCGAACCCACTTATCGCGTGATTCCCTAGGGAAGACAGTGAGTTGCGGAAAGAAAAAAGGAAAAAAATCATGAAAATGCCTCAAACCATACCCCAAACCATCCCGAAACGCGTATTTATGCATATCAACTAGATGATTTTCCAGCAAAAATAAGTAACGCAGATAACATGTCAACATCGTTACCTTTCTGACATCCATGTAGGTAGATTTTTAATATTTTTCATTGATAAAATTTTGATAAAAGATAAATATATCGTACAAATATAAATTTGAAATTTTTAGTATCATAAAAAAAATTATGATAAATGTGTTAGGAACTACTTGAGAGTGAGTGGGCCGCTTTGACATGCATTTAGTCTATAACAGATGGTGTTAGAGTATTCATCCTTTTGTTTCAAAACTTGAACAAAAATTTATTGAAACAAACAAAGTTAAGTATAATAACTCCAGTTAGGATGACTATTATTTATACAAATAAGTGAATGTTATCAAATAAATGAAAAAAAAAAAGAAAATATAAACTCGAATTTTTCCTATTTTGTTTATAGAGGAAAAATATATTTCCAATAGAATAGACACTTTATTATATTTCTTAGTAAATACGACTATTGCAGTTAATGATATTATTTTTAAATATTTTTATCTGAAAATCAAAGTCAAAGAAAAAGGAAGCAAAATTAAGGGCCTCTTAATTCAAAATTTTAAAATAAGTCCGAGATAAATGAATTATCAAAAATAGTTCCTATCACTTCATAGTTGATGAAGATAATTCCTACCACTTTATAATTGATGAGAATAAACTTTTAATCAAGAAATACAAAAAAAAAAAAAATTAAGGCTTTGCAATTTTGTAATGATTTTGATAAGTATTGAAGAAATTATTTAAATAAAGTATATTTTAGATAGCACAAATCTTACAAATAAATCAATAAAATAAAATAGAATTTATACAAGAAAAATATTACCCGGGGAGATAAATATATCTTAGGTTAACATCTAATCTGAGCACGGACAATGCCTTCACTTGGAGAGATTCTTGTAGGGAGCTCAACTTTCGAACAAATGAAACTAATTGCACAAATTGCTACTCCTTATTAGTAAACTTCTCCTTTAACCTTGAAGGTGTAAAATCTAGCACAAATTCAAAATTTTGCACATGTTTCCACAACAAAGATACATAGAACTTTCTATGAATGTTGGATACAGCTGACCGCGAAGTAAGTTTGTAAGTAATATATCTCCAATCTTCTCCAAGATATAAAATGATACTACGCATCTTGAGCTAAATTTATCACACATGTCGCCCTTTGTAGAAGAAATCTCATAATCCTTCACATTAAAGTCCACTGCACCTTTTAAGGACTGCATAACCCTTTTTTTTGACGATTCTGTGCTGCTTTGAGATGCTGTTGAACTAACTTGACTTTCTGTTTTAATATCTGAATAAATTCTGGATCAGGCAATCTCTTTTCCCCAATATCATCCCCAATGAGTTTTCTGTATTCTGGACCACACAGAACTAACTTGGCTTAAAAAAAAAGCCATATTGATGTTGGAACAATAGTAACTTCATCCCAAGAGCCGCCAAAGTGATTGACGCAATCTTGAGATGTCTTCAAAGTCTGAATCTTCGCTTCAAGTATCCATCTCTCTGCGGGAGAGCACACGAAAAATTTAGGGAAAAGAAGAGAGCTCCAAATTTTCATCGATGGAGTCGAGAGACAGTATGTATAGAGAAAAGGAAGGAATGGCTGCTGGACAGAAGCCAAATTCGAGGAAAACGGTGAAGTGCATGGAAGCAGAGGGGAAACTTCGCAGTCGTTCTAAGTCAATGCCCGAAGTAAAAGTCTCGAGGCAGTAGGCCTACGGGGAACACTTTCCTAGAAGATGGCCTTAGGTTACCTTAAAATTTAAAGCCCTCTGTACTTTTCTGCTTTATGATCGCTAGTTCAAATGGCACCAACTTTTTATTTTTTATTTTTTTGTGGTCGGTTACATGGCTCCGACTTACCTTCGCATTATTGTTGAAGCTAGACAAACGATAGAGTTATCATGAAGAGTCTTGCATACACTTTCTAGGAAGTAGCGAAAAGTCTTGGGGTCACATGGGAGGCACTTTCTCCCCCAAAAAGTCTCTTTCAGGTCAAAAACGAGTTGATGCCTTGGGCATTGGACAGATAAACATATTAAAGTGACTTTGAGACCATTTCTACATTGTGTCGTCAACGGTCTTGCATGCACCTTCTTGGAAGATAGCCAAAGTCTTGGGTTCACATTGGAGGCACTTTTTCCCCAGAAATGTCGCCTTCAGGTCGAAGAACGGTGCTGGAAAACATCTTAAAGTGACATCGAGACCATTCCTAGTCCCCTTTAGCTTTTCTGCTTTATTATCACGTATTCACGTGGCATCAACTTTCCCGGCACCGTCGTCCGAGCCAGACAAACGATAGACTTGTCATCAAAAGTCGTGCATACAGCTTCTGGGAAGATGGCCAAAGTCGTGGGTTCACATCGGAGGCACTTTCCCCCACAAAAACTAGTTGATGCCTTGTGCAATACGCCGATAAACACAGAATTCTGAAAGATATCCGAGACTATTTCTAGTCCCCTTTACCATTTCTGCGTCATCATCATATCACATCGTACGGATGAGCGTTTTTGACACAAGGGATAATTTTGTAATCAAATGAATTTGCAGGATTACATTTATTTCGTTGAAAAGGAATTTTCCTGGAAATGATAACTTACACCACTAACAAACATAAATGAGCGATAAATATTTTCATCCATGACGACATTGCTTAAGCATTGCTATTGTCGCAATTTACCATTTTGTCTATAAAGAAAAGACATAAATTTAGGGGCATTAGACGTAAAACTATTGATTAGGCTTGAGCTCTCCTTAATCCATATCTCATGCAACGTTAACCTATTACGGTTTGCTAAAAATCAAATGAAGCATGTATATATATCTCACTTTCTACACAATAGAGAATTAAGGATTGAAATTTGATTATACTAATTAAATAACTAGTGTCATTTAGTACCTAATTTTGTTTAATTACCAACCAAAATGTTCAAACAGCCCTCTTACTAATTATGAGTCCTAAATTTCTATTCTAACCAAGCTAGAATGAAAACAGTAATCAATATATTGAAAGTGCATAATCAAGTATTTAAATGAAATGCACTAACAACACCCTAACAACAATTATCTTTAAGAAAATTCAAAACCCTATTATAAGGGTCTAAGAGCTTATTCAATTTTGAATTCAATTTTTAGTTAAAGGTTTTTTCACATTTTGAGAGAAAACTACTCAAATCTATTTTTTTAAGCTTTTCCAAATTTTAAAAAAATAAAATTTTAAAAAATTTTCTCATTAATTTTCATAACACTGTTGTGCAATCAAATTTTTATTTTTAATATTTATTTTTTCTCATTAATTTTCATAACACTGTTGTGAACTTGGACTCTTGGGCTAGGCCTGGGACATAAATTGGGCTCTCATGTCAAGTCCACTCGTGAGCCAAAACCCAATTCACTGAAGTACAAGCCCAGCCCAAACAAAACTAAGCCCACACTCATGTAACCTAAATAAAGAGCCCAGCTTACCTAACTAAAACTTAGGCCCAACACCCTCAGGCTCTATTGCTAAAACTCAGCTTATTCTGAACGCCCAAGATAAGCCCACTTTTTGTTAAAACAACAATCAGCCCATTACTAATGACAACACACTCAGCCCACCACCCGGTAAGAAAATTCTCAGCCCACATTGCTCGTTTCCTACTTTTTGTTCTTTTTTCTATTTCTTCCTCTATGTCTTCGTCCCATTGCTCAGAAGCCAGTACATTAAGCCCAAAACACCGAAGCTCCTGCAACACTATACGCCCAATCACAAAGACTCATTGTCGGACCTCCATGTCCGGCTGCTTCTGGCCACCAAACGAGCATTTTCGAACGTCCATCTCCATCACCATTGATTTGAGACTCGTGCTTGCAGCCACACCATGAACACAAAGGACATTCACCCATCCCTACAACTTTAGCCAGCTCATTTTTTCCCCATCATCTCAAATCCAAAGCTACTTGACCTGTACGATGTAAAGAAATCCCTACAAGATGATGTATGAATAGATGAATCACTACTCAACCGATACAAGATTTACTATATGACCATTAAAGTTAATATATTAAAATATTGAAAATTCTAAAAAAAATTCAAAAATCCCCAAAAATTCCGAGATTGTTTTAGAGTTCCCTAAAAAGCTCTAAAATAATTCTTAGACCATTTTCTCTTAAAAAGTGTCGGAAAGTCATCAGTCTAAGATTGTGCTTAAAATCAAACAAGTCTTCACGGCTTCACCTTAGGGTTTTAACAATTGCCCTTAATAGCATGCTTATGATGCGATGATTATGGTTTCCCTTTAGTTTAATTAGGATTTTCATTTATTTATCTTTTAATGCTAGGTGTTTACTTTTGCCTGCAATTTATTTAATGCTTTCTTCAATTGCTGAATGTTGTTTTGATGATTGCACACCCGCATGATCATCTCATATGTTAGTGGTTAAGTCTAAAATCAATCCAAACTGCCTGGCTAAAATCTTTTTGAAATGAACAAGATTAAGTACCGGAAGGGCACTAATTAGTTAATTAGTGTAACCAAGTCCTCGACCCTAGAGTCTCTGGTTGCGTAGAAAGTGAGGCCCACTCCCATGCCTCGCTTGGTTTCTAGCCGACCTCAATAGGCTAGTGGCGACTCCTCATTTGAAGATTTTCATGAACACCTAATGTCACGCGGGGTATGAGCTTGGGAGAACCTATGTCTAATAAGGGTCCTAGATCCACCCTTTGGACAATACCCCTAAACCTATTTATTCAGACATTCCTTCCCCCCTCGGGACGAAAAAAAATAGGTCGCGACAATTAGTTAAGAGTATTTGGTGTGATTTCTCTATTTTTGTGGATTTCCTCATGCAAATAGAGGCTAAAATCAGGAAGCAGATCTCATACAATGTTGGGGAAATCATCTTCAAGATATATACTTGCTAAAATTTCAATCACTTCTCTTCTTGACTCTTCTGGATGCTCTCATTTGACAAAAAAAACTCTATATATTTACGTTATTGAATCTCAGATGGGTCACGAATGGAACACAAAGCAAGTTGTTTCTTTTTCTGGCATTTTGATAGCATGGCTCATTTTCTTTTTACTTATGCAGGTGATAAAGGTTGATCAAGAGGCTCATGGTGTTAATACTCCAGCAGATGCTGATAAAATAGAATAATTTATTTCTTGTTCTGTTTTTTTTCTTCGGTTAATATGTACTTGTAAGCTACAGATGTCACACTCGTCTTGCTCAAAGTTAGCTAGCCTTGTTCAGCACCAAGGTTGAGAGAATTCGGGAGACACGGGAGCACTGATTGTGTCATGCTTAGCTTCGTTAGGTCATGTTAAGTTATCTACTCTTCCGGATGATCTGTAACATACAGGGCTTGCAAACATATCGTGGCTGATGGTGATACCTTCTGATTGTTGGTTCTGGTTCCATGCGGTGCATGGAGTCAAGATAAGTGCTTGTGAGATTTCATAGGATGACACTTCAACATCCCCACTCGCATGTAAATCAGATTACGAGCTGTACATGGAATTCTGACTAGAATTTTTCACCATGCACCTTTCGCGTGAAGGATAAAAGGCTATGATATTATATTATAAAGTCTAACCCAAAAATTGAAGTTGATAGGTAGAGAAAAATCACATAAATATAAAAAGAATTTATGACCTATTGTCAACCTATGTGAGATTTGGTGAGATCATAACCGATTGTTTTAAAAATTTAAGTCGTTGAATGAAGGGACGGTTTATTATTTAATTATTCCAACATTTCTTCTCACGTTTAGTTTAGTCCTTTTTTGTCTAAGTGTGAAAATTTAATTGGGGAGATAAATTGACTTGTAAAATTTGAATTCAAGATCTCCAATTTTGATATTATATGAAATTTTGTGGAATAACATTGAGAAAATATTAGGTATAGCTTTGATTAGTCCATTTATGCCGTGACACGTCACACATGGGCCCACTTATCAGTCACAATCTCCCCCTCTCTCTCTCCCTCCCTCGGTGTATCGGCCTTCTCTTCTTGTCCTTCTTTCTCCTCTATTACACTTGCTTTTCTTCTTCGTTTTTTTTCTTGCACCCCACGACCGCAAAGCTCAAGCCCAATGCTTGCGGCCCCATGGCCACAAAGCTCGACCTAGAGTAACCGAGGTCGCGAGTTCGAAATATGGCAACTATGGTCGCGAGCTTGTGCTCAAGCGACCATGGCTACTTTGACCTCGAGCTTGAGATACGACAGACTGACCGAATGCTAATATTGATCACTGCTCATTGTTGCAGCTATCTCGTTCTCCAGTGGAACTCCTCGATTGCTATTTGCAATAGTGCCCAAACCGCTACTGCTAGTTTGTGCGGAATGTACAACCACTGTGGGAACATTCGCTTTGTGTGCCTTTCCAACTCACCTTGGATCCTAATTTGGGGGATATCCAATCAACTACCAGCAATGACTTGTCTCGTGCCTGACCTTCTCACTTTAGGTTTTCCGAATGTACTTTCCTAGGACCTGCTCTTCCAACAAAGAAGGCAGCACCTTCGATCTTCATTTCCCTCTCTCGGACAATTGATCATTGGCAATCCTCCTGATCATAGAATAAATCCTACCAAGAGACGAGAGTGGCTTAAAATTGAGAATTTGAGAACAAACATTGTCTCCGCATTAAAGCTCATAAGAAACTGGTGGACCTTCTTCACCTCTTTCTTCTTTGCGTACTTCGTGGCTACAACATAGGTATGTTCTGGTATTTCATCATAATCATTGAGTTCATCCCGTAAGGCTTTCAATGTGGTGTAAATATTCTACGATCAAGTGTGCTCCTTGTTGTAGTTGCCCAATCTTGATTTTCATCTCGTGGATTCGAGATCCGTTAGCTTGGTCAATCTCTCCAGCTCATCCCACATTATCTTTGCTTCCTTTGCGTATGCCACGTTTCTCTACATACTCTTGCCAAAGGATTTGAAAATCCATGAAATTATCATGGAATTACAATGTGTTGGGTATTAAATTCAGAGATCGTTGCATTTGGATTCTCTAGTGATCTTGGGTTGGCACGCATGAAATGGATATGCTTCTGGATTTGTCCAAGGTGTTGAGATAATACTGTGAGGAAGTGTCAATAACCCTCTTTGCATACGCTTCCTCAGCCACATCGCATATGATCCAGGTTGATTTGTTTGGCGTGTTTTAAACACTTTGCTCTAATATCACGAGAGAAATCGTGCTTACTTTTATTACTCATTGTACCAATACAAACATATATCCAACGTGTAGTTTATTAGAAAAGGAAAAGAAAAAAATTACAAAATATCGCTAGCTAATTATAAGAAATATACCAGGTATAATGCTAACCAACAAATATTGATAAGATATCCTGTTAGAATATCAAACTAGTCAAAATGCTGCAGAGATAGGAGGAAGAGTAGAAAGGGCGGAAGCATAAGTCGGATCCAGTTCACGCGGTTCTTCGAGATGTTGCAGTCCTCTACAAGGAGTTAGATGCAGGTTCTCTAGCAATCGCACTATTTCGAGTTCCCAAAGAGGCAGAAGGTTGAGGTAGTCGCCAGGGGGGGGTCCATTGATCTGTTCAGGATTGCTCACCTAGTCGTAGTTCAGAGCCTCCAGATGGCAGTCCTTCAAGTTCCAAAGGAGGCAGATGGTTGAGACAGTCGAGAAGGGGGTTGATTCATTTGTCCAGAATTGCTCACTTAACTGGAGTACAGAGCCTCCAGATCCCCATCCTTCGAGCTCAAAAAGAGGCAGATGGTCGAGGCAGTCGTGAAAAATGGTCGATTCATTTGTTGGGCATTGCTCAAGGCAGTCGGGAAGAGGGGTCGACTCATTTGTTCGGGATTGCTCACCTAGTATTAGTTCAGGGCCACGGTCCAGTATCACATCCAGCATGAGACCATTATCATATCTCCCCATATCATGCATATTTTTTAGGGGTGTCAAATGGGTGAATCGGGTCGGGTTTGGGTCAAGTTGAAAATGGTCCAACCCACATCGACCCATTTAACCCGTTTTGATCCATTTTTAAGCAATGTAAATTTGATGACCCATACTCGACCCATATTACCAACACATATTAATATTTAATTTAATTTAAGAAAGTCTACTCCCACTTATTTAGTCCACTTTAAACTTTTCACATATAAATTATTTGAATAAAAATTTCACATCAAATTTATATAGTAAATTAAATAAAAAAAATATGGATACCTCTAAATTGAAATAATTTGAGGAAAATAATTTTTTTTTAAATCGATTTTTTAATTATTTTTAAAAAAATGAATTTATTATTTTATTTTATTTTATTTTTTCTTTCTTTTTCTTTTTATTTTCCCTTTCTTTTCTCTTTTCTTTCTTCTTCCTTCTTCTTCCCCCTTTTCCTCTACTAGTGTCGCTCGACGGTGATTGGCCAAGACGCAAGCTAGCGAGCCCGAACTCGACCAAAGTTGACGAACTCGAGGTTCAATTGATCTAGGCTCCACCGAGATCGTTGGCAATGATCAAGTTCGGGCTCACCCAAATCTGGCAAGCCACGAACTTTATTGTGGCCATCGAGTTTGGGGCTTGCCTACCTAGATCCGGGCAAATCGCAACTCGACCAAAGCTAACGACCTTGCGACTCGCCTGTCCAAATCTAGGCCGAGCTCCGACTAGTAGGCTTAGGGCTCGCTAGCCCAAGCTCTATCGCGGTTCATTTGCCTAGATCCAGGCTAAGCTCCAACCGGTGACGGCAAGCTCAAGATCGGCGATGGTGACGATGGCGTGATGGTGAGATCGGCAATGGAGGTTGAGAACGCATAAAGGAGGAGGATGGAAAGAGAGAGATGATTGGTTTACCTAATAAGTCACTCAACCCATATTTGACCCATATTTAACTTTCACTTGACCCATATTTGATCTATATTTAACTTTCACTTAACCCATATATGACTCATATTTAACTTTCACTTGACCTATATTTGACCAATTTAACTAAAAGTGGGTAATAATATGGGTTTATGATCCATATTGACACATCCAATATTTTTCACTTTAGTAGTGAGGCCACTCACCTCATCCTTCAACTTTAGATGAGAAAAGAAATGCCCTTCCTCAACTTTGCGTCCTATGTTGTGGACTCATTCCTCTAGCGATCCTACATTCTGCATACACAGCTCAACTTCTTTCTTCCTTCTCTTTCTCGGTCTCCTCTCTTCCTGCTTTAACTGGTTACCCATGTTATCCTTCCTCACATTACACGACTCAACTGGTATTTTATCCTTGCCCATCCATTTATCAAAACTTCCTTTCATATGCAATTCTTCCAACATAATTAAACCTTTTAAGACACTAGGCTCAATTATCTTAATCTTGTTGCAATTACTTAAATTCAAAGATCTTAGATTTTTCAATTCCCCAATTTCTTTAGGCAACTTAGAAATTGTAGACCTTGTGAAATTGAGAATTTGCAATGCTCTAAACTTGTTAAGGATTGCCACATCCTCCACATGACAACAGTCTAACAATAATGATAGGAGGTTTCCAAGGATTTCGATCGAAGAAAGTAAATGGGTGATATTCAAGTCACAAAGATATAGGACTTGAAACTCCTTCATGAATGTGAAATCCAATCTACTATAATCTTCCATATCATACTACTCCAACAATACGTCTACATTTGGCAGTTAGGATAAGATTCAGAATAGAATATAATTTATCTTTTACATCCTATTCTACGTTTGGTGCTTGCTTAAGATACAATAAAATTGAATATAAATGGGATATTGGCTGGATAAAATTATCCCATGGAGGAGATGGAATAAAAGTAGATGGGATTTTTAATATTCATAATAAAAAAATTATTCTTAAATTAATAAATTTGAAATCATATTTTAATATAAACAATATTTTAAGTCTAATATAAGAAATTGAAAATAAAAAAATAGCAATTAGTTTTGTCAATTTAATCTTATTTTGATATATATATTTGAATTAAATTATGTATTATTATATAAATTTATGTGTAAATATATTTATTACATATTTTAGGTATTTTAGTATTTTAGGTATATTAATACGGTTTTCTATTTAATAAAATTATATTAGAGAATGATGGAAAGGGAATAAAGAAATAAAAAAGAAATTAATTAAAAAAAGAGAGGCAAATAAAATAAAATAAAATACCAAGAGTGTCATGGGATATTTTTATCATCTTTATTTGTAAAACTTTCAATTTATTTATATTCAATATGCCATTTATATCAAATAATATACATGATATGATGTGAATATATTTGATTTTATTATTGCAATTAACAAATAATAGATATGATATATCAAAATTCCTAGATTTCATATCTTGTCTTGTCTAGTCCTATCTTAATTAAAAATCCGAACGATCAAAAATAGCCTACGAGTATCTTCAAGTTGAGAAATTGATGCAACATTAGCTTAGTAAGCCTATCACTACCTAGACATATCACTAAGATTTCTCAAGTTTTTCCTTCGACAATGAGCCATAATTGTTGCTCACATTAAGGAATTCTAACCTCTAAATGGAGTTGAGACAACTATCTTGCTGCAAAGATCATACATGGTCACATTTTCCTTGTCGTCCCACCATCCAACAACAAACAAATGGAATGGAGGCTATCAAGCATAGTATGCAATCTATCCCTTGAATCTCATACCATCTTATTGAATCTCTCAAACAAGCCCAAGCCCATGCTTAGTACCAGTAGAAGTTCTACTTAAATGGTCCCACCTATAAGACCACAGAGCAAGAATAAAGACTTTGCTTCCTCACTTGCAGAACAAAAAAGGATTACTCATAATCCTTGGTGCATCATAATAAGGAACGTTTATTCACATTAATATTTCAAAACATAAAGCATTCTATCACATACAGCTGGTACTAAGAACGTTAACTATACGCGCAAATAGAAGAAAAAAAAAAGTGGTCAACAATTAACGTTGATCAACAGTCAATGATCAATCAACTAGGTCTGGTCAACAGGTTGGCCAAGGGGGAAAATCGTAACATCAGCGAAAAGTGAGACAGAATCATAAAAATGCAATATATAATTTTGCAAAAAGTGAGGGGGCAAAACTGTAATTGCACATGCCACGCACACAACGTGCACGTGATGCACGTGACTGTGGAGATTAGCATGTTTGGCGCATGCACTAACGAAGTCCTCCCTTGCGGCTACACATAGAGGCATATCTGGCCTCCCCTGGCAGCCTATCACCACTCAAAATTTATTTGAATTCCAATCAAATTACATCAAACAAATAACCAAGTTTAATGCAAAATGCAGTAATGTTCGTTAAGCACCAACATCACAAACTACACAAGAGGAAAATGAAAATGAAAATCTCCAGAGCACCATTTGATATGATTTCACCTTTGATGCCAAAGCTCCTCATATTTGGCAACTTAACCAAACTTAGACAACGTATGTTGGGCGACTCAACTATACTATTGGCAGCTCCTAAATCATATGTGATAATGTCTTGCATTGAGTCACATTCCTATACTTGAAGCTCTTTCAAGTGTGCAAATTTGTGCATCTCTAAAAGAAATCGAAGGCTTTTCAATCAGTCGCAATTTGTGACTCACAGTTTTCAAATTATTGAAGCACTCTGGTGTCATAAGGTGATGTTATATCTTTTGAGATTAATAAGATTATTGAGGTACAAAGACTCTAAAATCGTAAATGCAATGAGGGGGCACATATGATGAATTGGTAATGTATTTGATGGAGGCACTATCCTGAATGTCAAGGTGCTTTAGATTTGGAAATCCTTGAATGCACAACATATGATCATTCTTCTTGAACTCTCTCAATCCATCCAAGTACAAGTATTGAGCCTTGAGCAAAGTTTTTAGAACCCAATCTCTTAAATGAATATTATTGCTCACTTTCAATTTGAGCTCTATGGTCTTCAAACCCTCAAATTTCCTCCCTTCAACATTTCCTATGTTGATTGAGAATCCAATTAGGTTCTCAAATGAGAGGTCATTGTCCTCCAAGAGAATTGTGGGATCACAGATTGATATCTATAAAGTGGCTAGCTTTGTCATGTTTATTAATTCAACAAGCCTCACATTACATGACTCAACCGGGATTGCATCCTTACCCATCCATTTATCAAAACTTCCCTTTATGCACAATTCTTCCAAAATGATTAAACATTTTAAGACACCAAGCTCAATTATCTTAAGCTTGTTGCAGTTACTTAAATTCAAAGATTTAATTATGTTGGAAGAATTGTGCATCAGTGAAAAGTGAGGGAAGGAATTGTAAAAATCGCATATAAGGGGGCACATGCCCTGCACGCAATGCGCACATGATTGTGGAGAACTTGGCACATATAGCGCACGCACCAACGAAGTCCTCTCTTGTGACTACGTTTGGAGGTGCATCCGACCTCCTTTGATAGCGAGCCACCACTCAAAATTTTCATCTCAACAAGATCTACAACCATACACTATCAACAATGATTTTTATTGCATGGAACATCAAGAAGCAGCCTCAAACAATACGGTCGGGTGTCGTTTTTTGTACTTGAGCGTTCGTTGGCACCATTTCATAGTTTCCAGCCAACAAGCCATTTATTAAAGATGTTCAACAATTAGGAAACAAGAACATCACTCTAAGAACCTTCTCCTTTGAATCTTTCTATATACTATCAAACATATGACCTTGTCTTCTAGATTCACTTGGCTCATCCTTCAGATCCACAATTAAGGCGTAATTGACATCATCTTGGATTTTCTTCAAGTTCGGAGTCTGCGATACTTTCGCTGTAGCAATCACATTGAACAATCTCTTCTTGTTCTTGAGTTTCTTTTGGACTTCCTCCAATAGCGTACTCTTCCCCACGCTGCCATGGCCATACACTTCAATCACTTTGAGCTTCTCATCTACCAGGCCATTCATTATGTCCTCAAAGATGGAAGCTCATGACTCGAAGATAGAATTACCCCAAACACCAGCCAAGGAATTCATGTTGAGAGGGTCAGCGACCTACCTCGTCAAAGCATTGTTATAGTAGACCCTTTGGAATTGACTTTGTTGAATGAGTGCCTGGATGTCTAGGATTGTCCTCCTCGCCTTGCCACCAAGACAATAACGCGGCTTCAGGTTGGGAAACTACCTACAGAAGCAAGTTTTCTTGGCCCTTTCGTCATGTTCCAATATGTCGCATCTTGTCAGCAATTGTCTTTGCTTTTGCCACCCATTTCTCGACGTTAGCAAGCCTTACATTACATGACTCAACCGGTATTTCATCATTGCCTATCCATTTATCAAAACTTCCCTTTATATGCAATTCTTCCAACATGATTAAACCTTTTAAGACACTAGGCTCAATTATATTAAGCTTGTTGCAATTACTTAAATTCAAAGATCTTAGATTTTTTAATTCCCCGATTTCTTTAGGCAACTTAGAAATTGCAGGCCCTGTGAAATTGAGAAATTTGCAATGCTTTGAGCTTGTTAAGAATTGCCACATCCTCCACATGGCAACAGTCTAACAATAATGACCGGAGGTTTTCAAGGATTTCAATCGAAGAAGTTAAACGGGTGATATTCAAGTCACAAAGATATAGGACTCGAAACTCTTTCATGAATGTGAAATCCAATCTACTATAATCTTACATATCATGCTACTCCAACAATATGGCTATGTTTGGAAGTTAGGATAAAATTCATAATAAAATATAATTTATCTTTTACATCCTATTCTACATTTGGTGCTAGCTTAAAATAGGATAAAGTTGAATATAAATGTGATATAGGCTAGATAAAATTATCCCATGGGAGAGGTGGGATAAAAGTAGATAAGATTTCTAATATCCATAATAAAAAAATTATTCTTAAATTAATAAAATTAAAATCATATTTCAATATAAATAATATTTTAAGTCTAATATAAGAAATTGAAAATAAATAAAAAAAGCAATTAGTGAGGGACAAAATCATAAAAATGCATATATTGGGGAAAAACATAATTTTGCAAAAAGTGAGGGGGCAAAACCGTAAATGAAAGTTGAGAATTGCAGGACAAACCCGAGAGAGAGAGAGAGGGGGGGACTTGAAGAAGGTAGTAAGGATGCAGAGTGAAGGTAGGAACGCATGGGTTGAATAGCGTGTCATTTCATAATCTACAATAGCTATAGAGTTTCCAAAAGAATAACAAAGTGATCATGCTTAACCTTAAATAACAGTCTCCAGTAAAAGCAAGTGAGTTAAACTCCACTATTTCTTAACTACTGAAGTTTGCCTCAATTGCTACCCTTTCCACACGAAAAAAGGGAGGTGAGAAGTTTGAATCTTCACCATCTCAAAAAAGTTGGAGTAAGGACGATTTAATATCAGGTGTAAGTTTCAACTCTCATGCCTTATAAAAAAGCAAGGCAAAAATTTGAGAGTGAAAATTAGAATAGAAGTAGATTATGACCGATGTAAATAAATAAATATAAAAAAAACCACCATTCTTTCGTACTAAAATGCCTTCAGCACCCACCTCATCTAGTGTTTCCATCTATTCTGCGCTAGGGAAATTTCTAGAATTGCCCTACGTCATGCGTACTAAAATTCTTGTCGTTCAAATTTCTTCTTCAGCATTTAAATTCTATTTTAAGCTAACTCAATGCTCAGTGCGACCTTCCCAATTATTTATTAATGTTATCCGTATGGACAAGAACTTGTCTGTTGTAACAATCTTAGAAAGATTCTTTCAAGTTATTCTTCTTGCGTGTTAATGGAATTTCTCAAAGTCAATTAACTCATCATATTGGAGTCATCTCATAACCCGTCATCGAAGGGCTTCAAAAGTGACTATATGTTTTTGCTGGATAATTTTATTCGGACCTTTTCCAACCCACTAGGATCTTTGGCCACAAATGTGTGAATGCCTTCACCACCAAATATTGTTCAACCCGATGCCAAATCAATTTTTTTTCTCTAAATATAACATTGCTTAAATTGCATTTTCTTCAACTTTTGTCGTCTTTTTCCTTAAAATAAATTGTATGGGATTGAAACCAATCTCATGAGGCCAATACAAAGGTCCACAATACATTTACGACCCAACCCATCATTCGATTACTAAAGTTACCATGAAATCAAGAATAGAGTGACAAAATAATCCATGACCATTGATTTGCAAACAAGTGGGTCATTTAGTTGAATCCTACAAAGATAGCCTTACTTGAGCTATTAGTTTGAACCTCTTTGCACGATTGCTGCCAACTGTAACTCTCGTTTCAAGTCACATTTAATTTGAATCTAGAGTTTCAATCATGGTCTTAATTAAATTCTCAAAGCATTGCTTTCCATTTCGCAATATTAGTTTCGATTAGAGCATTCGCATATTCATTTCCACATCATCCACCTTCGCTTTGACTCCGATGACCTCGCTGACCTTTTGAAAAATACTGATGCCATAGGCGGCTCCCATGTAAGACTGCAGGTAGCATTTGGGTAAAGTTGCTATTAATTAGGGGAAAAGCTGCGGGGGTTTCAAACCAACAACTCTTAATGCGCTTTTGATGCTGCTATGACTTGAGGCGAAGAAGCAATTGGCAAGTTGGAACGTCTCAAGGACAAGTTCGTTCTTTCTTGAGGAATTCCAAGCCCATGAGCTAACCCCTACTAGTAGTGCAGATTGAAACTTGGTTGGCTGATTCTGCGTGCAATAGTAAAATGATTTAATCTAACTTGACCAATTTTCAAGCAATACAATTTTAGTGACCCCTATCTAGTCTGACTCCAACTAAACTCATATCAAATGTGACTTTTATTACTATAATACATCCATATTTAAACAAACCTATAAAACACATAGCCACCCATATAAAAACTCAAATCTATTCATGTAAATATCTACTTGAATTAAAATCCATATCAAATTAAAAAAGAGAGTAAATTAACAAAATAGAAAGATGATAGTAAATAAAATAAAAACATAAGAAGAAACTAAAAATTAAAACATTCATAAAGAATTAGAAAAGTGTGCACTTATTGTAACGGCATATATTTTGAATACATGCCTTAACATGTGTTTTAGGGCTATGTTAAAGAAAATACCCTCAAGAGATAGAAATACAAAATTGGTATTTCAGAAAGTGTAGAGACAAAATTCTAATAATTGAGAAAGAACCAAATTAAAAAACTCTCTTCCTCTGAAGAGCTCCCTCTACCTTTTGTGGTAGCTCCCCCAAATCCAAAATCCTAAGGTCTTCTTCAACCCCATCCAGCAATGGAGGATTCCACTTCCCCCACAACCCATCCCCATCTTCCCCCTTAGCAGTAACCCAGTCAACCCATGCCTTGTCGCTCTCTGTCCATCAACCCCACCCACTCCTCAGTTTTGTTCCGCACCATCTTCTTCAATCCCAGCCGCAATGAAGGAACCCCACGCCTCCACCACTCATCCCCATCTCCCCCCTAAGACCAAACCCTATCAACCCATACCCCGATTCTCCTATCATCGTCACCCTCTTCCCATTAACCCCACCCACTCCCCAGCTCAATCAAATTCCATTCGCCCAGGGGGTAACTACCCATAACCAATCCTGTACCTGCTTTACTAAACTTGTCCACCTTCTACTCGGTTACTTGAATCAGCTACAATGGAGACCACAGAAGAGGAGGAAGTCAGACTTGCAATGCTATGCAAACGGCTAGGGAAATTGTGGTCACATTAAACAATAACAGTAGTGGACGATGTAATTTCAGCAAGTAAGGTAAGAGAATGTCAACAAACACTCATAGGGCACCTCTACCAGAACCTAAAATCAACTTCCAAGCCTTTCAAAATACGATGAGAAGGGTTTGAAAGCTTGAAAATGTTGACATTAACCTATTAGCCCATGGAATATTTGCTGTACGATTTGCATCAGAAAAGGATAAAGAAAGAATAGTGACAACAGGACCTTAGTCATTTGCAAACCATCTTTTGCTGCCAAAGCCGTGGCAACCAAATACTCCCCCAGCATGCTATAAATTTGATACATGTAGTTTATGGATCCATATTCATGGTTTACCTGCAAAATGGATATCAGAAGAAGTAATAATACGTATTACAGAGGAAATAGGGCAAGTGATTGAGGTGAAAATTGAGGCAAAAGGGTATATGCCCTATAAAATAGGGAAGGCGAGAGTAGAAATGAATATGAACATACATTTGAAACCAGGAGCACTTTTTAGCAACAAGGGCAAGAAAATATGGCTGGATTTCCGGTATGAACGTCTCCCTCACTATTGCTACTCCCGTGGAAGGTTAGGGCACTATGCTCAGAGCTGTGGGGAAATTCCATATCAGGAAGATCGGTTCCTAGATAAAAAAGATATGATGTTTGGGTCGTGGCTGAAGGTAGAAGCCAACGAGTCTTGCCCGTTTTGGGATGTTTACTATGGGAAATTAATGGAGGCACTAGTTGAGGAAATGAATTCCCCTAAAACACCCACTAATATGTGAGAGTTGGTTGTATATCAAACACAACAGGAGGTATGCCTAGCCCCAACCAACCATAGGGACAAAGGTAAAAGAAAGGAAGTCGCTCAAAAAGATATGCAATGGAACACAACAGCGGGAGTACAAATTGATCTAGAAAGAGAAACCCCTTCCAAAGATCACCCAACGAACACCATTTATATGGAGAGGAATGCTGCAAAAAAAAGAGGAAAGGGTCCCAAGCATGCTACTTAGAAAAAACTGAAGCGATACTCTCCTTATGCACCACAAGGGATGAGTAAGCAAGGTTTTGATGATGCTACATTACTGGAAACCCCTGTGCTTACGGAGGAAGAAACAAGAGGATGGGTTTTGGTAGCTAGCCCTAATAAGCCACCAAGTTACAAATGAAGCTCTTAAATTGGAATTGTCAGGGCTGGCTCCCCTATGACAATCTAGGCCATTAGAGCCTTGGTGGCTCAAGAGAAGCCCAGCTGTTTTATTTCTAATGGAAACCAAGAACAAGGAGGAAGTTAGTAAGAGACTACAATGCAGACTAAAGTTTCAACATAGTTTCATAGTGAATCCAAGAGGCATTGCTGGGGGATTAACTATCTTTTGGAATGATTAGGTAATCCTCTCGATTAAATCAAGCTCTATGCATTGTATACACTCAACTTGCACAGATAGGGAGACGAACAATACGATGAGAGTGTCCTGCGTTTATGCACCCACTAATTTCCAAGAAGGAATAAAATTATGGGCTGATATATCCATAACTCAATCTCCCTATCATGGCCCCTGGGTATGCCTTAGGGATTTTAATGAGGTGTTGTATGTATGAGAAAAAGTGGGCAAAAGAGTTGTTGAAAACTATAGAATGAAAGCATTCAAGACTTTCTCGATACAAGTGGACTAATGAAGATTGAAAGCAAGGGGTGCACTTACACTGACAAACAATAGAGAGGGGGAGGAGCATGTGAAGGAAAAACTGGATAGAGTCCTGAGCAATATAGAGTGGAGGGTGGAGTTTCCTGAGTCAGAGGTGTTTGCCTTACCTGCGGTGGGCTCAGATCATAGCCCTCTATTACTAGATTTGAACCCTCAGGTTGGAAAAAAGAAGGAAAGAATATAAATTTGAAGCATACTTGATAGAGGATGAGGAGTATGAGCATGTTATGAAGAAATCATGGTTGGAGCAAGATGTAGAGGAGGGAGGTCTCAATTACAAACTCAAAAAAGTCGTAACAAAGCTTCATACTTGGAGTAAGAGAAAATTTTCCAATGCCCGCAACTCCATTTAGTCCTTAAAGGAAGAACTACAGCAGCTAGTTAATGATCTAGCAGTGGACCATGACAGAAAGAGGGCTCAAAGGCTGAAAAGTGAGATTGAACTACTATGGTGTCAAGAGGAGATTTATTGGGGGATGCGGTCCCGTATTCAATGGTTAAAATGGGGAGACAGAAATACGAAATTCTTCCATGCTACCATGGTACAAAGAAGATAGAGGAATCGCATTAATATGCTGAAAAACCCAAATAGTGAATGGACACGCGACCAAAATCAGATTAAACAAATGGCAGCTATGTTCTTCAAGGAGTTATATACATCAGTGGGGAATCGAAACATTCAACTAGTAATAGACCAACTTCCATGTCTAGTCTCGGAGGAAATGAACCAAGCACTGACAAGGGATGTTACCATAGAGGAAATTAAGGAGGCTACCTTCCAACTGGGAGCATTAAAAGCCCTTGGACCAGATGGGATGAATGGACTCTTTTTTTAGCATCATTAGAATGACATCAGCCAAGATGTTTATGCTGAAATTGAGAAGTTTTGGAGGTCTAGTACTCTAAATCTAGAACTGAATAAGACAATTATTACCATGGTACCGAAAGTCCAGAGCCCAGAATAGATAGATCAGTTTCGCCCCATTAATTTGTGCAATTTCACCTATAAGATCATTTCAAAGGTGATGGCAAACAAACTAAAACCATATCTCGCCCAATTGATAACTATGGAATAAAGTGCGTTTGTACAAGGGAGACTAATTTAGGACAACATACTACTAGTACAAGAGGTGCTACACCAACTTCGAACAAGAAAGAGAAAATAGAAATTTTAGGCAATTCTAAAGCTGGATATGAAAAAAGGCTTATGACCGAGTAGAGTGGGATTTCTTAGAGGTTTATATGTTAAAGATGAGATTTAGTGTCACCTGGGTTGCGCTGGTCATGTAATGTGTGACTACTATGTCTTATAGTGTGAAAATTAATGAGCGGTTTCTACCGTCTTTTAACCCATCTCAAGGAATTCGCCAAGGAGACCCATTATCCCCCTATCTTTTATCCTAGTAGCAAACTCTCTATCCCATTTACTGCACAAAGCAGTGGAAGAAGGCAACATAAATGGAATCAGATTAAACAGGACATGTCCCACTCTCTCCCACCTTATGTTCGCGGATGACCTTATACTATTCATGGATGGAAAAATCACAAAATGCCAGAACTTGGCTGCTGTCTTGAACCAATACTGTTATGCATCGGGGCAAACTATTAATCTAAACAAATCAGGTATGTTTTTTAGCAAAGATTGCCCACTAACCCTGAAGCAAAGCTTGACACATGAGATGAGAGTTGTAGAACTTGAAAAATGCGGGAAGTACCTTGGTATTCCATTGGATTGGGGCAGGTCAAAAAAAAGATATTTGCTTGGATCATTGCTAGAATGAACAAAAAACTAGAGGGTTGGAAAGAAAATCTGATGTTGAGGGCAGGGAAAGAAGTGTTAATAAAAGCAGTAGTACAAGTGATTCCGCAGTATGTTATGTCAGTTTTTAAAATCCTGCTCTCCATATGTTGGGCCATTGAGAGGAAAATTGCTGATTTCTGGTGGAAGATGAATGACCAGCACAAATGAGTACATTGGAAACGATAGGAACTGTTAAAAGAGAGGAAAGCAATGGGGGGACTCGGTTTCCGAGACCTCATCACTTTTAACGAAGCAATGTTGGGAAAACAAGCTTGGAGATTGATTAAGCAGCCAGATTCCCTCTAGAGTAAGGTATTTCAAAGCATCTACTACCCGCATAGGAACTTATTACAGGCTGGTCAAGGAAGCAACCCCTCTTGGGGATGGCTTAGCATATTGAAAGGAAGGAATACTATTCTACCTTCACTACAATACCATTGGAAATGGTGAGAAAGTAAATATTCGTGAAGACAATTGGCTACCTAAAGGAACACTCAATGGTCCAACAAACAGAGATGATCCAAAGATGATGTTGGAATTGATAGACGTAGAAAATATGACATGGAAGGAAGATAGAATTAGAAGCTTATTTGATCAGGAAACAACCACATAAATGCTTTCAATCCCACTAAGTAGAAACAAGACAGCCAATAACATAGTGTGGACACCTAAAAAGACAGGGGTATACACATTAAAAAGTGTGTACCAGTGCACACAATCAAAACAGAGTAGCCCTAAACAATCAAAGCTTCTTCCTCATATCAGACACCAAAATCACTATGGCGACGCATTTGGCAAGTTCAAACACAACCGAAGCTCATACATTTTTTATGGCAATTATGTCATAACGTCCTACCCACAAGGGAGAATCTTCGGAAAAGAAATATTATACCTCACAATCAATCCGAAATGTGTAATAGCCAACCCGAAACAAGTGAGCATTTGTTTCTTCTTTCCCTTGGTTAGAACAAGTCTGGAAAAACCCTACAATCAACATCGATGTAAATCAGCAGCATGTCACTCGAATTGAAGAGTGGCTTGACAAGTTCCAGCATGTAACCGTCTCTTTCGAGCTCCTAACTCAGCTCTTGTGGCAGATTTGGAGAGAAAGGAACACCCTTATTTTCCATGGCCAGCAACTCTAGCCGACCCACCTGATCGAAGCAGCAATCGCCCAACACAGCAACCCCAGCACATGGACAACCCGAAAAAACAGAAACACAGCTCAAACACCAGACTCACCTGTCAAATGGACACCTCCAACACGCGGATCCCTCAAGTGGAATGTCGATGGGTCATTTTGCAGAGAAATCGGTGAAGCCGCAGCTACTGGGATTTGCCGAGACCACCGAGGAAGGCTGCTTGTCGGCTTTGAGTGGTTGTGGTGGAAGTACTGATCCAAGCAAAAGCGGAGGCCATTATTGAAGCCCTAAGATGGATCGCGACAAAAAGAACAGCAGAAGATGAAACCCTCAGCTGGAAGATAGAGTCCGACCACTATGATCTGGTGAAGGAGATAAGCGCACTCACAGATCAAAAGCAACTCTCCCCCACTGCTCAAGCGTGCGTAAGGGACGACTAGTTCAGTTGGGAAGCACAAGCCCATCTCCGAGAAGCCCAGACCCTTTTAGCTACTTTGAAGCCCATTAAGTTTACCCACTGCAAACAAGAAGCGAATAGAGCAGCGGACTGGGCTGCTAAGGCCCAACGCAACAAGATACTACCAGCCAACTGGGCCCAATATCCCCCATCGAGTCTCATCGAAATTTTATGTTCGGATGTATCTAACTTCCTTCCTTAGTAATGAATTTCTCAAATTTTCGACCAAAAAAAAAAAGAAAGAACCAAATTAAGTAAAAAAGATTACGCTTTCAACAGCAAACGCCACATCAAGAAGATCGCTCCTGACGTCTCCCTCCTCGTTGTTGTCTCCCTCCCCATCGCCCTCGGCATCCTCACGATCTCCTACAGAGTGGTTGGCGATCGAACAAAAAGAAGTTTAGTGAATACATCTTGAATTAATCTAAAAGAAAAAGAAAGGACGACCCCACAACGTCATCCTTCATGGATTGAACATGGCTACTAAGCCTAGAGTGATGTCAATTAAGATCAGCATGCGGAGTAAATGCAGAAGCATGTTAATGGAGCGCCTGATTGACAAGGATTCAAATGCTTGGAACTTCTCAACGATCCAGCTAAGTCTGAGCAGGGATAAGAAGTTGGCAATTCTAAGTGTCACTATTGGTGGGCAACTTAGAGCGAAATCTGCCTATTATCCTTTGGAACTGTGCTGGAGATACCATGCAAGAAGGGATGTTCGAGCTCAAATAACGTGAATCAGAAGGCATGGGCAAGGCCGTTTGGAGTACTGACACTCCTCCCAAAGAGAAACACAACTTTCTTTGGACGGCCATGTCTGAAGCACTTGCTACAAATGGTGCAGGACAAGTATAGACTGCTGAGCATATGCTGCTGAACTGTGATTGAGCATCTTTTGTTTGGTTCAGTGTATTGGGCATTAAATTTGACAGGGAAAAGTTGCAACCTTGGATGCATAGTGGACGAAACTAAGCTCCATAGATGCTAAGTTGGTACCACAAGGCATATCTGGTGTTCCAACTAGATGGGATTGTGTTCCTTCGTTTTCAAACAATAGAATTCCTTGGAGCAGTTGGAATCTTTCAGAATGTCATTAGGAAGTCCAATAGAAGTGGTGATTGGGTTCCATTGGCTGACACTGCTAGTAGGAAGATGTGTCCTCGGAATCAGACCCGTGAACACCTATTTCATTAAATGTCAAACTCGATGATTTTATACCAGTACCAGTTCCATGGAGAGCGCAGGAACATTTAGAATAAAAGAAAAAGAAAGCTCTGGATTTGCACTATTCTAAAGCAGTCTCACCTGGTAAGAGCTTGCTGATAATCCTCCGAAGAATATACCACAACCAGAGATTAATTCAACAATGGAATTAACAGGCAATACAGGGAAAGTAAAGGAAGGAATGGCTGCGAGAGAGAAGCCAAAGTCAAGGAAAATGGTGAAGTGAATAGACGCAGAGTAAACTTCGCAGACGTCTGCTCTTTATATTCAATGCCCGGAGCTAACGTTTTGAGACATGGTGTCTCCGAGGGACGCCTTCCCGGAAGATGGTTGAGGTAAACAGACGATGGGATCATTATCGAGTCTTGCATCAACCTTCTTGGAAATAGCCGAAGACTTCAGTTCAGTTCACACATCAATGGCAACTTTTATCCACAAGATGGCGGGTTTCATGCAAGAAACTAGTTGATTCCCTCCTTTCTACAAGATAAGATAATTGGGTAATCAAATAAATTATCAGGGTAGGATTGTTTCATTGGAAAACCATCAATTAGAAAATGATTTCCATAAAATTATTATTTTTATTACTTACAAAAATGGATCTGCGAAAAGCATTTCCATTGACGATAAAAAATTTTAAACATAAATTATTATCAATAATTAGATTATTTTCTATTAATTAATTAATTTAAGCGCTTCAAATAATCATTTTATGGAAAAAGAGGTCTACCAGACCTTCCTAGAACATCTTTTCTTCTTCTTTCGTTTTTGTTCCGTGACCTTTTTCTACTCAAAGGAAGCACGAAAACGCGGGAAAAGATGAGGGCGGGATCGAGTTAAGTTGGCTTGAAAAAATTATTAGATTTAAATTAAAAGAAGAATTGAAGAGAAAAAATAAATGCTTAAAGTGTCATATTCCATAATAAAAATCT
Organism: Corymbia maculata; assembly: GCA_014182735.1. Lineage (NCBI taxonomy): Eukaryota > Viridiplantae > Streptophyta > Magnoliopsida > Myrtales > Myrtaceae > Corymbia > Corymbia maculata. Next base: position 7,907,075 of record CM024687.1, on the reverse strand, counting down.
TATATAGATTATTGTGCACATTATTGGGAATTTTTAATTCTTATGTGTATACTTTTTATGCATGAAGTTTTTATTTTGAAACATCTATATGTAATGTATATATTAATTCCATAAATATCGAGTATCATTCCACTTGTACTCTTTTATACATTGATTATTTGGATTATCAAATCAGGACTTGTTTACCAAATTATACGTTTTCCTATTCCAAGTTGTAGTAGGTCTTAGCAAGTATTATTTTGGGCAATTTTGGCTTAATCTAGTGTGATGATTTCTAAATTATTGGTACTTGAGTTGGCTAAAACTGTTTCCTATAATTTGATAAAGGAAATTTTGCAATCTAATTAGAGCTATGGATTTGCTATTGGGAGATGCATCCTCTGTGCTTGTGTTTCAAATACTAGTAGTTGATATAAATACTTCTGAGCTTACACAAGATGTAATTAATGCACTAATTAAATGTCCTAATTAGTCCTAGCATATTTGAGGAGTAAGGAAATCTGCTTCTCTCTCTTTGTGGTTATTGTCTAGTTGATTTTTTTTTTTTTTTTTGACATCAATGACGGAATGTTTTTGGTGTATTAAGCATATATGCGATGAAATCCTCAAGGTTTGGATTTTGTGTTGTAATTGAGACTTGTTCATTTAGTCTCACTGTTGATGTTTTATTATGAGCTTGTAACAAATTTGTTGACCTACTTTGTGGTTTTGCTGTGATTAAAATATAAACTATTTAATAAAAAGGATAATCTTCATGAATGATTGGTAACATTGTTGCTATTTGAACAAATATCAACTTCATTAATTTCTTTGGTTGCATCAGTGGGAGGGCTTACTTTTCACTTGGCTTTTGTCTATGCCTAATATAAAGCCACTTATGAAAAGTGGTCAATTGCCCACTATTTCCTAAAACATTAGTATTACATAATACCGTAAAGAAAATAGTGTTATGTAGTGCTAATAAGTGTTATATTGTATCAGTAAATTTATTCATGTGCATTGATGAGCTCAGCTCCCTTTATTTTCCATTGTTACCGTCATCTCTCTGTTAGGCTATCAAATTAGTTTGGTTTTGAGTCTCTCTATTAATTGGTGTTAATGAGATTCGGCTAATTTAAATAAGCACCTGAGATAACGGATTTTGAGTTGTCCTCACTTCTCCTTTGGACACTGTAAATTTCAGTTGTCATGCTCATGTGCCTAAAGCCAGTGCAGGATTGTATTCCTCCATGTGTTTGCCTTCAATCCCAAGAGCACCTATTTTGCAAATCATGAATCGACGTTCCAATTTCATGCGTCAGAAAAAGAGGTGGGAGTCAAATCTAATTTTTTTCCTTATTTTGAACTATGTTGTTTGTATTGGCTTTTTCAATTGAACTGTATGTTGTTCATGGTCAATTTGTTTAGCTACGAAAGATGACAAATATTCAGTGTTAGAGGACTTGAAGGTTGGAAAAGAAGATTAAAGATAACCTCTACCATAGTGGTTAGCTCATGTGCCACTTTCTTCCCATTAGGAACTAGTTAGTATCAATACGGTTCTTCTATATAAGAAGGTGAGCTGTCATTCTTTCTTATTTTAGATTTTTTTTTCAATTGAATTTGCATTTAGCTTCGTTTTGGTTATTTCCAATACGTACAATGTTACAATCAAGGGCAACATTGCACATCGATTCCAAGATTTGTTGATGGAAGGAAATATATATATATGTGTGTGTGTTGTTGAAGAATTCTTCAGTTGTTAAGAAATAGGATGTTTATCTTTGTCATTGTAATTTCAACTAAAAATGTGACCCTCAATACCTCCAAATCTACTAAGATTTATATAGATTATTGCGTTGCAGGAAATAATCTTCATTATATTTCTTTGTTTTTCTCAAAACTAAACTATTCATTGTTTGGCAACGACGAAGAGCATTCGAAGAAAGAACAGTTGCTTCTACCTTTCTAACGGTTTTAAGCGAATGATCACAGTAAGAGGACAAGCTTTTATTGGATAAATGCATCAAAACTGTTAACTACCCAATAATAAGTTGTCTACATATTATAGACAAATTTGGTTTATCTATTATCTTCGAGTTTGCAATTACGAGAAATATATGCATACGTTGTTATCTCCTAGGTGGGGAAGTTGAGGTAGAAGACGGTACAGCATGTAGAACGTTCAGAATCTTTTACGAAGAAGCTCAAAAGAAATAGGGAAGTCAGCGAGTGAATTGAACAATGAGGACTGTGAGAAAGCGAAAAGTGATGAAAGTGTACATTACTAGTTAGTGTCTTTTCCAATTAATCCAATGTCAATTGTTTTATTATTTATTTATGCTGCGTTTGGTTGTCTGAATCAATATAAGATAAAATGTGAAATCCAAAAATTTTGCTATATCCTATTTATTAACTAAGTTGCATTAATAAAACTGGACATTTTCACATCATGTCCATTATTTGACATCAATGACATGTCGGTATAAAAAGCCTAAAGAGAGATGATAAGAATCTCTCACCATACTCTTGCCTACTTTATTTGTTCTTATCTTTTATAATTTTTCCCCTTCCATCATTCTCCAATAAGATATTATTAAATAACAAACTATACTAATACATCTAAAATATTAATATACCTAAAATATGCAATAAATACAAATATTAAATATATGGAGATGTGATCGGCCAATTATGGAGAGTTGATCCCAACCAAGCTTTTCTCGCGGACAAGGACAAAGGATACGTCTTCTTTACTCTTTCCGTTTTTTCTTCTTTCTTCTTTTCTGATTTAAAACCTTTCTTTTGGATGAAAGCTTCGGCACATCACTGCTCACGTCCTTCCTTTTTCCTCTTTCCAGTGAAATTTTCCATTGACCAAAACCAACAGTTACATCTCATTTACTAAATCATTCTTGTCCTCCTTTGATCCCCACCAGGAAAAAGAGACAAAAGCCCCACCGCTGCCACCAACTCATTGACCGCGCGCGCGCTTTCTCCCTTAGGCCCTTCACGTGGTGATGGCGAGAGATGATGAGCGAACCAGATATGTGAATCTCCGTGTGGGGGAAGTCGAGCTCGAGATGCCCAGATAGAGGTTTCTGCAGGATTGCCGGGCATCTCGAGCTCCGGTGCTTGCTCTAGCGATTGGCGAGCACCGGTGTTTGCTCGGGAAGAGGTCCAGGGCCCGTGGACCACCAAGATTTTCTCTTGGCTAAGAATCACATTTCTCCTTGAATCCTAAACTTTTTGAATTTTTGTCAATTGTCCATTTGGCCAAATTGGGTCGACAGGCACTAATGGACATGATGGTGTTGGTGCAGATAAATTTATAATATTTTAATATTTTTCAAAAAAATTAATTTTTCTTTTCTTTTTCTTTATTTTCTTTTTCTCTTCCTTCTTCCTCTAGCCTATTGCTGGACCAACTAGAAGCAAGGGACTTGACCTAGGTCGCCTTAGCCTGGCGATGGCTAGAGAAAGAAGAGGAAAAAAAAAATAAAGAGAAAGAAAAGAAAAAAAAAATAAATTAAAATTTAAAAATTATTAAAAATTATCCATCTCAACATTGACCAACCATGCCACGTCAGTATAGGTTTTGTCACATTAGCGCTGACTAGTCAAATTTGATTAAGTAGACTGAGTTTATACAAATATAAAAATTTTAAAATTTAATTAGCTAAAAAAAAATTAACACTCAATTGGTATAATTGTAATAGATTTTTAATTTTTTTCATTTTCCTTAATGGGAATTGATTGGATCTTCACCAGTGCACCAATTTTGACATGCTTTCCTTTCTTTTTCCCAGGTTCTTGCCGAGAACATTGTCCCCAATCCTGGTGTGCGTATTTTTCTGCCCTCTGTAGACGATTGCCCCATCACGTGCCTCCCACTCTTTTCTTGCCTATATATATTCAGCCTACATTTTCCTTTTTTGCTTCACCAAACAATCTTGCAAAGAACTATATTCGTCGTGGCCTCAAATCTGGAAATGATTGCTCGACCATATATTACCTTTTTCCCTTAATCCAACATGCGTAGACTAAATTGCAACATGCAAGTTACCCTTTGCACCTGGATGGCTGGCCGCCCCTTGCTTAAGCTCTATTTATTTTATGAAAAATGACTGATTTAGAAAAAAAATTTCCCTTAAGATGATCACCTATTATTCACTTACAAAAATGAATGAATGATAGACATAAATTGTTATTGATAACGAGAACATTTTATGTTGACTAATTATTTCAAATGATAAAAGTGGCCGTTTTAAGAAAAATGTTTTCTAACTCGTTCATTTTCCACGAAACAAATAGTCATAATATAAATTTATTATCTCTAAACCTAGATATGCAACAAAGAATATAAAATGTGATATTGATACTTTTGTTTAGGGGTTGGGGTCAACTCCTAATTTTATTATGTAATAAATGATTAAATAAACGTGTCACCAATCGACTAAAAAAAAAAAAAACATGTCACCAAAATTTAGGTGTCAACATTAAGTGATGACTTTTGTATGGGTTCCTCTCATGACATAATACTACCGTATTTCATAAGTGAATAATATTTACAAAATTATAAGAAGATATTGCATAAAATGACAGCCCATATATAACAAATAGTTAATATTAATATTAATTTGATCTGTGCTCAATAAGATGCTTACTAGGAATTGAACAGTGTGGAAATATCTTTTATCAAACAACAGTCTTTATTTGAAAAATAAAAGATATTGGACGATTAAAAGAATTATCCCTCATCACAGAAAGAACTACATTAGATGTTTTAAATGAAAAAAAAAAAAAACAACTTATAGGAAATCAAAGGAAAAAATTACCGATTATTACAAAAAGTCTATGGTTACAAAAATAATAATTTTTTTGAGAGTTATATCCTCGTGCGCATTTCACATAAATGGTGAAGTGCATAATTATTGATAACTCTAGCAGAATTCTGATAACTTTGTAGTTGATGTGAATAAAGCCCTACATTCGATATCATTCGTAACCAGTCCAGCTGATGAGAACAAAGTAAGTTGAATAATATATAAAAATCTATATGACAAAGCATTTCATCAATAAATCATGCCAATATCTTAATAAAAAATTCCTTGACGTGATAGCTCATATTTGACAAACAAACGAGAAAAATATGATCAAAACAAGATGATAAATATTTTATGTACAAATGAACATCAGAAAATAAATAATGAATTAATCATAAAAATGAATACTTTATCAAAGAAAAGAATTACTATGAAAGGAATATGACACGACACCCTCTGTTCGACAAATAATATGATGATAGAGGATCAATATTACATAAATAAAACAATCCATTATTTACTAAAATTTATAGAATATTTTTCAAGGGTCATATTACATGATTATGCATATTTCATGAATAATTATTGAAAACAATTAGTTATGATCCTATGGTTACATTCATAACCAAAGATAACTTTTTTCATTTTGCCATTTGTCTATTTTTGAAAATTCTGAATAATCACAATATATACGATGTTTCCACAAATAAATATTGTTAGACGATCATCGAGAAGATCATATATAATTTGATAACCCATGTTTGTCTCTCTGGTTTTTCATTTCTTTGTTTCAGCTAAACAACTATGTTTTCCTTTGCCATATATGACCTCGGAAAACAGGTAAAATGAGATCTTGCATTGAAATAATTGTTGAGTCCATCCAGTTATAGACTTACGGAATTTGTAAAATTATGATTTTTTTTTTTTTTTAATGTGCGACTCAATTTTTTTGAAATTCTGCATCTCTGGGCGGTATTCATATGTAGTCTCTCATTTGTTATTTTTCGTGCTAGTCGTGCATACATGCGCTTGGTTTTTCCTCATTTGCAGCTCCTTTGGGTGTAGTTGTGGCAACGGCTGATGAAAAGATGGCAGAATGCTGCCGAGGTTTGGCGCTGATGCGATAATGACATCGGAATCATGTCGGAATGGTGAGCTCTTTGGTTGTTATTGTTGTTCTGACGTTGACCAGCTTGGAGAGCTGTCATGTTCTTGTAATTATTTTTAGGCACGAACGCTGCGATGTGTGTGCGCGCGCGCTGTAATGTTCTTGTAATTATTTTTAGGCACGAACGCTGCAATGTATGTGTGCGTACAGAATTACTTGTATGGAAAGCCCAGAAGTCAATTTACACGCATGTGTGTGCCTGTGTACTCCTCTCTTTCTTGATTGTTTTATGGGATTGAGAAAGTCCGTGGATAAATTGACTTTTGTTATTGCTACCATCTCTTATGGAAGGTTATTGCCACCTGCTTAATTTGATTCTTTGTTCATAACTGAAGTTTTACTCTTCTGACTTTTCTAATGTCACTGAAGTTATTGTGGCAGATGGTAATACCTTCTGATAGTAGATTCTGGTTCTCTGCAGTGCATGGAGTCAAGATAAGTGCTAACGTACGTGGGAACATTGCGGAACATAATCGTAACCTCGGCTTCTTTTTAGGAAATGATTGGCTCTCCGATTATAGAAGAATGCTTCCCAGTTAAGACTCTATAAACCACCCCATTGTTGTTGTTAATTACGTGGATGCCATTAAGTGGTATTTGGACCACTCTTGGTTTGTTTTCTTCGGTTGGTCATTCTTTGTAGATTATGTGCAAAACCATTTTTCTTTCGGCTTAAGTTCTCAAAGAGTTGTATCATGGGTAGGATACGAAGGAGGATCATGCATATCTTCTTTCACCGTTGCCGTTATTAATTATGAAGAAGTCGTAATTATCTCGCTCTAAAATCCACTCCACTTCTCCCAAAGATGGAATTGGATAAAGGCAAGCATAGTGTGTGAGAGGACAAGAGTTGAAAGTGAGTCATTTCATTATTGCATTTAGCTGTTATTTAGGAAGTTGGACAAAAGGGAGATTTAGTCAAAAATATGAAGTGGGGTTAATGTCAAGTGCACCCAAACATGTTCACATTTGAGTTCCAAGAGAAGTTTAAAAGAGCACTGGGGCTGAACATGAACAAGAAGCACTCGAATTTCAACATTAGTAGGCAGAGAGAAAACTTGCGGCAGATACACAACTGTCAAGTTGAGCTCAGTCAATGAAAATGCCATCAAGTTAAACCCCCAAAAATAAAGGAAAAAGAAGAAGAAAGAAACCCTCTTGTCCTGATATCGTCGTTCAAACATCAAGCTGGTCAAAATGCTGTAATACTATGTTAAATGGAAATGATGAAGAGAGGTGGTTCTAAAATCCTTCCTAACTTGGGGACATCTGCAAATCCCGAGTTGCTCAATGGAATCGCCGATGATCTTGCCCGCCAACACCCCAGTCAAATTCATCTACGCCCTCAGACCCACACCTCCCCTCTTCCGACTTCGCCAACCCCTCTAATCCTAGTATTTACACTTCTTCTTCCAACCCCTGAGGTATCTACTCGGGAGCAGTTGCTACATGGACAAGCTCGCGGCAATTCATTTGCTCGCACACCTCCCTCGATCGCGACGTCACGATCAATTTGCATCCATTTCTTTCTAGGGCTATACCCACTTCTTCCAAAGAGCAAGATTTCCTAACATCATCCAAGAATGAGGAGTCTCCTACCCTGCAATGCCTCCCTCAGTCTCGCGCCCCAGTAAACAGCGCTCACGTCCGTCAAACAACCGTTTGGATCGAGATATTTCGCAATGTCATTCTGTATCGTACCAACAGTGCCTTCTTGCGATACATTGACCAAACAAGCACCATCGAACCCTGTACATTCTCGCACTATCTGATCATGTATATGCTTCACGAGAAAGGTTTTGCCCACTCCCGCCTGTCCCCAAACACCCACACGGAGCACCTCTTCGTTCATCAAGCAATCCCAGATCTCATCCCTTTTTGTTTGAGAATCTTGTCCCACTAGTTCACCTGGTTGTAGTTCATAGCCGCGGGCTGGTCTCACATCCATCGTGAGACTGCCATCAAATTTACCATTCTTGAACAATTTTTCCACTTGAATATCACAATCAGTCACACGATGCTGCCTTATGAGAAGAGACAAGAAATGCCCCTGTTCGACGACTCGTCCTAACTCGTCGACTTTAACCTCCAAATCGCCTACATTTTGTATCCACACGCCAACTTCTTCCTTCGTTCTCTTTCCTGGTCTCCTGCCTTCCTGATTTAGTTTGGAAATTATGTCAGCCTTCCTGGCAGAGAGCTGTCTCGTATCCATTTTCAGAGCAACCATCTTCGCTTTGACTCCATTGACCTTGCTGACCTTTCGAACAAAACTGATGGCATGTTTGGCGATTCCCAGATATTTCTTGACATCCATTATCAGACTGCATGGAGCATTAGGTAAAAGATGTTTGTAGATTAGTTTTCCAGGTAAAAAACTTCTCAGCATGCAGCATTTTTAATTTGACTCTTATGACTTTAAATTGAGTGCTTCGGTATTTTAGAGTGTTAATTGTCAATTCGTATTCGAGGTGCAAGACAAAGAATGAAAATGGAAGGACTCTAGAGAAAGAAAAAAGAAACACACAGCCACGACGTGGGTTGTCTTGGGTGGAATTTGCTATGGCAGAGCCTGCGGGGAATCGAGACAACTTAAATCGCTTTTTGACGCTGCTGTATCGTGGGCGGCTGATTCCACAGGCCGGAGTCTTTAGGCGTATTGGGAGAGCTTTGGGAAAATGTGAAGTTTTTGTACTCGAAGCGTATTTGCTCAAAGACAGGAAAAAGGAGAGGGCGGGGCTACTTGGGATCCGGCGAACCTCGCGCAAGCTTCTGCTAGGCTACCGGAGGCGACCAGAAGCGAGCATCGGCAAGCTTCGCAGCGAGCGGTGACCAGGCAATCGGAGGCAACCAGAGGCGAGCATCGGCGAGCTTCGCGCGAGCGCCGACCAGGCAACCGGCGGCGACCGGAGGTGAGCATCGTCGGGGTGACCCCGAGATCGCCGATCTCCGGCGAGCTCCGCAGCGAGCGGTGACCAGGCAATCGGAGGCAACCAGAGGCGAGCATCGGCGAGCTTCGCGCGAGCGGCGACCAGGCAACCGGCGGTGACCGGAGGTGAGCATCGTCGGGGTGACCCCGTGATCGCCGATCTTCGGCGAGCTCCGCAGCGAGCCGTGACCAGGCAATCGGAGGCAACCAGAGGCGAGCATGGGGGAGCTTCGCGTGAGCGCCAACCAGGCGACCGGCGGCAACCGGAGGTGAGCATCGTCGGGGTGACCCCGAGATCGCCGATCTCCGGCGAGCTCCACAGCGAGCCGTGACCAGGCAACCGGATGCAACCAGAGGCGAGCATCGGCGAGCTTCGCGCGAGCGCCGACCAGGCAACCGGCGGCGACCGGAGGTGAGCATCGTCGGGGTGACCCCGTGATCGCCGATCTCCGGCGAGCTCCGCAGCGAGCGGTGACCAGGCAATCGGAGGCAACCAGAGGCGAGCATGGGCGAGCTTCGCGCAGCGCCAACCAGGCAACCGGTGGCGGCCGGAGGTGAGCATCGTCGGGGTGACCCCGAGATCGCCGATCTCCGGCGAGCTACATCTAAACTCTCGAACAAACCTCGGCGACTAGCGGTAGAGCAAGACCAAGAAAGAGAATGGAAGGGATTGATTGCGGGGTTTACTTTTATGGGATCGGAGCCATTGATCGGGGTATAAGTTTCAGTGAATTTGAGGGCCCGTGTGGCCAGGATCCGGGCGCCCCCGCCCGGGCCCAGCGAGGGCCGGCCACCCTCACCCAGGACCGGCCCCTCCGGCGATGGGTGGCAGGGGGCGGCAGCAGTCAACCGGGGAGGCGAGGCCCTGCCCTGCTCTTCTTCTTCTTTTCAGTTTTGCTCTGTTTTTTTTTTTTTTTTTTTAAATAGCTTTATTAGTTTTAAATTTTTTAAGAAAATAATAAAAAATGCCATATTGGAAAGAAAATTTAATATAAAAATATTATATCAGTATTTTTGTTAGATAAGTTAACAGTGTTAAAGAAAATGACTTGACTAAATCAATTTGATAAATTTTAGAATTTAATTATATTTTTTTTAAGTCTTTTGAATCAATTGTATTTTCATTATAAATTTAAGAACTTGTAATACACATATCTCATTAAGTTTCAGACAGGATTCTTTTGATATAAGGAGATCGATTGGAAAGTGAAAAAGCTTTTGGAAATCCATTGCCCTGTTTCATAAGTGTGATTTCGCTGGTTGCCGGCACAATAGATGATCAAATCCAAGAGTTTGAATGCATCGACGACATTAACAAAATGGACGACAGCCACAAGAAAGAAAAAGGAAAAATGGGACTAGAGAAAGTGAGAAATGCTACTTGGGCTAAGAAAATACACCGAATCTTATTACCAAATCAGATGATGATCCACCGGCACTAGCTACGAGGAGAGCACGGGAAGAATTTAGGAAACGGAGGAGAGCTCACCTGGTAAAAAACTCGCCCGTAATCCTCCGAATGAAACCCCGCAACGAGAGATTAATTCAACAATGGAATATATGCAGAAGGAAGGAGTAAAGGAAGGAAATAGCTGGGAGGCAGAAGCTTGCTCTCGAGATATATAGTGAAGTGGAGATTCCGGACGCTGCCCTAAGCAAACGGGGGCACTGTCCCGAAATACCCACGTTGACGTCGAGGGCATTCTTTCCCTCTCTAGCTATTCTCCTCGGTCACCGTGTCGCATGAACCAACGTATTCGGAAGATAAGTTGCTGAGTTCTTGTGTAGTAACTCCCTCAAGAGTTTTTGTATATATATAAATCAGCAAATTAATTACAACATCAGAGTTTCCATTATTTGTAAAAAATAATGTACAACTCAGAACTTAGCTAACCCAACCAAATATAAACTCAGAAACAATAAATTAGCTAAGCTCATTTTTAAGGCTGCGTATAATAACAATTCTATTTCTATTTTAAAATTATTTATCTATTCCAAACCTGTTTATGGAATAGAAATCCGTTTGGTAAAACAATTTCATTTTCCTATTTTGGAACAAATTTCTATTCTAGAAATAAGTTTGGAATAAAAATCAAAAACAAAATTTTTTTTCTTTTCTATTTCTGAAATAGAAATAAAAAATTATTTCTTTCTTTTTTATTTCTCACCCGAAGGAGTTTCTTGTCGTCTGCTAGTCACCACCACCATCGGTCGCCAGCCATTGGTTGCCGCCCCCTCCCCTTGCCGCCGGTTGCTGACCCCCGCCACCGCCGCCGTTAGGGAAAATGAAATTTTTTTCATTATCAAACGAATTTCTATTTCAAAAATAGAAATTTTGCATTGTTATTAAACGCGTTTTTTTGTTCAAAAACTCATTTAAGAATAGAAATAGAAAAGTCTATTTCTCTTCTAGAAATTAATTTCTGGTCAGAGATGTTATCATTCGTGCCCTAAAACTCCCACTACCAAAAGTTCCCCAATGATATCAATTAATCAAATCCATTGATCAATTTTTATCAAATTACATGTCAATTGTCCATTCCATAAATCAATTTATTGCTCGATATCTAATCATGGTGACAACATAATGCCTAATAACAATGCGATCAAGATTCCTTTTGGCAATGTCTCTACTTATTATTAGTCAATGGTTTGGCTTTCAAATGATATCCTAAAACTATAATCCATACTCAAAAACCCCTAACCAACTTCACAACAATAATGTACATCAAACCATTATCCTCCAAAATTAGAAATCCATATCTTAAACCAGAATACATTTTACAAACCAAGTAAAGAACCATTTGCAACTCAACTCATTTACCAAAATACGTTATGTAAAGCATTTCTCAAATCAATTTAGAATTTATATTTTAAACCAAATTCACAAAGTAAAACATATGTATAAACTTTCACAAAACCTTTCATAACACATTTTTAAAACCATTCATAATAACTAAAGAGTAATAATTGCTCGATCCAGATTTTATATAATAAAAATACAATTTCATATCTCATAATACATCACTACAAAAAATTGAGTTTACAAACTTGAAAAAGAGATAAAACACCACTCCCTTGGGAAAGTCTAAAAACAAACAACAATGCTCACATGAACCGAAATTATCAAGAAACAATATCAAAATCAAGTAAAATACTATCTCAAATATGAATTAATCAAGCAAGCTTAACTGCCAATAAAACGAGTCTTGCATGCTAACAAAATGCTTGTCCAGAGCAAATATTCAAAACAGTTCGCAAAGCATAACTTACGTGCGTAACTTTAAAATTTTACTTTGACTAAACTATTACTCCAAATCTTTTTTCGTCAAACCACACAGTTCCATAAAAAACCTAATCTCTCATTTACATCTAATTCCACAACTTCAAAACTTATAAATTGGAACCCGAAGTTCAAATTTCATATTTTACAAATTATTCCAATTAGATGAATAAAAGACTTAAATCCCTAGTGGGTGCTGCAAAACGATGTTAATATGATTTGGCAAGATATCTGTAATTAATATGCAAGTAATCTTTTATTTTTCTTTCTATTCTTGCTCTCTTTTTTCTTTCCTGCCCTCTTTTCCTACTCTATGCGTGCCCTCTTTTCCCTATCTAACTTGTCTTTTTTCTTTTTAATTTAAATTTCATTGCATGATAATCCTTGCCGTGGTCGATGTAAAATAGTTAGAAAAACGGTAGAACGTTGCCTTGGGTTTGCCTTCAGGAAAATAACTAATGACAAGGGAGAACCTGCGCGTTGCCTTCCAGGAACATAGCTAAACGACTTGACTTTTTTGAGGGGGCTGCCGTGTTTGACAAGGAACAGTACCTTACTTTGGCCGTGTTTCTTTTATGTCAAGAACTAGTTGGGGATTTTGAACCTAAACATTTCATTAAATGACTTAAGAGGAAAAACCTAGAAGCAGGGCACTGTCCGTGTTTTGGAGAGCTCCTCATATTTCCTGATACTGGAGAAGAAAAACATACAATACCAACTTGGGGTGTTAGGGACTGGCTCTTTACAATTATAAAATAATCTAAAAATTCTCACAGTTATAAAATAATCTAAAAATCCTTGCAACCCATTAAGAGTATGTCTGTTGGACAGGTAGAGATTATCTCTGTAAGGAAGAAACTCCCCTTGGAAAGTTAGATGAGGTCTCGTTCCATGCAACTCCAATGAAACCAACCAACCCACCTTGGGTTTGCCTTCTAGGAAAATAACCATAGACTTGGGAGTGTGTGCGCGTTGACCTCCAAGAACAGAGCTGTTGTATGACGAGGAACAGTACCTTACTTTGGCCGCGTTTCTTTTATGTTAAGAACTAGTTGATGATATAATGTGATAGCCATATTGGAAAAATAAAAGATATTACAGGAGTATAATAATGGTAGACATTTTCCCACAAACAAATGACTATTAAAAAATAAATAAATAAAGGAAATAAAAATGACAATTTCGTTTTTTACTTCTTAATGTGACTAAAATTTTAATTACAGATACTCAAATGATAATTTTAAAAAAAAATTATATGGAATTTGAATATCAACAAGAAAAGTAAAACAAAATTGAGGGCTAGTTTATTTAAATTTTTAAAATTATTCAAAAATCATTAAATAGAAAATCCAATATAATTCCTATCGCTCTAATTGATTAACATAGTTTCTATCACTTTATATATGACGAGAATAACCTTTGAATTAAGAAACACAGTAATTTTTTGAAGGAGTTTTAGTATTATGTGTGTCTCGATAAGTTTTGAAGAAATCCCGACAATATATGAACAAATATAATGATGAAAATGAATAGAAAATCAACAAAAAAGAATTACCTTTGAAAATTTATAAAAGAAAAATACACCCTAGATTTTGCTTCACCGAAAAAGATGAGATAGATTTATCTTAGATTGAGATTAATTGACCAACCTACATTTGGTAATGATAACTAAATCTTCATGTTTTTTTATTTTCATCATGGGTGGTTGCTCCTCCAAGAAATATCGGATAAATTGCTATACATTTGACTCATTGAAGCAAAAAATAAAGTAATTCCAATGAATTTCTAAAGCAATCAAAACAATGTTGATCCACATTTATGTATCCAACAAAATTCGTTAAAGCAATAAAAATATTTTTGCGCCTTACCTGACTTTCTCTTTTAATTGTTTAATAAACTTTGGGCTGATCGGTCCTTTTTCATCACCATCACCTTTTCATTTTCGACCATACGAAACTTAAAATTGGAAATCTGGTGTTGTGAGCTCCCTGCTTTTTCTACTGAGTCATTAGGAATATATAGCCAACCGTGAATCAGACCTATCCACGCGGATAGTAAAATCTGCTCGTTCCCCAGCTTCTTACACCTTCTCTAATTTTCTACAATCAAGGATCTTCGTCTTGTTCAGACTTGATTCTGCCAATCAATCAAGGTCGGCCGTACTTAAAGATTAGCTAACCAAGCACCAAACTGATAAATCAATACCTCCAGGCTCAATTTTCTCATATTCTTGAGAATATATTTATGATGTTGCCGAACTTTTGAACAAGACTGATGGCATGTTTGTCGATCCCAGTATTTTGTTGACATCCATTGTAAGACTGCTCAAAGCATTAGGGGAAAAATGCTGTCGGTTAGCATTCGAGGTACCAAACTTCTTTAGCTTTCAGCATTCATATTTGGACTTTTACCCGATAATGAGTACTTCAGAATTTCCGAACTGTGAACTGTCAATTAGTATTTGAGGTGCAACACAAAAATGAAAATGGAAGGACTCTAGAGAAAGAAAAGAAGCATACAAGCCCACGATCTGGGTTGTCTTGGTGGAAATTTTTTTAGGGGAAAAGCTGCAGCGAATCAAAACGACAACTTAATTCGCTTTTGACGCTGCTATGATTTGAGGCAAAGAAGCAAATGGCAAGAGTTGGAACATCCCAAGGACATCATGTTCTTCCTTTGTTCAGAAATCCCAAAGCCCATGACTACCTCCACTAACCCGATTAAAGGACCCTGGAGGAGCATATCGAAACTTGGGCCTGGCATAACATGCTATAGTCTTCGCGTGGAGGTATGGATTATGTTGTGCCATAACCACCGCCCCTACAAAAGTAATCTTTGTGAGATCAGTTTTTAAAGGAACACAAGGAAATATTAATTTCAAAATTAACTAATAGATTGAAAATAAGAAACCGTTGGTCATAAGAAAATTGAATGAAAAGTGGAAAAGTTTTTGGCGTTGTTTGAGGCAAGGTAGCCATTCAAAGTAAATTGCTTTTTTGTTTTAATAGACATTGTTTCACTAGCCGCCGAATCAATTAGACGAGCAATTCAAGATAGTTCAATTGTGTCAAGGACATTAAAAAGGGAGGACATAAAAACAAAACAAAAACAAAAACAAAACAGGACTATAAAGTGAGAAATTTTAAATGCACTTAGAAAAATGTACTACATTTTGTTTTCCAAATCAGATGACAATATTGCGCAGGAGATACCAAGCAAAATCTGCCTGTTATTCGTTGAAGTTGAGCAGGAGATACCATGCAAGAAGGGACATTCAAGCTCGCATAGCATGCAAGGCCATATGGAGTGCAGACTCTCCCCCCAAACAGAACAACTTTTTCTTGGAGGGCCGTTTCTGATGCAACTGCTACCATGTGCAGAACAAGAAAAAGCAGAACGCTAGCTGTTGTCTTTTTGGCAAGGAAGATACTGTTGAGCATATGCTGCTAGCATGTAATTGGGCATCTTTTGTTTGGTTCTGTGTATCGGGCATTAAAATTGACAAGGTATTGACGCATATAGCCATGAAATTCTAGCTCAAGTTGAAAACCTCCTATTTGCCAATAGAAATGTTGGTCTACTTCCACACCCGATATATCATATAACCCTTTTAGTTTGTTGGTGGAACGTGATAAAACATTCATATTGCCCTCTGATGCAATGTCACAAATGGACATTTAATTAGTTTGACGTGGTATTTGAACTATTTATAAATGGTCAATATAGTCTTGATACATGTTCTATCTAGATTATACTATTATCCATATTTATAATCTCTTTTCATTTTAATTCTTTGTTGAAATCAATAAAAACATGTGCTTTTATCACCTATTATGACAGTTCCACTCAAGTAAATTTAACTTATAAAAAACACAATTATCAACCCAATATAACTCTAAATGAGAATATACTTTTATTATTATAAAGTCATAAGCTAAAATTACTTGGATGAATTTATCGTATTATTTATAAAAACTAAAAAGGATAGTATATGTTTTTCTTGATTTAGGTAAAGGACTGAAATGAAGCGATATTCTAAAATCTAGGTATTATGAAAACTTATTAATAATATTGAATAACTAGATGAACTTCTCCAAAAAGTTGATAAGTTAGACTGAATAAATTAAAAATGTAAAGACTATATTGAATATTTAGACATAGTCCAAGAGCTACATTAAACGAAATGAAGATCTAAGAATGACATTACACATTAGCCAAAGTTAAAGAATTATTTGGGCCAAAAGTTGCACTCTCAAAATGTATAGCGGACGAAATTAAGCCCCGTAGATGCAAAGTTGGTGCCACAAGGTATGTCTGGTCTTTCAACCAGGAGGGGTTGTATTCCTCTGTTTTGGAACGGTAGAAATCTTTCTAAGCTGTTTGAATCTATTTTAGTAAAGTATGTCACTGGCAAATCCGATGAACGTGCCAGCTGGGTTTCATTGGCTGCTACTGCTAGGGGAAGACGTGTCCTCGGAATAGGAACGGTGAACCCCGATTTCCTCTAATGTCGCTATCACTCGATGATGTCAAGGCCTTTCACCCATTAACAGGGTTGCTCTGTAATGGGAAGTCCAGGGGAACGAAGCAATTCTTTTGGCAAGTGAAAGAAATAACAACGTATCGTAGCATGGAAATTTGCTCAAGAATTAACGCATCTACAAAAGAGAGAACAGACAAACGACAGAACACGGGATGTACAGTTTCGTCTCGTTCCTCGTGTAAAATAAAACAAGGGAAACTAGGCACAACAATTTACGAGTACCAGTTAACATGGAGAGCGCAGGAATGAAAATTTAGGGGAAAAAATCTCCAAATAATCACTAATCTAAAGCGGTCTCACCTGGTAAAAGCTTTCCTGATAACCTCCTGAAGAAATGCCGCAGGAAAAGAT
Organism: Corymbia maculata; assembly: GCA_014182735.1. Taxonomy (NCBI): domain Eukaryota; kingdom Viridiplantae; phylum Streptophyta; class Magnoliopsida; order Myrtales; family Myrtaceae; genus Corymbia; species Corymbia maculata. Next base: position 7,889,996 of record CM024687.1, on the reverse strand, counting down.
TGATTCAACAATGGAACTAAGAGATAATATAGGCAGAGTAAAGGAAGGAGTGGCTGCGAGAGAGAAGCTAAGGGTCGGGGAATACGGGGGGTCAATGGGACCTCCCTTTTATAGAGTTCCAATTCACAGCAACCACCTTCCTGGAAATTGAAGGTTAGGGGCCCAAAACCCCCAGGCGAGAATACGGGGGGTCAATGGGACCTCCCTTTTATAGAGTTCCAATTCACAGCAACCACCTTCCTGGAAATTGAAGGTTAGGGGCTCAAAACCGCCAGGCGAACCTTCTTCGAAATGGCATCCGGCGGGGTATGTTACTGGGGAGCATTTTCTTTTTCCCCCAGAAAAGTCGCTTCAATGCGAAAACCTAGCTGATGCTTCGTGCATCGTGCTGATAGGCATAATTTGTAGAAGATAGAGATTTCATTTTAGAGAGGATCACTTATACAGCACACAGAAATGAATCAATCAAAAATATTTTCATTAGATATAGATTATTATTGATGATGAAGATAATTTTCATTGACTAATAATTCTAAGTAATGCAGACAATCATTTTAAAAAAATATCATTCAAATCACTGATTTTAAATAAAATTCAATGCATCATCAGTTGGAAAAATGAAATCTCCCATTTCTTGTAAAACCTACTTATTGCATAATACCCTCCTCATGGTAGATTAAATATTGTTGGAAAAAGGCAAAACTTATCAGAAATCTTAGATTTGCCTTCGCAGATAATAGCTAAAAGTCTTGGGGAAAAATTCCAAAAAAAATACTCGAAATGTTTTATTTTCTCAAATAAGGATATAAAATAGATATTATTTCAAATAAAGATTTAAAGTGACATTACTTTCTCAAATAAATAACTGAAATTAATCTTATTTCAAATAAAATCTAAAGTAATTATACTTATTTCAAATTAAGACTTTCCTTTAGGGTTTTTTGTCATTTTTCAACTTTTTTTTTTTTTTTTTTTTCCTTTCCTTTTTCTGGTTCTTCTTCCTCCTCCTTACCGGTGGCCAGCGGGCGATGCCCACAGAGGGCTGCGCGAGGGTCGCCCTCGCCCTTTGGTAGGCCGCCCCTCGCGGCCATCCGCGAGGTCGGCCCTCGTCGGCCTCGCCTGCGGCCGGCGAGGGTTCGGCGACCTCGCTGATGGGCTGGGCGAGGGTCGCTGCCGGCGAGGGCTGAGCGAGGGTCGTCAAGCCCTCGCCGGCCGCGGGCGAGGCCACCCTCGCCACAGATCTGGCAAGGTTCGGCCGATCCCTCGCCGCCGATGTTGGAGATCAGCAGGCTCGATTCCTTGGGGCCCTCGCCCGATCCGGCCGAGCCCTCGCCGGCGACCTCGCGGATGGGCTGGGCAAGGGTCGTCGAGCCCTCACCGGCCGCGGGCGAGGGTCGCCACTGTGGACATCACCGGTGGCCGGCGGCAAAAAGGAGGAAGAAGAGCCAGAAAAAAAAAAATTATACAAAAATATCCTTGATTCCGGTCGACGACCTAGGCCTTATTTAAAACAATGTGCCCTTCGAAAGGGACTTTGGGCCTTTTTTTGAAATTTTCCCAAGTTTTGGGAGGGTTTCTGCGCAACTCCCGTGGGTGGCGCAGCCTCACACACGTCTAGTCCATAGAATATAGTTTGACTATTTTTGTTTCCGAACTCCAATGAAAATTTATTGAAACAAACAAAATTAAGGATATAACCCCGTCACGGTGACACCGTTTAGGAATACATCCAGCACCAGAGAATTTGTCTTGAGAGTTGAATGCATTATGTTCATAAATGAAGATAGTCACTGAAGCTACTATCAACGCAATAAACCAAGATCATAAAAGCGTTATGATAAGGTCTTCTATCTAATATGGATCCTTCGGATGTTGATAAGGTTAAACTCAAGAATTCGAGCATAGGACCCAGCGCTACTTACTGATGCGTTTGCAGGAGAGAAAAAGGAAACAAGTCACAGTGCACAGTTAAAAAAATATAATCGAGTAAATGATCAATTAAGAAGTATTAATGCACATCCCTAAGCATACTGACCAGTTTCACTGCCTTCGAGTAGTGAAACGAAAGAAATCAGGACTGATGGAGCATGGACTTGAAAAAACAAACTTGACTAAAATTCGGATTGAAGCAATCTGTTTCAGAAAAGCACTGAAACTGGATTTGAATGACCCTTACTCAAACTCCGGACCTATAGTCAATAGAACTGAAACAGCCTAATCCAAAATCAAATTGACCTGCCTAGTAGCAACAACAAAACACTAAACAAAGCTTCTTTATGAGGAAGAGTTGCTATCTGAACTAGTTCATTACAATTCATTTGATCACCCAAATACGCGATCGTGAAGTTGGTATCAGTTTACATTCTTTCATGGCCTATTCACGAGGTCACTAAAGAAAGATACTTATGAACATCATCCGAGATAAAAACTAATTCCCTACGTCCAACACGTGCTTCAGTCTTGCTCCCCGATAATCATCATTGACATTTGCCAGATCTAGTCTTAGATAATGTTGAGCGGAAGAACACCCTAACTAGATGAGAAAAGAAACAAGAATAATCAATAACACGGAGATTTACGTGGTTCGGCGAAAATCCGCCTACGTCTACGGGAGAGAGAGACGATTTCTTATTGAGAGTTGCGCACACCAAGTACAAGGTACAATGCTAATATATATAGATCTTCAAATCCCCACCTTCCTAATCTAAATAGGAAAGAATTAGTTTCCCACTTTCCTAATCCAAATAGGAAAGGAATTACATCCTAAAGATATTACCTAATTTGAAAATTACTAATAATATCTTTAGTGATATCCCCTATATATTAGAGATATCATTATATATCCCAGTTACATTGAATCGGGACTATTTCCCATGAATACCTCTTATAGATAGGTCCAAATCTAGGAAATATATTAGGAAACAAATAGTCTGCAATCTTCAAGCCTTCCTAGATTTTCTGATCGACTTTTTAATTCCAATTTCCAATTGATCGAATTTGTGGAATTCAAGACAATATCAGCAAATCTCCACCTTTGACTTGAATAAACCACAAGCCTCCACTTGAACCAAGAAAGCGAATATATCTCTCCCTCCACCGTACCTTCGCAAAGGTACGCCCGCACCTGGATCGATGCAGCCTCCATCAACTTCAATGATGAGTAAGAGAAATCAAGTCCCTGCAGGACTTGAACTTCTCTGTAGTAACCGTATTTGTAACGACTCCATCTCTTCCATCATTGCAGTCATCCACTTTGTGATCACTTTTCAAAGCTTCATGGTAGGAGCTTGGATCACTAGAGCCTACGGTAAGAGCATAAGCAACCATATCCTCAAAACCGTATCTCTCCGGTGCTTTGAGAGTGCGCCTTCCTCGACCCGTTGCAATGGTACGAGGAACTTCTACCGTTTCTTTGACTTCCGAGCTTCATCGGATGACTCGCCATTCTCTCGCGAGATTCTCTCGGTTTCAAGCTCCACCTTAACGATAGATTTATCACTCTCCTCTTTAGTAGCCACGTGTGGCACGCAGCTTGACTTCAACATTGCAGATTCATCGAACATAACATCCCTGCTCGTTAGAATTTTCTTCTCACTTGGATCCCATAATTTGTAGCCTTTCACTCCTTTCTCGTAACCAATAAATATACATTGTTTTGATTTTGGATCCAATTTCGAGCGTTTCGAACTCTGCACATGTACAAAAGCAGGACAACCGAATATTCTTAAATTAGAATAATCGACGATTTTACCATCCATACCTCTTCGGGAATTTTGCATTTAATTGCAGTTGATGGAGACCGATTCACAAGATAACATGCCATGCACAGCTTCGCCCAAAACTCCTTGCTTAATCCCGCATGTAGCCTCATGCTTCGAGCCCTCTCTAATAAGGTCCGATTCATCCTCTCCGCTACGCCATTCTGTTGGGGCGTATCCGGAACTGTGAAGTAACGTTTAATCCCTTCATTCTTGCAAAGCTCCATGAATGGTGTCAATTTGTACTCTCCTCCATTGTCCGATCTCAAGCACTTTACCTTCTTCCCCGTTGAAGTCTCAACTTCAGCTTTCCATTCTTTGAACTTTTCAAAGACTTCACTTTTGTGTCGTATGAAGTAGACCCAAACTTTGCGAGAGAAATCGTCAATGAATGTCACGAAGTATTCCTTCCCTCCTTTTGACTTTACCAATGAAGGACCCCATAAATCCGTGTGTACATACTCGAGCACGCCCTTGCTTGTATGAGTTGTAGTATTGAACCGTACTCTGCATTGTTTTCTAAGCACACAAAATTTGCAAAAATCTAATTTGTATGTTTTCATACCTTGGAGTGCATTTCTCTTGTGAAGCTCCATCAATCATCTTTCTCCCATATGCCCAAGATGCATATGTCATAGATTGGTGTTATCTATCTCCGTGCTAGCATCCGTGGACATAGATGCTCCACCTTGCACTGTGGTTCCTATTAGTCGATATAGGTTCCCGTGCCTCTGTCCTTTAAGAACAACCAGAACTCCCTTAATCACCTTCAAGACTCCACCTTGAGCCGTGTACTTGCATCCATTGGATTCAAGTGCTCCCAATGAGATCAAATTCTTCCTTAAACTTGGAACATGATGCACATTTGCCAAGGTTCTAATCATGCCATCAAACATCTTGATTTTCACGGTTTCAACTCCCACAGTCTTGCACGAAGTATCATTCCCCATGAGAACTGAACCACCATCATATACCTTATACTCATCGAAGGCTTCTCGATGAGGACACATATGATAAGTGCATCCGGAGTCCAAGATCCACGAATCTTCAAAGGTGTCCTTCCCCGACGATATGGACAAGACGTCCCCATCATTGGTCTGTCGACTACACTTGCCTCATCCGAGCTCTTTTTCTTTTTCTCGTTCTTATTTGGACAGAATCTCTTGGTATGCCCTTCCTGATTGCACCGGTAGCATCTTCCTTTGAACTTTCCCTTGGATTTTGATCGACCCCTCTTTTGCTCGATCCTCGATCCATTGATCTTCCTCTTCCTTGATTGCTTTTCTCCTTTGCAAAGAGTCCCACTCCCGAAGATTTTGAACTACTTGCCCCTTTTCAAGTGTCGTTTGAAATTAGGGCAGCAGTCACCTCTCCGATCTCCAGGATTTCCTTGCCATAAAGGAGCGTAGTCACCAAGTGGTCAAATGAATCGGGCAACGATGCCAGTAGTAGAAGCGCTATGTCTTCATCCTCAAATCTTACCTCCAAGTTTGTAAGTTCACTAATCATCTGATTGAACACATCGAGAAGTTCCAACAGATCTCCCCCTTCACTCATCTAAAGTGAATACAATCTCTTCTTCAAGAACAACTTGTTCGTAAGAGATTTCGTCATGTAGATGCTTTCGAGTTTGAGCCATACCTCCGGAGCAGATTTCTACTACATATTGAAGGGCCTCATCCAATAGGTTCAATCGGATTGCGCCGCACGCCCTCTCCTCCATGTCGGCCCAATCATCATTAGTGATGGTGTCCGGCTTGTTCGATCTTCCCAGAAGAACCTTTGATAAACCTTGTTGAATCAACAGATCCTTCATCCTTCTCCGCCATAGTGTAAAATTATTCTTCCCGGTGAATCATTCAATATCAAATCGAACGATTGAACCTTTTTCAACCATTTAGTTAGAAGTCGTAGTACAGGAACAGAGAACCTGGATTGCTCTGATACCAATTGTTGAGCGGAAGAACACCCTAACTAGATGAGAAAAGAAACAAGAATAATCAACAACACGGAGATTTACGTGGTTCGGCGAAAATCCGCCTACGTCCACTGGAGAGAGAGAGACTATTTCTTACTAAGAGTTGCGCACACCAAGTACAAGGTACAATGCTAATATATATAGATCTTCAGATCCCCACATTCCTAATCCAAATAGGAAAGAATTAGTTTCCCACTTTCCTAATCCAAATAGGAAATGAATTCTACCCTAAAGATATTACCTAATTTGAAAATTACTAATAATATCTTTAGTGATTATCCCCTATATATTAGAGATATCATTATATATCCCAGTTACATTGAATCGAGACTATTTCCCATGAATACCTCTTATAGATAGATCCAAATCTAAGAAATATATTAGGAAACAAATAGTTTGCAATCTTCAAGCCTTCCTAGATTTTCTGATCGACTTTTTAATTTGAATTTCCAATCGATCGAATTTGTGGAATTCAAAACAAAATCAGCAGATAATTAGCAATGCCACTCCTGTCAACCGTGTTTTCGTGCGGAACCGTGACCAGCAGGCTTGAACTACTCGACTGTGTATGTGCTTCGCGATATTGGTTTTGCCTGCTCCTTCTTTCTGAAACACCAACACTGAGCACGTCCTCCTTCATGAAATAATCCCCAGATCTCGTCCAATTTAGCTTGAGAAGCTTCTCCCATTAGTTCTCCTTCTGGCAGTTTGTAACCTCCAGGATGTCTCACATCCACCAGGAGGCCTTCAGCTATTTCTAATGGAATTCTTCCACTTGCTGTCGTAAGATCGTTGACCCGATTCTCCAATATTAGTCGAGCCCAAAGGCTCACATCTTTAACTCTCCTCCTTAACTCGTTGCCTCGATCCTTGAGCGGTTGTACATTCTGCTATCAGATGTCAACCTCTCCCTTCCCTTTCTTTCGGGGCCTCCTCTCAGCACGTTCCAGTCCTGAACATATGAGAACTGGACACCATTTCCATTTGAGAGTGTATTCATCTTTGATTTGACTTCTTTGACGGAGCTGATCTTTTGGACCAGACTGATGCTAGCGTTGCCGAATTCGGCGACTTCTTTAGCTTGCGTCAGAAGCAGGTCATGACTGTGCACAATTACCTTCGTTGAATTGTTTTTTGGTCGGAAAAAAAAAATGATTCTGATATTCTGGGTACAAAACTAGTATGAAATTGAAAAGGACAGGCTCGCGGATCTACAAAAGAGAGAACAGACAAGAGGAAGGACGCGGGTGAAATTGACAGAGCAAAACTGCACGTGACAATGTACCCCGAACCGAGGAAGGAGGACAGAAGCGAAATTAAGGGAAATGGTAAAGTGAGAAGAACAAGAAAAGGAAGAAACTTCGCAATCACACACTTCATAAACGCTTCAAAAGTCAAAAATCTTCGGGGATAGGGTCTGCCAGACACGTTCCTGGAAGATACGATTAAGTTTACCCTTTTGTTTCGTTTTTGTTTCGTGACATCTTTTCTGCTTGGGCTCCGACGAGGAAATTGCATAGCATTTACACGTCCTGTCTCAGAGAATCTTATGTCTTCACTCACATTCTGGCTTAATCTTTTCCATAATAATTTTTCACCATTAAATTGAGATACGATTAATTTCAACCGCTCAATGTATATTGAGCTGAACAATTGTGATTTTTTCGTTTTCCAATCCTACATGAGAAGCCCAAGAGGCACGGTGCCCCTTGAAAACCATAGATTATATCACAAGATTTGAGCCACTTGGCACGTTTATGTGCTAGCTTTGTCCAACCATTAAATTGATATACGATTAATTCCAACCACTCAATGTATATTGAGCTGAACAATTGTGATTTTTTTCATTTTCCAATCCTACATGAAAAGCCCAAGAGGCATGGTGCCCCTGAAAACCATAGATTATATCACAAGATTTGAGCCACTTGGCACGTTTACATGCTAGCTTTGTCCAACCATTTGCATTTGCTAATTTATTAGCAAATATTTTAATTCTTAAGCATATATTGTGTGTGTGTGTGTGTATATAAATTCTTTTTTAAGCATTATCTAGTCTTTAATTATTTGGTCTATTTATTGTTAATGTATATATGGATTCAAATTTTATTTTATTTTGTAAAATGTATATATCTAATTAGATAAAAAGAGTTATATTTCATGATAAAAGTTAAATTGCATGATTGCATATATTTTCAGTAATAAGTATTTTATACTATATAGATTCTCTTTGGAAATATCTGTATAACAAGATATTGGAGGATAAAAGAGAAATATCCATCATGACAAAGTATAAAATCTCACTTTACATGTTTTACCAAATGACTGAATAAGAAGTAACTAATTGCCCACATCCGGCGTGAGACCGTGATCAAATCTACCCTTCTTATCTCTTCCTGCACTACTTCGAAACACACGTCAGCCTTCTGGCTGACGTCATCTCATATTTCATTTCCAGAGAATCCATCTTCGCTTTTAATCTGCTGCCGTCGCTGACCTTTTGGACAAGACTTATGGCATCGTCGGCCATGCCCAGAATTGTCCTGCCTTTGTTGAAAGACGGCTGAGGGTATTACAGGGGAAAAACGTTGTCTATCAGTAGTACAGGCACAAAACTTTTTAGCTTTCGGGACTTATATTTTGACTTTTATCCGATGACCAAGCACCACAAGTATTTTCCGAGGGTCAATTATTTATTAGTATTCAAGGTGCAAGACAAGAATTAAAAATGGGAGGACTGTAGGGAAAGAAAAGGAGTATAAAATTATTACTTTGCTCATTTCGCGAAAAAATAATTTTCAATAAGATGTTTTCGAATTTTTCAGCATTCATGAAAAATGAACTAGCCATGAAAAATATTAAGTTTTCTAAAATAAGAAAAAATATTTTCTACTTTCTAAAAGATGGGAACATCTTTCTCGCTCCCTCCCTCTTATCTCACACTCATGTGAAGCCTTGCTAACCCCGTCTTCTTTTTATATTTTTCTTTTCTAAAAAATTCAAATCTTTTATTCCTTTTCATTTTTTTTTTTTTTTGTTTTTTTTTTTGTTTTTTCCTTCTTTCTTAACCAATTGCCAATCACAACAATGGTTGACAACTGACCTTAGGTGGGCTCGAGCTTATTGGACTCGAGCCTCACCACATTGGCGAGCCTTTTCAAGGTCAACAAGCTTAAGACTTGTCGGAATCTGGCAAGCTTGAGCTCACTTGTGACTATTTATCGGCTATCGTTGTAGTCAGTGATCAACTAGAGAAGAAGAATGAGGAAAATGAAAGAATAAAAGGAAAAAATAGAAAGAAAAAGAAAAAGAAACTTAAAAAAATTGATTTGTTAACAATAAAGAAAGATAAAGAAAAAATAAAAATTTATTAAAGGGATGCACAAAGAAAATTAAATTTGGCGGAAAATATTTTTAATTTATTTTTAAATTTCAGTCGAACGTAGAAAAAAATTATCATTTTTTTATTTTTCAAAAAAAATTCTTTTAAAAATATCATATTTTTCGTCATACCAAAGCAAATCCATGATTGTGTTTTCTTCGTTCGGCTCGAGGGGGTTGGGTTTGCCAAAGGAACCATCCTAGAAATGCCAGCATATCCCTGAGTCTGGCATAAAACTTCTTCGAAATAGGCCAAAAGTCTTGAAGTCACATCGGAGGTATTTTCTTGACCAGGGTATGTCGCTTTCATATCAGAAACTAGTTAATGATTTGTTGACTGCTCTGATATTCACATATGACTTGTAAAAGATATGGGGGAAAACCCGCGGGGAGATGCGACAATTGCAATGCTGCTATAATTCGGGGCAAAGAAGCAATTGGCAAGAGTGGGAACGTGCGCCCCGAGGACACGTTCTTGCTCCGTTGAGAAATTCCAAGCCCAGGAGCCGAGCTACCCCCATTAACCCGTCAATAAAGGTCCCTGGTACGGTGCAAATGGAAACTCGGGTGGCTTACTCAAAATGCAATGCTCTACGTGGGGTTGCGTGAACCATGGCGTATGCCATAATGCACACCAGCAAAGGTAAACTTTTTGAGAACAGTTTTAAAAGGAAAACAAGGTAATATTATTCTCAAAGGCAATGGGAGATTTTGATGGAACAACTATTAACTGTTCTAAAAATTAAAACTGTTAATATTTACCAAGTACGGAGCATGGAAATTTTAATTAGAAAGGCAAATGAAGTCTGGAAAAATTCAAATTTAGGATGTTCACTCGATATCATGAGAGATTTTTATGAAATCACTGTCAACTATTTTAAAAAATTAAGTTATTAAATAAAATCATAGTTTATTATTTAGAAAATTCTAACACTATAGATGGAAAACAAAGTACCGTTGGATGTAACATAATTGAATGAGAGGTGGAAGAACTTTTGACATAGTTTTGGGCATTGAAGCTAGTCATATATATTGCTTTTTTCCTTTAACAAATGTTGCTCGATAAGCTACTGGCACGATTACATGAGCAATTCACAATAGTTTCAATGTGTCAAAGACATGACAAAGATTGACCAAAAAAAAGAGACATCACAAAGGACATCAGCAAAAAAAAAAAAAATCCTTAGAAAACATGACTCGAGAGAGTGAGAAATGCCATAAGTACTAAGAAAAACGTGGTAAAATTATGTACATGGCATGTGACTATTGGTGAATTAAAGGGATTCACTCTTTGTATCAGATCCAACTTTTAAAATATTAAACCTAGGGGATTACTGTGATTATACATCATTTAGTATAAAGTCTATAGTAATAATTTACTCACTTAAGCCCTGTTGACCAATATTACGCATGGAGCCAGCCAAATTCAGTGGCACATAGTTTGATAGCATCTAGTTTTAATTAAGTTACAGGTGAGGATATGAACCGTGCACGAACAGAGGATGGGACAAAGGAAAGTGAGGCACGCTATATTCCAGTTGGGTGCCTAAAAAATGTTGGAGGTCTTTGAACATTACAATTTGGGTAAAACAAACAAAAGTGTCTTGTTTCACGTAGTAAAGTTGAGAGCATGGGGACTAATATTTAAATGTGGAAGTTTTTAAACATTACAATTGATGACAATGGATTAAGGGTACGTTTGATTCAGTATTTCCAATGGGCTTTCAGCCTTGAAAACTCCTTAGAAAAATGCTGGACCGTTTGACAACAATTTTGAAAGAGCTTTCAACTAAAAGTCAGTCTTGAGAATGTTGAAAACCTAATGCTAGGAAGTGCTAAATGCTCAAATTAATTTTTTCCTCCCAAAATTATCATTAGCAATTATTCATATTTCCGATTTCGCCCCAGGTTAAAAAAATTCTTATTAAAAAAGGAGACAATCCTTCACTAATCCTTCGAAGGGTTATGGTCGTCGGTGAGCCAAATCCGGCGCCAACAACCATCAGTTGAGGTTGCTCAAGGTAGCGTGACCTCTAGTGAGGGTTGTGCGACCCAGTCGAGGGCTGCCGGAGGTCACATGACCTCGGGTGACCCTTGGCATGAGTCGCTCGATCCAGGCGCACGGCGACCTAAGAATATATTCAAAAGTTCATTGCAAATTATTTTACCAAATACACATCAATTCAAAGTCAATTTGTAAGAAAATTTTACCAAACACAATTTGTATTTCCCTAAGTAACTTTGAACTTTCAGTTTTTTTGCATTACACTCAAAGCTTATTTGCAAAGCTGAACCAAACACACCTTAAGTGGGCTTGACCCAGCAATACCCTTAAAATTTTGGTGCACTTAGTAATTGGTGTGTCCAAAAATCATGATTGGCACTAATTCTCGTTTATTATTATTATTTTAATTTGCCTGCAATTATTTTACTAGGCGTTATTAGGCATCTTACAAGCTTTGAAAAGTTGTCTTTGTTCGATCGTTATTATTAGAAGTTATAAAATTCGGAATTATAGATATATATTATTATTAATATTATTTTCTTAATCTGCATTTTCGATGTGTCTTTTGAGAAAGCGTAAGGTTGTATTTATTCAATCGTTATTTTCAATGGCGGGACGCGAATGCAGTAGCTTCTTATAACTCTTTTAGATAGGAACCGAATTTTCAAGGTGTCTTTTGAGAAAGTATCTGCTCACTTTGCAACCTTTCCCAGAGGGTTTCTCATGTTCTAAAGACCAAAATAAATTCATTGGTTTTTTATCTCCTTTTTTATTAAGTCCTGTCTCTTATCATTCTAAAGGATACAATTATTGTTTTCAATCATTTCCCTTTGAGAGTTCTTGAAGAAATACTAAAATTACTGTATGATATTCTCATTTGAGATTTTGTTGTATTTTGAAGGATGTTTGTTAGTAATAATTAGCAACATTATGGAGTAAATAATTCATTAAAGATGGTATCTTTTCAAGCTTCAACATCTGATGCCATTCTTCTCGATTGAATTTTTACCGATAGAAAACTCCTGAACGTGATGGCTTTGCAGGAATCTTCCTTCGGACTTTTTGGGATAAACTGTAGTTGAGCCTTTACCAACTAAAAAAAGTAATCGGTTTCTTCCACGCAGGTCAGCTTCCTTCTCTAATTAACTTGTCTTATATTATTTGGATTATCGAAATTCGACTCCCTAAGAAGCTTCACCAGTTCAAACCAATTTTAGCTTTGTGACATACATAAAAATCGTTGCGAATGGGGCGAGCCTTTTTCTTTTTGACATCATCTCACCTAATCAATGTGCCTTTTGTCAATCACATAATTCCACGACAATATGACGATTGCTTATGAACTTTATCATCAGATGAGGATTAAGAACAGGGGATGACTGAAAGAGTGGTGTGAAGGATGTGTGGAATAATTCATGAAACCCTAGGCATGGCCATATTTACCAGGACTAGTTACATGGAGAGCACCGGAAAATTTAGGTTAAAAAAAAGCTCCGAGTTTTTACTGATCTAAAGCAGTCTCCCCTGATAAAAACTTGCTGATAAACCTCCAAATGAAATACCGCAACGAGAGATTAATTCCAATAATGGAATTGAGATAGGATACAGGCTTAGTAAAGGAAGGGATGGCTGCCAGAGAGGAGAAAAAGTCGAGAAAAATGGTGAAGTCAATAAAGCAGAGTTCTTGAGGCATGGGGTCTACGGGGGACAACTTCCTGGAAGATGGACGAGGCAGACCTGACAAACAATGGGATCATCATCAAGATCTTTGCATCCACCTTCTTGGAAATAGCCCAAGTCTTCGGGTCAATATCAGAGACGTTTCTATGTCGCTTTCATGCAACTAGTTGAGCCCTGTGCATCACGCTGCTAAACATATATATATTCTAGGATTAATATCACAAAAAAATTAAAATAATATATATATAATAAATTTATCTTAAATTATTTTTTTTATCAAAAAAACCTCAAACAAGCAATTTACTTTTTGTTATCTTCCGTCAAATTTTATCATTAAATTTACTTAAATGAATAATATATGATAAGTTCACATGAAAACCCATAAAATTAATATTACAAAATATTCCAAACTGACACATTTATGATAAATTTATTCAAAATTAATTTTTTAAGTTACAAAATCCCCAAATTGGTACATGTGTGACACATATTTACCCTCCGTCATCTGCCATATCGAGTTTATTTTCTAGATTTCTCTAAAATCACCTCTATATCATCAATAACTGATTTTTTTTCCTTTCTAATTCACTACAAAATATTACCAACAAGAAAAAGCTCCGCTATTAAAGTAAAATTAGTGCGACCATTCATCGTAGGCAACATCCTGAGGTAAAGAACAACAGATATCCTTCTGATCAAAAAATAAACAGATGAACAAGAAGCAAATCAGCTTAGGAATACAAAGATTAGCCTATAAATGAGCAGCTCTAGTAGTCCTGAACGAGAAGCAAAGATCTCCAATTTCTCACGTGGCTTTGCATCCGGAATGGGAAGATGAGCACTTGAGATAAATAAATAGTTTATAGGCATTATTGAAATAAATTAAATAGTATTAACCCCGATGACTCCATTTATAATGTTATAAACAATATTGGATCTAAATAGGTCCTTAAAAAGCTTAAGAGAAAGAAACAAGTGAGAAATCTACTTTAAGGTGGGAGATTCCGCAATGTCATTTCATATTCCCACTCAACCAAGAAGACAAAGATATAGTGGGAATCGGAAGGACCTATAGTAGTGAAGGTAGACAATACATTGGGATTTTGGTCCCGACTATTGCAGGGGCAGATTTAGTAGTCTCTCGTGCCTAAGGTGAGTAGGTGAATGTGTAATCCCTCTTATGCCAAGGCTTATGCTTATAACCAATAGTCAACCTAGTACCTCCAGTTATAGAACAGTGGGCATAGATGATTGTTTAAAATGATCATGCATAGTGTTAGAAGCAACCCTCACGTGCGAACTCCCCTTTAATTCAAGTATTCTTCTACATCAAGATAAGAAGTCTACTACCAATTTGTTAAGAGTGAAAGTAGGAGCTTGATATATCTCGTTCAAGAAGATCAAGAGAGTTTAACTTCAAGCCTATTAATATATCCAATTGGACCTATCTTCACTCAAAAACTTAAGCCAATAAATTATGGCTCAATTATAATATATTAACCATTTTACACCATACCAATTCTCTCTTGTGAGATTTCCTAATCCAACTCACAAGTGTATCATAATATATAGTAAGATAGCCCATATTTGACGAACAAATGACATTAGAGGATTATTGGAAATTTGGAGTAGTTATATGTGGTGTTTATAGATATGTGATGCTAATAATAAATAAATAAGTATAAAACGTGAGGACGATAATTTCATATATTACTTACAAATTTTTCCACATATGTAAACATGGCTAAATGTTTGATTGGTTACGACTCAATCTTGGACGTTAAGATACGTTTAAGTCATGGATGAAATTTTTGAAATTATTAAAAGATATGATTTTATGAATTATCGAAGATAATATTTTTCACTTTATGATTAATGAAGATAATTTCTACCACTTTATAATCATCGAAGAATTGCAGTAAGTTTTTAAAGGAGTTTCAGTTCTATGTGGATATCTATAAGTCTCGTAGAAATTATTATAATAAAGCATACTTTAGTTAGCATAGATTGTATAAATACACGATTAAAATAAATGAAAAAACATATGAATCAGCTAAAAAAGTTCCCTATGATTTCAAAATTTATAAAGGAAAAATATTGCCTCGGTGTTGCTTCACCAAGAATAATGAGAAAAATAGTTATCATATTGCCATCTAATCTATCTAGCTAAATTTGGTAATGAAAAGTAAGACTTCACATTTTTTTAATCTTTGTCACAAGTGTTACTTTTCTAAGAAAAAAGAGATAACTAGTATATTTGGGACTCCTTAGGAAAAATAAGGTAATTCGGATGAATTTTCTAAAACGATCAAGACAATTCTTATCAACATTTAATATATCTAGTAGAATATGTCAATGCATTAAATATATTTTTAATCAATTATTGGCGTTCTGGCGATTTTTAAAAAATGTTCCACTGTTATTTTGTTTAGCTAAAATTACTATCACGGAGATTTTTTTTACAGCTGCAAGAGGTTCAAAGTATAGCCTGGGGAATACTTTAACATATAGCTAATTTATATTTTACTGTAAATTCTAAACATCTCATTCTCCTATTTTCTCTTAACCTTGAAATTCATCCATCTATTATTTTGATTAAATGCAGTTTAACAATATCATGCATTTAACAATATCATCTCATGATAGACTGCAAAATGTACTAAGGCGGGTTGCAAGAGAATGATGCACTCTGTTAATATTGCACCCTCCTTGGGTGGGTCATAAAGATTAGGCATCTGTATCAGTAACATTTAAGACAAAACAAAACGTCAATAAGTGTCATCCATTTGAATTAGACTTGGTATATACATATGCTTGCGTAGAACATGTCTGGAAACTTGGAAGGTCAATCCACAATAAGGGTTATTGTTGATACCTAAATTTTGATGATTCGTTTAATTTTTTATTAATTGCACTAAAAATTAGGGATTGGTTTTAAAAAATCAATTTTTTTAAAAAAATTCGAATTTTAAAAAAAAAGGGAAAGAAAGAGGCCAGGCCAGGGCTTGGCCGGCCTGGCCCCCACACATTTTTTCCTTCTCCCCGTACAGGCTGGGCCCGTTTCTCTTTCTTTCTTCTTTCTCGGCCCGGCCCGCTCTTCTTCCCTTCTTCTCCCTCACGCAGAACGGTCTTCTGCAGGGGAAGAAGAAAAGCGCAAGACAGTTGCAGGCGAATCAGGGGAGCAGCTCCGGCGCGATCCGCGGTCGGGGGAACAGGACGGTCAACAGGCTAGCAAGGCGGGAGTCAGGTGGGAGTCAGGCACGCCTGCCGTGGGCGATAAAAGGGTCGGACGGAGAGAGAGACGTAGAGAGGGAGGATCCGGGAGAGAGACCGAGAGAGGGAGGACTGGTGAGAGACCGAGAGAGAGTTGGAGCGTGAGAGAGCGAATCAGAGGGAGAAGGCGAGCTCGAGGGAGCGTTTGGTCGTCGCCGGAGGCCCGTCCGCCCGCCATTGCCCGCCGCGGCTCTTCCTCCGAACAAGGTAGGCTCCCTAAACTGCCGGTGTCTTATTTCTGGAAAACGCCGGGCCGGAGCTGCGGCCGACCAGTTCGCGCGAGCTTCGGCCCCGGCGAGCCTTCGTCGATGCTGCTATGTGTTCTGAGACGCTTCATTTGAGTCCGTTGCTCCCCCTTGGTAGTGCCCGTTAGCTGTTCGACGAAATGCCTCATTGAAGTGGCCGACCCTACCCCTTAACTGGAGCCCGGCTTTTAGTTTTTCTGCCTCGCTAGGAATTATTTCGTCATCATGAACCGTCCCCGGCGTTTTCCCAGCTTTTCGATAGGTTATCCCGCGCCGTTTGGGTGGTTCGAGGCGCGCATATCTCGCCGGAGTCAACCCGGCGACTCGGAATGCCGGAATGCCGGCCAACCGGCGGCCGGCGGTGCTCGGCGTCGACGCCAGGCGATGGCATGGCGACTTCCTTAGGACCGGTCAAGACTCGCGGCGGCGTCGGCGTCGGTTCGGCGGCGTCGACGCCAGGCGATGGCATGGCGACTGCGAAGGTCGAAGACTTAGGACCGGTCAAGAAAGGGGCTGGGCCCCCCCATAAAAAGAAAATGAAGAAAGAACCCTTTAGTCTATATGTCCTGATCTTTTTTTTATAAAAAATCAAAAACATCAAACTTGTCAAAGTGATGCAATTTTGATAAAAAATCTTGAGTAATATAAATCTAATTAGGATTGAAATTTATTTTATCATGCGTTGTGTCAAATGGAAATTATAAGAAGAAATATCTTAGGTTAATATGTACTCGTAAGTTACATATGTCGGACTTCAGAGGTCATTGATAATATTTGATTTAAGTATCCCTTTTCTCCGAAGTCAAACAATGAATTGAAAAATTATTCGGCGGATTCGCGAAAAAAATGTCCTGATTTATACATCAAACTTGTCAAAGTGATGTAATGGGAGCTTTTAACAAATGGAAATTATTTGATTTATTTGTCTTAAAGGAGCAACATTTGATATTGTCTTCCTATGTTACACGATCAAATTAGGGGGAAATCTCCATACATTACTATACTCAAATAAAGAGAGAAGAAATAATAAGATAGATGTCCAGACATACCGAAGCGAAGAGGGAAGGTGTGTGCGCTTCTAACCCATCCAGAGGAACCAACAATGCCTTCTTGCGATGCAGTGACCTAACAGGCGCCGTCCAACCTTCCACCTCTTGGCCATCTAACCTGCCTGAGTTGCCAGAGTTCCATCAGTGTCGAAGAAAGCCACGAAGGCGGCTTGAATCTCAAGCGATTCAGCATCCTCAAGCTTCTGCAAAAAGAAGCTTGCCTCACTAGTTCACGTAGCTGCAGTTCATAGCCAGGGACCGGTTTCACATTTAGCGTGAGACTGTTATCGAATTTACCTTTCTCGCCAATTTTTCCACTTCAGTCGCGAGGTCACTCACCTGATCCTTCAACATGAGATGACAGAAGAAATGCCCCGCTTTAACTTTGCGTCCCAAGTCTCGGACTTGTTCCTCCAGCGATCCTACGCTTTGCATCCACAGCTCGACTTCTTTCTTCCTTCTCTTTCCCGGTCTCCTCTCCTCCTGCTCTAGTTGCAAACTTATGTCAGCCTTCCTGGCTGACACCATTCCCAAATTCATTTCCAGAGCATCCATCTTCGCTTTGACTCCACAGACCTCGCTGACTTTTTGAACAAGACCTATGGCACTGACGGCGATCCCCAGGACATTGTTGGCATCCATTGGAAGACAGCCGAGAGCTCTAGGGGGAAAATGTTGTCAATTAGTATTCCAGGTACAAAACCTTCTAGCTATCAGCATTTATTTTTTTGTGTTTTATCCGATAATTTAGTAGCTCAGTACTCTCGAGTGATAATTGTTAATTAGTATTCGAGGTGCGAGATAAGAATGAAAAGCGAAGGACTCTAGAGAACGAAAACAAGCATAAAGCTATAATTTGGGTTGTCTTGGGTGGAGTTTGCAAGGGGAAAACCCACGGGGAGTAGAAGACGACAACTTAATTCGCTTTCGACGCAGCTATAGTTTGAGGCATAGAAGCATTTGGCAAATCGGAAGGTCCCAAGGACATGTTCCTTCTTTGTTGAGAAATTATCATCAAGAGTCTTGCATGCACCTTCTTGGAAATAACCAAAGTCTTCGGGTCATTTTGGATGCATTTTTAAGTCTCTTTCATCTTGAAAACTACTTGATGCCTTTGTGCATTGTGCTGATTAGCACATCGCATGAAACTGGCGTTTTTGGAAGATAGGACAATTTTTGTAAAATTTTATAGGATTGCTGCTAACTGTTTAAAAAAAAACTTAAATTCTTAAATGAATGCAAGATTTAATATTTAATATTTTACCACTACCCTTATACATAGATTATATTTTCGCTTAAGAGTGAGCGTTGGAGGTATATATTAAAAGAGTGTGCAAATATATAAAAAGGGAGACAAATAAGAGGTTTAGAAAGACTTGAAAATTTTAATACTCCCCCTTATGCATGAGCCAGATATTGACTTCAAACTACGCGTGTAATATATGCTAAGGAAGTACCGGCCTAGAAAATTTGAATTTAAGTCTAATAGAATCATAGTTAAATTGTTCTAAAAAATTGAATGATTGGATGAAAGCACTATATATATATTTCGATATTTTAACATTATGCAATAAAAAAATTAAGATTAATTTATTCCGCAAGAGATCAACAGTTTGAAAAGATTTTCCTTAAAATTATCTCTTATATCAATACCAAAATGAATTGGCAAAAAGCATTTTTATCATTGACAAAAATTTTAGATATTAATTGTCATTGGTAATGAAAATATTACAAATAATCATTTTTTAATAAAATATATTTCGAACCATTAATTTCAGGTGAAACAAGTTCATCATTATTTAAAATGATTTGTAAAACTTACTTATTGCATAATACACTTTTAAAAATTGTAGGAAAGAACCCACCGGTGGACATTTGAGTTGGTTTGGCTTTGAGTACTTCATTGAGAGATCCTAGGGTCGAAACTTTACAACTACTAACATGTCTTAAGTGGGGGCCCTAGTGGTGGGTTCCTGGGTTAGCTCCTCTCCAGGTATAGTTGATGGTCATCATTGGGCCTGTCGAGCCTACGGAGGCTGTGCGCTCCTATAAGGTGGAGCTAGGTTGGATCCTGAATGGATAAAAAAAAATAAAAATTGTAGGAAAGCGATAGAACTCATCACAAATCTCAAATTCGCCTTGTCCCGTCGAAGGCTTTTATTGGGGAGAGAAGAATTGCTAACAGTACCTTACTTTGCCGCGTTTGGTTCATGTTAAGAACTTGTTAAGACTACGTACGTTGCTCTAACATGCATCTAGTCTATAGAAGACAGTTTTATAGTATTTATCTTTTTTTTTCGGAACTCAAATGAAATTTATTGAAATGGGAAAATTATATATATTATGATATGCTTTGAAAATACAATACCAAACATATCTTCACAGATAAATAATATTAGATGATTTTAAAATAATACAATGTATAGTACGATAGCCTATATTTGACGAGTACATGATATTAAAGGATTATTAAAATAGTTATAAGTCGTTTTTACAAAGTCAATGTTTAACAAAAAAAAAAAATTAAAGCATAAAAACGTCGATTTCATATATTGTATATAAAGGAAGAGTATATTGTCAACATAATATACAATTTTCCCTATTTCATAGGTATATAACTCTAATGATATTATATTTAAATATTCATAGTTTATGTCTAAAAATCAAATGTCAACCAAAATGTAAACTAAATTTCAATGGCCTGTTATTATATTTAAAAGTTTGCATCTGAAAATTAAGTGTCAACAAAAATGTAAAACAAAGTCAATGGCCTTTTTTTTTTTTTGAGGTACAATTAAATTAATTATCCAAGATGATTCCCATCACTTTATTGATGAAGAAAATTTCTATCATTTTATAATTGGTGAAAAAAATATTGAATTAACAATTACAGTTATTTTTTTTAAATGAGTTTCAGTATTATATAGATTTCGATAAGTCTTGAAGAAATTCTCACTATATAATATACTTTAGTTAGCACACATTTTACAAATTATGATTAAAATAGAACAAGAAAAATGAATAGAAAATCAACAAAAAAAAAGTCACCTATGATTTTAAAATTCAAAAATGAAAAGTATTGCTAGATGCTGCTTCACCAAGAAAGATGGAATAAATAAATATCAGATTGGTATATAATCACTCTAGCTAAATTTAAATGATAACTAAGACTTCATATTTTCTTTATTTTGGTCCCAGGTGTTGCTTCTCTAAGAAATATCAGATAAATTGGTTCATTAGGAAAAAAACAAAGTAATCGATATGAATTTTCTAAAGCGATCAGGCTAGTTTTGAACATGCACAAACAAGGGAAAAAACTCCAAGCTTTGGAAAAATCTGAACTCATTCAGCAACCTAATCTATAACCTTCCAATCTCCATTCAGGTCCATCTTTAACATTGCAGTTCGAAGGAAACTGGAGAACTCATGAAGTTCACAGATACAGTAGGGGACAAATATCACGCTTTAACTCAAGATGAGGATAATCGCATACTAGTACTTTACCAAAAGATGGAGGACCAATGTCATCCTTATTCTTTCAATCTACTCATCATCCCGAAAGAAAAGGTTTTGCTTTCAATTACCAAAAAACAAGATAAGGAGCATCAAGGTCACCAAAGTCCAGAGAGACAGTAAGAAGGATTTTGAACAAAGCTGCCCCAACTTCAAACTTCAGCTCCGCCGCAGACCAAGACTTTCAGCTTCGGCGTTTTTTGCGGATTGTGCAGAGTGGTCTTCAGCGGAAGCAACACAGAGGAGCCCCTGCTCAGGTAAAATGTATAGATTGCTGTTAACATTGAGGTGGACAAATGGATAGAGATTGTTCTCACTGCCGCGATCATTGTCTGGACAAAAACGGCAGCCTATAGACATTCGAAGCTCTGGAGCTCGAAAAGACAATGTAAAGATCATTGCCAGTCCGACAATTTAAATTACGAACTTATTCCAATGCTAACTTCAGCATTAAACTCTGGAAAATTTTCCCTACCTAAATTCTTCAGAAACCCAGCCAAACTTCAAGTTAATATGGGACTATCAACTGGTTTGTGAAATTTGCCGAACACAAGGATCAGCTGTCATATGAGCTTTTTGAAACAGAGTCGCAAAAGCAACTACCTTTGAATCACTAATTTAGGGCGCTGAATAGAACCCACGCAATAAATACAGTAGACTCATACGATTTAAAGCTTCAGCAAAGATTGATTCATGCAAAATAGACGTGCTTGCATCTGATTGAAAGCTTTGAAGGGGAACAGATTGACAACTCTAGCAAAAGAGCATACCAAAACAAGAAAAGGAGAAGCATTCAAGTCAGAACATGGAAGAAAGAAGGTATTGCTCTCGTACCTCTGCGATCAATAACTGAAGCCAGAAGAATTTAGAGTCGCAGTGGGGAAGATCTGGTTGGTCGCGTACCAAGGACAAGCCGCAAAACCATTCCCGATCAGCATCAATCCTTGGTCAAGCAACTTGGTCGGCCTCAAATTGATGTCGCAGGGGCACTGTATTGAAGCTGGAGGAAGCGAGGATCCGCGAGCGGGGCCGGAAGGAGACGATGAAGACCGAGATGGGGAAAAAAAATGAATCCAGAGAGAGATGGAGATGGCTCGGATCCAAACTGAGTGAGGGGAAGAGAGAGGCGACGGAGGTGGGCCATGGCAGCATGGCAGCATTCCAAAACGCTAGCTGAAGCATCCTAACGCGCAGGTCATCTAGGAAGCATTTCGACTACGAGACATACCGGATACATGGGGCATCTCAACTCTTGAGGAACACTTGCCGAAGCATCTTGATAAGCGGGGCATCTCAATCTTGTTGAGGCATTCCAACTACTGGGGACTCGTGGGGTATCTGGACTCCTCAGATATCCCGAAACACTAGCCGAAGGATGGGGCATGAGTCATCTCGGAAGAATTTCGACTCCGAGGCATTCTGACTTATGAGGCATCTCAACTCTTGAGGAACACTCCCGAAGCATCCTGATACACAGGGCATCTCAATTTTGTTGAGGCATTCCGAATAGTGGGGACTCATGGGTTATCTCGACTCCCGAGATATCCCGAAAACTAGCCGAAGAATGGGGCATGGGTCATCTTGGAAGCATTTCAACTCCGAGGCATTCCGGCTCATGGGACATCTCGGCTCTTGAGGAATACTCACCGAAGCATCCCAATACACAAGGCATCTCAATTTTGTTGAGGCATTCCGGCTAGTGGGGAGTTGTGGGGTATCTCGACTCCCAATATATCCCGAAACACTAGCCGAAGGATGGGGCAAGGGCATCGTCTACCCAGTGCTCACTCGGAGCACCTCTTCGTTCGTCAAGCAATCCCCGATCTCGTCCCTTTTTGTTTGAGAAGCTTGTCCCACTTGTTCACCTGGTGCTAGCTCATAGCCTCGGGCCATTTTCACACCCAGCGTGAGACCGTTATCAAATTTACCCATCTCATGCAATTTTTCCACTTGAGTCGCGAGGCCACTCACCTGGTTCTCCAACCTGAGATGAGAAAAGAAGCGCCCCTCTTCCACCTTTCGTCCTACCTTGTGGACTTGATCCTCCAGCGATGCTGCATTTTGCATCCACGCGTCAACTTCTCTCTTCCTTTTCTTCCCCGGTTTCCTCTCTTCCTGCTCTAGTTCCAAAACTATGTCAGCCCTCCTGGCCGACACCATTCGCATATTCATTTCCAAGGCATCCATCTTTTCTTTGACTCCACTGACGTCGCTGACCTTTTGAACGATGAGACCGATGGCATTGTTGGCAATTCCCAGAATTGTGTCCATTGTAAGACTGCCGCGAGCGTTAAGGGAAAAATGTCGTCGATTAGTATTCCAGGTACAAAACTTTTTAGCTTTCAGCATTTGTACTTCGACCTTTATAGGATAATCGAGTACTTCCGCAGATATTTCCGAGTGCTAATTGTTAAATTAGTGTTCAAGGTGTACGACAAGAATGAAATTGGAATGACTTTAGAGAAAGAACGAAGAAGCATACAGCCCTGATATGGGTTGTTGTCAGGGTGGAATTTGCGAGGACAGTTCTGGGGCAAAGGAGCAATTGGCTAGAGCTGGAACTTCCCAAGGACATGTTCCTCTCTTGTTCAGAAATTCCAAAGCCTACTAGCTAACTCCAAATGACCCTATTAAAGGAACCTGGGTGGCTGACTCAAAAGACAAGGAACTATTTGATAGAAGAAAATCGAATGAAAAGGGGAAAAGCTCTTGACGTAGTTCGGCGCAACCAAGCCACTCAAAATAGATTGCTTTTTTCTTTAATAAACACCATTTCACTGGTTTCTAGATCGATTATACCAGCAATACAAGATAGTTCGAATGGGTCAAGGACATTAACAAAAGAGAATCAATAAAACAAATTCACAGAAAACAGGGCTCAGAGAGTGAAAAACGTACTGAATCTGGTGTACCAAAGAGGTTTGCCAATCATTTCTAATTGACTAGACCATTGATCTGATAGCTATTTGACTTGGTATAACGCAACGTGAGTCGTATAGTCTTGTGCTGTGTAGGCATAAGCATGTAAAGAGGACTTGCGTTTGGATTACTAATTGGTGGATGCCAGGCAATCCGAAACTTTTTTGTGTTGTTCTGTAATGGAAGTGTATTGGAATGAAGTGATTCTCTTGGGCAAGAAAAAGAAACAAAAAACAGACATATCAGTGTCTCCTATCTTGGTGATTTGCTCAAGAATTAACAGATGCACAAAAGAGAAAACAGACGGACAACACAACACGGGATGTAAATTTTCTTTTCGTTCCTTGTGTGAAATAAATCAAGGAAAGCTAGGCATGACAATTTACCAGCACCAGGTACATGGAGAGCGCAGGAAAATTTAGGGAATGAAAGAAACAGAAAGATCCAATTTTTTCAATAATCTAAAGCAGTCTCACCTGGTGAAAACTTGCTGATAACGCCACGAAGGAATGAATGGCTGCGAGAGAGAAAGCCAAAGTCGAGTGCAGATGGTGTCGCTCTGCTCTCTTAAGTCTCGACGCGTGGGGTCTTGAGGGGGCACCTTCCTGGAACTTGAAGATGGTTTTAGTCACGATTTAAAGTCTGTATGCCCTATTTCCATTTTCTGCTTTATAATCACGTAATCACATCGCATGAACTTACCCTTGCAAGATTGTCCGAGTCCGTCAAACTACAGAGTTATCATCTAGAGTCTTGCATACACCCACTTGGAAATAGCCAAAAGTCTTTGGTTCACACATTAGCGGTTGGGGTGTCAAAAAAACCCGACCCGACCCGCATTTTCCGATACCGGCTCTTCTCGGACCCGACCCGAAAATACCCCCCCAAAAAATAAAAAAAAAAATGGTTTTCGCTTTCATGTAAAAAAACCCGACCCTTTTGTTTGGGTTTAATAGTTGACCCTTGTCACCCGACCCTTTTGTTTGGGTTTAATGCATTTCGGGTCGGGCGGGCCAAAGCATGACATCGTAAAAACCAACCCGACCCGACCCATTGACACCCCTAATTAGCGGCATTTCCCCTTCTCCCCCCCCCAAAGAAAAAAAGGTCGCTTTCGTGTAAAAAAACTAGTTGACCCTTGTCCATAGTGCTGTTAGACATGTAAGTTGTAAAAGATATTCGAGGCTGTTTCTACTTTCTAGTCCTCTTTAGTCATCTAAGATGGCATGAACCAATGTTTCTGCAACTAAAAAGGATGGTCTAATGAAGTGAGTTTTGCATTTATTTTGGGAAAAAATAGCTATTCAAAAAAGATTTTTTTAAAATGATTGACAACATCACTTATAAAATGAATCAGTGAAACATGTTTACACGTAGAGTGTTGTTGATAATTGAAATATTTTCTGTTAACAAATAATTCAAAACATTGAAGATAATTATTTTTACAAAAGTGTTTTTGGATTTTTGAAATGACGCAGAGTCATTTGAAAAAAGAAATCCCTGCTATGTCCTGCTTATTGAATTATACCCATTTTATATGACGCAAAACTACAAGTGACAACTTACCCTGAATTGAGAAGCAGAGAGACACAGGACATCTTGGAGTTTTTTTCCCCTTGTTTATGTATTTTTTTTCGTTGTTGTCGTTGTTTGTGTATTCTTAATGAAGGGAACATGACACAAATGGTCCTTGAACTTTGGCATAATATACTTTGAACTTTTTAATTATTTAATGTAATTCTTAAAATTTTGATACATATTTAAATTAGTCTATAGACTATAAGAAAATGTTCAATGTCGTCCATAAACTTAAATTGATGAAAGTACAATATTGAATATTTCCATATATTCTAGGGACTAGTTTGAATGTATATCAAATTTATTGACCATATTTAATAAATTGAAAGTTCATGGACTATTTTCACATTAGATCAAAGTTCAAGAAATTCATGTCATTTTCCATTCTTTAAACATACACAAACAAAGTCTGACCAAAAAAAACAAAAACACACACACACAAGAGGAAAAACTCCAAGCTTTATAAAAATCTGAACTCATTCAGCAACCTAATCTATAACCTTCCAATCTCCATTCAGGTCCATCTTTAACATTGTAGTTCGAAGGAAACTGGAAATCTCATGGAGTTCACAGATACAGTAGGGGACAAATATCATCCTTCAACTCGAGATAAGGATAATCTCAAACTTGTTCTTCAACAAAAGATGGAGGACCAAAGTCAACCTTATTCTTGCAATCTACTTATCAGCCCCGAAAAGGAAAAGTTTTGCTTTCAATTACAGAAAAGCAAGATGCATAGCATCAAGGTCGCCAAAGAGACTTAACAAGAAAATTTCAAACACCGCCCCAACTTCAAAACTTCAGCTCCGCCGACTTCAGCTTCAGCATTTTTCGTGGATCGTGCAGAGTCGTCTTCAGCGGAAGCAATACAGAAGTGCCCCCTGCTCGGGTAAAATGATTAGATTGCCGTTAACATTAAGGTGGACAAACGGGTAGAGATTGTTCTAAATGCGGCGGCCAATCTGTCTGGACAATAAACGGCAGGCCATAGACATTCGAAGCTCTGGAGCTCGAAAAGATGATATAAAGATTATGCCAGTCCTACAATTCAAATTACGGATTTGATTCTAATGCTAACTTCAGAATTAAACTCTGGGAAACTTTTCCCTGCCTAGATTCTTTGGAAACCCAGCCAAACTTCAAGTTGATAGTCACTATCATTTTGGACACTGATCAGCTATGATATGAGCTTTTTAAAACGGATTAATAAAAGCAACTGTCTTCGAATCACACATTTTGGACACTGAACAGAACTCTCGCAATAAATACTGTAGAAATATATAATTCAGGCTTCAGCAAAGATTGATTCACGGAAATGGATGTGCTTGCATCTGATTGAAAGCTTTGAAGGGGAAAGAGACTGACAACTCCAGTAAAAGGGCATACCAAAACAAGAAAATGAGAAGCGTTCAAGTCTGAAAAATGGAAGAAAGAAGGGATTGCTCTCGTACCTTGCGATCAAGAAGTGAAGCCAGAAGACTACAGAGTCGCAACAGGGAAGATCTGGTTGATCACGTACTGATGACACGCCGCCAAACCGTTCCCGATCAACCTCGATCCTTGGTCAGGCAACTTGGTGGGCCCCAAATTGATGTCGCAGACGCATGGCACTGAAGCTGAATGGTCCGCAGTTGGGCCGGAGGGAAGTGATGAAGACTGAGACGAGGAAGAGAAATGAAGCCGGATAAAGATGGAGACGGGCTCATACCCAACCTGAGCGAGGGGAAGAGAGACGCGACAGAGGTGGGCCATGGCGGCGTGGAGACGAGTGGTGCGGCCTCTCGTGAGGGCTGAGATCGGTGGTGACCTGTTTCTGTTCATCATGCACAGTACGAGGGTGAAGAAACTGGGTCATACACCCTTCACCCGATTCAACCAAATGTACTAAATTGGGGTCTTAGACCTCTTCACTTAATTTCGAACATGGATCATAGACAACCCCTACCAAGTGCCACTCGGAGCACCTCTTCATTCATCAAGCAGTCCCAGATCTCATCCCTTTTAGTTTGAGAAGCTTGTCCCGGTAGTTCACCTGGTCGTAGTAGTTGATAGCCTCGGGCCGGTTTCACATCCAGCGTGAGACTGCTATCAAATCTACCCTTCTCGTGCAATTTGTCCACTTCAATCGCCAGGCCACTCACCTGATCCGCCAACATGAGACGAGAAAAGAAACGCGCCTCTTTAACTTTTCGTCTTAACTTGCAGACTTGATCCTCCACCGATCCTACATTTTGCATCCACAGCTCGACTTCTCTCTTCCTTTTCTTTCCCGGTCTCCTCTCCTCCTGCTCTAGTTCCAAACTTATGTCCGCCTTCCTGGCCGACACCATTCCCATATTCCTATCCAAAAAATCCATCTTCTCTTTGATTACATTGACGTTGGTGACCTTTCGAACAAAGAGACCGATGGTTCCCAGAATTGTATCCATTGTAAGACTGCCGAGAGCATTAAGGGATAAAGTCTGATTAGCATTCCAAAACTTTTTAGCTTTAAGCATTTATGCTTTGACTTTTATCAGATATTTGAGTACTTGACATATATCCGAGTGTTAATTGTTAATTAGGATTTGAGGTGCAAGACAAGAATGAAAATGGAAGCACTCAGAGAAAGCAAAAATAAGCATACAGCCACGATTTGGGTTGTCGTCCTGGGGAAATTGCTTAGGACAGTTTTGAGGCAAAGAAGCAGTCCACAGGCACAAAACTAATCTTTTCGAGATCCGTTTCAATAGAAAACAAGGAAAGGTCATTCTCAAAAACAACTTGCATACTCAAAAGACTAGGAACTATAAGATACAAGAAAGTTGAATGAAAAGTGGAAAAGCTTTTGGCGTAGTTTGGGGCAATGAAGCCATTCGAAATTAAATGATTTTTTTCTTTAATAAATATCGTTTCACTACCTACTCTGAATCGATTACACGAGCCATACAAGACAGCTCAAATGGGTCAAGGAAATTAACAAAAGAAGAAATCAATAAAACAAATACACAGAAAACAGGACCGGAGAGATTGAAAAGTGTATTGAATCTGGTTTACCAGAAGCAAAAGAGATGAGCCAATCATTCCTAATTGACGAGACCGTTGATCTGAGTCAGAATAAGGACAGCTATTCTGATTCTGTAACGTTTAACCGCAACATGAGTTGTAAAGTCTTGTGTTATGAATGCATAAATCTGGTTTACCAGATGCAAAAGAGGTGAGCCAACCTGGATTGTGTTGTTCCGTACTGAAAGTGTATTAGAATGAAGTGATTCTTCTGGGCAAGAAAAAGAAACGGAAAAAACAATCATAACAACGTCCCTGTCTTGGTAATTTGCTCAAGAATTAACAGATGTACAAAAGAGAGAACAGACAAACGACACGACACAGGATGTAATCTTCTTTCATTCCTTGTGTGAAATAAATCAAGGAAAACTAGGCACAACATTTTACCAGTACCAGTTACATGGAGAGCGCAGGAAAATTTAGGGAAAATAAAAACAGATTGCTCCATGTTTTCACTAATCTAAAGCAGTCTCACCTGATGAAAACTTGCTGATAACCCTCCAAAGGAAGGAATGGCTGCGAGAGAGAAAGCCAAAGTCGACTAAAATGGTGAGGTAAATAGAATCAGAGTAAGCTTCACAGTCCTCTCGTAAAGTCTTGAGGGGGGGGTCTTGGGGGCTCCTTCCCGAAATCATATTGCATGAACTTACCCTTGCAAGATTGTCCAAGTCCGACAAACGACAGGCTTATCATCGGGAGCCTTGCGTACGTTTCCTCGGAAATAGCCAAAGTCTTTGGTTCACACATTAGTGGAATTTCCAAACCCAAACAACCCCAAACACCCCCCCCCCCCCAAAAAAAAATAGGTGGCTTTCATTGACAAAAGCTAGTTGATCCTTGTCCATGGTTAGTTACGTAAATTGTAAAACATATTCGAGACCATTTCCAGTCCTCTTTAGTGATGTCACATCGCATGAACCAATCTTTCTGCAAGATAGGACAATTGGGTAACCAAATTAGTTTTATATCTATTTCGTGAAAACTCAATAATTTAAATGACTTTTTATAAGTCACGATTGTTAATATTGCATACAAAAAAAATCAACGAAAAATATAAATTATTATTGATAATTAAACAAAGCTCCACATACATTCATTTTTAAGATAGTATTGTACAAATATTGATTTCAAGTGAAATAACGTGCAATCAATTGAAAATGAGATCCCTAATATGTCACAAAACTGCAAGTAACAAGTTATCCCGAAATAAGGAGAGACACATGATTTCATTAATGAAAGAGAAGAAGAGATTAAGTTACTATGCCTAGGATAATTTGTTATCTTGTCCATGGTTAACACAATGTCTTTCCACTCGAAAAATGAAATTTTGAGTTTTGGTCCAACTAAATGGTTACTCTATATGAATATAATATTTAAATAATAAATATGTATTTATCTAATAACTTAAACTTTTAAAACAATTGATAGTGATCCAACAAAATCTAAGGTCCTAAGTTTGAATTTTGCATACAACGCCTGAAAACTATTCCGAGCAGATAAATTTTTACTGAGAGCTGGGAGATTAAGATACTCTAGTTTGGCAAAGTCTCATGACATCCAACCCTTCCCTTTTTTTTTTCTTTTCTTCTTCTGTCCCTTTTTTTCTTTTCTTCCTTTTTCCTTCCTTGCTATCTGCGCGTGCTCTATGTCCCTTTGCGTCTAATCCAGGACGTCCACTTTCCCCCTTTGTCCAATAGTCAAACTTTCTTTCCTTTCTGTTTTTTTTGCCTACACATGTTGACCAAGTCAAAAAGGCCACTTTACCAGCTCAATCCAGAGACTAGGAGCGAAATTGATGGAAATGGTAAAGTGAGAAGAACAAGTGTCAGAAGTTGAAGTCTTCAGTGATGAAGATTAGTTTAATTAGTTTATAAAATTTTCAGCTTCTTTTCTTTTCTTTTGCTTTTGTTTTCTTCCAACTTCTTACAGGGTTCATGATTAGTTTAATTTGAGGCAAACAAGCAACTGGCAAGAGTTAGAACGGCCAAAGGACATGTTCTTCCTTTGTTGAGAAATTCCTAGCCCACGAGCTGCCCCCCTAACCCTTTTTAAGGTGCAAATCGGAACTTGGGTGGCTGACTCAACATGCGATGCTCTTCATATCGTAATTTGCATTCTGTTGTGCCATAATCCACGCGTTGGAAAGTAAAATCTTTTTTAGATAAGTTTTCAAAGGAAAACAAGAAAATATCATTTACAAGATTAACTTATAAACTGAAAACAGGGTGCTCTTTGATATAAGAAAATCGAATGGAAAGTTGGAAAGCTTTTGGCATAGTTTGGGGCAACGTAGCCTTTCTAAATAGATTTTTTTTTCTTTAATAAACATTGTTTCACTAGTCACTGAATCAACTAAACAAGCAATTCAAGATAGTTCGAATATGTCAACAATATTAATAAAGGAGGAGAAGAACAAAACAAATATATGAAAAACAGGACTAAGTTTTGTTTACCAAATGACATGGCATGTGACTATTGCTGAATTAAAGGTATTCACTCCTTGTAGCAGATCCAACT
The DNA here is from genome assembly GCA_014182735.1 of Corymbia maculata. NCBI lineage: Eukaryota > Viridiplantae > Streptophyta > Magnoliopsida > Myrtales > Myrtaceae > Corymbia > Corymbia maculata. The sequence continues at coordinate 7,859,058 of CM024687.1, read as the reverse complement.
TGTAAAATGTTAAAAAAGATCACATTGGTGATTACTGTACTATACATCATTGAGTCTGTGGTAAGAATTCTTTCACTCTAGCCTATTGATTAATATTACGCATGGAGCCCACCAAATTCTGCAGGACATATGGATTCAAACTCCATGCACCTGATCTACGCAATAATTTTCTGAGTTTGATAGCATTTAGTTTTAATGAAGTAATAACTGAATAGATGAACCATGCACTAACAGAGGAGGTAACAGAGGAAGTGAAGCAAGCTATGCTCCATTTTGATGCCTCGAAAACTCCTGGACTTGATTGATGGCTTGGCAGGAATGTTCTTTCAGACTTTTGGGATGTAGTCGGTCAAAATTACATTTAGCAGTGCAATTACCATGTGTCAAAATCATGACCAATCTTTTCTTCTTGACTTGAGCGAATGAGTTTCTCCTCCTCATGATGTCCTTCCTGGGGTTTACCTTCCAGTATTAACATGGATATCTTTGTTGTCCAGTTCAAACTTGACAAATAAATAAGAAGTAAAAACAGAACACGCCATTCCAAAATTCAAGTTGTATAGTATCTTTCTTATGATACAAGTTTGTGGCACTGGCAAAACTTCAAGACATCCTGCTGAGCGGCACCGCATAGTTATGTCACCTTGCACTTTACATCATCCCATGGTCGACAGTTGATACAAAGAAAATCTGAAGACAGGAGGTCCTTTACCAACTGTAGACATCTAACAAGTTCTTCCAACCTCTTCAAGTCCTCAGTTTCTCAGTCATTTCAACTTTGGGTCCACCAACAGAGTTAAGTCACTGGAGATGCAGGAGTTTTGGTGAAATGTCAGTAGGCCATCCCTATACAATCAAGTTCTTTGTCTGACTTAAATCAAGACATATCAAGTTTGATAGTTCTTCATGCCTTTTGGTATCTTTCCCAGTCCTGCATTGGGAAGATATACTGTACTTTCCCTCAGCTCCGCCAATGAAGGTATGTATTTCAACTTTGAACAATCTGTCAAATTTGATGCCGTGAAAATCTCAAAGTCCGAAATAGAATCTAGCAATGTCTCGATAAAAGTCATAATTGAGCATAAGAACAGAGCCCTTATAGAGGATGTGACAGAGGGAGAAATGAAGCAAGCTATGTTACAGTCAGGTGCCTTGAAAACTCCTGCACTAGATGGCTTTGCAGGAATCTCCTTTTAAACGTTTGGGATGTAATTGGGCATTTAACAGCTAAAGAAGTCATCGTTTTCTTCCATGCAGGTTAGCTTCTTTCTCTAATCAACTTGACAGATAATTATTTTGACCTCAAAAATCGGCTGTTGAGGAGTTTATCACTTTAGACCAATTGGTTTGTGTAGCTTTGTGTTCAGAATCATATAAAAATCCTTGCAAATAGGCTGAATCTTCTTCTTCCTGACATCATCTCCCCTAAGATGTGCCCTTTGTCAATGTTAGACAATTCCAAGGACAATATTGTGATTGCTCATGAACTTTCTCATGATATGAGGATTAAGAACAAGGGATTGACAGAGCAATGTGCTACTAAAATTGGTATGAAAGGACTATAATAGGTTTGAGTGGGGTATTTAGCAAAATATCATGGAAAAAAAGGGGTTTTGATGCTATTTGAATCAAATGGATCATGACTTGTGTTCACTTTTACTTTATACACTGGTCAGAAAGAGTCCAGCATCATAAGATCCTCCTTGTGATTGGAGGAGGAGATGCCCTATCTCCATTTCTGATATAACGCTGATGTCTTGTCTGCCTTACTCAACAAAGCAGTCAGCTCCTTAAAATGAAGGGTATCAAGGTGAAAAGGAGCTGTTCAATTATCCTACTCTTTTTTTGCTGATGGTTCTCTGTTCTTTTTGGAATCATCTGTTTCTAGTTATAGGACATTGAAGAAACTTTTAGAAGCTTATTTCCTTGCATGAGGTCAAAGGTTAGTGTGCAGAATCTGCTGTCTTTCAGTACTGATTCTTCCCAGAACCCTAAGGAAGAAGTGTGCAATGCTCTTGGCATAAGTGCTGCTGAGATTTCTGGTGAATACCTGGGGTGTCCTCCTATCTGGGCCTCCAGGGGAAATCTAAAAGTAAGGCCGTAAACTTTTCAAGGGAAAGCATCACTAAAAATCTGCACAAGTGGAAACGGTTAATTTTTTTATCCAGGTGGAAGAGAAGTGAGTAAATGGGTTAATAGCATGATTTCCAGCTCCTAGTGGGCACAGAGGGAACGTGAAGATAAATTCATTGATAGAGTTGGCAGTGTCTTAATTCCCCATAAACTAGCGGGAGGGCAACTACAGAATCTCATGCTATATGATTGAAGGTGCTGAAAGGAGTGTTATCTTAATTGCTCCTTTTTTTAAGCTAAACAAAGGGGCTAGAGCTTCCGAGGGATGGGATCTACCAGAAGGAATGGAGATATTCAGACAAGAAGCAATGTGGCAAGTTTGTCATGCAATGTCAGCGCATGGAACAAAGATGGCTACCAAGCCTAAAGGGATGTCAATTCAAATTAGCAGGCGGAGTAGATGTCAATAGAAGCATGTTAATGGAGCACCTCATCAACAATAATACAAATGCATGGCACTTCTCACCCATCCGACTAAATCTGAGTATGGATAAGAACTCAGTTAAGCATTACTGTTGGTGGGCAACTTACAGCGAAATCTACCTTTGGAGAGACCATGCAAGAAGGGACGTCAAGATCACATAACATGAATTAGAAGGCATGGAAGGCCATTTGAGGTACTGTCTTTTCTCCCAAACAGAACACCTTTCTTGGGAGGGCCATTGTGATGCCCTTGCTACCAATGGTGCAGAACAAGAATAAAGCAGAAGGCTAGCTGTTGTCATTTTGGCACGGAAGAGACTGCCGAGCATATGGTACTAAACTGCGATTCAGCATTTTTTGTTTGGTTCAATGTGGCGCATTAAAATTGACCAGGCAAAAGTTGCAACCTTGGATGCTTAGCGGACAAAATTAAGATCTTGTGATGCAAAGTGGTACGACAAGGTATATCTGGTCTCTCAACCAGATGGGATAGTGTTCATTTCTTTTCAAAAATCAGCAATCCTTTGAGCACGTTGAATCTTTCTGTGGAGTATGTCACAAGTCCAGTGAATCTGCCAATTGGGTTCCATGGGCAGCTACTGCTAGTTCGAAGATGTGTCCTCGGAATCAGATCCGTGAACCTCCATATCCTTTAATTAAAAATATCTCATATGACTTATTTACTGGTTTATATATTATTTATATATGTCTCCCTCCACTTATTAGCTAAACAAAGGGTCAATCCACAGTTTCCCTATTTGCTTCATCTTGGAATTAGAGTAGATTTCCAGTTCGCTTCTTGAAGTTTGGTGAGAGTAGGTGTTTGCCGTGGGCTTTAATGTATCTTTGTTTCTGATTCAAAGATCTATAATTCAAAGTTTTTAAAGATATGCCCAGAGCTCCACCCTACCCTGCTCCAGCTTAAGGTGGAACTATAATAGCTTAAAGTTCTGAAGAATGGTTATAAAATGAAGGTATATTGGACTTTTTCCTTTCTCTTTTCATCAGTAAATGCTGGAGCTGCTTGGAGAATACAAATAACTAAAGTTTTGATAGTTATGAAGATGATGTAACAAATCGGAATATTTATGTGGTCAAAATATTAAATTATAAGCGAATGATGTTCAATGTCATCTTATCTGTCAAGGGTATTAGGTGAAATTTCTCTATTTTTGTGGATTTCCACATGTAAATTGAGGCATAATGAGGAGGAAATCTTCATCTCCAAGATAAATACATTTCTTGCTAAAATTCCAATCATCTCTCATCTTGACTCTATCAGGATGCCTTTATCCAACAAAAGAATTTGTATACTAACATTAACGAATCTCAGACTGGTCACTGCCGATTGAACACAAGGCAAGGCATTTCTTTTCTGGGATTCTGAGTGAGTGGCTCTTTTGTTTTCTTTTTTTTTTTTTCACTTAAACAGGCAAAAGGTTGGTCATGAGGCTAACGGTGTTGACACTCCATAAGATATTGGAAAGTATATTCATTTATGCATGAAAGGAACTTGTCCTAGGTATGTGGGATTTTCTTGTTATTTTTGGTTAATATGTACTTGGAAGTTCAGACTTCATCTTGCTCAAAGTGAGTTAGCCTTGTTCAGCTCGAGGGTGAGAGTACTCGCAACACACTGAGCACTGATTTCGTGTGGTGCCTTGCTTTGTAAGGTAATGTTGAGTTATCTACTCTTCCAGATGATCTACAAAATACAGGGCTTACAAACGTCTTGTGGCAGATGGTAATACCTCCTGATAGTATGTTCTGGTTCTTTGTAGTGCATGGAGTCAAGATAAGTGCTAATGTATGGGGGAACATTGCAGAACATAGTCGTGCCTTTGGCTCCTTTTAAGGAAAAAATTGTAGATTGGAAAATGATTGGTTCTCCATATATAGAATCTGAAATGCTCCCAAATGAGACTATAAAAAATCACCCCATTGTTGTTGTCAATTACACAGATGCTCTTGAGTGTATTCAGACCATTTTCGGCTTAATTCTGTTTCAGAGGATGTATGATCGCTATTGTAGGTTATGTGCAAACCCTTTTTCTTTCAGCTTACGTTGGAATTAGTCAAGTACACTTACGAAGGAGGGGGGCAGGGGGTGTGCGAGAATGAGAGTTGAAAGCTAGTCACTTTGATTATTGTATTTAGTTTTTATTCTGGATGTCGGACAAGAGGTTAGTTACAAAATGAAGAGGAAGTTAATTTTCAAGGGCACCCAAACATGTTACCTTTAAGGAATTTCCCGACAGCTTTTACAGGCACTAGGATTCGAACTTGAAGAGGCAGAGAGAAGTTACTCCGTGGATACACAAACTTTCAAGCTAACCTCAGTCAATGAAAAGGCCATCAAGACAAATGGCCGTATCTCCAATTTGAAACTTCATCCAACCCTTCAGGTATCTCCCCGGGAAGAGTTGCTACATGGACAAGCTCACGACAGTTCATTTACTCGCACACATCATTCGATCGTGACGTCACAATCAATTTACATCCATTTCTTTCTAGGACTATACCCACTTCTTCCAAAGAGTAGTATTTCCCAACATCATCCAAGATAAAGAGGAGTTTCCTACCCTGCAATGCCTCCTTCAGTCTTGCGCCCCAGTAAACACCACTCACCTCCGTCAAATCTATTTTAAGATAGCTCGCAATATCAGTTTGTATCGTACCAACAGTGCCTTCTTGTGATACAGAGACAAAACAAGCACCATCGAACCTTGTACAATCTTACACTATTCGATCATGTATATGCTTCGCAAGGAAGGTTTTGCCCACACCCGCCTGTCCCCATACACCCAGACAGAGCACCTCTTCGTTCATCAAGCAATCCCAGATCTCATGCCTATTTGTTTGAGAAGCTTGTCCCACTAGTTCACCTGGTCGTAGTTCATAGCCTCGGGCCGGTTTTACATCCATTGTGAGACCGTCATCAAATCTACCCTTGTTGTGCAATCTTTCCACTTGAGTCGTAAGGTCGGTCACATGATCCTGCAGCATGAGAAGATAAAAAAAATGCCCCTCGTCGACGTTTCGTCCTAACTCGTGGACTTGATCCTCCAGCGATCTACACTTTGCATCCAAAAGTCAACTTCTTTCTTCCTTTTCTTTCCCGGTCTACTCTCTTCCTGCTCTAGTTGGAAACTTATGTCAGCCTTCCTGGCTGACACCATTCCCATATTCATTTCCAGAAAATCCATCTTCGCTTTGACTCCATTGACCTTGCTGACCTTCTTAACGAGACCGATGGCATGGTTGGCGATTCCCAGAATTTTGTAGACATCCATCGTTGACTGCTGAGAGCATTGGGGGAAAATGTCGTCAATTAGTGTTTCAGGTACAAAATTTTGTGCCATAATCCCCACGTACAAAAGTCCTTAACTTTTTTTTGATCAGTTTTCAAAGGAAAACAAGCAAAAGTAATCCTCATTATTGACTTATGGACTGAAAACAAGGTACTGTTTGATAAAAGAAAATTGAATGAAAAGTGAAAAAGCCTTTTGACCTCGTTTGAGGTAACGAAGCCATTCCATGTAGGTTGCATTTTTCTTAATAAGCATCATTTCACTAGCTACTGAATCAATCATACGAGCAATTTGAGATAAGTTCAAATGCGTCAAGGATATTAACAAACGAGGACATCAAGCAAAAAAAGAAAACAGGACTAGAGAGAGTGAGAAATGCTAAATGCAGTAAGAAAAACGTACTAAATATTGTTTACCAAATGATGTGGTATGTGATTACTGGTCAATTAAAGGATTCTCTCTTTGTATCAGATCCAACTTTTACATTATTGAAAGAAGATAGGTGATTATTGCAATTTTATGTCACTTAATAAAGAGTCCATTAGATATCTTTAATTAACTCACTCAAACTATTATCTGCTTTGGCTCATCCTATATAACTTTTTAGGTAAGCATATAAACAGGCACTTTCCCAAATAATCATTTTTCTTGGTAATGCTCTAACTTAAGCTTAACATTGGAGTTTTACCTCCCAACTTTTGGTGCACAATTCAGTTTATTCATATTACCTTTGCCATCCTAGATGTCTATTAGGAGTTGCTCATCGAGGCACTTTAGTCCGATGATCACTCCTCGCCCTCATTGGACCGGGAAGTTATAGGCCTACCAATTTTCATGTAGTTCGTACTTGAATCGCGCACCTATTGAAAGGATCATGTTTGATACCATATTATGAAATCAAAGGATTAACTCACTTGACATGTTGTCACACATTAAGCCTTGCAAATTCGTCCATTAGCATACATGCAACGACCCGATCTTGTGAAGGATGAATCAGGAGCATGCCTCGTGAGGATGGCAATTGGGAATAGGAATGAACTAAATCCCACATTGCTTGGGAAAGATGAGGTGATGTGCCATTTATGGAATGGCACCAGTTTTAACTACCAACGACACATTTTAAAGCCATGTGAACTCCGACCCAAAGTAGACAATATTGTTAGCAAGTGGGATTAGAGGTCAATCCTTTACTAGTGCTCTCACTTGGGCATGAAACTTGTCCTTATGTCAAAGCCACATCTTGTGAGTTAATTCTAGTTTCACATGTATAATACAAAAACATTTTCCCCCATATTCATTGTGCAATTAGGTTTATTTCCATCATATTCGCCATCTTAGAAGCCTCTTGAAGAGCCATAGTGATCACCCTACCATCACAATCGGGTGGTCACATTTGCCATCCTAGAAGCCTCCTAGAAGCTGATGGACTTGTAACTACCAAGAACAAGATGTGGCTCTTGCCACAATGATCACCTGACTGTGACAACGATCGTGACCCTACTGTCACTGATCAAGTGATCACTCCTCGTTCTCATCAAAACAGGTAGTTATAGGCCCACCTACTTTCGCATGGCTTCTCGCCCCAATGATCACTCCCTGAGATGTGGCTTTTGCCACAATGATCACCCACCCATGATCCTACTGTCATAGTTGGGTGATCACTACTTGTTCTTGTCAGAATAGGTAGTTATAGGCCCATGGCTTCTCGCCCCAATTATCACTCCTCGAGATCTAGCTCTTACCATAATGATCACTCCTCGTTCTTATCAGAAAAGGTAGTTATAGGCCCACCTACTTCTACATGGCTTTTCACCCCAATGATCACTCCCTGTTCTTGTTGGAACAAGTAGTTATCATCCTACCAACTTATGCAAGGCTCTCGCCATGATGATCACCCCGTGTGATCACTCCCCATTCTCATTGGAAAGGATAGTTATAAGCCCACCCGCTTTCGCATGGCTCTCACCCTAATGATCACCCCCATGTGATCACTCCCCACCCCGTGTGCTCACTCCTCACTCTCGTTGGAAAGGATGGTTATATGCCCACCCTCTTCCACATGGCTCTCGCCCTAATGATCACCCCGTGTGATCACTCCTCACTCTCATCGGAAAGGATAGTTATACACCCACCCTCTTCCACATGGCTCTTGCCCTAATGATCACCCCTGTGCGATCACTCCCCACCCTGTGTGATCAGTCCTCGCTCTCATCGGAAAGGATAGTTATACGCCCACGCGCTTCGGCATGGCTCTCACCCAAATGATCACTCCATTGTGATGACTCCCGATTCTAGTCGGAAAGGATAGTTATGAGCCCACCCGTTTCCGCATGGCTCTCGCCCTGATGATCACCTGTTCTCGTTAGAACCGGCAGTTACAGGCCACTGGCTTTCACATGGTTCGCCCTCAAATCGGCAGAGGAGTCAAGAGAATTAAGAGATTTGCTGATAAATTCAGTAGTGCATATGGATTCGAAGTCGGTGCACCTGGTAGAAACTGGCTGATAATCCTCCAATGAATTACCGCAACAAGAGCTTAATTTAACAAGCAGAGGAACTGAGAGAATATATAGGCAAAGTAAAGGAAGGAATGGCTGCGATAGAGAAGGCAAATTCGAGGAAAATGGCGAGCAGAAGGAAACTTCGCAGTTGTTTCTGCTCTTTTAAGTCAATGCCCGAAGCAGGAGTCTTGAGGCATGTGGTCTACGGGGAACACTTTCATGGAAGATGGCAATTTAACTTTTAAACCCTCTTTACCTTACCAGCTTTATGAACGCTTGTTCATATGACACCAACTTACCTTTGCATAATTGTCCGAGCCAGACAAACGATGGAATTGTCGTCAAGAGTCTTGCATACACCTTCTTGGAAATAACCAAAGTCTTTGGGTCACAATGGAGGCGTTTTTCATTTCCTCAACCAGTCGCTTTCATGTAAAAACTAGTTGATGCCTTGTGCATTGTGCTGATATAACTTGTGAAAGATACTCGAGACTGTTTATAGCCTCCTTTAGCTTTTCAACTTCATTGTCCGGAGATTGAATAACCGTGTAATCCAATGAATTTTATATTTATTTTGTGAAAGATTAAAATTTGAGAAAGATTTTCTAGAATTATTATTTATATCACTTGCAAAATTGAATCAAATTGACGATGAAAATTTCTTCGCATAATAATGAAATTACCTTTCCATTAACTAACAATGTCAAGCACTACAGACAATCTCTTTTAAAAAAAAATATTTCAAATTATTGATTTCTGGTGAAATAGCCCACCATTAGTCACAAAACAAAACTCCTTTTGTCATAAACCTACTTATTGCCTAATAATCTTTTCATATGTCGCAAAACTACATGCGACAATTTACCTGGAGGAGGAAAGAGACACATGATTTCACTAATGAAAGAGAAGAAGAGAGTATGTTTCTGAGCCTGGCATAACTCGCCACACTTCTGTTGGTTCGATCTAGAGACTAGAATGGATTGGCTGCTGCAACAGACAGAAGCACGGGAGAAACATCGCAGTTACTTCACTGGGCTCATGGTGCGGAGATGCCTCGAAAGTCAAAGTCTTCAGGAATGAAGATTAGTAAAATTAGTTTAAGCAATTTTTAGCTTCTTTCCTTTAGTTTTCTTTGTCTTTTCTTCTAAACTTCTTCACAGGGCCCATGATTAGTTTAGTTTGAGGCCAAGAAGCAATTGGCTAGAGTTGGAACGTCCCATGGACATGGTTCAGCCCATGAGCTACCCCCACTATCCCCTTATCAAGTTGCAAATCGAAACTTGGGTGGCTGACTCAACATCCGATACTATTCATGTATGTGGGGGTATGAATTAGGTTGAGCTATAATCCACACGTCAGAAAGTAACCTTTCTGAGATTAATTTTCAAAGAACAAGAACAATTATTCTCAAAATGAACTTATAGACCGAAAACAAGGTACTCTTTGATATAAGAAAATAAAATGAAAAGTGGAAAAGCTTTTGATGAAGCCATTCAAAAGCGATTGCTTTTATCTTTAATAGACATCGTTTCACTAAACACTGAGCCGATTAAGTGAGCAACTTGAGATAGTTTGAATGTGTCAAGGACATTAAAAAAGGAGGACATCAACAAAACTAATACACAGAAAATGGGACTAGAGAGAATGAAAAAATAGTAAATTTCGTTTACCAAATTATGTAGCATGTGATTATTGCTGAAAAAATTATTATGCATAAATTATTGATTACTGATGCTATACATCATTGAGTAAGGAGTCTATGGTAGGAATTCTTACACTCTAACCCTATTGATCAATATTACGCATGGAGCCCACCAAATTCCGTGGGACATATGGATTCAAAGTCCATCCACCTGATCTTTGCAATAACTTTCTGAGTTTGATAGCATCTAGTTTTAACGAAGTAGTAACTGAAGATATGATAAGAACCATGCACTGACAGAGGATGTGACAGAGGAAGAAGTGAAGCAAGCTATGTTCCAATTGGGGGCCTTGAAAACTCCTGGAGTTGAAGGCTTTGCAGGAATCTTCTTTCGGACTTTTTGGGTTGTAGTGGGGCAAAATTACATATAGCAATGGAATCGCCATGTGTAAAAACACGACCAATATTTTGTCTTTGACTTGAGTGCATGAGTTTCTCCTCCTCGTGATGTCCTTCCTGGGGTTTAGTTTCCTGTTTTAACATGGATCTCCTGCATTTGGTTGTTTGTTCTCCACTTCGTAATTGACAGATAAATAAGAACTACAAAATGAACACACATTTCTGAAAGTCAGTGTAAAATCTCTCTTATGATACAAGTTTGTGATGGTGCGCAGTGGCAAAACTTCAATACATCCTATTGAGCCGGCACTGCATATCGACATCACCTTGTCCCCTTTATGACTTCCAATGCCCGATAGTTGATACACAAAATCTGAAGAGAAGGGGAAAGTAGATTCTTCACTTTGAGGAAGGTGCAGCCTCATTGGCATCCTTTCTCACTTGCAACAGATGCAAATTATTACACTCTGAATAGAATCACAGATGTTTGTTTCATCACATACACTTCAGTTCCAGTAAATTCTTCAACGTGGGTTTCCTTGAGTTCGGGAGACTAAGAGTGGGAGACAAACAATCACATAGCACCTGGTTAAAGTTGATGCTACTAATTCTTTATTCGACCGTCACCTCTCTGCTTCTGTCTTCATCTTCTAACGCTAATTCAGCTGCTATTATCTGCTCCATGCCGTCGCAATTCTCAATGCCAATATCTTCTGTGTTAGCAAGGAGTGATATCGACAGAGGCATGAACAGCTTCTTGACTTTTGGGCATTCTCTGATGTTAAGAGAGGTTCGAAAAGATGTCATTGACAGGAGTTGGCATAGGTGACGATGAAATGACAGCTTCTTCACCTGGGAATGCAACGAGGGCTCTCAATTCTCTCAGTCCTCTTAAGAGTTAAAACACCCCATCTGTGGAAAGAGGGTGCGATACTGTGAAGCAGAACTCAGCAAACAGATATGCACGTAAATCCTTTGTAACTTTCGATCATGGATCTCTTGAACTTACGCAAGTTATCAAACGACCCAACATTGTTAAAACTTCTCATGTCGTTACAACCCTTAATTTTCCAAAATTTTTACGTCCTCTGGCAACTGGACTAGTTCACCTTTCCCCCCAACACAACAACCCAAATTTGTCATCAATATATTTTTCAACTCAAAATCTTTTGGATCGATGTTTCCCAAAAGGATTTCCCAGTAGTCGAGACCCAGCATTGACCTAGCAGATATCTCACACAAGAAGGATAAATTCGCCGATGCCATCAAACCCACATCGTAAATCTTCCAATTTCTTCAATTTCATTAACTCCTCTGCTTTGACTTTGGGTCCAGCAAAACAGTTAAATAGTTGGAGATGCACTGCTGTAGAATTCTGGCGTGCACGTTCTTCATATTCTCTGTTTGACCCAAATTAAGCTGTCTCAGGTTGGACGAGCTTTCCATCCCTTCGGGTGTCTCTTCTATTCCGCTATCATAGAGGGCCAGTGTTCTTAACGCTGTCAGTTTTGCGAGTGAAGGCACATATTTCAGATCATCACATTCTCGTATATACAATGCTGAGAGGTTCTCCAAGTCAGATTCTTGGAATCTACTGATACCCGTGGAAGACAGACTCAAGATCTGGAGAGACTGCATGTGCCTGACGAACAAACTCGGAGTGCATTTGATGGGATTTCCTTGCAAGACCAGGTGGAAATTCCGGGAAATTGTGGAGACATATGCAATGGGATTTTCTTCATTCGCATTTGACAGAGGATTAAGTTTCCTAGCTTTCAATACATTCCACGGACTCAGAGCCAGTAACCATCTCATTATTCACATTCTTCATATCTGGACAGATGAGTAGCACGAGGCTTCGACTTTTCTGCTACGTTCTTGCAATACGGTCACCCAACAGGCAACATCAAACATGTTACTCTCTTGCAGAACCCTATCATGGACACCGGTCACAAGAGAGGTTTTGCCCACTCCTGTTCCACAGGGGCTGATGCACTGTATCTCCTCATTCATTATACAATACCAAATCCTACCGAAATTTGCTTTAAAATCCTTTCCCACTAGCTCGTTGGCAGTCCATACTTCTGCTGTGCTTCAAGTCCAGGGTGAAACCTTCACCGAATCTACCTTGACCTCCTCCTTTCTTTTACTTCCGAGCATCGTCTCTGCAAGTTCTAGTTCTTCGTACATGCCAGCCTCCCCGTTGGTCGCAATCTCTTTTTTTTTTCTTTTTCAGATTTAGAAATCTCTTTCCACATTGAATTTTGCGAATCACGTTGGTAAAATTGCTGGCCATTTCACTAGACAGACAACAACATGCGGTCACAAACTGAATTTTGCGTCCCAGTACAAAACTTAATGCAGTAGAAAAGAGCAAGTGGAGAGACGAGCGGAGTCAAATTAGAGCGGATTGGTTCATTTTTGGTAAATTACATCGGATCCTGCGTTTTGTCCACTTAATCCTTTCCCGCCACCTTCGGAGGTAAATTTGTTTCATTTAGGTTGCGTTTGTTTCAATAAAGATAATTTTTCCAAAAATGCTTTCTGGATTTTCTACTATTTATTTTTTCAGTCAACATAAATATTATATATTATTTTAGGAAAATAAATTCCTGTATATAAGAAGGGAAAACATTTTCCTATTTTTATGGTTTTAGGTTATTCTTTTTTGTTATTCAAATGTTATTCAATTATTTTTAAATGCGATCCAATCCAAAACATTTTTCATAAAATACAAAAATTCTTGAAAAAAACAATTTTAAAAAATAGTATGATTTCCGTAAAACAAACGCATCCTTAGTTAGTGAAAACTTAGTAATACATCCACGAGCCAAATGCCGAATCTCATTGCATAACAGAAGTGCTCTGGACAACATAGACAAAGTGGGTCCTTCCAACCTCGAGCAAATGAACGTCTCCAATTTCTAATTCAAGCAGACGGACCATATCCATGGTGATGTCTTTGTATGGATCAGATGCAACGGAGAGGGTTATCTGCAACGTCGACGCTATCATTTAAGGCGATCCGGGAGGCGAGAATTCTGGACCCACAGGCGGAAAATCTCCTTCGTCACCGTTCTCATCCGTTGCCGTCAAGCACCTTCCGTCAGACAACCTGATCCTCTCCAATAACTCCTCGTCTGGACACGCGTCGCCCCACCCATGTCGTCTTTCTCGGCCCCTCCCTTGAATCTCTGGACATCGCCGGACCCACATGGGTATGACAGGGTCACACATCACGACTTATCGGAAAGGGGACGGCCACGTCGACGACCATTTTCAATCGTTGGGGGTCGGGACGATGACGACGTGACGATCTTATCTAGAAGGTCAAGCCCTTCTGGATGGTCGTCGACTCTTGATTCGATCCGATGATGTCTCGACTCACTTCTGACCTTTCGCGTCACGTTTGAAGACTTTTACTTCCCGCAACCAAAGATTCTAGATGACACTCATTAAAGTGCGTCCATCCATCTAGATGAAAAGGACCCTGCTTGGAGGTAGGAATTCGGTTTGCCCTCTGCCTCTGTTAATTAAGGTCCTAAATACATAATTATTAAATAACTTATCAATTGATACAAATCAAAATTTAGTTCAACTCAAATGATAATTGAATTCTCATTTTTAACCTCAGACTTTTACAAAATTTCTGTAAATGTGACATGAGTGTCCAGCTAGAAATTTCTTGAAATAAGAAATTTAGATCGATGGGATACGAGGATATTGATTAAGATCTTATGTTTTTATGGTGTTAACGTTAAGTTGGCTTAAAGGAGAGGATATTTATTAGAGTAGGCCATCGCACTCGAGAAAAAGGAATCATTCTCACTCACCACCGACGCGAGGAGAATTGTGGGCTAAAGTGGAAAAGTCCATGAACGTGGGGAAAGGTGGGACACATGCCGAGGGACCCTGCCTTGTCAACCGGGACACGCCCTTCTTGGAAGGAAGCAGCCGGGCATCGAGAAGGTTAACCAAGAAAGGACCACACGACGCGGTTTGTCTGCGGAACGTCTAAATTCATTCTCTATATATACGAAGCGGGCACACCACACTGTCTCATATCCATCAGCAACCCCCTCCTCCGTCTCTCTCGTCCAGAAAGCTGCAACCTTTTTCTCTTCCTCGTTGTTGAAAACTGAACTGAAAGCCGTCCGTCCGACCGACCCGTCTTGCGTAGCTGTCTCGACTTCCATCTCGAAGGACTCCTTCTCCATTTCAAGAACAGATCGTCACATGGCTGTCGCCGGACAACGTGTTTCAGAGGCTGCGTCGAGCTTCGGATGCGGCGGAGACGCTCCTTCCAAGCAGAAGCTGAATCTTTTCTCGGAGGACGGGACTGTCGATGATGCCGGTGTTGATGGGTGCTTCGACTGCAACATCTGCTTCGATTCGGCAAGCGATCCTGTAATTACCCTTTGTGGCCATCTGTACTGTTGGCCGTGCCTTTATAGGTGGTTCGATGTGCGAAGCTCGTCTGATGAATCGGGTCAGCAGCATCAGACTTGCCCAATTTGCAAGACCGGTATCTCGCCCTCCACGCTGATACCACTGTACGGCCGGGGATCTTCTTCTGCTGCTGAACGGGACTCCAAGAACCCTAATTCAGACATTGTCATACCTCGTAGGCCGTCTCCTGGGGCACTGAGTCTGAACTCTAGCAACGCTTTTTCTCCGAGCGGACAACGTTGCTCGAACCCTGTCCTCTCGCATTCACAGTTACCTCAGGAGCAGCTGACGGCTGGCCTGAACGCCGGGATGTTTGGTGAGATGGTCTATGCTCGGATGTTTGGATGCTCCGACACGAGTCTCAGCAACTACCCTAATGCATACTCCTATCCGGGAGTTGCCAACGGCGGCCGTAGAATTAGAAGGCGAGAAATGAAGCTGGATCGGTCCCTCAACCGATTATTGGTCTTTCTTTTCTGCTGTATGATGCTCTGTCTCCTTCTGTTCTAATTGGCTTCAATCGTCTTGTTTTGGAGCTACTATATTTTGGTTAGATGTAAAGGCCAGAAGGGTATCAGTGTAGGCAGACATTGTTTGATTTGTACATAGTGTTAATAGCTCAAGTGATGAGCATGGATTTTGCCTTTTCAATCTTAATCAGTTTCATCTCATCGGAATATCTCTATCCTGGTTTCTGGTGGAAGGGAGTAAACAAAAGCATCATAAACAATTGGCTTTTACAGTCCTAAAAGTACGAGAACAGCGAGTGATATCCAGCGAAATCAGAACTCGCCTTATTATATTAGCAGTTGCTCCACTTTGCCCATTTTCGCCAAGTAAAAAAGCGGTTTCTCCATTTCCTAATGGATGATCTGCTTCCTAAGCAGTGGACACAACGCAGATGAACAGTGTAAGGTAGAATCTGCAGAGTGGATAACGATCTTTACGAGTCAACTCAACCCATCGAAAAAGTAGGATTGATAGGAGTTTCCAGGAAAATCAGAAAAGCAAAAGCCATTCATCCTCTCTCGCTTATCAAGGTCTCAAAGGCTAATTATCAAAACCTTCTATCACGTCTATTCCACATCATTTTGCGCCATTTCTCCCACTGATGACATTTAGGATGTGTTTGGTATAGCATTTCCAAAGGGCTTCAGAAAGTCCTTGGGGAAATGCTGAACCGTTTGATTCAATTTTTGAAATGGCTTTCAACTTTTAAGTGGCTTTCAAAATTTGAGAGCCTATTGAAAATGTTGAACCGTTTGATTCAATTTTTGAAATGACTTTCAGTTTTTAAGTGGCCTTCAAAATTTGAGAGCTCATTAGAAATGCTGTACCGTTTGATTCAATTTTTAAAATGACTTTCAGCTTTCAATAGGCTTCAAAATGTTGAAAGCTCAAAGCC
The DNA here is from genome assembly GCA_014182735.1 of Corymbia maculata. NCBI lineage: Eukaryota > Viridiplantae > Streptophyta > Magnoliopsida > Myrtales > Myrtaceae > Corymbia > Corymbia maculata. The sequence goes on along the minus strand of CM024687.1, from coordinate 7,842,795 downwards.
AGTAAAGACTAGCTTTGAACTTTCAGCATTCAGCGAAATGCTGAAATTATTTTTTTCCTTCCAAAACTACCCTAATTAGTTTTTCATATTTTCAATTTTGCCCTTGGTTTTTTTTTTAATTGAGAAAAGAAAGCCCTTTGCCGGTCCGACAAAGGGTTTGTCCAATTTTCTAAATATATATACCTATAATACCCTTCAAAGCCCATTACGAAAGTTTTTTTTATCAAGCGCATGTTCAACTCAAAATCCATTTGCAAAATTTTTTTACCAAACACAATTACATTTCCCTTAATAGCTTTGGGCTTTTCAAGCATTTGCATTGGACTCAAAGTCTCTTGCAAATGCTGAACCAAACGCACCCTTAGACCTCCAGAAGAGAATGGAGGGATGGGCGGTTCATTGTTTTGAGGAAGGGGTGCAGCTTCAGTGGTATCCTAAAAGACAATATTGACCAACCCAAATCGGTCCATATCGCATCGGGCTTCGCCCCCTATCAAGTTCGGGATGTGCCCGCCTCTTCCACCACGTGCACTTCATGAAAAATTTCTCAATCGGGTTGTGACAAAACTTATTGAATCTGGCAAACGCATGAGAAACCGAAGCGTCAGCTATCAGATCACAGTATATCGTCCAGGCCCTTGCGCATAGCAATGAGGGGTCAATGTGAACATCAAAATCTACCAGGATCATCGAACTCTCATCTGAACTTGCAGCTTCAACCAGTACTACGGCCAGTTATCAGCCCAGAGCCTCACAAGACATCTTTGATCAAAGATATTGGGCTGTGTACCGGGCTGCGTATGGGCTTGCTAGGGCTTGTTATCATTGACCGATGATGAATATGAGCACGATGGCGGGCCAATCCGCGAGGGGCACGTGCATGTGTCGCTGTGGTCGCTCTAACATGCCCCCTGCCACTGTCCTTACTGAGTCCAGCGGCGGATAATTTATTGAGAATTGAGGCAATTGGATCTTCCCATCATGTGCTGCTATTCGGCCGTCGGCTCGCCGGCTCGTTCTCGGCTCTCCCGGCTTTTCGTTCAGCTCTGTTTCGATTTTGACTAGGGGCGCACGCGATGCGCTTCCCAAGAAAGCACTTCGATTGAAACTTCAGGAGAAAGACAATCCTTGGAAGATCATAGTGTTAAACGCCTTTTGACTATTGTAGAGGGCGCAATTAGATTAATGGTCGGAAGAACACTGAAGCGAGTGATTTCCCATTTCTGTTAGATAAGTAATTCGTGAGTAAAATATCTTCTCGTATGTAAGATAATTCAAAACAATTCATTCATTTAATTAATTGAAGAATTGGTTATAATTCACTAGCTATTTAAAAAGGAATTAGTACAGAAATCCACATATTTCCAACTTAATTCCAAACTCCCCAAGTTAGGAAGTAAACTTTCAACCATCATTACCTAAGCTGAAAATATAGAAATATTCTCATTACAAATCTCAAGTAAATATCTAAAATGATGTAAATTTTGATGATAAAGTAAAATTCATAAATTCTCTTCGAAATAGTGCTCATGTGCTTTAGTAGATCATATACTTAGTAAGATTTAGATCGGTGTTTGTAATTTTATAATGATTATGAACAAACTAAAAGAATAAATTGACTGTACTAATTGATAAATATTGAGTCATATTGTGTAAAATCGTGAAGTTTTACCATTAGAAAGGAAAAGCCTAAGGTCATTGCATCTCCAGATTTAAAAAAAAAAAAAAAAAGAAGGTAAAATGTTAAACAAAAATATCACTTCAAACAATAATTTACGGGATGTAACCTAACCCAGTTCCATCGGTTGTGGTTACGTTCCAAATGCTCGATCAGCCAAGCTGAAGAAGCTGAAGAAGCCGAGTCGTTTCAGCTCCATCACCATCCCGAGAATCCAGACACGGACTCTGAAATTATATTTAACGTAAACAGAAGAGGCCACAAATCTTTGTCTGAAAACCCAAAGCAGAACTGATCATACGAAAAGTTAAAAAGAGAGAGATTCTATTATCTTAAACCCCGGTATTTCGGCCCTAGTTTAGCCTTTCACACTCTCCTTGCTTCCACTCTACTCTCGCTCCCCGCTCCCTGCTTCCTTTCTCTCCTAAACCCCATTCTCTCTCTCTTTCTCTCTCTCTCTCTCTCTCTCTCTCTCTCTCTGGGCAGTGTACAGATGAGGGGTCCTCTGGGTCCAGTGATAGGGAGGTATCCGTCGAGCGACGGGAGCACCCAGGTGGGTGGAATCATAAGGCACAACAGGAAATGCAGGGATGTTGCGTTCCTCGTCTTCTTTATCGCGTTCTGGGTGGCTATGATTGTGAATTCCAGCTTCGGTTTCAACGAAGGAAACCCATTACGGTATGTAATCCGCCTCTGGGTACTCCATTTTCCTTCATTAGCTGCTGAAATAAGCGACGCGCTTTCGTCTAAGATTTGGAATTTTTGCTGTCTTTTGTGGTAAAGTTTAGAATTTTTTATGTTTTAAATGGAAATGAGCGATCTTTCTGGGTGTTCATAGTTTGTCTGAGCTGTTGGGAGCCAATTATGGTAAACAGCAAGTGTAGTGGTCTAAACTCGTCAACACTTGGTCAGATATGTTGGTTCCTCTTTCTCTTTCTTGTTAGTTGGAAGATAGTTGTGGTGGGTTCTGGTTGCGCCTCTTTCGTGATTCTGCTATTGAAATGATGACCTTGAAAATGTTAACTATTCATAGAAACAATGTAAACTAGTGAAAAGTCCACTGTTTGGAGAATGCCTGGTGCTTTCTCTGCATATCTTACCTTCCTTAGATATTTGAGACAAGGGGAAAGGCCATGAAGTGAGTCGAATCATATTGCTGTCGCTTTTTTTGCATAATCCGGAATTAACCAGAGTATATGTCGGACTTAACTGAACTTTGGCTTGAGTGTTTACTTTCAAACCTAACTTGTGGCTCAGTTTTTCCTTTGTCCTAAGTGTCTCCATCTGAACTTCACAGGCTTACATTTGGTTTGGATTACAAAGGCAACATATGTGGTGACAAGCATGCGCATCCTGGCCTAAGAGAATTAGAACTCAAGTATTGGATGAATCCTAACCAAGTGTATCAGAGTGGTTTGAAGGACAGCCAATTCAACCTGGCTAATGCTCGAAGTATATGCTTGCTCGATTGCCCTACTCCATCAGATGATTCATTGAACTGGGTCTGTGATTACCCAGAGGGAGATATTCGTCTCTCAATGGATGACTGGATAGATAGGAATTACGATTATTTTGAGTTCCTCACACCAGAAATGAGGAACACCTCTCTTCAGCTTCAAGGACCTTGTTACCCTGTCATATTCCCAAGTGTGAATGGTGAGGGACATAAGTCAATGCACCTTGTATAGCACTGGTCGAATACTAAGTTTCCTTCCATTTTATACAAATTCTATTGCATTAGATGCATCTTTGACACAAGCATATGTTCTTGTTTAGTTTATTGGAGCTGCCAATTGATAGCTCGTGAATCAAATATGTCTTTGCGGCATTGGCAGCAAATGGGAGGAGTCAAGATTAATGAGGACATAGTAATAGACAGATCCATTCACCGATCCATCGATGCCCGATCATCTGTCTTAAAGGTTTTGAACCTTTGACTCTTTCGCATTTTATTTGTTGTGCAAAAACAAATGTCAGTAGATGCTTGTAAATTGTGCATTGGTTTTTCAAAACAATATCCCCTGTTGACTTTACTTGTCAGCAACATTCTTTCATTTAACATAATAAACATCGATAACTTTCTGCAGTCACAGTTAACAATGCCGGACTGCATTTACACCTTAGCTGATGTTTAAAGCATTAGGATTTGTGATTTTGGAGATGAAAACACCTGAATAGCATTCTGTGTCTTTGACCAAAACTGGGTGAACATGATGTTACCTTCTCTTTCTGGATAGAAGTTCCAGAGACAGAATTTAACAAAGTATAGGCTTTTCACTGGCTTGAAATTACTTGCCGTGTTGCTTAGATAGGGTTACTCCTGCCAATTAGATGTATAGATAAGAGAATGTACATTGACATTTTTCTTTAATGTCCAGTTAGAGCTTTTTGTTAGCTGCAATAACCTCTCTATTGCACATTTGGTCTGTTTCATGAAAATCTTTCTGAATACGTATTTATGCTAATGGATTTACATTTAAAATTCCTTACTTGTAGAGATATATGGCTGATATTGGAAAATCGTGGCCTGTCCTGATTGTTTGTGGGGACTCCTGCCGCTCTTTTTGTCAGTTGTTTGGCTTGTTCTCATTCGCCATTTTGTTGCTGCTATGCCATGGATAACAGTCGCCCTCTTCAATGTTCTCATCATATCAGTCACAATGTTTTACTACTTGAAAGGTGAGTCATAGCAGTCGCCCTCTTCTCCTTGGGTTAAACTAATTAGGTTGCATTGGGCATAAATAATTGTTTTATGTTGGAAGTGTGGTAGGCATTGTCATGAATGCTAGAGTAGCATATCGCATAAAGGAGCTAGGACTTCATTCATCATGCACCTTTTGTTTTTAGTTTCTGGAAGGTTTATTACACAGAGTTATCTAGTTTCCAAGACTCAGCATATCCTGTAGTAACTTTAGGCCTCAGTCAAAATTTTTGAAGTTCAGTGATTTACCTGCATTGTAAACTCGTCTAATAAGGTTTGTCCCTCTCTGCCTGTTCTATTTGCAATTTTATCTGCTTCAGTGCATTGCATAAATGTATGCAGAAGTATTTGACTTAAACTTTTCTTCTGTGACTCTTAGCTGGATGGATCGGGAACGATGCAATTTCCCCAATCATTGGCGAGCATGATCCATACACTCATGTATATGGGAGGGTGGGTGTCTTTCTAAATTGCGTTTGGTTTTTGAATGCTCTTTCTGTTTTCTTAACAACTTATATTTCATTACAGGAGCTAAATCATATTCGAGCTGTTGCTGTTCTTATGACCTTTATAATGGTTGTTTCCATCCTTGCCTCAATTGCCATTATACGCCGCATCCTTATGGCAACATCAGTCCTCAAGGCAAGTACTGCTTACAAAGTACAGCAAGTTGTCAAGTTCTTCCTAACTCATAGCTCTTCTGGTGTATTTACTGAATGATTCTCCACTCCATAGCTACACATATCAATTAAAGGGAGGGAGGGAGGGAGTGAGGCTTCAAGTTTGCTTGCTGCTCTTTATGGACATTTACATGAGAAATTTGAAAACATTAAAAAGTACTTTAGTCCTTTGACTCTTAGATCTTGAATCAAATGAATAAATAAATGACATGAAGTACCAAGTGGTGAACTGATCGTTTGAAACTAATCAATGGAAGAGACAAAGTAAAATGCAATCTTTGCCAACTACAGTCATGCATTTCTTAAACATTTCAAGTGAAACTGCACTTACATCTGGCAAGCACGTTGGGATACAACTTTTCTGAGCTCTATAAATTTGAGCTGATATGCATCAAGAGTTTCAACTAAATTATTTTATTCTCTTAAATATGCAAGCACCATAAACGGCTAGTAACTAATTATTCACCATTGGCAAGGAAAGGCCCTGATTGTTCTATAAGAAAGATGGAATTTCTTATGAAAAGTTTCACCTTCGGTCATGGACAGCCTGACATCTACTGACTTAGTTGATCATGGTCTTTTCTTGGTTCTTAATTTAACTGATAGCAGACTTTGACCCATCTAAAATTGCTTCCTTGGTACTTGATGCCTGTGCAGGTTGCTGCGAAGGTCATAGGAGAAGTGCAGGCGCTTATAATTTTTCCAATTATACCATATGCTATCCTTGCAGTCTTTTATATGTTCTGGCTTTCAGCTGCACTTCATCTGTTCAGTTCTGGTCAAGTCATTCAGAATAATTGCAACTCCAACTGCTGTTCTTACAATCTTGCATTGAAAAAAGTGAATTGTGATCAATGCTGTGGTTATAGCGTTCATTACACCCCTCACATTGCAGTTGCTATCTTTTTCCACCTATTCGGATGTTATTGGGCTACTCAATTCATCATAGCATGCTCGGCAACTGTAATTGCGGGTTCTGTAGCTTCATATTACTGGGCTCGTGGAGAAACATCGGTAAGAATTATATAGTTAAAATTACATATTAATACTGATTGAAGTGCTTCCAATAACATGAAGTTAGAGATTGGTTCTGTTATTGTATTGAGATATATTTAGTTCTATGCTGATTGTGCATGTCAAGGTTTTCTTACCATATTGTTGTAGGTACATTTTAGGCAGGTTCAAATTTTAGCAATTGCTTCTTGAATCACTTACTTTGTCAGTTGAAAAATTGTTTTTTCTGCCGTTCCAACTGTCTCAGCAACAACCCTGATTATTTTGGCTGGCATCTCTTTTGACCAATTATACAGTTTGAACTTCAATATGGTGTCATACTGATTGATTAAGTACCTCACAATTAAATATCCACTTCTATCTGTCTACATTTAGTTATATTCTTGTATATATTTGTTTAACCTCTCTAGTAATTACACAAATGCAGCCTGAAGTTCCATTTCTTCCGGTGTTCTCCTCCATGAAGCGGCTGATCCGCTATAGCCTTGGGTCAATCGCTCTGGGTTCCCTTGTTGTATCGTTTGTGGAATCAATCCGCTTTATACTTGAGTCAGTTCGTCGCAAATTGAAAGTGGTTACATCAACACCTAATGGATTTTTTGGGAAGGCCACATTCCATTCCTCTCAGTTTTTGCTGAAGTGCGTTGAATGGACGCTGAAATCTGTAAATCGCAATGCTTATATAATGGTAAGTGTTTTTAAGCCTTTTTTTCTTTAGAAGGAAAAAACCAATTTAAGCCATAACTTTTTACTTTGCGTAGTTCACTTTGATAGTGATTCAGGGCTTTTGCAGATAGCAATCACAGGCAAAAGCTTCTGTAGGGCATCAGCGATAGCAACAGAATTGATCTTCAGCAACATTCTTCGGATAGGGAGAGTTAATGTGATAGGAGATGTCATTCTCTCTCTGGGGAAATTGTGTGTCAGCCTGTCAAGTGCCCTCTTTGCTTTCCTCATGTTGGATACACACAAGTACAGCTCTGCTCACAATAAGATATCTTCTCCACTGTTACCAGTATTGGTACGTGTATAACCATGCTATCAATTGGTACATGAATATTTCTTGTGGTACTGCACAAAATGATTTAGATTATGGACGATTTGAAACCTGCTCATTTCTGTACAACATCTTTATTTATTTATTTATTTTGCATTTACTAATAATTGCCACTGCCATTCACTCAATGATTCTACTCATCAGCTAAGTTTTGTCAGTCTAGATTGAGACTGATCTTCTTTCTGCAACTTAGCCTGTGATATAGTTGCATATCACGAGTGTATTGAGAAATGTTATGACTTTATGAGTAGCAAGTTATAAGATTTGTGTGCCTGCACGATCAAAATTTACTTTATGTGCTTACAAGAGGTTGAGTTGATCAGAGGCTAGTAGGGACAAACTGTATTTTCTAATATTAGTTTCCTGCCATGATGATTATACGGGTCTCTGCTTGTTACGTTGCAGGTTTGCTGGGGTCTTGGTTATGTGGTGGCTAGCCTCTTCTTTGCTGTGGTCGAGATGTCAATCGACACGATCATACTTTCCTTCTGCCAGGATTCGGAAGAGCACCAAGGAACAGCCCAATATGCTCCTCCACTTCTCATCGAAACTCTTAATGACCAAAATGAGATGCAAAGACTTACTCAAGGGCCCAACTGATGGATCTTGCTTCATTTATTATATTCCTCCTACTTACCAATGGAAATCGAGTCCTTTCCTTGGATCTCCAGTCCAATCTTCGGTTCTCATCTGTATTTCCAGTTTACAAGTTGAGGTTGCCATTTCAATCTCCTGTTTTCAACACCGCAATACCTTGTGATGGCATCAAGCACGTAAATATGAAGCAAGACATCTACATCATTGTCAACAGCTTGTGGCGACCTATAAGGAGAAGATGGTGCAGATTTTCGAGAGCATCTCCAGAAATAGAGGGAGTCACACCTAGATCTCTTGTTATTTAGTCATACATATTGATGCATCTCCCCTAATATCAGGTATTAGGAATAGTGAATGTTATATTTGCTGTCTGAACTCTCTCTCCCTCCTCTCTCCTAAGCCTATTGAAGCTGCTTAATATCAGGACTGTGTAATATCAGAAAAATATGAAAGTTTGAGAGTGAGTGGCTTTTTCCTTAATCGTCAAGTTTCATGTGGATTGCCTAGCTAAAAAGCAAGTGAACCCATAAGTACAAATGCAAATCTTGGGGTGTCATGCAAATCAGAAATCGCTTCCAATCATTTGGTTTTCATTTTTCACTACCTACCAACGACTGTGAATGCTCTTTTCGAGAGGGGTTCGGTCTGATCTGATCTTGGTAATGATGAAAATTCTTGTTTATTTTAGGATGCAAGTTTAATTGGTGGTTAAAGACATTGACCATGCCCGAGCTTTCGCATTCTCTTGTTGTTCAAGATTTGTTTGTTAATGAACTCCATCTGGCAGGAAGAAAACAAAAGAACATAGAGTAAAGCAAGCTGGAGAGAGAGAGAGAGCCACTCACAAGGAGAAAAGAGCTTTGTACTTTCGCTTTCTATGTTTGAAGCTTCTAGAGAGTTCAAATTTTCTTGATTTTGGAGCTTTTATAAGAATTGGATAAATGGCATGAAACCCATCTCGAATTTTCGAAAAAAAATTGATTTGTTTTTTTTAATTTTGTTATGATGGTGGGAAATTTGAGGCCACTTTTTGAGGGTTACTTTACATTTAAAAAAAGAACTTTTTTCTAAGGGATCAAATTGGATTAAAGGGGGAGAGAATATCATATCATATCCAGTGAAAACTGCGTAAAAAATAAAACAACCCAAACCGCGCGTGGGCTGGCGGAAACCCCACCTCGTCCGGCGTGGAAACATCCCTCCCCGACCGAGTGACGCGAAAATGATGCTGTCCTCACTGACGTGGCGCGTCCAGGCGCTTCCATCGAGGCGGAATGATCACCGAAATCAGACCAAAAGCGTCAGTCGAATCCCACAAGTTCACGAATTCTCATTACACCCAAAAAAAGAAAAAGGCGAAAATGAAAAATGAAATGGCGCCGATTCCTTCTCCTCCGCCCTAACTCTCTCTCCCTCTCTCTCTCTAGGTTGCTGTGAGAAAAGTCAAGAGAGAAATTCGCCATTTACAGTGCTGTGAGCTTCTTACAGAGAGAGAGAGAGAGAGAGAGAGAGAGCAGGTAGTGTGACAGCGAGAGGAAGGGGGGGTGATTGCCGGTCTATAAAGAAAGGAGCGATTTTTCTTTTCCTCATTTAGTGGAGAATTGTTGTCATCGAGCGCGCTTTGCTTTTCGATTCCACCCTCACTTTCCAAGCTTCAAAAGCAAAAACTAAATGTGACCCATACGCCCGCCCACACACGACCGCCCGCAATCCCTTCTTCGTTCTTTTTCGGTGGTGGTGGTGGAGTGGGGAGAAGAAGAGGAAAAAAGCCCACCAGTTTCGCCTTTCCGAGGTAAAGATTCCGCCTTTAGCTACTCCCCCTTTCTTTTTCCCTCCCCAATTGGTTCGTAATTCCGTTCTGATTGCGATTAGTTAGCTCTTCGCAATGCAATTGGGTGCTCGTTTTTGATTGATTTGCGCTCGAATTCTCTCTCTCTCTCTGTGCAGGTCAAAATCTGCAATTTCCCTTCTTCGAGACGGTGATTCGGGGCCTGATTTCTCTCTTCTGATGTTTTATTCACAATCATCGTTCCGATCACCTGTTAATTTTTCGTCTAGAGCCCCTCTGCTCTGCTCAATTTCCTACCTTTTCCTTCCCTCGGATGTCTTCTTCATATGTTGCTTCAATTGCCTTAGATTTCGCCTGAAAATTTGACACTTTCCCCGCGGTACTACCTCTCTATTCTTGCTCCCACGTCTTTCTTCCATTTAATTCGGGGGTCAATTTACTTTACCCGTCTAGTTGACTTTTGTGGGGTTGAAATGGGCGATAGGTTTAGGTCCATCTCAATTGAGGATTTGCCCTTGCATTTGATTCTTGAGATTCTGAGCTGCGGCCGGCTCAGTTCAGTTGATCTTGTTTACTTAGAATTGACCTCTAGAACTTTCGGGGGTAGTCATGGGCTGTACCCCAGTAAATTTCGATCGCTTGTGGAGCTTGCGGCGTTTCAGCTCTGCAGTTCTCATCCTAAATACTCCTCAATGAGCGTGAAAGCGAAAAAGGAGATTTTTGATCGATGTGGTGGCAATTGGAAGCGGCTTTTGAGGTTCCTGCAATCTGTGGAGCAATCATCCTACATGGTTGAAACATCTTCTGGCAACGTATGTTTCTGTAGTACTTCGATTTTTAAGGAAATTAATTGTGTTTTGAGGGGGTTTAAGGGATAGCTGGCATCCATCAATTTTATTGCTATATAGTAGTGATCGAAAATTTGCTGGGTAAGGTACTTCTTTTTTTATGCTTTTATTGGGTAATGAAGTTATTAGAAGTGAAAGTAGAGACTAATTAGCTTGACTTTCAGAACTCCACGCATTAGTTTAGTAAGACTTCAATAGAAATTTTGCTTGTCATTCACTTCCGTAGATGTTTCATGAGCTACCAATATGTTTTTTCTCCCTTTCCCTTTAATATTGTATTAAAAAAAAGAAAGAAGAAGAAGAAAACTTCCAGTGCTTGAAACAATTGTGTCAGTGAGTCTCATCATTCATGCTATTTGTCTACTTGGTGAGATTTCTACCTGCCAAATGTGAAATGACTTAAATCATAATGGTATACACCATCATAGGAATGATTTCCGTAGAAACTCAACGGAATATAAATTATGTCATTTTGAGGTGTAGAAAAATGAGGAATCTTGTAGTCTTCCCGTGCCCCTTTCCACCAAAGCATTTTTAATCTGTTAGCAATCCATTCATTATCATTTATGCTCATCAATTTTTATTTTATCAGCAGATGCAGGTTACCACTGGGAAATATCACACATTACTTCTCCATGATTCATCCGTTTATTCTTGTGGATCTAATCTAAGTGGTGTTCTTGGTCATGGTGCTGAAACAACACAGTGTGTAGCATTTACCCCAATAAGTTTTCCATATGCGACACATGTATTACAAGTCTCAGCCTCCCACAATCATGCTGCTTTCGTCACACATTCTGGAGAGGTTTGTAGTTTCTCATGCTTGTTTAGCTAGATACGTTAGCATGTCCTTCTCCCTTTTGGGAAAGTAGAGGGAAATTGATGGGAGAAAAGAATAAAACCGTCAATGTTTTATGCTTTTGTCATGTCATCTTGGATTTTACTTTGTTGCTATCCTTAATATATGTACAGAGCCAGACTATTGCATTGATTTGTTGGGCTTGATAATGTTCTTATGAAGAGCTTCAGTTATGAATTCTACCTTAGTAGTTGGTGTCTTACTGCGGAGTTTGCCATGATGCTAGCTCTTCAGTTTGAATGGACATAAATATGACATATGCTACCTAGATATTCCTCTGCCCCTTTTATGGTAACCCTATAATTTTAAAGAACAGCTTCTATTGATCTAGGTTTTCACCTGTGGAGATAATTCATCCTACTGCTGTGGACATAGAGATACAGCACGTCCAATATTTAGACCTCGGCTTGTTGAAGCACTGAAAGGAGTTCCCTGCAAACAGGTGATCCATCAAACCAAATTTTATGTATTATTGAAGGTTTTGCTAGTCTAGGTTAATGCCATGCTTCCCTTTTCTATCCAGGAGAGGAAATGCAACCTTCCTCATGTTCATGATTGCTTTCCCCCTTGCAATGTGTTTACTTGCATGGGTGTCTCCCATGACTATGAATTTTATCTTTGAGTCCCTAAATAAAGCTTTGTAATATAGTTTTAGAGAAAAAAAAGGGTGTGGATCAATTATTCCATTGGATGGAAGATATTGTTGGATTTTCTATTTTGCTATAATTCTTAGTTTCTAGATGTCCTATGACTATCCTCAAAGATCTGTGCATATCACGTTTCTTCTCTACCTGATTTTTGCTTCAAATATGATCAATATAGTTGAGAATTTTTTGAGTACTTTTTATCTCATTTTAGTGAGAAACAGCAGATATCCATCATATCATGGATCTTGACTCATCTAAACCATTTTGTTTTGGTTTTTACATTTTTGTTGTAACTTTTATGGTCAAATTAGACATGGTCATTGATTACTCAGGTCCTATGAATGCTTGAGTATGTTGGACTGCTGGTTATTTTCTTCATCATTTGCTTTGACTATTCTGTCATGATAATTCATTGTTGGTAAGCATGTTGTTTATTCTTGCTAGATGGTTAAAGATTCAAATTCAGCATATCAATAATTGATATTGTTTATTCTTGAGTACATTTTCTCCCACTGTAATCAAAATGAGAAATGCTAAAACTTCTTTCAGGTTGCTGCAGGGCTTAATTTTACTGTTTTCCTCACAAGAGATGGTCATGTCTATACATGTGGTAGCAACACTTATGGACAACTTGGTCATGGTGACACTCTGGAGAGGTCGACACCAAAGATGATTGAACAATTTGAAGCTGTAGGCCCTGTGGTACAAATTGCTGCTGGTCCGAGTTATGTGTTCGCTGTATTAGAAAATGGGGCGCTCTACTCTTTTGGTTCAGGTTCCAACTTCTGTCTTGGACATGGAGAACAGCATAATGAGTCCAACCCTCGTCAAATTCAATATTTTAGAAGGAGGGAAATCCATGTGGTGCACGTTTCTGCAGGCGACGAGCATGCTGTGGCACTGGATTCTAATGGACTTGTAAGTTCTTATGCTGAATCAGAAGCATGTTTTTGATTCCTAGCAAATAAAAAGAAAAAAAATGATGCGCCTTTTTATATATATTTTTTCTTGTTTTTCCTTTTTCCTTTTTCCTTTTCATGCCAAAGGCATTAATGCAGTGTTGAAATTGAATGGCTGTATCAGGTTTACACTTGGGGCAAAGGTTATTGTGGTGCTCTAGGCCATGGAGATGAGATTGATAAAACTACTCCAGGACTTGTAGAGAGCCTGCAGGACCATCTTGCAGTACAGGTCAGTGTGTATGATTTCTTTGAGTTTTAGCATCCCAAATTGAGAAGGGCTGCCTAAGTGGGCAGGATTCGACAGTCTTTTTGATAGAATGGTTGCCCAAAACTATACATAAAGTGGCATGCAGCAACTAATAGATATAACAGTCTGCACTTAGTTAAGAGGAATTTGAGGTGCTTTTCAATTCTTTATATTCTTTAAATGATCAAATCTGTAGGCAGGATATGAAAACTTGTTTATTCAGGGATAAGTAAGGACTTTTTTCTTTATTTTTTGCTATTAGCTGATTGATAATTTCTTCCTTCCTGATAATCATAGTATAATGGTTCTTTAGGATTTATTTTGCCTTTTTCATTCTTTTCTTATTCCAATAATCTTATTCCAAAGGAGGAAGGACATGTAAAAAGCGAAACCGGTAAAGTAGTCAGTCTCCAATGCTGGGTTATTCACTTGCAGGTCTGTGCCAGAAAGAGGAAAACCTTCGTCTTAGAGGAGCACGGTTACGTGTATGGTTTTGGGGGGATGGGTTATGGCAGCCTAGGGTTTCCAGACAGAGGAGCATCCGATAAAGTCTTGAGGCCAAGAATCCTCGATAGCCTGAGAGCACACCACGTCTCCCAAATTAGTACCGGTCTGTACCACACTGTGGCGATAACTAGTAAAGGGCGGTTGTTTGGGTTCGGAGACAATGAGAGGGCACAACTCGGGCATGACAAGCTGAGAGCCTGCCTGGAACCGACTGAGATATTTGTCCAACAAACAGTGGATGAAACGGGCTGCAGCTCTGGAATGGAGTAAGACTCCAGCGCCAATTGTTGAAACTAATGATTTTTTTTGTATTTAAGTATGTTAGATTATAATGTTTGATGTCCTTGGTGAAATTGCATAAAGCGCCAGTGTGGAATTTATGGGGCCAATCTTCGTCTCCTAAAAAAGGTGCTGTACGGAATACTCTCTTGTAGTTGCTTTCGCCCCATTATGCTTCTAAACCACTCTCTTACATTTATTAAGCCTGCTTATAAATTCAGGTCTCTTGAGTAAAAACGAGAGTAAGAGCAAACGGAAATCGTCTTCAGTATATTTTAGGAGATCCCCCATGGCAAGGGATTTCTTGATGATTTTAGGCAGAGCCACAACCGCAGGAAGTTCTGGCAGTATGATTTTCACGAACCCCCTCGTTCATCATTGGTCGAATTGTGAGGTCGGATGAATGTTTGTCAGTTATTGCTCGTGTGGAGTGGAGTGGACTAACGTAGATCAGGAGTACCAAATAATTTTCTTAATTGTGGACACCAATCGCCCGAATCGACTCTAATTATGATGATAAATATCATTCACTGTGTATTTGGATTCTCAAGTTTTCATCATCTTACAAGGGATCGTATTAATCAAAATATACAATATAAATCTCGTCGTTTCGGCTAAAAGAGTTCAATTTCAGACATTAGAATGGGATATGGCGTCTTCTGCGGAAGAAGTGCACAGCCCGAGAAATCTGTTCTGAAGAGATTCTTGATGCCAGGGGCATCTCCTTTCCTGGAAGATTTAGCAGGGAATGCACATGACTCACTGATCAAAAGTCATCCGATCATTTGTTATTTCGTGTCCGCGGAGATCACGGGAGATTCACCAAAGACATGCGCTCTTCTAGGCCGCATGTCAATATTTTTATAAGTAGCTCTACTTATATAGTTCGGATAAACAAAGGACAGAGGGTCCTCCAGAGGCCAGACATGCAAAGAATCAAAGTTAAAGAAACAATTACTCACTCATATGGACATTAAACAACCACCTTTGCATTCTTTATATGCTGCTGCCAGCTCCCTTCCACAAAGAAACCGTGAGGTCTCTCAGAAAGTTGCGGACTTTTATATGCAGAAACGGAGATTGGGCGGAGTTGTCATTTTCTGTATGCGCTCGATCAGATAAATCGTTGGGTCAAACGTAAAGAAACAATCATTAGTCACCCATGTGGCCGTTAAGCAATCACTGGCATTCTCCCGTATGCTGCCAGCTCCCTTCAACAAACGACCTGTGAGACCTCCCAGAAAGTTGCAGATTTTTATATGCAGAAATGGAGATAAGGTAGGAAGTAGTCATTTTCAATAAGCACTCGATTGGATAAGTCAAGTCCCTGACTTGTAGGCTGATTATATCGGCTTATCATGATCGAACTTCTTACAGCAAGCCGCCAATCAATTCGTTATTCCGTAGCTTTACTCATAATACAACTTTCGACTGAGCAGTGCGAAAGTTAATTCTGGGGACCGCGGACTTTGCACTCCATCTGAGATTAACGTTGCAGAAGACAACTTGAAACTCTCTTCTGGAAGCAGAGTGTAATTTTTATCCCCTGTGAAGTTCAAGTCTGTTGGGTTTTGCCAGTAGTTTCTGCAAGTAGCATTCTGAGCTCATGACACAGAAAGGTGTCTGGCAAATGCCTTAAAAGAGATTATACGACCGAGGTAAGACAAGCGTTCTTGCCTTGGACCATGCCCCAACTCATCGAAGAAAGTTACTCAGCTGCAAATGCCCGTGCTTGAGATCCTGAAAATCTCATTAGAGCACGACCCAAAGACATTTTCAATATCTTTAAACCTTCAGAATCACAACGTACGCTTGGTGAAGGGAATTCAGCTTGACCTGGCCAAAACAGAACACCCCTCTGATGGAATTCAACAGCTCGATTGGACCGCTCAGCGAAAGACCAGGGTCCATGAATAAAGCTGTCTTGATTTTCATCCCACCAAGGACAACCAAGATCCTCGAGCATCCCCAGCCACATGAGGCCATGTGGGTGCCTCATTGCGCCCCAGACCCGTGATGGTACTTTGCCCTTCTTTGTTTCTTCTCAAAATCCAAATTGACCTTAGCAACTCAATTGCCTATGCACAGCACGATCTCAAACAGGATCGCAATAAGATCATGGACAAAAGGGCAAAATCTCCTAATCCGTCGTTGTCCAAACGACACTCCAATAAAATTATCCAGAGTCCAAAAACATTGATGAAAAACAGAAGTAGGGTCCATCACAGCAGGAAAAGCAAACACTTCTAACAATAATCATACAATCCAAGGCCTAACTGAGTCCTTTCCTCTCAAAATGATTAAAAAGCCACGAAAAGCGAAAAAAAGAAAAAACCCACTTGCGCTTTCCAAATATCTTATACTTTCCCTGTCAAACCTCCTAAACAATAGATAAGGTCCAGCACAGAGGAAGAAACAATAAAAAAAAAAACGACCTTTTTTTGTTTCAACGTGCTTGTTCAAGCCAAGTTCTCCATGTGCTCCCTCAGCACTTCGAGCATGTTGTAGAAGGTGACGATCCCGATCAAGCTACAGTCCTCCTCGATCACCCACACGTAGTTGACGCGGTGCGCGATCGCCTGAATCATCACCGCCACGAGCGAGCTCTTCGGGTTGCACACGATCGCCTCCGACCTCCTCACCAGCCGCGACGAGTAGCTGAAGGACCGGCTGTTGCACCTCCCCAGCTTCCGCAGCAGCACGCTCGTCGGAGTCGCCGCGCACTCCTCGTCCGACGACAGTAAGGGGTTCGAGTTGCTTGGAGAAATCGCGAGCTCGTTGATCGTAGCTTGGAGACCTCGCTCCTCCAGTCTTGCTCTCACCACCCTCACGAGCTCCTCCGGCGGGCCTCCGCAGTCAATATACGCCAGTAGGTCGCCACAGGAGAGCGTGGCGATGGCAGCCGCGGCAGTCTCGTCGCAGGAGGCGAGGGCGAAAGAGGATATCTCGCCGATCAGGACTCCGTCCCCGTCGACAATGGCGACGGAGGTCTGTTCGGCGAGGGAGCGGGCGATCGCTCCGACAGCAGAGGAGGCAGGGGAGTCGTAGTCCGCGACCAGAATGTCCTCACTGACTATGCCGAGATCGTCGATCGACAGGGCGGGGATCGGAGAGAACAATCCGATGGAGTTGAGGAGGAAGCGGACCACGTCTTCCTGCGTGAGCCAGCAGAACTCACGGCCGTTGTGCAGAGTTGGCGTCGGCGAAGGTTTCTGGTGCTGTTTCCTTCTGGTTTTGGTGGTGAATCTGGTTATGATCGGCACCACTAGATTCTGTGCACCTTTTAGGATGAGATCAATCGCTTCTAACAAGCTGAAACATGAAGAAGCACAGAAAGGATCGTCTCCGAAACATTAATCAGATAAATACAAAGGTTTCTCACAAGATCAAACCAGAATTTGGCTTAAATTCGATTCCCGAAAGGCCAAGCTTTGATTTCGCAAAATTGGATTCTTCATTCTTGTTGAAAAACAGAGAAATGAAGAAGCGCAGAACGGATCATCCTAAACATTAATCAGATAAAAGCAAAGGTTCCACAAGACCAAACCAGAATTTGGTTAAAATTTGATTTCGCAAAACGCCAAGCTTTCACTTCGCACGACTGGATTCTTCATTCTTGTTGAAAAACATAGGAGTGAAGAAGCACAGAACTGATCATCTCCGAAACATCGATCAGATAAATGCAAAGGCTTCCACAAAATCAAACCAGAATTTGGCCTTAATTTGATTTCGCCAAAAGCCAAGCTTTCATTTCGCACGATTGGATTCTCACACTCTCTTTGGAAAAAAAAAACAGAGTACTCTGTTTGAATTTCCAGAGAGATGTGCATTCTGAGCTGCAATCACCGAATCATCGCGCCACGACACGAGCTCGTGAGAAGCGATGGCGACAGAGAACAGACGCGTGTAATATGCAACAACTCGAATTTCTAGAGACTTCTTTTGACATTGACCTGAAACTTCAGCGTAACCGACAAGACGAAAACACTTTCTTGACGAGAATGCACGAACACACTGTCTCCGGAAATGAGTATGATTTGCACAGAAACGTCTGTGAAATTTATTCTCGAAGCCATTTATTTAACGGAAGAGTGAATTCAGGGACCAACTAAGCTTCACCCGAAACGTAACAGCAGAGGGAAAATCCCGAGACCGAAAGCCAACGAGAAAAGAGACGAGCGTCACCTGCAAGAAGGGTCGACATGGATGACGAGACCCGGAATGTTGGGCAGGATGGCGGCGAGAGGGGCCTTCAGAGCAGAGGAAGGCGAGGAGAGGCGGCCGTCCTTGCAGAGGTAGCAAATCACGTCCACCATGCAGACTTTCCCCACACACCGACAGTCGAACTCGGCCTCGGGGCCCGCCGCAGCATCCCCTCCCGAGGAGTGGTCGCAGCTCCAGACGCTGAGGCAGGTCTCGCCGGAGCTCCGGAGGGCGGAGAGGGCGTCGCCGACGGTGGCGGCGGCGGGGAGCGACCTCAGCGCGGGCTTCCCGAGGCAGAGGTCGGACACGGTGTGGGACAGCAGTCCAACGGCCATGCAAAGGGAAAGGGAGGGAGGTTAAATGGAAGGGGGTGGGGGTGGTGCAGTAATGGCGGATGCGGTGATGCGGTGGCGCCTGTCTGCGGTGGGGATGATGGAGAGAGGATTGTGCCTGCGGTGTGCATATATAGGAGGAAGACGACGGGGGGGAAGACATCTGGGGAGTGTGGGGGAACATGTGGGAGGGAGGTACGGTCCAGCGGTTCCAAAAGGACATCGGTGGGACCCGCTGGGGTGTTCTCTCTTTTCTCCTTTTTTCTCTTTTTGGGTTGGCTTTTGGATTACAAAAAGTAATTAATCTATTGCCGCAGAAGGAAAAAAAAATCCTAATAAAATCCTCCAATGTTAATCCAATGTATATTTCTTTATATGATTCTTGAAATTCAACCTAACGTACAATATTATTCCTAGAATTTAATAAATGTCTATTATAATATCAGTAACTATATGATAATATTATATATTAGGCTATATATTAAATAAATTAAAAGTTTAACAATGACTTTACATATTAGATCAAAGTTCATAAATTATTTGTGTAATTATTCTTTAAGTATATTACCGAAAATGGTGATACTTTATATGTCACTATCGTTTGTTAATTGATTGTTTTTATTTACTCTATCAGTTAAAATAATACTAGAGATAATTAGAAAACGTTGCTTAATGGACATACTAAATAATATTTGATTTTTTGTTGAATATTTAAACGACGCCTGTGTATCTTTCGGCCGAAAATCAGAGGAGTAGTTGAAAACGCTAGCTGTATCTTCTTAAAATGATGGGTAAGCATCGGACAAAATGATCTCATAAAATTAATAAATTAATTCGAATAATGGCACAAATAATTTCTATAATTTGGTTCAATATGGAATGTTGTTCCTAAACTATTATATTATATAATGTTATTTTTGAATTTTTGCCCAATATATAATGTCGTCTATTCATGAACTATTGATAAATATTTAATATAGTCCTTATATGAAAATGCTCAAAAATTCAACATCATATTAAATAAATTAAAAGTTCAAAAGATGACATCACACATTAAACTGAAGGTCAAGTATCATATTAAACAAATTAAAAGTTCAAATATAATATTACATATTGGATCAAAGCTCATGACCCATTTGTGTTATTTTTCCTAGATTAATAAAATTTCTATTATTGTTTCACCAAAAATGAAGTAATATTAGTCAATGGTATGAATGGATTGATAAGCAAATCAACAAAAATTGTGAAAGGTCCTTTATTGAATTTGGACAATAAAGTAAATGACAAGTAATTTAAAATACAAACAATGGAAACAATCGTTGTAAGCGATGCAAAATGCACAAAAGTAATGATAAAAGGTAATCGACAAAAAAAAATGATAAAAGTTAAAGTGCATATTAGTACGTTGAGGGATTTGGTGTCTTTTACAATGAAAACACTTAGGGTATTTATAACCATTGACCTCGGTTAGATACAGTGGTTACATAGTTACTGAATTTGAAAGAAAAAATATCTTTCATTCTTATCCATCATTACAAATTACATATATGAAAATATCGTTACTCAGCAACATTCTCAATGAAGGTTCTCATGTTGGAGAGTTGTCGATTCTACTCAAATTGTCGATTGTTCTAGCTAAATTTTCTTTATTGACTCAATTTATCACTTGTCTATAATAATTAAAAGCTGGTATTTTTTTTTGTCAATAATTACATATCAGGGCCATATATATAGATGATTACCATGTTATTAAAAGACATGATTGCTATATTTGACTAAGTGCCAATATGTTGGTTGTAATTAATTATAAGGTGCGAAATGCTTGCTTACGAGATTATAAAGTGAGCAAAGATAATAAATGCTTCACATTAACATTGGTGAGTAATCTAATTGGCCGCTTGTCAAGTTTGGACTAGCTGTAAAATTGCAAGTTGACATCAATTGATGATGAAAGGAACATATGTGGGGCTCAGGATGGCCAGGTCGCTTTATGGAGTCTTGGTCCATCAGAAAAAATTATCAACTTTCTTGCAACGAAAATATTTTGCCATATTAATTGATTAGTGTAAGTAATACAAATATTTTTAGAAAATATTTTCAAGCCATTTATTCTTTGCGAATCAAACAGAGCTTATTTCATGATTCCAGCCAACACTCTAGATATGAACTCCATAGACTATACCACATCTCTCAAATTTACTTTATCGTCATTTGCAGCAGATTGATCCAAATCAAATGAGAATTCCCTCCGCTAGATAAATAAATTACCTTTAAAGCTTAAAATGTTAGGAAATAACCCGAGATTTCACGGGTGTCTATATACACATGCACTTTAATTAAAACTCCTTGCATGTAAGCCAGTCTTTACAAGCAATACCGGATGGGGACATAATCAAGAGGGCTGGTGATTCGTGTTGGCATGTCATCATCATGTTTGTAATTCATGTTAATATATGAGAGTGCGAAATATCTTCATTTTAATTGTACATGCGAAATAATTGAATTACCGTGAAAACATGTTAGTTCACGGTAATTTTGCAAAATTAGGCGTGTCGTGCAATGTCGAATTCATATTTAATCTCTGTAATTTGTACTTTTATTTCATGTCATGCAAACGTGTGGTGTCCACCATTATTAAGCCATGTCAAGGAGGCAAGAGGAGACGAGAAAAGAAGGAAAATAAGCTGAATAACTGGCAGGCGAGACGGACAAAACGGAGTGCCTGAATTTAAGCTCATGCCCGCGCTCTTATCTTGTCAAACATACTATTTATTCCCAAAAACTTAAACTTATAGTTATAAATCATAAAGGCATGTATAACATATTTTTTATTATTGAAAAGAAACATTAAGAGCATGCTTGTGTAACCGAAAATTTCGTGCAAAGAAAAATATTCTCCATAATAATCTTTTTCAAAGAAAATGATTAGTTTTCATCCATTTGGTAGTTTAGCAAAATGATTTCCTTATTCTTAGAAGGATAAGTCATTTTCTCCCGATTTAAACTTATTGTCTTCGGTCTATGAAAAACTAATTAATTTTCCATTAGCCAAATATTAAAAAGGTGGAAAATAATTCCCCGAAACCAATTCCTTTTCAGACAAACCAACTATCAAGATTAGATCCACAGCTAATAGCAGTTCTTGCCACTCGTTGGTTCTTCTCATAAGGATGTGATGGCCCATATAAAAGTCCCATGATAGCAATTGATTGAACAATTAGGTTAATGCAGTCCGTAAATGCCAGGGAACAAGGTTAATTCGTGGGGACCTTCTTCTTGGAGCTTTCTAGGAGGGCAATGAGGTTTTCTTTATCTCATCTGGTACCGGTGTCTACTAGCCCAAGAATTCACAATTCGCTCTCAGGACATGATGGTGCGACATCAAACGTAGTTTACTCCAAATTGAGTTTTCAATGAAGCTGTTTATTGAATGCGAGAGAGGTTTCTCGTCTGCTGTTTCGAGCAACGAGCAGGAGGGGACAAAAGAAAAATCCATCGACTGGAAAAATGAGGTTGATATGGAAAGATTCCAAGCCGACTATATAGCGACACCACAGTTTTAGCGACAATGATGTTGAGTTACGGGGGTAGTGCGCAAACCGTCTCAACATTAATGTACAACAAGCTGCGAGATGAACGACATGCTTTTCTCATTCTTTCGATTCTAAACGAGGAAAATAGAAGAAAATAAGTTAGAGATTTGCAGTAGGTCTCACGAAAGGCAAAAGTCCTAACTTTTTGTTAATTGGGATTTGTTTTTTTATGCAGTGAAAATATAAAAAGTGACTAATTTAAAGAATTTCAATTACTATGTGGCGTGGACTTGCTTTTTGTATAATAAGTTATCATGAGAGATCTTTAAAATAAAGATGAAGTAGGTATGATATTTCACACTATTAACTTTTCTCCTGTTCATTTCATTTTAATTTTCACACGATCACATTTTTTTCCAAATCAGTGAGCAACTCAAATCTCTCTGCTCAGGTCAAATACAATCTAAACCTGCTGCTCAAATCAACCACATTCACCACGATCATCATCAATGCATAGAGCTTTCCATTTATGTTGGAAAATGAGCAGACGACCTGCAGTTCATAGTCCTGCCCTGTTCACAGATTTTTTTTTTTTTCTTTTTCAACATTTCGTGTTTTTTTTGGCAGATATTTTCTGATATTTTTTTTGGGGGGGGGGGGAGGAGTGAAATGTCAATTGGGTTTCCACTGTACTGCGGATGTGGACGGACATGTCGGACCGAAGGACAATCGTTTTACAATCAGTAAACCCTATCCGTCTCTCCATTGCAACAACTCTTTGGATTGTGCTAGAACAGGTGTTAGCATCATCAGTCGGAGTATCAGCAACTCCTTACGAATCGACCGATATGAATTAACTCAAAAATCAACAGGAGCATATCTGATGGGACCGGATGGATGATCCGGAAGGAAGCTAATTTGACAGAAATGTCATTTTATCTTCATCTTTAGACAATCCAATGGCAAGAGCAAGAAGATACAACATTTGACTCAACTCGCAAGCCTTCAGGCCTCTGGGCAGTTGGTGATGACAAAACGATAAGCAAAAGTAGTCAAAATCAGGGGCTTTTCGGCCACCTTGTTCAAGCCGTCGTAATACGTCACGACAAACTCTTATATATCTTATCAGTGCAAACCCGATCTACGATCAGGATCGTGGCCTAGCAAAAACAGCACCCGCAATCACTCGTTTGGTTTCGGTCGAATACCACGGTCATCAAACCACCTTCACTTTCCGGAAACTACAATTCCTCGTTGGTTTTTTCAATCCCTCGTAGCTTGTCTTTATACGGCCAGCTAGTAGGAGAAGCATCAAGTGGGCAGGAGTCACTTTTCAAATGTCACTAATCTGACCAATGAATATTTCGTCTCCCTCTCCATGAATGAGGTCGTCGGTTTGCTCATCAAGTTGGAGAAAGAGATAGAGCCAGCATCTGCCATCAGCGTGGGGTTGAGGAAGCTTTCCTTTTCACGATCATCTGTACCTCCACAAAAAGGGGGGGAAAAAACTCACGTTTTCGTACATAAGCGTTGATGCAAATCAATCAATCCATGGCATCCGACGGATATTGGCACGTAGATGTCGATACCCATGGTTGATGCATTACTTTCATTGACCAATCCTAATTAAGCGATTGAGTCCCGAACGCTCGTCGATTGGTAATCTGTTTTTTTTTTAAAATGTAAACAGCTATATTATGAAAGGAACTTATATAGAGCTCAGGATGGGTCATGTTGCTTTCTAGGGTTTTGGTCTATTACCAACCTTGGAGGGAAGCGAGGATCGATTTTCTTATCACAAAAATATTTTGCGTGCTACTTAATAGGTTAAATTTTTGTTAATAAATGGTTGCATATTCGATTTCAGATTGATGTACCTCTAAATTTGTAACATGTAATCAAGTTATTGTTAAATAGGAGTTATTTCAAATCGAGGTTAATTGACCTATTATTCGAGATATTTCACCATGCTAGTTAACACTCTGTATATGAACTCCGTAGTCCACGTTGGTTATTAAGCTTACTTTTTTCTCTATTAGATAAATCAATAGTTTCAAAGTTTAAACTGTAGAGAAATGACATGAGATTTCATACATATATGTACCCATTATTTAGCACTCTCTACGTCCAAGTCCATCTTTACAAGCAACATGGGACATGGACATAATTAGGACACTCAATAATTTGTGTTGGCATGACAATCCATGATTGTGTCTATAATTCAAGTCAATTCATGTGAGCTCATAGCATATTAGTTTTGATTGTATGTGCCAAATAGTTGAATAACATGAAAACACGTTAATTCCTATCAATATATAAAGTTAGCCAAATCATGTAGTGCATAATATGATATTCTCACTTCATCTCGTGTCATGCAAATGAGATATATCTAACATTGCTAGGCCTTATCAAATAGGAAACCGGAGAAAAGAAAACAAGGAAAATAGATTAATATTCGGGAGAGGAGAAAGATAGGAGTGTCACCATTAAACTCATGACTTGTGCTTTGACATCGCATGACACAAGTTGCTTATCCGAAAAGTTTAAACTTTTAGAAAACAAGTTAACAAAACCTATTATATGGATATCAATCGAATATTAAATTCTTTAATTTGTCAATTTAGTCATAAACTGTTACACGAATTCAATGTAATTCTACTAATCAATTTTCAACTAAAATATTTGACATAATAGTCTAGTTATTACTAGCCATCATGAGTGACACATCACACCATGTCAATAATTTCCTACAAAAATTAGCCAAAATAACTACATTAGAATTTCAAGTATAGGTTTAAGTTTAAATTGGTAAAATTGAAAAGTTCAGAACCGAACTAACATCCATATATAGATTTAGAACCGATTGAACAATTTTCCCACCATGGTCTATCACATCCTTATAAGAAGAACCAATAAGCGGAAAGATCTGCTATTATCATGTATGGGTTGGACGAGGCCAACTAATGGGAGGTGAAATGTCATTTGAGTTCTCAAGACACTCACCACCGCGCACTTATGCTGATTAACCTTTTCAGTTTTGGCGTTAATGAAAGTCTCATGATAGTCATTGATTGGTCAATTAGGCTAAGTGAGTCCGTTAATGAAAAGGGGAAAAGGTGTTAATATGCGGGGACCTCTTGTGGAGCTTTTTAGAGGGGATGAGGTGCTGGTTAGTGGTGATGGCCCCTACCAAAAAGTTCGCAATCCACTCGCATGATGGTGTGACATGAACCTAATTCACTCCAAATTGAGTTTCGACCAATGCTGTTTCTTGAATGGAAGAGGTTTCTTGTATGTTGTTTTTGAGAGAAAATTGTCCAGAAATTCATAACTTTATTATAAGATCATCAATCAAGTCTCAAAATTGAAAAGACTAAATTGTCAAACTTGAAAATTTTAGGACCGAATTGACGATCGTGCTACAAGTTTATGACTTTTTGGATGATTATCCCATTGTGTTTATGTTCAAGCAAGATGAGACATAAGAAAATTCCTTAATTAGATTAACGGGTTGGATATGGAATATTAAAACTGACTTTTTAGAGACAAATTATAATGGTAGATGGGCCGTGCATTCTTGTTTATTTACTTTCATACTTGTATATGTAACATGTGTGTGTAATCTTGCTTATAAGTGTACACATACCATCTTGTGAAGCATCATCAAAGAAACTATTGAGATTTGCCCGATAGCCACATTTCCCTTATGGGAATGGGGAGATAAGGGGTTCAAATATCCACATATTCAGAAAAGTTGGAGTAGAGACAATTTAGCTTTAATGTGAATTTCGATTCCCACACCTTATAAAGAGAGTAGAACAAAAGTTTAAGAATGAAAGTTATAATAATAGTAGAGTAAAATCGACAAAAAGAAAAGCATTACTAAAGAGAACAACATCATTTTTGAGTCACTAAGCACACAAACTACTTTGCTCAAATCAAATTCAATCAAAATCCACCGGTTAAATTTAACCATATTTACCACCATCATTTGTGCATAGACATTTCCATCTATGTAGGTGTAAATGATGAAATAACCTGCCATTTATTGTCCAACCTTGTTCATGGGAAAATTGTCGAAAAAAATCTTAAACCTAGCCAATTTAGTTCCAAATATTTCACTTTTACCGATTGAATCCTAACTCTTTTAATAATTTATCAATTAAGTCCTTCTGCCTATTTTTAGTTGGAAATTACTAACATGGATTATGATCATCTTACATGGCACCGTCTATGTTAATATTGACAATTTTTGTAATTTTTTTAAAATTAAACTTTTCATCATTTTTCCTTTTTCTTTTCTTCTCTTTCCTCTACCACCCTTGCTTGCTCCAAAAGCCTTGAGCAGACTACGTGAAGCCCACCTCAACCATTACCAACAATGCCTAGGCAAGGCCAATTGACCACCAACAAGGGTGCGAAGCCCTTGCTAGATTCGAGTGAGGGCCTTCACGCCCTCACTTGCGACCAACGAGGCCAACATGGCCGCACTAGGGGCCTTTGTAAGCAAGGCGGTCCTTGCCCAGTTTAGGTTATGCTTTTGCAACTAGTGACCCTCGCAAAAAAAAGGAAAATAAAAATAAAAACTCAATTTTAAAACAAAAATTAGCAAAATTGTCCATATCAGTAATTTTCAGTTAAAATTAAGCGGATGGACTCAATTAGCAAATTTTTAGAAAATTTAGAACTTATTTGATAAAATTAAAAAAACTTATAACTAAATTGATCAAAGAGTAATATATGTATAACTTTTTAGATAATTTTCTCCTATTCACGGATATTTTCTTTTTATAACATTTCCTTTGTGGTAGATACTTTCGAGATTTAGAGGAGAGTGAAATCTGAACTTTGGTTTTGGTCAAAAGTGAAATCTGAATTGGGGGTCCACTGTCTTGTGGTTGTTTGACAGATATGTCGTACAAAAAGGACAATCATTTCAAAATCAGTACGCTTATCTGTCTCCCACGACCACTTGCAATAATTCTTTGGATCGTGCTAGAAAAGATATATATATATTTACAAGAGTGGTTCGGTTTCACTTTCGCCCAACTGCCCAATCAGTCGGAGAACCAGAAACTTCGCACAAATCAACCCTTATTAATTAACTAAAATATCCACTCGAGCATCAACAGGACGGGAAGGACGGTCCAAAAGGAAACTAATTAGATGGAAATGTCTTTGTTAGTTTTATCTTCCAATGATCCGAGGGCACGAGTACGAAATTTCGATTGCATGGGTACCTTCAAGCCTTTGGGCAGCCGGTGACAATTGGATGTTGGCAGGTGATCGGCTTTGGAACCAAAAATCTTCCAACTCCCCATCCAATTGGGACAATCCCGATAGTTTAAGTTAGGGGTGTCAAATGGGTGGGTCGGGTCGGGTTTGTGTTGGATCAAAAATGGTCCGACCCACATCAATCCATTTAATCTATTTTGATCCATTTTCATGCAATGTAAATTTGATAACTCATACATTATCCGACCCATACCCAACCCATACCTGACCCATAATACCAACATATATTAATATTTAACTTAATTTAAAAAAATTTACTCTCACTTATTTAGTCCACTTTAAATTTTTCACATATAAATTATTTGAATAAAAATTTCACATCAAATTTATAAAATAAATTAAATAATAAAAAATTCGTAAATAAAAAAATGTGAATACCTCTAAATTAAAATAGTTTGAGGAAAATAATTTTTTTTAAAAAATCAATTTTTTAATTATTGTCGAGTGAATCTCATCGAATTGGCAACGAAGGACGAGAACGCATAGAGAAAGGTATGGAAGGAAAGAGATGATGGGTCTACCTAATAACTCACTCAATCAATATTTAACATATATTTAACTTTCACTTGATCCATATTTGACTCATATTTAACTTTCACTTAACCCATATTAGACCAATTTAACTAAAAATGGGTCATAATATGGGTTTATGACCCATATTGACACCCCTAGTTTAGGTATGGTTTTTTTGAATTTAAGAGATAAAAAACAATATGCAAAAGTGGTCAAAGTTAGGGGCTTTTCGCCCGTGCTTGATTGATTACTCCTAGATCTTGTTTATGTTATGATAATGTGAGTCACCACAATGCTGGTAGTTTCCTAATCAGGTTTGGTGGGTGAGATTGCAAATATCATACCAAATTTAGGGAGTTCTCATTCAAGATCCAACTTTGATAACATAAAAAAATTACACACGTTAATATCGCGTGTACGATTTGGTGTAGAGATTCCTATTCTTGATGTAAAGGATATAATATCACCGATTAGCCTATTTTTGTTTTGATATGTTTCTTTTTCATGCATTAGCGGTCTTACATCCTTCTAAATATGATTCTACTTCTTCTCCCAAAAAACTATTTTTGTAATTTTATATAATTACGATTGACTTGATCTAAGATGCCATGTTGATCATTCTGTCGGGCTAATCTTGACCACCTACCCACATTTGATATCTTAAAAAAAAACAACTCCAATCATTCGTCTATGGTTTGTGAATGACTCCAGACTATGGTGTAGTCAAATGCCATGATCGTCGTACCACGTATTATTTCTTTTTTTTTTTTTTTTTATATCTATTTGTTGAAATTCTTTCCCATGTTACTTGACAATGAATCATTTATACTCTTTATATTTATGTGGTCTTTTTTTTAATTGTAGCTTTAAACTTTTGAATTGGACTTTTCAATATTAATCATGGGAAAATTACCAAAAGAAATCCTAAATATATTACACTTTTGTCAATTTAGTCTTAACTCTTTTGATGATTTGCTAATATAATTCTCTTGGCCAATTTTGACTTGAAGATGTTGACTTAGACAATTTTTTGTAATTTTTTTTATTTTTGATTTTTTTTCCTTTTCTTTTTGTCGATGATTGTTCTCATGTGATGACCCAAGATCGGCCATGGGCCATGGCCAGCAAGGCTGGCCCTTGCTCAAATTTGGCAAGTGCTTGTAGACCCTCACCTAGTGGTTGGCACTTGCAAGGGTCGCTAGGCCACAAAAAAAAAAAAAAAAAAAAAAAGAGAGAGAGAGAAACAAGAGAAAAAAACTAAATATTTTTTTAATTACAAAATTTGTTAATGCTAATGCCGGCAGAGTCATGATAGACAGCCTACATCCATGTTAGCGATTTTCAGTCAAATTTGGTTGGATGTTATACATTGACAAACTATCAAAAAAGTTCAGGAATAAATTAGTCAAATTAAAAGATTTAAGACTGAATTAATACAAAGTGAAATAAAGTTATAACTTTTTGATAATTTTTCTCATTATCTATCCGCACAAAATGGATTTTGCATCTCAAGTGAACATTTTCAGTGGACGGTGCTCCCATTATTAATTTCTTCTGTTTGCTAGCTTGACTTCATTCGGCCCACGTATAAGAGAGGTTCAATGGGATGTTGTACTCTGTTGCATCAATTGGGCAAGACTAGTTATCAAGTGTCACTGAACTGACCAATAGATATGTCGTCAGCCTCTCCATTAAGGTTGTCTGTTTGGTCATCAAGTAGGAGAAAGAGGCAACCAGTATTCGCCATCAACCGTGGTTGAGAATCGCTGAACAACGTACGGAGCATTGCTTTTTTTCCTTTTTCCATATCATTGTACCTTCACGAATCCACATTTTTTCTCTGAAATCTTGACGCTACCTTATACCACGCCAAGCAATGATGCAAATCAATTGGTCCATGGCATGCGACAGATCTTTCTAAATTTATGCTTTCACGATGGAACAAAAACAAAAATGCTAATTTATGGATTGAGCAACAAGAATTTCGACCTTCAACTCAAATATAAAAATCATCCATTCATAAGCGAGAAGTATAAATTCATTTATTCTTCGATAAGTCGACCGATGTAATTATCGTATACTTTCATTAGGTTTAAGTACATACTAAGTCAACAACTTGGATTGTTAATTACTAGGTGAATGTGATGTAGGGAAGAAATATGTGAGCAAGATGAACTGACCGAACCAGGAACCATTTGGACTGGACCCCAATTCCCAATTCTCAAAAGAGGAACCAGTGTTCAAGCAATCCGGTTCCCGGTTCCAAGTGGAAATGGAACTAAACTAGGCTGATTTTTTTTTTTTTAAATGTAAACCTAACAATCTAAAATCCCTCATGCATTCCCCCTCTTGCTATCCTCTTTCGGTCTTTCCAAATTCGCCCACAATGCTCACATCTTCTCTTTAGCTTGAACTCACATTGGGGCAAATTGGATAAAATTATGCATTTAATTAAAGTAAGTTCATATATTAGAATGTAGTTCAAATGCAAGTGATACATCTAAGATTCTCATTTATGAGGGATTTGGGTAATGTGAGATTTTATTTATACAATTTCTAAGTGTTCACAATGAATGAGAATATGATAATTATGTTCAACACAGACTTGTTTAATTTAGGCATAAAATTTCACTACAGAATGAAGTGCTTGAAAATAACATATTTCACTAGACTATTCGAAAATCGAACTAAACTGAATCTAAGGGCATTCAGTCCAAATTCCTGATTCCTGAATGGGATTGGACCAGACTGGAAACCGATCATCTCTAGAAGGAAACTAGGTAGTGGCATTAGAAGAAGTAGTGAAGTATAAGCTTTGAAAGCATCCTTACATTTCACATGCAACAGAGAAGCACAAGAATGTGATGGACCTTGGAAGCATTTGAAATGCAATGCGAGTGATTGCACCGTACTACGACATTTCCATAAGAACCTTGCAATGACATGTCGCTTCTCTTCCCTTTCGGCGTGCCTCTACTTTCGATGCTTCATCAATCCATCATCTCTCTTTTTTGTCTACCTACGAGAGTTGCCTACAATAGTCTCCTAATGGAGTGCCTAACCAAACTGCGATCTTTATTTTAACATCTCAGTGCTTGGATACCTCGCATCATTTATTGGTAGTTAATATTTTTCTTCCCCATTAATCAAGAAATAATAACATTGCGAGATCTCTCACTCTAAAGTAAATCTCTCACTTATTTCTTCTCCCTTCAGGTTTTTAAGAATATGCTCAGGTCCAATCCATTATCTCTCTTTTGAGAGAAATAAGGAAAACATTGGGCAAGTATAAAAAGGAAAACATCAAGTTTGTATCTACATACTATTTAAATATTAAAAATGCATTTATTTTATGAAAAACTTAAGATTTGAAAAATGTTTTTCAAAAGATGATTGATTATATCATTTTAAAAACTGTCAATATTATCGACAGCAATTTATAATATATTTTTTTCGTGGATGATGAAAATATTTTTCATTTTCCATTGTTATAAACGACACAATCAATCAATCGGAAAGTATTTTCTAAATCATTTATTTCTACAAACAAACGCACCCTAAACCACACATCAATCTAACAATTTAAGTTTTTAGAAATAAACACACCTTAAATCACATTTTCATATGATAGTTTAAGTTTTTAGAATAATTAGCAGTAATCCCACCAAAATCTCACATAATATTATAACAAAAACCTTTGTTTTCCTCCCTAATTAAATATTAAACACGCCTTAATCTAAGACTCTATTAAACAAGCAAAAAGAGGCAAGAAAAAAAAGGAAAATAAGATGAATGATAGGGCGGGGAAAAAGATGTAAAGGAGTGTCAAGACTTGTGCTCTAATACCATATAAGCAAACTGCTCATCCCAAATGTTTAAATTTATAGAAAATAAGTCAAGAATATTTCTATAACACATGATTTTTAGCACTGAAAAAGGAAATAGCAAGTGTTTGCAATATTGTGGCTCGATCCACAACTATAAATATGTCGACATCTTCCTTAACCCGAGATTAAACATGGGTTATAATCTCCTTATGAGAATAACCAATGAGTGGCAAGAGCTGCCATTGTCTACATGTTGGCCGAGGCCAATGAATTGGAGGTGAAATGTCATTTGAGTTCTTAAGACACTCACCACCAAGCACGTACGCTAGTTAACCTTTTTCTTGGCGTCAATCACTGTCTCACGATTGTAATTGATTGCACAATTAGGATAATTAAGTCTGACAATCAAAGGGGGAAAAGGGTTAATTCGTGGGGACCATAGTTTTCAGCAACGATGGGTAAGGAGAATTAATGCTGACTTTATAGCCACGATGATGTTGAGTTATGACTTATGAGGGTAGCGCATCAACGTCGCGATATTAATTTACAATGAGCCGTGAAATAAACTATATACCCGATTCTGAATGAAGATCAGATTCGCCGGCTTGCAGAAGGTCTCATAAAAGGCAAAAGACCTAATTTATTAATTAGGGTTTGTTATGTTTATATGGTGAAAAGATAAAAGTGACCAAAAAAAGATTTTCAATTGCTAGATGCTACGCTTCCTTTTTCGCATGATGAATCATCACGAGTGATTTAAGGTAAAGATTTAACAGGTTTGCTATCTCAAGATACCGACCTTAGTCTTAGCCATTCAAAGTAACAACCTATTAGTCTCCAAATATTGAACTACTCCACTCAAACCGAATACAATTGAAATCCGATGCTCAAATCAACAGGATTTACCACCATCAGCTGTGCGTATAGACCTGTTTATATATGTTGGAAAGTGATGAAAGGCCGGCTGCTTATCGTCCGTGGTGGGCATGCACGCGCAAGGACGTAGGGTCAACCCCGTTCACAGATCTTCTTCTTATGATTATCATTTCTTTTTCTTGGCAGATATTTCCTGATTTTCTGGGGAAAAAGAGCGTGAATTATGAATCAGGGGTCCACTATGTAATGGTAGGAGGCAGATATGTCATAGAAAAGAACTACTATTTTATACAGATGGCTTGGAAACTAGTTAGGTTTGGATATTTAATTTATGCAAATGACCTAACCGAGCACGAGTTGTCAGTATTTGGTGGGGAGCGAGATATGAATGGGTGATTCCTAAGTGCCGAATTTAAAACCATCTGATTCCCATGTCAATTGCACAGACCCTAAAGGAATAACAAAATAATACGCAAAAAGTTATTGAACTTAGGATACACTTTGACAAATTTTATGCTCTGTCGACTATTTTTGGTTGGACTAATCTCACTCGCAAAGCTTGAGGAGCTCGGACCACCAACCCACGTCTCATGCCTGACGAAACAGCGACTGCATTTACTCTTTTACAGTTTAAGAATGACTCCAAACTGTAGTCCAGCTGTATAATGACTCCAAACTGTAGTCCAGCTGTATGCAATTATCGTCGTACTGCCTTTTTTCTTCTTTTTCTCTTTGCTTTATCCATCGTTATACCGGGTCCTTGTCCTGCGGACAAATTTGTACAGGCAAAACGGTGATGGAGCAAAGATCGGTGATTCTCATCACCTGCAGTTAGATACCTAGATGAAAATTCCTCATAAACAGTATTGCTTTTTGGGTCCTAGCTTGGCTTATACAGTCCACATGAAGAAAGGTTGTTTTTTTGCGTGATTTTTTACCATACTAAGTTTGTCGTCTCGCTCTCCATGAAAGATGTCTGTTTGCTCATGAAGTAGGAGGACGACATGAGCAACATCTGCCATGAACATGGGGTTGAGAAGCTTTCCCTTTTCCCTACCAGTTGTACCCCCACGAACCCCCGTTGTTCACTGAACAATGATCTTGGCACTGCTCTACACACCAAGCAATGATGCAAATCAATTGGTCCGTGACATGCGTGACGGAATTTCATAGTTACGTTCATTTGCAGTGAAAAAACAAAACCCCGCTTCAAGTATGCAATTAATCCTATCATGGCATGTACCGATTGCATGAATTAGATAAGATACAGACAAAGAAATTCCGACAAGTGGCTCAAATATGAAATCAGTAGCTACGGACGGGTCTAACATCTGTTTATTCCATCAGTAATCCACAACTTCGATTAAATACTAGCTGAATATAAAGTAGAGAAAGGTAAAGTAGGGAAGGAAACGGAGGCACGGGCATCAGATGAAGTAGTAAAGCAGGAGATGCGAAAGCCTCCGTACGTTTCGCACGTGAAGGATTTAAGCACAAGAACGTGATGGGGCCTTGGAAGCATGTGATAGGCAGGGTCACTGACTGCGCTATACGACATTCGTGTCTGAAAGCTTCAGCGACAGGTCGCTCATCTTCTCTTCCGGCGTGCCTCATCTTGCGCGCCTTTTAATCCATTGTCTCGCTCTTTTGAGCGGACAGAAGAAGCATCATCGAGGGGTGCATGACGCCATGAACTTAAAAGCCTCTTGGGAGAGAGAATGTTAAAAAATTGATTTCTGAATGCTTTTTCCACATTCAATTTGGTATTTAAACCTTGCTTTCGATCAAATTAACCATTATAATCTTGGATTCAAACAAATTTGGCTTTGGCCCCTTCCATTGACATGGCAAGCCAATTCAACTATGGGATCCTAATTCACTGGCTTATGAATGATATGATTGTAAAATAAAAGTCTTAAACTTATTGTTAGAATGCAAATTTTATTTTAAACCTATTCAACTACGGGATCCATATTCACTAGCTTATGAATGATATAATTATAAAAGAAAAGTCTTAAACTTATTGTTAGGATGCCGATTCAATTTTAAGCCTATTGACAATTTGTCTATACAGCTCTTTTAGCCAAATTTTGGGTAACAATCATTAACATAAACGTCAATAGTTTCATATGACAACCGCCCCATGTGGTGGTTGCGTTAGTATGCACTAAGACCCTTTTCACGGTAGGGCGAGAGTTCAAACCCCTAGGTTAGCGTACCAGCGCAGCCATTAGTGGTCCTAAGTGTGGCGTCGTGGTGGTGAGTCATGCGCTAGCGCCGCCCTAGGTTTACGTTGCCGGCTTCCGGCTGTACGGCGGTTCCTAGGTATCAAAAAAAATATATATATATATAGTTTCATATGACACGATTGACGTTGACGTGATTTTTTTTTAAATATATTTTGAATTCCTTATCTTTTTTATCTTTCATTTTTTTCTTTAATTTCTATTTCTATTTTTATCTTTCTCCTTTTGCAGGTCGCCATCGTTGGCGACCAGCCATAAGCGAGCAAAGCTTGTCCTCGCCAAATTCGGTGAGGTCAACTTTCACTAAATTCCAGCAAGGAAGAAGAAAAAGAAAATAAAAGTAAAAAACAAGAAATTTTATAAAAAAAAAAATTCAAAAACAAATGGTTTACGTCAGCATTGATATTGCCATATAAAGTGAACAACCTCAGAGTCAACAATTTCTAGTCAAAATTAGTTGAAATGACTATATTAACATATTCTCAAAAGAATGTATTTGACTAAATTGGCTAAATTGTAAAGTTTATATTGAATTGGCATCCGTATAATAAGTTTAGTATTTTGTTGATAATTTTTTTGCTAGTGAAAATTTGGCTATCAAGGTGCTCAACAACGTTGAGAAAAAAAAAATTAAAAGAAAAGAACATGGAGAGAGAGAGAGAGAGAGATGTATGAGTGTTATTAGATATTATATAATTCAAAATTAGATATTAAATATAATACATTAGTGTGTATGAGTGTTATTAGATATTATATAATTCAAAATTAGATATTAAATATAATACATTAGTGTAGAAATTTAAACACCCACCTGCACTCTATGGCATGGTTTGACACACCAACTAGGTAAACCAATTTTTCACCATTGCATTTTCTTTCGGAGGCAGGCCCAACTCCCAAGGCTACCATCATGATCCGTTTGCTTTGCAGCCCAACAATACTATGGACCGCGGATCTAATTTTTTTTTCCGAGAACAGACGTGGATCAAATATAAAACTACAGTAAAATATCTAGTGGGCCGAGCCGATACAAGCCCTGTCTCGCATCTTATGCGGCACGAAGCCGAAGCCTCATACCCCCATCCACAGCCCATGTCATGATGGGTTTCGATCGGGGGACGAAGGGGTCCGTTTACTAATTGAGAGTTGAAGCTGATGAATAGATACTTATTTCAATCAATATTGACATGCCCTGCTAAAAAAATCACTTAGTTTCACGAAATAATTCAGAGGCCCCCACATATCTTTGTAAAAATTCATTGGCGATAATAGCGTTGCGGTGGTGATGGATTATTGGGAGTGCTCAAAGTGTTAAATATCTCTCTAGGAGATCATCAATTAAGGAAATGTTTGCATGCATAGCTCGACAATCTATCGATCACGTTTGAGCTCGGTGTTAATTTTGTTCTCTAGTCTCTTTCTTCATATTGAAAGAGTACCTTTATCTAGAGAGACTGCTAAGGAGGAGTTCGAGCCCATTGATATATCTAGTTGGACGTACATTTACTTAAGCAAATGAGTAATGAGTAAATTAGGATATATTAATTATTCTACATCATACTAATTTCTGGATATGAAGCTTTTTTTAATACAATTCACATGTGAATCGTGACAATATCCTTCGCGTTTAAACTTAGTGTTAAATTTGCTTCCCCTTAATTCAAATATATTTTTCAGTATCAACATGTTTAGACTTGAATCTCCAACATCCATATTTATCCCTAGTCTCTTTCTCTAAACTGAACCATAAAAACTACCGGACCTTGCATTGTTAGACTACAACACCTTCTTTTACTCTAAGTCTCTTATGCTAAACCGAACCACTATGCTTGGGAACCGCATTGGTCAAATTCCTTCATTAAAATATTCACCAAATATCAATACCATTGGAAGTAAATTACCAATCAACCATTTTTTTTTATATTAGTTGCTAGAAGCATGCAATAAAAACTCAACAACTTCATCCATGTAGATTGTCAAGGGAAAGTCTAAATCTAAGCTCATCAATATATCTAATTGGGCTCATCTTTATTTAAAAGTTTTAATCAATGAGTTATGAAGCAACTAAAATATACTAACTACTCTTCGTCACACTCATATCTCCGATACGAGGCTTTCTAAACAAGTCACATGTGTATTTTAGCACCTTATGTCTATCTATACTTCTAATCAAGATCATAAATTAGCAAACATTTATGGACGAAAGGGTAAAGTTCTAGTTTTCGATATGATTAGGGCTCCAATTTGTTAGATTAGAATGCCCAACAATTTCTCAACATGTCATGACCCTCATCCTTGGGCCTAAGCATGTCCTTAAAAGGCCTAAGGAGAAAAACCCATAAATGGGTCACTACCTATGCTTTGGAGAGTTCCCCATATTCCCTGGTCCTAGGGAAGATAAACATATAATACCAACTTAGTGTATTGGGAATAAAATCTTCGCTGTCATAAAATAATCTGAGGATCCTTGCAATCCATTAGGAGCATGTCTACTGGACAGGCAAAGGTAGTTCTAATAGAGAGGAAACTCCCCTTGGAAGATTAGAGGAGAACCGATTCCATGTAACCAAGGCCGGTTTGTCTAATGAAGCCAACCATGCCCCGGTTACATGGTTACATTGACTCGTTTTCACTTAAAAGTTTTAACCAATGAGTCATGAATCAATTAAAATATATTAACTACTCTACATCACACTCATATCTTCGATACGAGGCTTTTTTGAACAACTCACATGTGCATATGGTCGCCTTATGTCTGTCTATACTTCTAATCGAGATCATAAATTAGCAAACATCTATGGACAAAAGGATAAAGTTCAAGCTTTTGAAATGATTAGGGCTCCACTCCGTTAGATTGGACCAGCAATTTCTCAAAATGTCATGACCCTCATCCCCATGTCTCAATTATATAAGGTAAAACTGCGGGTTTGATGGGGACCCAATTTGACAATGTTGTCACCCTAAAGCAATGGCTTCCCTTGACGTCTTTCACCAGGGAAATCATGATAAGCGGGGGCCCAGTGGCCACCACAGCCTGACCAAGTAGAGCCTAACGCGATGAAAATGAAATGCGGCTCTTTTTTTCCATGGTGAGCCCCATATTGCACCCACGGGAACCCCAAGACTCACGAGCCAGAAACTATTGGCAGATCGCCAGCTGACTCTTCTTCTTTGTCGTGGTCACGCCTGGCGCCCGCCGCTTGCGGATAAAGACGAACCCTGTTCGATCCCTCTGCTCTCTCCCACCAAACCATATCTAATTTACTAATATGTCACAGTGATGCACACATCTTTATCGCTTCGCTGCATTAGAAAATTTAGACCAAGCTGGAAACCGGGGAACTTTTAAGTGATTTTTCGATTATCTTATGGACCAGGAAGAACAGGAAAAGTGACGTTTGATCTGTCTTCACTTCCCCAAAAATCCCATTTCTGTAACGCATAGAATGGTGACATGAGAGGCGGAAAAGGGAAAGCACTGAACATGGGCGAAATGGCGAGATGAGGTGGGGAATGGAGACAAGAAATTCAGCTGACAAGTTTCATTTAATCTCGAGTACTTGAAAGCAAAAGGTACGGTGAAAAAAAAAGAGAAATGAATAAATAAAGATATAAGATAAGAACACGTCGGGGTCCGGGAATCCTTATCCATTAAACTGCCAAAGCTCCATAGCCCACAATATCATAATACAACCTAGAATAGACTACCCTCACACCCCTCCTTCTGTTCCTGAAAACGACACTATAAATTTCGGAGATCCTTGCTTTGCCATCTCTATTTTCAGTCCCAGCACAAAACCCATCTTTCAAAGTTAGTCACTTTGATCAGACCCAAAAGAAAAAAAAAGAAAAAAAGAAGTCAGTCACCGATCAACGAGTCTTCAAGAAGGCAAGAAGAAATTGCTATAACAATGTTGGCAATATTTCACAAGGCATTTGCGCACCCCCCGGAGGAGCTGAACAGCCCCGCTTCTCGCGGTGGCTCGTGGAAGCCCAAGCTCCCAGCTGAGACCCTCAGAGAGTTCGTCTCGCGCCACCCAGACAACACCTTCTCCATGACCTTTGGGGATGCTGCCGCTCTTGCCTACGTCAGGCCTGACAATCCCTTTTCTCTCCAGCAGAGGTAGGCTAGTGGACTGTGCTTTATCTGAGTGTCTTATGTAGTTTTGACTCATGAACCCAAGTTCTTACTTTGTTTTGTTGCTAGGTTGTTCTGTGGGTTTGATGATATATACTGCCTGTTCATGGGGAGCCTGAACAACCTGAATCAGCTGAACAAGCAGTATGGGCTGGCCAAGGGAAGCAACGAGGCCGTGTTTGTGATAGAGGCATACAGGACGCTTAGGGACAGGGGTCCATACCCGGCTGATCAGGTGGTGAAGGATCTTGATGGTAGCTTTGCCTTCGTTGTCTATGACAGCAAGAGGGGGACCGTCTTCACTGCATTGGTATCAAACTTCTCTCTTAGCTTTCTATTTCCTGGTGAATCAGAAGTTATCATTTGGTCTTAGTTGGTTATGATCCGTCACTGGCTGTACAAATTACAAAAGAGTTAGGGATAATTGGCTGTTCTCTTCCCTGTAATGATGTACTAACCTTTAATTTCTCAAGGTATAGCTATAGGGTTCAACTTTAGCCTTTACTTTTGGCTGGATAAGATCATGAGTTCACGAGAAATATGAGCTAAATCGATCTACAAAGCAGTAATTGAATTTTGGAAAAACAGATTGATGAAGTGAATACTGTGTAATTCTTGTTCTTTAAATTGTTGGGTGTATGTGGATGTTGGGTTTTAGGGTTCTGATGGAGGAGAGAAGCTGTACTGGGGGATTGCAGGTGATGGCTTTTTAGGATATGCTCCTAATTGCATTTAATTCAAATTGAATGGATTTGAAATGGGTCTAGGTCCAATTAGTAGACCAATATAATATGGTTTTCTCTTTACCCAAAAGATTTACACCAAAGAAAAGGGTAATTTAGCTCAAAACTCAAATTATATTATTAATTTCCATTTTCAATCTAACTTTATAATTTCAATTTTCAATCTAACTTTAATCGCACTTTTTACCAACTAATCAACAGTTAATTGGAATTTCTAGTTATTGACCAACAAAAAAAAATAAAGAACTCATTCCTGTAGATTAGATCAAATTGAACCCTACTAATTGGTGGAGATTACTCTTTAATCAAAAATTTTTAATCAAAAATCAAAGGGTTTTAACATTTTTTTTATTTTATTATTATTTGAGGCGAATTCGAAATTGTTCGAATTGTATAATCGTTAATTACTGACATTGGTAAACGACCCAAAGCGATTTGATTATAATTCAATTCGTGACGATCATAAGTAGAAAGTTCATATTCCTCAGTCATTGATAAACAATTTGTTGGACAATACTCAACACAGTTACCACAAAAAATACAAATTCCGAAATCAATACTGTAATTAAGCAAGCGTTTCTTTCGTATACCAGTTTCCAATTTCCAATCAACAACAGGTAGATCTATAGGACATACACGAACACATACTTCACAAGCAATACATTTATCAAATTCAAAATGGATTCGGCCGCGGAAACGCTCGGATGTAATTAATTTTTCATAAGGATATTGAATAGTTACAGGTAAACGATTGGCGTGGGATAAGGTAATCATGAACCCTTGACCAATGTACCTTGCAGCTCGTACTGTTTGTTGGCCGTAATTCATGAACCCAGTTACCATAGGGAACATATCGTAAAGATCTATGAATAATTTTATGTTTGTTTCTTTCTCTTGTTTGATATTTGAGAGAAGTCGTAAATCGAGAATATCCTAGTCCTTTTTCTTTCCTTTACAATGAAAGGAGTTGGAAAGAAGTTGTTAATAATAGATTACCGAGAGAAAT
Organism: Corymbia maculata; assembly: GCA_014182735.1. Lineage (NCBI taxonomy): Eukaryota > Viridiplantae > Streptophyta > Magnoliopsida > Myrtales > Myrtaceae > Corymbia > Corymbia maculata. The sequence continues at coordinate 7,802,218 of CM024687.1, read as the reverse complement.
GGGTAAAAGAAATTTCCATCCAAGATTTAATAATTGGTCTATTCTTAGTCTAGGTAAAGTCCATCTTGTTGTGATAGAAATAAACAAGAACAAATAAGTTTTAGCTAATGTAATAAAAATACCAATTGTCGTTCCAAAGACTCTACCTACTTTATTTATTTCAAATAGCTCGGGAACGAATATGTAAGGAATAGAGATATTCCAACCCCCTAAGTAAAGAACTGTTACAAATAACGAAGAAACTAATAGATTTAGATAGGAAGCAACGTAAAATAACCCAAATTTGATACCCGAATATTCGGTTTGATAACCTGCTACTAATTCTTCTTCTGCTTCTGGTAAATCGAAAGGTAATCTCTCACATTCTGCTAGGGAAGAAATTAGAAAAACGAAAAACCCTATAGGTTGACGCCACAAATTCCATCCCCAAAAACCATATTTGGACTGGGCCTCAACTATATCAACTGTACTTGAACTGTTAGATAATCATAGTCGATGATAACATCACTGTTCCCATCGCTATTTCAGAACCGTACGTGAGATTTTCACCTCATACGGCTCCTCGAGGGCCATCAATAAATCTAAGGACCGAATTGATATTATTTATATTGATATGTTTGTAGTATAATACTCTATATCGATTCGAAATTAAATATATATTCTATAGAGATAGAGTCAAAACCTACCGGAAGGTCCTGAATTAGACCAATGGAATTCTGTCTGCTATAATAATAACTAAAAAAGCACTTCTGAATTGATCTCATCCTTTAATAATTTGAATTTTTCTTTGTTGAGTAATAACTTAATCCTTCAATAAAATACTCTTTGTAGAAATATCAATAGATATTTCAACCCATTCTTTTTGATTACGAAAAAAAAAAATTATACATTAGTTCCTGAATAATACCACGTTATCCCTATGAATATAGGAAAGAAGAAAAAGATCTTTTTTTTTTCGTTCCTATTCTTCTTTCTAAAAAAGGGGGGTTTCAAAAAAAGGATTATTTCGTTCCTGATAGTCATTTTTGAATCTGTGGATAGGAGCATACTCTGAATCGGAATCGTGGGTAGTACTACTTGATCATTTCTACTAACTTAAAGCCCCAATTATTATTCTTTTTATCTTATGTAAAAATTCCTTTTGGATAATTTACATAAAAAATCTCCATTACTAATCCTTTATGTATTTTGGTGTTCCTAACCATCCACTGATTTTTGCTCAATCACCCGTTATGGTAATACATAGAAACCATAGTGAAAACTCTATACGGTTGATCTTTTGAGTTGAGCCCGCTTTAAGCCAGGTTGACTAATCAACCAATCTTGGGGTAAAAGTCTTGCTTATATTTACTTTTTTTTTTTTCTTGTACGTAGGAAATGAGACTCCATTTTTTTACTGCTAATTTATAAGCTGTTTTCTTTCACTCATACAACTATCTGATTTAGGTCATCAAACTGAATGATGAATAAAAAAAGGGGATATCTATTCAATTTCTTTTCGAAAAAAAAAAAAGGAATAAAGAAAAGAAAAGTTTCTGTTTAACGAATCGCACGTAGAGATATTGATAACACACAAAGAGTTAATGGTATTTCATAACTAATCGATTGAGCAGCGGCTCGTAGACCACCTAAAAAAGAATATTTATTATTTGATCCATATCCTGACATAAGAAGTCCAATGGGAGCAATACTGGAAATGGCAATCCATAAAAAAACACCGATATTGAGATCAGATAAAACAAGGTGATAACTAAAAGGAATTACTGAATAACTTAGTAAAATCGATATAACTGCTATGGATGGTCCTATACTGAATAAACGAGTATCTCCTCGAGATGGAAAAAGATTCTCTTTGAAAATAAGTTTTGTCCCATCTGCTAAAGCTTGAAGAATTCCCAAAGGACCGGCGTATTCGGGACCAATACGTTGTTGTATTCCTGCGGATATTTCTCTTTCTAACCACACAATTACGAGTACACCTATTGTGATTCCCAATACAAGAGTCAAAATAGGTAAAAACATCCCTATGATTCCATAGACTTCTTTTAAAGATTCCAATCTAGAAAAAGAATTTATATCTTGTACTTCTGTTGTATCAATTATCATTTTAACGATCAACTTCTCCCATAATGATATCTATGCTACCTGCAACTGCAGCTAGGAATGATAGTCTCGCCAAAAAAAACAAATTTAACCCCCAGTAAGTCACCAAATCCACCAAGAGTCGCCTATAAGGCACCATGTTGTGCTTTGAATCGATCTGCTACAGTTACAATGCGACTCGCTTTGGAAAGAAAAAAAACTCTACTTAGCGATACAGCTTTCCCAAAACTGAACTGCCAATTTTTATCACGAAAAGAATTTATATCTTGTACTTCTGTTGTATCAATTATCATTTTAACGATCAACTTCTCCCATAATGATATCTATGCGATTATCCATTTAAATTCTAATTCAATATGCCTTAAGACCAGGTCAAATATTCTTTCCAGGTATTTTTGCGCTTAAAAGCTCCAAATTAAGTCCAACTTCATAGGCAAATATCTATTTTTATGGTCGGACAGCAAGACGTCTGAGAATGCCAACCAATAGTCCATCAATTAAGTGGGCTTCGAACCAACCTGGTAGTTTCGGAACCATATATGATCATCAACAATTGAGAAGGCAAAGACATGATCATGATATGGCTTAGATTTCTGATGTCCCTTTGGAGTTCCAAAAATCTGGCCAAGAAAATTAAATCGAAAACATCAGCTAAACTGAACAATCTCCACAAATTTTGTGCAAAAGCATCATTTAAAACTGCTGACAAGCATATACATAGTCAGCTTCAAGAACTTAAAGATTTTGAAAGGACTGAAACCAAAAAAGAAAAAGATGATCACAAGGAAGCTACAATGGTAACCACACAAAATGGACAGAGATAATACTGAGCGTTGCGCAGGATACCATCTGCATATACTAGAGAAGCCACTGTATATACCTGAATGAGCATCTCCTTCAGAAGTATCCAATGGGAATCCTTATCGAAATTGGCTGAGAAAGTTAAAATGGGACGCGAACCTTTCAGATGGTTTCCAGTAAGCTTCAGTTCTTCCATAGTGTGCACTAAAATATCAGAACAAGAGAGATTAGATCAATCTTATATCCATCAGAGTCCCCAACCGAAAAATGCTACAAGGATCACAAACAAGTCAAATCCGCAGCTCAACACTAACACAACTGCTCCACCGAGGAGATTCTACAAAAGAAATTACCAGCATTTACTAAAAATTTCACAGATGGACCATTGGGGCACTTTGCCATCCACAGATAGAGATCCAAATGTTTCCTGCACTGAAGTGGAAGGACAGAATGCATCAATCACCGGAAATTTACGCACAAGTCACGGCCTTTTTTCCAAATAAACTCGAACTTCGCATCGAAACAGGGGTTCGATTCTACCTCGAAAAACAGGCAGGAGGAACAATTCCTGAGCTCGACGAGCTCGTTGAGGGTGGCGCCTTTAGTTTCCTTGGACTCGACCTTGTTGTCCTTCTTACAATGCGGTAGAAGCGACACCACATTCAACATCAAATGCCGGTACCTGTCGCCATCAATGAAAAGCTCAATATCAGGACAACCGAAGCCATTCAAAGGATAACAAAGAACATGAATAAGGACCCAAGAAACGATTGGAACCTGTAATTGATGCGGCGAGAGCAAGTGACGAGAACCTTCTCTTTGTTCCTGAAACCCGGAGAAGCAGCGGTATCAGCTTTCTCCTGCGGCTTCTCCGACTTCTCCTTCCAACCGAGGAGCGTCCGCTTAGGCCTCTCCTCCGACGCAGCATCTTCTTTCTTCGCCTCCGGCCCGTTGTTCTCAGCTTCCCTTTGCTTTCGCTTCTTCCCCATTTGATCCTCGAACGCCGGATTGAGTCGCTATGCGCGGTAAGGAACGACGAGGCTGATCAGAAAACCCCTCGCAAAACCCTAGAAGAAGAAGGAGAAGGCGACGAAGGAGATGATAGAGTATAGAGAGGCCAATGAGATCGGGCTCGCGTCGAAAGGTTGGGCCTTGAGACTGATGGGCCTGTCAAAATGAACCGGCCCATCTCGGTGTTCAGTATCCGCAACCTCAAGAAAATGCAGGCCAACGAGATTGCTTGACCTCGACTATATTAAGATCCGCTCCGCACGAACCAGTGACGAGGTCATCGAAGTTACTTTTCGCTTCAACAAGTGATGTGCGATGGAACCACCGTCGACAGCAGAGGTCATCGATCCCAGGATGGGCCGGTCCCCAATTCGTGGGATTGGGAATCGGCCCATCTAGTCTCGGAACCAGATCGGACCCGGGCGGTGGATGGAACCGGTCCCATGCACCTTCTGTTTTTTTCTTCTTCTTTTTTGCCCTTTTTCTGATGAATTCTGAAAGCAAACTTAGGCGAGAGGCAGGCTTCGACGGTCGAGCGAGAGCGCCTCGAGTTGTAACTGAGCGAGTTTGTGAAGGGAAGGGAAAATCAATCTGTTAGGGCTCGTGAAGTTGTGAATGAGAGAGAGGCGCGAGCTGTGAACGAGAACGAGAATATAAATTTGATTAGGATTTGTAAAAAAATTTAAAAAAATTTAAAAAAAACCGGGTGAGCGGGTCCAAAGTGTAGAGAAATCTTTGGAGGGTCCACGACATAAGAAAGGTTTCTTTAAGCTTCCAAGTGTCACGGTGAGTGAATTTCGATCCATCCCTCACCAATTTTCAACTCAGATACACATATTATCGGCTAAGCCCCGTGCCTAATAATCTATCTACAACTCTTCTGCATTTCGCTGTAAAGGGAAACATTTTGACCAATTTCGCATGCCATTGATGCGTGTGTATATGACAAACGGAGCCATTGCAGCATGTTAAGCACATTGTCTCGAGTTCTCCATAGTTCATTGCCTTGTTATTTTGCTGCTGCTATGAGTAACTTCGCAAAACAAGACGTGAGCTGTTTTATTGCCAATGCCAACTTACAAGTCACCTATCCTGACAAATGAAAATTTGTTTACAATCGCTCATTCTCCAGTTCTAAGCTCCGTGCTCGATTAAAAAGGAATCAACTCGACCGTCTTCCTGATGAACATCCTCTTTCTCCAAGGACCTGTTAATCCGGAAAGCTCATTTAGGCCAAGCCAACAAGTTTCTCGCTGATTTCCCAAACTTTACGGGCCTTCTCGACATCGCTAGCTTCCTGGGACAGCTGGTTCTCGAACGATGCTGAATCCTTGTTCCAGCTCCAGTAAACCCCAGACTTTGTCAAGCTCGGCTCACTCACAACCTGAATCACAGAAAGCAAACAAACTTAGCATCCGATCGCAGACTTGATTGCCTCGTAACGACCTAAAGAAGATCGCCGAAGAAGATACTCGTTCTGTTTCTTTATTTTTTTCTACCTGAGCAAGCCTTTTTCCGGCTTCATCTTCAGATACGTAGCCCTTGGTGATGTACTTCTGGAAAGGTGGGAAGAGCAACCTGAAGAGTGGGATGTGTTCCCTGAACAAGCCAGTTGTGGCGATGCAGCCTGGGTACAGGGACGCGAACGTGATTTCAGTATCCTCGTGGTAGCGCCTGTGGAACTCCTGCATCGTAAGCATGTTGCACACCTTGCTGTCCTTGTAGGCCTTGGCGCCATCAAAATCTCCACCGTCAATCATGGCCGAGCTGTTCAGCCCGTTCAGCCCTCCCGCCAGTCCTCTCAAGTCACCAAGGTTGGCCTTCGGAGGTACATTCCCAGCCAAGGTGTTTGTGTTCCCTAATAGTAAGAATCAACTTCATTAGCAACATTTACTCAAGAATTCAACTACGTATTGATTGAGTGAACTCATGATCATGCACATTGACAACGAAGGCTTGCCCTTTGCAGAGTTTTACAAGAAAATGCATATCTAAAGCACATCATCGCATCTAGCAAGTCCAATCAATAAGGTTATAACTTGTACCTGTGATTGAACCGACTATGATGAGTCGCCTCGATGGGTAATCAGATTTGTTCAGGTCCTCAAGCAACAGCCTTGAAAGGAGGAAATGCCCAAGATGGTTAGTCCCAACGCTGAGCTCGAATCCTTCAGCTGTGAAAGTAGGCTCCTTAGCAGTTGGCTGATATACAGCAGCATTGCAGACAAGAACATCGAGCGGCCGTCCTGATCTCCTGAAATTATCAACGAATTGCCTCACACTGTCAAGCGAGGCAAGATCCAAGTGCATGATCGTATAGTTCTCTTTGGCGATCCCAGCCGATTTGGCGGCTCTTTCGGCCTTGAGGAAGTCCCTGCAGGCCATGATCACGTGCCATTTTCCGGTCTCAGCAAGAGCCTTAGCAGTGGCCAAACCCAATCCTGACGAGGCACCAGTGACTATAACACTGCCCTTTCTCAAGGTTTTCTTGCCCTCAGGGGCGGCCCGGGTTACCGAGGGAGCTGAAGCTGTTGTTTGGGCTCTGACAGCGCCATTTCTTTGGTTGTATTCCCGCTGCATTAAATACTTTGATATCGTTAACACGAGTTTTCACATCCAAAGCGACTAAATTTTCAGCTAGACACATCAGTAAACAGCTTGTACGCTTGAGGATTAATGGATTATGATTTCCTGAAATTCAGATCCTTGAGATTATGTCGCCATTTCTCCTAAGTCGGTAGAGTGATAATGCAATGGTCTATCATAATTCATTTCATGTAGCTCATTTCCGGGGAAGTGAAAAGAACCGATGTAGGAGACGCTAATTACCTTGCACCTCAATGCAGAAGAGCTGAAGTCAGCTTTGACATGCTCAGAGAATGAAACCCCAAACAAGGTCGAATCTTTCAAGGATGCACTAGATTTGCCCTGCCAAAAGAATTTGAAAAATTCTCTCAACTCTTCATATGCCCATCATCCATAGTCCTTAGTCCAGCTCATTTTTATCAGAAGTAAGTGCGAGGAAAGTACAGAGAGCAATCAGTTGACAGTGACAAACCTCTTTCGGGATGGTGAAAGCGGATGGGACCAATGCAGCAGCCTGAAGAGCCATTTCGGTTCTTGCAAATTGAAAGTTTCGAAACTTATCTGAAATGGGTAGGCGTAGAGATCCTCCCTTGCAAACTGAAAGTACAACAAAAGACTGAAGAGAGCACTGGAAGAGATATTAGTGAAGGGCTATATATAAAGCGTCCATGGGATCAGATAAATGAAAAGAGAAAAGAGCAAGGTCTTTCTGTCATTGGATGGGGTGGGCAAGAGTGGATAAGATAGATACATTCTGGAGGGAAGTGCCACATCAGCTCATAGCAGCCAATGAGAATTTGAGGTTTGGATTTCCTCTGATATATTTCCTTTTATGTGTTCCTTTTGGAAGATTTTATGCTCTTGGTGGGCCTAAGAAAGGGATATTTTGGTCAGTTCACCTAAATTTCTCCCACTCTCCAAAGTCATGGGCTCAACGATGAAATGGTTGAAAGGGATGGGGAATGGAGGTGCAGATGCAGCTCCTGCCAGAGGATTAGATTACTGCAGTAGACGTCAGTCGATAACTGAAACTTTTTGAAGTGATTGTGTATCACAATATTTAATATAGAAATCCAATAACAAGCGCTCAAATATAATTAACCACCTTAATTGATCAATCTCTTGATAGATCGTAGAATCCTTTCATCACTTTTTAGAATAATTTATAAGCAGTAAATCCATTTTAGCGAAGATAGTCCATTGGCCTTTTATTAACAGTTCAATGGTATTTTGGCTAATAGATGATTTGGGCATTGCTTCCGAAGAAGAGATAATGAAATTTCAAGCAAATGGTTTTCTAGAAAGATAACCTTTCAAGAATTCCTGCTAGATGGTCATGAGAACAAATGGTATCACTACCACAGGAAAGAATTTGAATTGTGTTAAAGTGCCTTGATTTCATTGACAGCTTGAAAGTAGACCACAAGAATTTGAATTCGAAAGGCCAAAATAATAGCCCCTCGTACTGCAAGAAAGTATTTGAATTGGATTATACTCTCAACTGCAAATGAATTGCTTGCCCATTTGTAAGGAAAAGGACATTAAGAAACTTAACTCCTTTTAGCTGCCAACCTTGAATCAAATTGTATGGCTTCATATCGTTGTAGCTTTAACTCCTAAAGTATCATTCAAAAAGTTGTCGCAGCATGGCAAAAGAAGAAAAGCAACAACGAGTTGTCACAGCTCTTTCATATTGCAGAGTGCATATGAAAAGACAATGGCAAACAGAGTGCATGCACACGCCTTTTCAGTTCCATTTTCCTCGAGAACTATGTTCAGAAACTCACCATTGTTCAATAAGAGAAGATCCAGAACCGGCAACCATGACATCTGCTCAATCATTACATCCAGCACTCAACCTTTCACAAATTACCTTGCCCTGATGATCTAATAAGGACTAAGCATCATGATACATAAACAAAAGAATGGATCAAATACTCAAAGTCGAATTCTGCACAAGGTCCGGGTCTGGGCAAAATGCAACAAAAAAGAAATTTTCATTGACAAATTCAATATGCCTCTTCAATGCTCCTGACTCTCCATTTCTTGAATGCAGAAACTCAGTGCTTTCTATTTTCCTGTGTATCTTTTATTTTTTCGCTTTTCTTTTCTTCCCCACTTCTGATCAAATCTACATTCCATTTCTCAATGCCCAATCAGAATATTAGCAGTCTACATTCCATATCTGATGAGCATGAGCACAAGGGAAAAAATTACATTGGCAAAAATATTACAAATTTCACCCTCTATCCCCCCCTATTCACACTAAGAGATAAGGGAAAAACAAAATGCATCGGCAATTGATCACATCCATTTTTCCCACACCATCCTCAATTCCTCATTTTCTTATTCCTTTCATACCTTAAATACCGAGAGGGAACCCAAAGTTCTGAAATGTCCTGAGTTCACCCCTAAGGCTAGCAGTCACAATCACGAGGCCCCATGCTGACATGCTTTCATTCGTCCCATTGGAGAAATCCATGCTGACACGAGGGCTGTGGCTCCTGGCAGCTAAAGGAAGTCTTTCCCCTGAACAAGAGCCTGACATCCGATGGAGGAAGTAATTGCTGGTTGCACTTGATAGAGTTCCATTGAGTGCACTGTTGCTGCATCCAGATGCCGAATTTGAGGCCTCGTTATCGGAAATCTCCTCAACGGGTGTAGGAGGATGATTGATGGTTGATGCCTCAGCAGCGTGTGTTAGCGGCATATCTTGTTCAAGTGACCAAGTATGACCCAATCCCCATGCGTCGCCCATGCCGGGCCAAGGTACAGCCACCGACACATCTTGACAATGGAAGTGCTCATGAGACTGCGTGACAGTGATACCTTTGCTTTTGCTGGGTCTGGAGTCAGCTTCATGTTTCCACACATACACATAAGAATCCTCGCTGGCCGAGACGATGTACTTTCCATTGACTGTGTGGAAGGCTGAAATTTGGCTGTTGGTATTACGAAATCCTGTCACAGGACCAACACACAGATTTATAGGCCTATGGAGAGAATGAAACAGACCAATAAGCATCAAACCCAGCAATTTTATGTCAAGGCGACCACATCTGGAAAGCACATGAGCTCAGTTGGATTCAAATACATATGATCATAGAACATGATTATCCGCTCAGGAAATATATCACATTGAATGTCCAGAGCTCTGGGTTTAAGTTGGCTTAGTTGGAACCAGAAAAATAAACAATTGATAGCATTATTGCATTGATATGATCACCAAGAAATACCCAAAATTCAGTAGCATGAAGGTAATTAAGGTACAATGATCTGTGTAATATGCCTACCCTTGAACTTATGAACCAAATCAATGCCATCTACCACCCGTATTCGTGAATCTGCAGACGTGATAAGCACTTCAGATGAACTTCCCGGTGCAAACTGTCAATATTAGAAGCAACTACGTTAATATGGCAATGTCAAGAGATATCTTGATCATAGAGCCACTCATTTACCTGAAAGCCAGTGATTTTCTTGTATTGAGACTTCTTCTTCTTATTCTGCAGACTGATACAACTCCTTTGTTGCAGTTTGTTATCTAAAAAGAAAATACACATTGTAATCAGTAAAACCTCTGGAAATACAAACTAATTGAAAAAAAAAACAGCTCTATTCATTTCATTAGGGGTAGGTGACCAAGCAGCTATTTGCAAGTAAGACAGGAAGGATTTAACTTGTACCAGAAGTATCATATAAATGGCAGCTTCCTTTGTATGAACCAACTAATGCACCCTACAAAAAATGGTAGAACTAGCTTTAGTTGTGGGAAGGCAATGTACAATTTACATTGACTAGGCACACCCGTGCTGCTGCGATCCTGACTGGAGAGGTCTTAAGCTAACCTGACCATCTGGCGTGTAGCAAGCCGCAGTAACCATCTCATGAAGATCGTTCCAATCAATGACTTGGCGATCCGGAATGCTCCATATCCGAACCTTAGCATCTAGGGATCCGCTAATGAAGTATCTATCATCAACAGGATTAAACTGGATGCAGGTTACTGCAGGAAATTGCATAATGTTAAAATACACATGATTAGCTAAATCTGACAACTTTGCAGGGGAACTTAAGAAGATAATAAACGTTTACAGGTCTTGAGAACTAGTCCTGCCCCTAATACTAAGTCAAAATAGCATACATATAAATCAGAGTGTCAAGCCTATCGCTTGAGATTATGTGCAAGCAAAAAGAGGCTACGTAGGATGTGAATGGTCTCTTCCTATGAAAGAGGGAATCGTCTATCAAACTAACATATGACTAATAAGATCATGCGGCAATACTCCGAAGTCCACCTTACAGAACATCAATGATCTAATTTATCCTAAAGCCAATAGATTAGAATATCAGCAATAGTTAAAAAAACAACATGAGAAATTAAAGCAATGAAACTAGCACTATAACTGCACTCACCATAGTCACTATGCGAAAAGATTTTCAAGCAAGACTTGCTAGATAAGTGCCACAACCGCACTGTCTTATCCATCGACGAAGAGAGCAAGTGCTGAGGAGAAACCAGATTTTCATGAGATAACATGCACACTTATTCTCAGTATAAACTTTTGTTTAAAAGAAAATTAAGGCGTGGTGCATCACAGTGTCAGACGACATTATGTGCAACAGTCAGAAACTATTGATGGTATAGTCCTCAAGCATCTAAGTCACAAGTCCATGCAGCCAAAGGTTTGGCCATAACTAAATATCCCTAATACTGGTCTGTTAGTAGATTAATAACAAGAGGAAGCATTCAGAATTCAAATTATAGATATCACATCTGAGGAGATGATTACTACAGAACATACCCAGTATCAAAACGGATCAGTGACAGACCTGGGACTTCGACCACGACAGGTCAAGCACGTCATCCAAATGTCCTTCAAATGAACAAATAGGTTTTTCCATGAGCGAAAACACAGTCTCTGGAATCAGCACATGGTCCAAGTTCACCGATTTCCGGCTTACTGATGATCTCCCTCTTCTCTTCCTTTCCAGGTAATTGTCCACAGTAGGAGACAGTGTGGTTCGTTCTGGGGAACCAGTAGCGGTAAATAAAAGACTGAAATTCCCCTCTTCTGGTTTTTCAACCAACAACTCCCCCTTCCTCTCTGACTCCGATACCCGCCAAATATGAATTATGCGGTCCTCACCAGCACTTGCAAGATACCTCCCATCCAAACTGAATTTGATACTCCAAATCGACCCGTTATGAGCGTGTATCTCCTGGCTCTTGTAAAGGGCCGTGAGCTCCTTACAAGATTTTCCATACTGCCTGACCCTAACCTTCTCCGCCCCATGAAATGAAGCATCCTGGCTATCATCTGTTGCTGAGCTGGACCTCCGCCCACCTTTCTCCGATGCAGTATCCTTCTCATCACCACTTCGCCTCTCTTTGTGACTCCCTGCCACCGTGCTTGCCACAGTCCTTATACTTTTAAGCCAACTACCTTTCTTCTTCAACTTTGACCCAACACCATTAGCCCCATTCAAGCTCAAATCTGAGATATCTCTGTTGCCCTCTTCCACATTTTGTCTCCTCATCAGTTCTTGAACAATTGGTGAATGCCCGACAGTCATTTCAAACTCCTCTAGGGTCAACTGCCGCCCAGTCCCGACTTCCTTTAGCTTATTCCATGAGCCGTCCTCTCTAAATTCATTCACTACGAATTCTTTGCCATTGTCAAGGTTCTTGATTGTGCAAACACTTCCACCATCAGCATTACCATTACAAGGCACAACACCACCCGTAAAAGCAATCGTTGAGTTACCAGTCAACCCAACAGCAGAGCTCGCAGTATCGCTCTTTGGCTCGTCCATCTTCCTACAATATTTCGCTATTGGCGGCTTGTTCGGCGAAACAGCGCTGGCAACTGGAGATCCGGTGCCCTTGCCGGGGCGTGCTTGGACAACATTATGATCAATATTTACAAACGAACCAAAATGATCGACAGCGACAAAAGAATCAGAACCGACACGATGGTGCGTAGGAGGATTCCCATTACACTGATCACCCGAGGCCGCGTTGCGGTTCGAGGAAGCCTCCGACTTCGACCGACAGAATACCGAATTGCCACCGTTCTCTTGACCCCTAAAGCAATGCGATGACACTGACCTCGCAAGGTCGACTTGAGCCGCGTCTCTCTCGGCTCCTGGCCGCGAAAGAGACGGGCCGGCGCCGAGACCCATTTCCTGAAGGAGCCGCGACCGACGCTCGAGCACGGAGGACGGCTCGGAGATCCAAACGTCATACTTGGCCCCGCTCTTGGGGAATTTGGGTACGCGCAGCGACTTCAGAGATGCGAAATTGGAATCGGGCGCGGGGTCCTCCGGCTCGTCATCGGAGTTGGAGCAGGAGCAGGAAGACGAGGAGGTGATTCGATCGAGGGACTCGTAGAAATGCTCTTCCTCGTCCTCCTCGTTCGTGTCGGCCGTCCTCGTCATCGTGCCGCCGCGGCGCCGCGGAACATCTCTCACTCCCATCGCCAGCCTCGTCCCGCCGCAAAGGGACACGAAATCGAGAGCGAGAACGCCCCGTCGCCCGAGGGATCCATTTGGGTACCAAGGTACGAGGATCAACAGAATTCGCACGTAAAGAATCGTTTTTTCTTTTTCTTTTTTTTCTTGGTTTTTCCTCGAGTCGGGAGAGTGCTCTCGGAGAGACGAGATCGGAGGGAATTGAAGTAAAGAATAGCGGGTGAGGAATGCAGATCCAGATGGAGATGATGATGATGATGATGATGATGATGAGGAACAGAGAGAGGTTAGTGCGTTGGAGGGAACGAAGAAGGCTCTGCTGCTGGGGAGCGGGGAGAGACTCCTGCTAAAAACTGATGTTTGTTGGGTTTGGCAATGTTTTTTCAGTTTTTTTGTGAAGTGTGTGTGTGAAAAATAGAGAGAGAGAGAGGGAGAGAGATGGTGGGGATTGGAGATTTGTGTGGACTTTTTCCTTATTTTCTTTTTAATTTTATGTTTTGAGGAGAGAGAGAGGACATTTGCCTAAGATTTTCAAGATACATTTGCCCAGGATTTTCAAGATGATCAATTTTAAATCTCTGGCATACGCAAAAGCCTTTCATTGAAGTAGAATACACCAAACATAGGATGGGCAATATCCGGTAGCACAAACACAGCGCGTTAGCTAGTATTGTTTAATCTTAAAAGCTGCATCATCCTTTGCACGCCAAAGTTTCTCAAGACTACTCGACAAAGTGATAGGATGATCATTTGCTTAGTGAGAATACAATATATGTATCGGCAAAATCATACCAAGAGATATAATGATAATGGAGTATGAAATAGTTTAGCACAAATACAAATGTTACTTAAGCATTATGCTAGCCATAGAAGGTACACATAATACTAAGTTATCAAGGTACAAAGTGACTGATCATTATAAAAATAAAAAATTCCATGAACATCACATAAACAAGCTAAAACTGTTATTACAATTCAATTTTGATTTGGTCCAGGTGAAATTGCAAATGAGGATAGGAATTTTGGAAAACCCTTTGTTAATGTGCAAGACAAGAAGATGATTAAGGCTCCATTTATTTCGCATAAAACAAAAGGTTATAAAAACATTTTTCATCCGTGTATTTTGAAATAGTTAATTACTAAAAAATATTTTTATTACTATATACCACAAATCATCGTTTCATTTCTATAAATAATACGAATGGTTATTTTTAGAAAAAACATTTTTCAAATCGTCCATGTCCAGGCGAAACAAACGGTGTGTTACGTGTTACCAACGGGATACCAAGTGGATGTAAGAATGGAAGCGGGCTTTTACAGGAGTCAGGAGTCACAGGCAAGCCCAAGAAGAAGAAGAAGAAGAAGACTGACGCCGGAGCAAGGTACAAAGATTCATCTCCCTCAATTACTGTTCCCCACATGCTGTCCAGCCCAGTTCTGCCAGGTGAAAGGTGACAGCCCCACCACCTTCCCCTCTTCCCAAATTTACACGTTTCAGCTGCAATTTTTGGGGACCATTTTTCATTGAACCACTCATCATGTCCTCTCTCTCTCTCTCCTTCCTCTCCCCACTCTTCTCAACTGCTCCTCCATTCGCGCCTTTGAATTCACATCATTGATGAGTTCAGCTCTCGAGGAAAAGCATGAGATAACCCTTGGCCTTGGCCCCCCATTAGGGACCAAACCGGTGTTTCAGCAATGTTGATTGAATAATTTCTTCTCCTTCTTTTTGAAATTTTGAATGTCAGAGATGAGGGTCGAAACTAGTTATGACGATATAATGCGTGCGAGTACAACTGTGATTGGTTGGTTCTTCAATGACACATACACGTGTCAATGAATAAGAAACGTAATGAGAAATATTATGAAAAAAGAGGTAATATTAGAAAAACTGAGACTTATATACTAAATAAGTGTATTGAATGATGTAATCAATTTTTGTTTGGTATTTCAATGAACTGACTAATTAACTTAAACAGCCACTTATTATTTGTCGCATCAAATTATTTTTTCTCATTCTTTTTGGGTTTTTTTTAAGTCTAGAAACCATAGGGCAAGGGAAGCCCACTAAATGTGGACTATCTTTTGGGGGTCACATGTGTTTGGAGACATAATTAGTAACTTTAAGTTAGAAAAAATAAAAAAAAGAATCTAGGTGCTCTAGAGCTAATGTTTTAGGGGTCAACACCAGAATAAACGGGCAAAACAACAAGGAAGTCAAAAGTCCACATTGAATTGTCATTTGCAACAAAAAGAAATGCCTACTCTACTCTCTCCTAAGCCCTAACTCCCATCATGATCGTGACAAAAGAATACTCTTCGCCAATATTTATGAGCGTCCGTGCTTGTTTGCTAGCATTTGGACAATCGGACCACACAACAATTAATTTGTTTAATGATATGTTTGATGAAAGATTGTATAAGATACAACAAGTCCTTGTTGGACCCCAAGGAAGAAGTGGAATTCGTGGAGGATTAGACTTATATAATATGGCCAAACCACTATGTTGATGAAGGGGATTGGTTGCTACTTTATATGACTAGATGGTATCCCAAGAAAATGAGGCATGCCAGTTGGGAATTTGCTGGGGAGCCTAAGTGACTTTAGGCTAAGTTAGGAAATGATAAATTCGCGTCTTGCAGGGACGGCCATGACCTTGGTTTACGAGCTCTTTTTTCCAGTCAAACATCACCGAGCTTTTCTAGTGTTGTTAATCTTGATTTGCTTTCCAGTTCATCACGCGTTGTTGAAATCTTGAGATGGGGTTGTTGCCCACTAAAAGAAACGAGGGTTTTGACCCTACTTGCACATGAAGTTTTAGTACTTGATGATCGAAGGAGCACATGAACAAGATGAAAGAAAGAGCGGTGACCCTTCGGGTACTATGTGTTGGCAAAAAGGGGGTAGCGATTATTTGTTTTTGTACTTGAAATTTCGTCGAGATGCGCTAAGCAATGTGCCACCGTTAGGGTTTCTCTTGATTGTGACTAAAAATCTCCCTTGAGATGATGATCATTCAAGAATAGTCTTTACATGTCGGTTAGATGGGGAAAAGTGTTAAAAAACTCATAAACATATTGCATTTATGCAAATTTAATCATAAATATTTTAATAGTGTCAATTTAGTTATAAATATTTTAATCCGGTATCAATTTAATTCTAAACATTTTGATTCATTGTCAATTCAATCCTAAATCTTTTAATTATGTCAATTTAGTACTAAAATTTTTGAACTAATACCAATTTAGTCATAAATCTTTTGATTTGGTGCTAACTTAATACTTAGTCAAAATTAATTGGAAGAATTGAATTGGCACTAAGTTAAAAATTTTAGGACTAATTTGGCACTAATTCCAAAAGTTTAGGATTGAATCAACATCATTAAAAGATTTAAGATTAAATTGGCAACAAATTAAAAGGTTTAGGACTCAATTAGCATCATTAAAAAATTTATGACTAAATTGGCATTAATGCAATAGGTTTAGAACTTTTCTTACACTTTTCCCCTGTTAGATGAATGGCGTGATAATTCAATTGAGGCATTCAACTCATCCTTACATGAATTATGCAATTGTACCTATGAACTTCATTACCTTGATCAAATGGCGCATCCCCGTTTCCAATTATTGCTTAGGTGATTAAAGTTTGACGTTGAGCGTTGATGATGATTGAAGGAACGATAATCCAATCACCGGCTGTCCAACCTACAACACTGAGTACAAGGGCAAGAAAGATGTGAAACTTAGCTTAGGGGCTTTGAGATTCTCCACCTAATGAACATCTCGATGTGAACTCGTTGTCAAAGGGATGTAGCTGTGGGTTGACCATCTGAACAACTTCGTGCTTAAATTAACCAATACAAGAAACCCAAGAAAGGAAAAAAGATGCTCTTGACAATCACAAGAAAATGGCCACGAGAATCCAGCATCATCTCTATCAAATCGGAAAGAAGACAAGGGAGAGAATCCATTGAACCAAAGCAGCAAAACGCAGCTCAGGATCCTCATCATATCTTCGGTTTCCATAATAATGGACCACCTTCTTGAATTACTAACGCATTCGTCTTAAACAAATAGGGCCTTATCGTTCATGTGCACCTCCATAGTGGGATACCAAGTATTTAAATCCGAGCTCGTGCAGGTTTTATACGAATATACGTAATGCATATGGTCAGCATGCCTCGTGCGAGACAAAACCCATTATCGACCTTCTAAGCCATGATACCCCGCACGTTGTTCCAACTAATATATACTTGAATCCGATGTGATGTTCTTGCCCCCTACGTTTGCCCTTTCGGTGAGATTTATGTATTCTGCACAAGGTGGCTTTTTCATATTCCCTTCGAAGCTGGTAATCATGGTGGAATAGATCTCCTTTGCCTCTCTATACCTGCTATAAGCTTTGTCTTGATTCGCTTTTGGGGCGTTTACAGCTTTCGCCATTTGGATAAAAGCTCTCGTCATTGGTGCTCATTGGTGCAAAGATCAGGCCTAGAAAGAGTTTTTTAAGTAGGATTAAATCAACGCAAGACAGGCCACGTGGATATATTCTCGAACAGCCTGTTTGGGCGTGTACTAAAGGGGGGACGTCGAAGATGAATTATGACCTACAAAAACATGCTGTGCATCGAGTTTAAATAATGCCGAATCATTAACAATCCCACGAGGATCAACGAGGAACAATGCTGAGCATGTTCGTTTTAATTAAGCAAGTGGACTAGTGAAGCAAACGGCAGCATTATCGTGATCGCAAGTAGGTCGTCTGTTTTTCTTTTCTAGTAGATTATTTGCCAATAATGAATTGAAAGATAACCATGTCCATTAACTCAGATACGATGGGCGACCGGTCGGTCAAGGGACCGTAAAGATCCAGAACTTGAGTAGATGCGAAAGATATTCACGTTGCCTCAAAGCAGATGCTCAGACAGAACATATATCAGGAGACGCCACAAAGCCTAGTATTCACACAGTACCTGAATAATTTTGGCCGAAGAGAAAAGCGGGAGCTGAATAGTGAGATCAAGGCTTTCTGGACTTGGAACTTGAGGATATTGTGCAGAAGAAAGAGAGAGGGCTTTATGGAAAGCCCTTTTGGTTGGTCCAATTCAATATGGTCATAACATTTGAGCCCAGTTCCATAATTTTATTGTAGATGCTATGATCGACTTATTTAACAATTTATTCATGCAGAAATATTCGCATTCAAAATATTTGCAAACTTGTTGGTACTTAACAACTCTTTCAAAAACTACCGAGGCAAAAAGAAATCGTTTTATGAAAAATCAGGATCGTTCTTAAAAAGATTGCCCAAAATATAAAACTAACAGTTACAAGTTTTTTTCACAAAATTTGCTTTTCATTTAAATCAAGTGAAGTAATCTGCATTACTACGAGAGTAATTCAGATATCCTTCGACCATATTCATCACCGTGTAAAGGAAGTCTCACGTACCCAGTGCACATAGATAAAACCGTTCGCATGCATCTATGTGGATTAGTGTACAGCATCCCAAGATCAAAGTAAGTCTTTCAGTTATTGGAGGACATAAAGTTGACAGCATCCTTTCAAAAGAAACTCACCATTGGCAATGAGAAAATTACTTGAAAGAGAACCCAGAATGCATTTCACCACTTAATTATTACAAAGTCATAAAAGAATGAATACAAACTTTTTTCTTCTTTTCTGTTATCCCGTTTCAAAACACAACTTACAAACAAGACAATATACTTTTCATTGTATATCACCGTGCACAAAGAAACCACTCACATCTCTCGCCAGAAAGGGATATCATATAAATTACAATGAGTGATCCTCGTCTCTGCAGCAACTGGCCAACAACCAGATCCTTATTATGCATGCGAACTATCTAACTTTGAATCCCAAAATCACCACTCTGCAATAACTAATAAAGATCACACAAGAATTTACAAACCAATATGACTTGTCATGTACCTTGAATTGCAGTACTAAATGGGTAAGCTTGACTGTGCACATAAGGCATTGGGAGTTCAGGCTTTTCTTCGTCCGAAGAATAGAAGCTTTCTGAGCCCTTTGGCAGCTTTAGGAGAGTGCTCATCACTATTCCACTTCTTCCTCGAATGTACTGGTTCAGGGGTGATCTCATCAATATGGGGAGGGGTTGCGAAATGTACCCGAGGGGTGTGAGAAACTGGAGCCTTTTCAGGCACTGTGGAATCATCAACTTCAGAGCCAGTATAGATAGTAGAGCTGTCCAATGATCTTGCGATAGATGGAGACTGAACTGGGTGGAGAGTCACTTCAGGAACAGTTAAGTCGTCGCCAGGAACTGGAGATGATACATTTGAGCTCCCATTATCACTTTTGAAATGACTTGGTTTTGCAGAGTCCGGCTTAGTAGACACTGACAGGTTATTGCTCTCCACATTCCCATTATCACTTTTGAAATGACTTGGTTTTGCAGAGTCCGGCTTAGTAGGCACTGACAGGTTATTGCTCTCTACATTCCCATTATCACTTCTGTCATCTGATGTGTCTTTAGGAGAAACTGATTTTTCTCTGCTGTTTTCGACTTGAATGTCCTTGAAACCATCATCCGCTGGAGCAGGTTGAGCCGTTTCTGCTGCCGCTAACTCCAATGACCCCACTCTGGCTTCTGCAGTTTCCTTCTTTTGTTGGGTGTTGGAATCGGGCAGAAGTTGTCCGTTTGAACTGTTCACAATATTTTTCTTGTTTAAATGTTCAGGTTTCTTTAGACCTGCTTTCTTAGTTTCAGGAGGAACGGGCTTCTTTGGCAAGGTAGCCGGAGTTGACTTATTTATCTTCGAAGAGGCTTTGATGGGTTGACTTGACTTTGAATTCACAGGTGGAACCTCTTGAGTTGCTCGCGTAGCAGCAAGACGCTCTATGGTGGAATTCCTGAGGACTGGCTTATTCGACTTTGGAGTCTCCTGAGATTGGGACCGAGTAGATTGACTTCGGATCTTACTTGGCTGGGTAGGTGTGGGGGTTGCTTTAGTCTCGGTTGAACTCTTCTTAGGAGCAACCGGTTTAGATCCACGGTTGGCACTTCTCTCAGCAATTCTCTTCTGACGCTGAGCAAGCAACTCCTCCTTTCTCTTCCTACTTTCTTCTTCCTAGTCAAGAAAAAAGAAGCCACATTAAAATAGGAACAGGATTCAACTGGATCTGCATGGAACCCCAGATGATATCCATATACGGTTTGTATTTTTGTGAAAGACGGATGATACTATAGGCAAAGTAGAATGTTTTGAGTGATCTCACTCGTAAGTGAGAGTCACTCCTATATCAGAGAGGAAAAACTACAGTTCCAACAAACTAGCATCATTATGCACAAAGTAAACATTCATATACAGAGTATTTATGCTTCGTAAAATTTCATAGTGATCCACGTACCTTCTCAGCTTTGCTCTTTGAAGCAGCTGTCCTGCTTCCAGGAGTTGGCCGGCCCTTTGGCATTTTATCAAGCCTATTCTTCGCAAGAGAACCATTTATAAGCCTAGACCTTGCTTCTGCATTTTTATTCTTTGTAAAGTTGGATGACGGTTCATTTTCAGCAGAATCATTCAACTCATTCTCAGTGTGCTTTTGGATGATCTTCGCCAATGAGCTATGATTTCCATAATCCAGCTCTGGTGTCCATGATGCTACAGCTTGCTCTGCAACAGAATCGTTATTGAGAACCATATAAAGGTCATCTGGTTCATAGGAGTTCTGTGCAATTTCAGGTCTGCTGTTCTTAACGTTGAAAGTATCAGGAACCATGTTTATATCCATCATCAGCCTAGACTCAGATTGATCGTTGACTATTGGTCGACCTTCAATCATGAAAGAGTCGTCAACTAGAACATCCCTCTTCTTTATCTCAGTGCGTAAAAGCTCTGCCCCAAATGGAGCAGAATCAACTTCGACCATCTTGAGGTCCATGCTATCTTGCTGATTCATCACTCCGTTTTGTCGATTGCCGATCAACCAATCTCCTTCCTCGTGAATTTTCTTGATAGAGGATACAGCAGATGACTCTGGTAATGATTGATTGAGAGAATTCCGTGATTCTTCAATCTTCTTCGCATATAGTAAATCCTCATATGGGTTGTCCATTCTACTCATAACTGGCCGGACCCTGTCACCAGCTTCATACTCCTCAAAGTGAGTCGTGCCCTCAGCTACCCAATCCTTCTCAGTAATTACAAAGGGATCGGCAGCAACAGGTTGTCGTCTTGTGCTTCCTGATTCCAGTTCATATGCAAATGATGTCCCGTTCAAAGATTGCTTACTTGCTTGATCTTCCTCAGGAATCTGTGCTGCTTGTGTTTCCAAACCTGAGACAGCGGCTTCCCTGCTCTCCATCAGGATGTTCTGAAAAGCACCCCAGCTCTCGTTTCTTCTCTCTCCCTCAGAGTTATTTGCCTCTTCACTCTTATTCTTTCCATCAGCTGCATAGTTCAGTTCATTCATGTCAAGGTAGTGTGTTGTATCTCGTTTCTTGTGACGACGCGATACTGAACTGTTCCTTCCATGTAATGAGCCAATGGCCTTTTCCACCTGCTGCCTGAGGGACTCCTCGCTAACAGAATCATCTTCGTTAGATGAACTTGTTTCCGAAATGTCACTCCTTCTACCATCTCTCTCGGAAGTAATGTAGTTAATGTTGCGAATGACAACTTTCTTTGAAGACTTCTTTCCGTGTCCTTTCTTTGGCAGCTGATCTGTTGAAGAGTACCTTTTGCCACTGTGATGTCCATGCGATTCTCTCTCACTACCAGTGTCACTGACTTCACTGGATTCATCTTCAGATAATTTTTCATGCGAATGTTTCTTTTTATTCCTCGAAGATGACTTATGAGCCCGGTCATCTGTATCTTTACCCAAGAAAATACCAGAGTCTTCATTCGGAGGCCAGCTTTTATTCCCCTGGTAGTATGAAGGGGGAACCTGCATTCCAGGGTAGAGATAACCAGGAAAGGGGTGCATCTGTGGGAAGAAAGGACCTTGAAAATTTTGCATATACTGTGAAATGTGATTGTGCCATGGCATTGGAACTTGCCCCTTTCCATCCGGGAATGACATTGATGCTGTTGTCGGCAACCTAGTCTCTGCACCAGACATTAATCAGCATTAGAATGCAAAAAGAATTTCCAAACAAAGATGATGGGAAATGAAGAATCCATAAAACCAAATCTGTGACAAGTGACTGTTCTTAGATTTTTTGGAGATATCTGTTAAGAAATCGCAAAGGTATTAAACCTTATATGTGCACTACAATTTGTGCGTTGCTTGAAAGGGAGAAGGTGGCCAGAAGAGAAGAAGAAGAAATACTAAAGAACATGTTTGTCATCGGAACAAGCTCAAAAGGCGCAATCATTTTCTTCAAGATGTTCTATGCAGCGAAAGCAAAACAGCAGACAGTAAAAGAACATGCATGTCTCCAACTCTTAAATTTTTTGTGAGGTGTTTCAAATGCATTCCATGGTAGGTGAAACGTATCATGACAAGTGAAACATCTGAAGTCGAATATCATGTTCATAGTCCATAACTTGTCTACCTGCACTCGACTCTGTAACATTGAAGTCTGTGTAGCCATTGGTTTTCCCACTTGATGGACCACCATCCTGAACACTACCTGGGCCATTCTCCTCGCTGGCATGAATGATTTCAGAAGTAGCCAAGTAAGGCAAATCTGGCCTGGACAGTGCCTGCATTGCTGCTATCTCATCCATCCAAAGCCTATCTTCATTCTTTTCCTTGCATAAATTCATGAAATTTATGCATGCCTCCCTAAACAAAGAATCTAGATTAACATTGAAAAGAAAGAACATACTCAAATAGGAGAATGAGATTGGAATGTGCCATTTGAACAATTACAGGCTGCAACATATGTTAACTTCCTTTTTTATGGAAATAACAGGGGTGATAAATTTACTAACAAAGAAGTCATGCATTCCTCATTTTGTTCTATTAATGTAATTCAGGCAAAAAGCAAGAATTATTTGTGAAATTCAAGTTCAACAGACCTAATTTCAATGATGCCATACCTTGTTGGCAAGCAAGATAACTTCCAACAAAGCATTGAAAGAAAAGCAGTCTCTAGTTTTCATTATTTGGCACCACATAGCAATGCAGTGATTTTAATGTCCCCATATCTCAGATATAATGCCTTCTTCAATCGAATCACTGGGGTAAATTTGACATCTTCATTTACAATTTGCAGATAACAGACTCCTTTTTTAACCCATACCTCAAACGCGAAGCTCCAAAGGCATCGGCAAAATATATGAGATTATCTATATGCTCCAATTCAAACCCAGCAACCAGAGCACGAGCATAAGCCATTGCTTGCTCCTTCCGAAGCACTGCCTTTCGAGTCTCCAGGACTCGCTGAAGATGGACCCTGTCACCATCCAGAGTGAAAAAGTCAATGAGCTCAGAGATGTATCTCTAATGAACTATACTTTGACCAAATAATATTGACAAGGTACTTGGAATTTTCTTCTGAGGCAGTGACAGCATCATCAGCTCCATCATATTTTGCTTTGGACTGAGAAGCAACATCACAACACAGATGTCCACAATCATAATCTGACATTACTGCATGATATTCCATTATTTGCTAGAACGATCACATACCTTATAGGACATGGATGACTTCGTGAAGTTTCCCTCAGAAACTGACGCATTTCCTTTCAAAAAGAGAGTACAGAGCTTTCAGCTTTCAGTGGCTTAGAATAAATTAAATGCCAAAATCAATATGCAGTTCATTAAGGCAAAGTTTGATGAAGAAAAATTTGTGCTTTCCAAAAAAGAAACAAGAAAGAAAATGCAAGGCAATTGGATTTTTTTTTCCCCGAAAAACCCACTAACTGTCAGCACCATGCAGGTTAACCAAATTTTCTATGTAAATTCAGAAAGTCCTACTCACAGCCAGGTTATTCAAGCATGTAATACTGACCCTACCTTCCATAACCATATCAAAGTTCTGAGCTTCATTGGATTGGATTGATTCTTGTATCTGGGAAATCTCCCTCTCTAACGTGACAAATCTCTCTAAAACTTCAGGTGTGCTAACAAAACTTACAAATCTGCAGGAAGAAGGGAAAAGAAAAACAGAGAAAATGCAGTATATTAGACATTGATTACAACCGTAGAGCATATTTTCTTATATAGTATCTAATCAATAGGTCAACCAATCTGTAATCAACAATCAGGTGTAACAGCATTCACATATTAATCCTTTTTCGCTCTTTCGATTGATATCTTCAACACATTCCAAAGTGTATGCTTAGAACAAACTTCCAGATTTTGCAAGTAGTAAGGAAATCAAATGCAGCTCAATGCAGGCAGAGTTTATTTGAAGCCATTGAAAAGTGTGGAAGCTTTCTGCATTACCTCTCCAAAGTGGCTTTAGTGAACCAGGAAGCATCAGATCTCAGAGTGATAGAGTAGCCACCTTTAGATATCTGATCTTTCGCGGATTTAAGATGCAAAAGGAACGGTTCAAGTAATCCTGATGCCAACTTCTCATTCGCCTTACCAGCATAAATCACCAGATCACACCTTCAATTCGTATAAACATAAAAGCACACGACAGAGTCAATCAAATACGAAAAAGGACCATAGTTTCACTACCCAGATGAAACTCATGCACGCAATCACAATGCAGACAAAAACCCACCATCAAAGATTGCTCATTTTCGACATTGTTGAACCGCAAAAGATTCAATTCCATTAAAGGTTCAGCATCCATGAACATCAGACCAAAGGGTAGGCAAAATTACCTGGTTCTCGTAGGAGTGAGCTGAAACAGGACATAGTCCAGATGAGTTCTGGAGTCCATAGACATTGCAGAGGCACTATTCACTGTCCTGAAAGAGCTCGGGAAATTACAGCATTTCACTTCGTCTGCACAGTTTTGCAGCGGACTCCGACGAGCAGAGTGGGAATGGTAACGAAGTGTGTGAGAGAACAAGGAAGAATGAGAAGCAAGCGAGGGGATTTGATGCGTTTGGAGTTTGCGGGTCCCCCAAAAATTATGCCGACATCTCTCACAACTGTTGGGATGAATCTAAGGTATAGAAAGAAGACAAAAAAAAAAACAGAGTAGAATTTAATGGAACGGTTAAAACGAAAGAAATTCTGCAAATGGATGGGTGTCCCAGTGACGAGGAATTGTGTGTGGGGGAGTGTTTTGGTGTGGTTGGGAAGTCACTTCTGATCCAAGTAAAACAATCTCTCTCTCTCTTCCTCTCTCTCTCTCTCTCTGTGAATTTGTAATGGAGTGTGCAGGTGGGATAAGAATCACAGGGTGCATATGCCAGCTTCCAACCGCCGGAAGCTTTATTTCTAAGTGGGTAACCGCTAAAGTTACTAAATTTAATGTTATCTCAGCACCTTCCCGGGAAAAATGCTCAATACACTAAAAGATTTCCATGCGAAATCGATTTACCAGATGATGCGACAAACGCATATAGGGTGTTAGTACGGTGACGTATACAAATAACTATTCACAATCTATTATATTATTTAATTTGATATATCCAATTTTGTTCTAACAATTACTCGGTAATAAGAATATGATATTTTCTGAATATAAGGGTACAAGTAAAAATCTTTTTTACTTTTCCCATTCAAAAAGTACACTCTTTATCCGACTATTATCTCATGAAAAGAGAAAGGTCAATTTTTAGCTCAGTAAATAGCATCAATAATGGTGTAATTATCAACTTTCTAGCATTAGAAAGGATGAAGTCATTATTAACCATAAACTTGAGCATCAGGGCTTAATTTCTGGTTCTTACATAGCTTTCGGATAAGACAATGAGAGGGGTCTACCCTCTGATGAGAAGCTTCAATCATTGTTCTTAATCTCAAAAACTCTGTACTTTCTTCCAAGCTCGAAAGTAGATGGAGCAATTATTTAAGGCCCAAAATGCTTCTCTGTCCTTAACCTAAAGCATGTTGGATCATCCCCTAATGCGACTTCCCAACCAACTTTATGCGAAAATGGTGGAAGTCAATTCAAGCGAAAAGTATTCGACCAAAAATAAAATCAAGAGAAAAATACTGCAGGACAAAATTTTAGCTGCTTCCTATGCTGTTTGGTAGAGAGCACGAAGGAAACTGCCCCTGCAGATGCAGTTTGCATGGCACCGGAAGGACCGAGGAGGAAAAAAAAAACTACTGTGGAAATTTGAAGTTCTGAGAGCTAGAGCTTATTGCAGATAAGTATTCAAGACCAGATTCCTTCGCAAAATTACATAATTTGTGTTGGACAAAATTGCGCGCATACATACTCAATGGAATAACGGGATGATTCTCTTCACCTACCGAGTATCCACGACCTAACAATAAGAGAGGATTATAAATATAACATGTGCCTAAGTGGGCTGTTCTTTATTACTTTGCTTCTGGTTCATATGAAAGGATCTGATGCAAAGAGCAGCTGATCCTACGTTTGATTAGCTGGCTAAACCATGACAGATTGTCCATCAGGAAAATGACCAATCAACCATCTGATAAGGGGGACACGAGTGGCCCCCTGTTTCTACTTTTCAATATATTCTTGAAGCAACCATGGACGTCAAGGCTGCAACCACCAACCCCACTACCCTCACCACATATGGCAACACTCATCATCACCATCATCATCATGCAAGAAAAATCTTCTGTCCCCAAATGGAGTCTACACAAGCCCAAAGGGCCATTGATCTCCTCTAGCCATCATGCTATCTGTATGTTATGGGGTGGAACTACACAGTACCTTGCATACTAAGCTGAGGTTAAGTAAACCTTATCTTGGTGGAGCTATAGTTTTATGGAGATCTGGGCAATCATGAGGTTGAGAATGGCATGGAATGGAAGGGTCAGTGACCCTGGGTCACCCTGTTTATTTGCGTCTTCAGAACTTCCATAATCAATGATGGACAAAGGAATTTTTATATCGAAAAAGTAGGGAATAGAGTGAATTGAATTATTTAAGGCCACCTCCTTCGTTTTCTGAACATGACATATAGATAAAGGGTATTAAGATATAGTCCTCGCTGAACACAAAACACTCACAATCTTTCACCATTGGATTAAAATGCGATACATCACAGCCATTCAACATATCTTATTCTATAAATTGGTATTACGTGTAATGTCAACCTATCCTAACAAACCAAATTGGAAGTTGCAACGTTCTTTCCTACAACTTTATAATATCTTCATCTACTCTTGTAGGAATGTAAACGACATATATAAATTGACCGTTGGAATTTCTGTGGGATTCTATGTCCTTGCACATTGTGGATAATCAGATGTGTTAGTAAAATTCAAAGAGATAAACGATGCAAAACATTAATTAAGATGATACACGTGCAACAAGTCATTCAGATTGATTTGGCATCATGTTCATACTATATAACCCTGTGTGCCGAAACTAAATACTTCAGATTGATTTGGCTCGCTGCTCCGGACCCGAACTCTGGCTGCTTCCTGGGCTCTAAACCGGGCCCATACAGAAGATTCGTGGGCTTTGATGGTGGGGCCCATGGAATGTGCTTACTTGAAATTTAAGTAGAAGATTGTCAAAGGGTAGCTCGACTTTAATTAATTGCTTGCAGAAAAAGGAAAGTCTTCCCCACCTATCTCCACAGTTACAAGGCCCACAACGCAACCAGAAAGAACTTTTTAAACATGCCTAACAGGACCCGTTAGAGCATCCGGAGGCCGGTATCGAGTGCCGGACAATTCATCGGCTCTTGTTCGAATTGCGAATGTTGCAATAAAATAAAGGACTCAACGAGAGTGTAGCCATGATCGAACAGCCTCTCGAAACATCAGCAAACTACCTGACTGTAAGTGCCCGATTGTCGTGGGCGAGACTCTTCCGGCAAGTCGGAGCACCTCGGCTCAAGGAAAATTCAGACCCTGGACACTTTCAATCCGAGACTAGCGACGTTTATGATTAGCAAGCTGGTGCGAAGTGAACTGAACTTAATTAACATTGCAGAAATCTGCACACAGAAAGTAACTCTTGCTCTGTGTGCCATGTCAGCTTAAGTCCTTACCCGATTCAACAGAAGAATCGGGTTAAAAACGAGGAAAGAAGAAGATCTTATTAGAAGGACTATACAAGGAGGGAGGGCTAATGAGAGGAGAAAACGAAAGAAGCCCTGCCTCTGATGATTCTGCTCACCGCGTCCCCCATGACCTCGATCATCTCCCCGGCGTATCTCATCATCCGCGGCCGCAGGTAGACCGCCCAGAGCCCGACCACCGCCATCAGTATCTCTCCTCCCAAGCTCATGATGGTCTCCTCCTCCTCCTCCTCCTACTTCTTGCTTCTCTCAATTTGCATCCCGCTTCCTATCCCTGCGGATCACATCTTGGCGCACCGACGAGGAGAGCTTGGATTCCCGAATGCTGCCGAGCCGGACCACAGTTCAGACAGATGGTATGGTACCTTGCAGCTACATGGCCACGCACTTCAGATTCGGGGAAGTGGCATCCTTTTTACCTGACCCACACAGTCTCTCCGCAGCTACCATTCCCAACTAATGTTCAAGTCCCTCTCCGGTTCCCCTCCATTTGCCAAATTGATTTTACGTGAAGTTGAACTAAAGAGATAAGAAAGTACATATTCTGTGGTGCTTTATGAACGTTCTTTTATTTCGCACGTTGGTTATCGCCGTGTCCCCGCTCCGCAGACCTATTCAGGCGTCAAATCAAGAGGCCGAGCATCTATGATTTGATTATTAGGTTTGAGTTATGTGGGGGCCACTGCTCCCGCGGTTTCATGCGTAAACCAGTGGCGCGGTGACATTTTTTTTCAAAGATGCTTTGATGACCCAAATGAGGTCACGAAATCTTACTAGAAAATGCTTTGATAAGCTACTGCCCTACCTTAAAACAATTAAAAATTGGGATACTGACACGAATGGTCCCTCAATTTTAGTTTAATGTGTGATGTGATCCTTAAATTTTTAATTTGTTTATTGTAGTCACTAAACTTTAATTTAATTTTCAATGTTGTCCTCGATATTTAATAATTATTTAATGTAATCTATGAATTATATGAAAATGTTCGATGCAGTCCTTTAATTAATTCGAGATCAATGACAACATTAAATATTTTCATATAATTTAAGGATTAACTTGAACGTGTACTAAAATATTAAGGATTATATTGTACAATTCAAAAGTTTAGAGACCACATTACACGTTAGGTCAAATTTCATGGATTATTTATGTTATTTTCCCTTAAAAATTAAATTAGCTGGCCAAATCCGAACCTTTTCTTGTTAAATCCAAATTTTTAAGAAAGTGTAGAGGAACTAACCTTCTCTCTTGGGAGCCCTTTATGTGTTAATAACCTTTACAAGGTCGCGCAACCTCGATGGGGCAGCTTGGGTCACACGGGCCCTTGCTAAGGTCACACAACTTCAAATGACGATCACTTGCGTCATGCGACCTCAGCATCCTCTCGCCGGCCCCTCATTAGCCGCCCAAGATGAACAATTTATGTTGAGAGTAAAATTGGAAAACCAAAAAAATAGGTGAGGATAGTTTTGGAAGAAATTATTTTGTTTATACTAGTCCTTGAACTTGCATGACGGAAAGCTGAAAGCCCAAGGCACCTCAAGACCTGCCTAGGGCTTTGGAAGGCCGAAACCTCTTGAGAAAGCGTTCGAACGAAGTCTTTGTTGGAGTCGCGTGGTTTCGATTGGAGATGGACTTCTGCTAAGAAACGCCGATAAGAGTCTTCACGACAGATGGGCCGATGTGCCCCGTCGTTGTTGGCCCAAAGGACCATTTCCTAAATCAAAGAAAACGGGTTGATCCGCTCTCATTCAACAATGAACACTTGGGATTCAAAAAAAAAAACCATTGAATAATTGAATCTTCAATTCCATGAACATAGGGCCCGTTTGATATGACTATAGGGAGATGAATTTGGAAAAATATGAATATTTTTGGGTAAAGGGATTTTCTAAAATGCAATAGATTTCGATAAATTGAAACTTTAAAGTGCATTAGAGAACAACTTGGCTTAAATATTGTTTGGTATAAGCTACATTTGTAAAAGGCTTTTGCTAAATTTAAAAAAAATGTCTCAAAATTTAGTCATCCATCGGAAAGTCTTGCCTGAGATCGCATGACCTCAAGCATCACCTAGGTCATGCAACCTAGGCAACACTTAACGTAGGGCAACCTCAAGCGACACCTTGGGTCATGCAAATTCAGGCAGCATAGCTTGGGTCGCATGAACCTAGGCAACACTTGAGAGCAAGCCACCCCCAATGCTGGTCGCTAGGGACCTACGACCCCTAGGCAACAATCGTCGAATCAAGGAAGATAAACAGTCAACATGACAAACAATGAACGTGAATTTGCATTCTTAAAATGTTAAAAGCCCAAATCATGTCTCTATCTGCCTTGGGCTTTTAGCTTTCGTAATGCCAACATTTGGCTAATAGAGTCTTAAAAACACTTGTCAAACGCTTCATATTTTCCCAAACAGTATCACTTGGAAACGTGCAAATACCTTAGCTATAATTCATTGGAATCGAAAAAGTGAAAAAAGCTTTGGATCGGATGGAAATGTCAAATAATACTTGATTAAGATTAAAAGGCCAAGCAGACCCTAATCCATTTTAATGTGAATCACATCTCTGAATAATGAATTATTGGAGATTTGGTCTCAATGCTTGTAGCGCCTTGTCAATTCTCGCACCAACCGTCGAGCCCCCGACGCGGACATGGATCCGGAGCTTGTCCGAACGGACTTTTTGACACCATCATGTTCGAATTAAACTGAACATGTGAAACTGGCTACATCAGCTCAATTGGGACTTTCGAATGGAATAAGATCGATTGTTGCGAGATCTCTGGTAAGATGTATGTTTAGTCTAGAGACTGAACTTAGAATATAGTTTCTGCATGCGAAAGTCCGTGGTGCAGAGAAAATTGAAGGTAAGATGCCCGATGAAGTTGACAATTACTGAATTAAAGATCGGGCCAGACGACAAGAATCCGTTTTCGCGGGGCCCCTTAAATTGGGTGGCAGGAATTCAGCTTGGTGCTTAAGATAGGATACGTTCGACGAAAGGAATCAGCATGAGTCCGTTCTCTTGGTCTCGAGGGACTGATTCTGGTGGCGGCTTTCGTTTCGGGACTCCCGCTCGGTCGCAATCCGATGCTCTCCAGGATCAGGTCATATGCATGCTGGCTTGGAAAAAGGTTAATAACCCGGAATCCGGTTCGAAACTCTATCCAAGAATAGCCGATAAGTTGCTCCGATAGATATCGATAATTTCTACTTGGTGGAGTCGATAAATTGAAGACCTCGTCTGATCAATTTTTGCGGATAGGAGGAATATATGCCCAGGTTGGGGCGGGCTCGGCTCGCCGCTCCGGCCTTAAACACCAACTGCTTGCTGGGCTCTTCACCGGGCCCCCGCAGCAGATCCATGGGCTTTGGTGGTGGGGACCCACTGGTTTTGCTCCCTTGTCTTGTCCGAAGCCCTTCAGTATTTCTTTTTCCTTACCTCTATCTTCGTACGTAAACCAAGTTTTGCGAAGATAAATGAGGCGTTGCGGTTGGTTTTTGGAGGTCCTAACGTTTTCCATTTTAAAAGGGTCATTCGCGTACCTGGGAAAAGGAAAATAATCTCTTTTCTCACCAGCATCTTTTACCAAAAATCCTCTATTGATCCATTTGGTTTAGCTTTCCTAAAGGGTTTTTAAGGAAAATATGAAGTTTTTGGCAAATGTTTTTGGACCCCATTAACCAAATGTCAGCATTGGGAAAGCTGAAAGCCTAAGGTAGGTAGGACATGCTTTGGGCTTTCAATATTTTTGGAATGCTATTTTGAAGGTTTAATGACTTTTTTCCTTTTCAATATTGCCCTCATTGATAATTGTGTTTTCCACTTTTGCCCTCAAAAAGTATTATTCATCTTCTTTCTTGAGCTCGCTAGTTTGTTGTTGAGGAGACGTCCTAGTCAAGGTTGCCTATCGCTGAGGTCGAGATCGAGGGTTGTATGTGTCGTTGAGTTGCTATGGGCCGAGGATGTTGAGGGTCACGCAACCTAGATTTGGCCCTTCAATCGCACCTGTGCAACCTTGGCATCACATATCCTTGGTGACTATTGCCTAGGTTGCAAACAGTTAAAGGGTGAAGCCTTTTCACCTAGCCAAGGTTGCAAACCACGAAGGAGACTTCAAGCTCTAGATCAATATTCACGTGGCCTCTTCACGTTGCTGAGGTTGCAAATTCTCTGCATCGTGCATCCTCAAAAAGCCCTAGATCCACGTTGCAAATCATCTATAAAGCCAATGGTCAACACTGGTGAAGTTTACCCAACCCCTTGCCTCTGCCGTTGCTTGCTCAAATCTTTTTTTTTTTTTTTTTTTTTTTTTTTTTTTTCACTTAAAGTTGCTTTACAAAATAGACATCAAAATAAGTTATTCAAATGCAAAGCCATTTCCCCAAAATTGAATCAATTGGATAATTAATTAATTAAGCAAATTCTATGAATTGAGCATCAAGTAAGTGAGACTGACCTAGTCCTAAGTTACCAATCAATCACATTTTCCACTATAGGAGAAACTACCTTGATCTGACGGGATGTACACGTGCATGTATCCACCGATTATGCAATGTCGATTTTATCTCATCCGTTAACACGCAGTTGACGCCAACCGAACCTCGAGTCTCCCCGACATTCCCCATGAAATTTCGCCCAAAACATCAAAAGACGTGTCGTCTGTGAAAATGGCCGAAAGATGATGTCCGGCTGTCGGCTGCGTTCTCTGGCGTCGTGAAGGCCCCTAGGGGGGTTGGGGGAGGTGGGAAGGTTCGTGGAACCTACTGAACGACTGAAACGATCAAAGCCGACGACGACTTCATATTAAATGTCGTCCGTCCAGTCCCCGGCATCGGCGCATGCGGATGAAAGGGGGAAAAACGAGTTTTGCATGCGCGCACGCACCGCACCGGTCCAAAGCTCGAACATGAGGGCCTTTTGAAAGTATCGTCCTTATCACACTGGTGTCATAAAAGTCTTCGGTCCTCGAGCAGCCATCCCTCCTTCCCTACCGCCAAACTCAAAAGGTCAAAAAACTGACACGAGGGCAAGCGGGTTTTGAACGCCGGACTTCGATGGTGGTTCGCCTTCCTCCTTTGTAGGTTCCACGACCGGACGAACCAGCTGTATCTCTGACCTACTGATTTGAACTTTGGAAAGAAAGCCCCCCCTAGTGCAGCCGGGAGATATTTTAGACTTCTCGTAGCTTGCTGTTCACTAGATCTCTTATCTCCTCGGATGCTCGAAATCGCCCATGTGATCAAAGCACGGTAGTGACCCACACAACGGCAGTCGCGCATGGTCATCATTGATCATATAATAAATATTGATATGCATGGAAAAATTGTCCATGTAATTCTAAATTTATTACGTTTTTATTAATTTAATTATAAACCTTTTAATTGTGTCGATTGAGTATAAAACACTTTTATGTGTTTGTCAATTGATTCTAACTGCTCAATTTTGATTAAAAATCATTGATGTAGAAGCCGCCTTATGTGGCACTACCAGTGTTGATATGGATAATTTTTAACAATATTTTAATATTTTTTCAATTTATTTATTTGCCTTATCCTTTTATTCTATTTTCCTTTTTTCTTTTTTTCTTTTTCCATTCTTCCCTCTGTTGATCATTGCCGAGCCTCATCAATGGAGGTGAAGGTTGCCAACCTATGGCGAGAGACACTCATGCCAATTCTAATGAAGGCTGCCTTTGCCAAATTGGGCAATTGTGAAGATTGCCCTCACCAAAGGTTGGTGAGGGCAATCCTTACTAGGGGCTACCTTGGGCAGCCCAAGCTTCCTAGGTGACCTCCTCGCTAGGTATCAATGGGGGCAACCACCCTTGCTCAAGCATGGGTGTTCCTTGCTTGAGGGTAGCCCTCGCTTAAGGTTGGTGATCTTCATTGCCCATCCATAAGGCCCGACAATGGATAGGGGAGAGAAGAAGGGAAAAAAAAAGTAAAGGAGGAAAATGAAAGAAAAGGAAAATAAATAAATCAAAAAATATTAAAATATAATTAAAAATTATTCACATCGGTTATTTCCAATCAGATAAATACATGAAAAGATAAGAACTCAATTAACACAAACCAAATACTGAATTGATAAAAACGCAATAAATTGAGATATTTTAGGATAATTTTGTCTGTATGCATATGGCTAAAGAGGTCTATATCGGCACTACTTATTCTTTAAAAAGGTAAGAAGTTGAAAGATCAAGTTTTCAACTCTATGATAGGATGGCAAAAGATAATATATTCATGAAAGAAAGGAAAAACACATCCGATCAGCTCCCGTTCAAGTAAAAGGAAAATCACGATCTGTTAGCGAAAATTAGTAATAATATCTCTCGAGCACGGGTTCCCTTTTTCAAACAAAAGGTACCCACAATTCCAAACATGGTAATCTCCATCTCCGAAGTAAAAGGCTTGAATCCAGTCCGGCTCGAACCCATTGGCCAGGCGGTCGCTCGAGTCAGATTCGGAAACCCCACTTTTCCCCAGAAGAGAAAGTCGCCGTTGTTTATCATAAACCGGGCGAAGCTGCTGGAGAAAAAAAAAAAAAAAAAAAAAACGAGGGTCGAGCGCCAGCGCGATCCGATCTCGACGACACGCCAAAAGGAATTCTCAAGATCTCGGCCAATCCCGTCTCGACATCTCCCGGACATCCCATCTGCACGTGGCATCAACGAGTCCTGAACTTTATCCTTGAAAATCGACCCGGATTTCGCTTGCTGGCGCAACCTTTTCCTCTTTTTTGTTCGGGGCGGGGCGACTGGTGACTTGTTGAACTCACCTATACTCTCTCGAAAGTCTCGGCTGCGCCCCAGTAGCTGTCGAGAAAAGACGGGTCCTTTACACGTGTCGATCGCCCAAGCCCGCTCGCCGGTTTTCAACGTGTCGGTGTGACTCGCCGAACGATCCCGCCCCCGTGGGCATCATCACGTCCGTCAGATTTCAAGAAGACTCCACGTTCGCAAGTTTGGAATTATAGAAGCCGACGTCAATGGTGGGGAAGAGAACAGTCTAGTCCTCGCAAGGCCGTTCCCCCGGTTTGACCAAAACCCGTGCATCATCATCATCGCCGATGCTTGCAAGACATCACTAAACTAGAAAGCCTCAACGCGCCACGAAAATCATTTAAAAAAAAGAAAAAAAAAAAACGCATCTTTCAAAACCGACGAAGCGACAAGCTAGGATGCCAGAAGTTTGATGAGTGGAAGAAACCCTAAAGCTCAAAAGATCGTACTCGCTCGCACACGAAAACGACGACGACGATGATAATAATAATGTCGAGAGCGAACTCCATGAAAGGGAAGGACATGTGGGTCTTGGAGAGGTCGGCTCCGGCCGTAACGTGGCCGCGAAAACGACGACGTTCGCACCTCCCTCCCGTCCCTAGCCCCATGCCTTTGCCTTTCCTTCCTTCCTTCCTTCCTTTCCCCCCGTCCTGCCCGTCGCTCTCCTCCTCCTTTTTGGGAGTACGACTCCGGCCTAACTCTCCTCCCGTCCCCCCACACCACGTGTAGGCACGTGTCCTCGAATGCGTACGCCCAAGTGGCCCTGCATAGCTCGCGCGTGAAAACGCCTCACGCGAGCGTAACGTACAGCCCGCCCTTCGATTACGAGGAGAGACTAGATTAGATTACCCGTTCGGGAACCCGATCAAATTACGAGGCGTTAGGACAGAAGGTCTTTACGAGGCCGTACTTAGATTAGCTGGACGGTCGATGAGGATCCGGGGACCTTTGTATTGCCCCGACATCGTAGTACACGACGAACCAAATCTATGTGAATGCTAACGCGCGATTTGGACACTGCTCCGACCGGGTCATTCGCCCTCCAGACATGTTTACCGAACGCGCTTTAATCCACCGAACGGGGCTCCCGGAAATGTCCCTGCTTTTTTTTCAAACCCTTCTTTTCAAAACATTGAGGGGAGGAGATTTTCTAGAAATCAGTTCGGGGTGGACACCTGTCCCCCCTTGAGTCACTCCTTGTTTGTTTGTTTTCCGGCGGTTCATGCACCGAAGCGGGGGAGGTGGGGTGGCCTCGTACCGGCCCGGATAAGGTCGGCCCAACCCGATTCGTCTATCCTTTTTTTGGGGGGCACGTGGCGGGCTTCTGACAAAGGTGGGGCCCAAACACCTCAGAAAGGGACGACCGTACTTATCGCTCTCACATTTCCCTAGGGCATCTATAAATACCTCCCCCCACCTTACATTTCCGGAAAAAAAGAGAAAAAGAGAGCTTCGAATTCCAAATTTTACAAAAAAAATTTGGCAGGCTCTCTCTCTATCTCTCTCTCTCTCCCCCTCCCTGTCTCTAGAAAATCCCCTGCTCTCTCGCAAGCTGCAATGGGCGTTCCGGCGACCGACCCGCTGTCCCAGCTGAGCCTGCCGCCGGGTTTCCGGTTTTACCCTACCGACGAGGAGCTCCTCGTCCAATACCTCTGCCGCAAAGTAGCCGGTCACCAATTCAACCTGCAAATCATCGGGGAGATCGATCTGTACAAGTTCGACCCTTGGGAGTTGCCGAGTACGTGTGCTAGGGAGCCTTGTTTCATGGCGTCCCCTTTTGGGCTCTGTTGATTTCTTGTATCATGGTCTGACGAGAGAATTTTGCGTGTGTGTTTCAGGCAAGGCGATCTTTGGTGAAAAGGAATGGTACTTCTTCAGCCCTCGAGACAGGAAGTACCCGAACGGGTCCCGGCCGAACCGGGTCGCCGGGTCCGGGTACTGGAAGGCCACCGGCACCGACAAGGTCATCACCACCGAAGGCCGCAAAGTCGGCATCAAGAAGGCCCTCGTCTTCTACATCGGCAAGGCTCCCAAAGGCACCAAGACCAACTGGATCATGCACGAGTACCGCCTCCTCGAAACTTCCCGCAAGAGCGGAAGCTCTAAGGTATTCATCCGAATCTTGAAGTCTTCCTTCTTTAACAAATCGTGATTCAATTCGAGCGGTATTAATCTAGCCCTTTCGACTGATGTTCTTGGTGCGTCTGCAGCTGGATGAGTGGGTCCTATGTCGAATCTACAAGAAGAGCTCGGGCTTGCAGAAGCCGACCGCGTCGACTTCCTCGAGCATAGAACACAGCCACGGGTCGCATTCGTCTACCTCCTCGTTGGACGACATGTTGGAGACTTTGCCCGAGATCGACAACCGGTACTTCGCGCTTCCTCGCACGAACACGCTCAGGATCACGCAACACCACCAGCAACAGCAGCATCAGCAGCAGCAGCAGCAGCAGCAGCAGGACCAGAAGCCCGGCCTGCAGACTCTGATGGGCTCGGGCAGTTTCGACTGGGCCACGCTCGCGGGTCTCAACTCGGAGCCCCAGCAACAGCTCGTCCCGGTCAACCAAGCTCAGCCTCAGGGGCTGAACTACGGCGGTAGCGACGTGTTCGTCCCTCAGATGACCCCCCTCGACGGCCAGCAGAGGCAGCTCGGCGGCTCGACGGACGAGGAGGTACAGAGCGGAGTCAGGACTCAGCCGGCGTTCGGGGCTACTTACCAGCCAAACACCTCGGGCGGGTTCGCTCAGAACCTGGCGAACTCGCTCGACCCGTATGGGTTCCGGTACCCGGCCCACAACGTCGGGCTCGGGTTTCGGCAATGAGAAAGCAAGAGAACACGGGGAATTGGACGGACGGGTCAGATGAACGCAAGTTGCAAAAACAGGGGAAGCGGATCTGTAAATAAATTGCAATTCCGGGGGCGCTAACATGAATAATGGAGGGCGTGGATTCTTTTTTTTGGCCCGGTGGAGGAAAAAAAAGGGGGAAAAAATAAAAAGTTGGAGGGGTGGGGTTATGCTAACTTCAATTTTTTTGGAGGACGGATTCAATGTACACACGTATCAATACAGACAAAGACAGTTCAAAGGTTGTCATTTGTAAATATAGGAAAGTTGAGGGGCAAAACTGCAACGGCGTGACGAAGGATTTTGCCAGTGGTGATAGTGATTTGGGTTCTAGCCTAGGATTGGTAACGTGGTGGGGACACAAAGGTGGGATGTGGTGGGGACATTAGGTGGGGGGGTTGATGACTATAGTGTGATTTATTTATTTGGTTACGTTGCCATATGAAATTAATGTAAGCTTTGAATTTAGTATGACATTGGTCGAATGTTGTTCATGTTGTGAGAAAACAGCTTGCTCGCTATCGCATTGCATTTTGCTGTCTTTTGCTAAGCAAGCTTTTAAATTTTGCGTTGGCAAAACAATTCGTTGGATTTCTGTTTTTGCCAATGGGATTTACATGTCGGTAAGATCTTGGTACGTATTGGAAGCTATTGGAGTAATTAGGATAAAAGGGTGTGACTAATAGACCAAAATGGGCCACACAAAAATTAAATGGTGTAGGTCAATTTTGTTGGTCACTTCTCTCTTTTTTTGATAAAAAGACACATAAGTCTTTCCATTTGTGGGTATCGGATAATTGGATGCGCAAAGAGATGCATGCATCAATGATCTATACAAACAAGAATTTGAGCACGTTTTAGTGAAATATTCGAGAACTATTAGAGTAATTGAAAATAATAGGAATTGATTCGCAGATGTGATTGATAACCTCGCCTGACTAATAATTATAAACATTCATTTGATAAGATGGGTTGATTCTATGACTCTATAATTAAATTTTTACATGTCAATTCGTGACTTTCTAGATATTTCAAATCTTTCGTTTCGATTGAAAACTTTATAGATACACAAAAGTCATTTCATTGACCTATATCGAATGAGGATTCGTCCATGTATTAGCAGCCGCAGGCGAAAACCTAAACTTAATAACATTCCAAACATTAGTTATGGCTAACGATTTTTAGTGACCGACGTGAGAAAAGCTGGACTGCTCTTTTGTTTGCATCCTTGATTTTCCACACCTAGGCAAAAAGCTATGATGCCTTTTTTTTTTTGTTTTCGGGGGGGTCGATGATGCCTTGGGAATTATACCTTTTTTTATGCCGACTGCTGTTCGAGATGAGCATTGACTTTTCGGGCTTTTTTTCTTGATTCTTGCACGTGCGGTTAATTCGGCTGCTAAAAGGCAAGATCTTTGTGGCAATTTTTTTTTTTTTTTTTTTTTTTAATGTTGACTTTCGACCGGGATGGCGCTCGGGACATCATATTTCAACCGTGTAAGGTAGTGCTTGCCAATGCACGTACGCCACATGAATGCAACATTGGACGAAACTCTGTGGTTGTACGTGTCGATCCTTTTTGACCCTCCCATCTACAAACTTGTAATTCGCTCGATCCATCTGTATGGAGCCGAGGCGAATGTCGGCCTTCCGCCAATCATGACATGGAATATGTGGCAGATGATCCTAACTTTAATTTAATTTTTAATCTCGTATTTAAACTTTTAATTCGTTTGATATAGTCACTGAACTATTGATAAACATCCAATCTTAGTTCCTAACTATATGAAAAATATTTAATGCCGTTGTTCTATTGAAGACTTTCATTATGTCAAGATATGATAATCTATGTTGATAGAATAATTAAATATTAAACCATGTTTTCATCTAACATCTTAAATTTTTAAAATAAATTGATAATTATCCCATAAAATCTCATATGTTAACGGGATATCTTGAATTCGAATCTTTTCAAACATTAATTACCTCCCCACTTAAATATGTCATACTCAAACTAAGTATGAAAGAGAGCAATAGAATATTTAAATATTAAATCATGTCTTAATCTAATGGTTTGAATTTTTAGAACATTTAGTAGTGATTCCACAAAATATTGCACATGTTATCAAATAATGATGGACATGTTAACGTCATAATCCTTTTCTACTTTTTTTTTTAAATGAATAGAAAGATGAACGTATCAACTCTTCTTATCTATAAATCTAACTTGACATATAATAATTTACGTGATCGAATATGATTGGCTTTGTTGTTTGAGCAAACGAAATGACTGCATCAAACATGTACCGATAACTTAGGATTATAGTGAATAATTTAAAAATTTAGAGGCGACATCGTGTATTGAGCCAAAGTTCATGAACATATATGTTATTTTCCCTAGTGCTTGAGCAATAAAGATGTGCAACACAAATCGCCCAAATCAAGAACCACTCGAACTGGACTAAACCAATCGATTTTGGAAAGTCCCCACAGGTAACGGTCCGATTCCCATTTCCTATTATCAAAACTGGTGGCCAATTGTTCTGATTTTCTAGGGTGGAAATTGGACCAACTGGACCGATTATATATATTTCTTGACATGCGACTCTTTTTTGTTAGTTTACATAATGTTTGATGGTTTGGTTTATCCTTGGAGGAATGAAAGAGGGGCAAGGAAGGGATTTGTTAAGCATTTTTTTCCTTCATATTTTTTATTCATTGCAAAAGTTAAATAAAGATTGATTCTATTGGATTGAGACAGACCGAACCAATTGATCGGTTTGGTTCCTAATTCCAAAATCGGCCGGTCCGATCATTGATTCTAAAAACCGAAAATCAGTCTTTCTTATCCGATTCTCGATTCTATATTGAAGTCAGATCAAATTAGGAATTGATTATCCCTATTAAGCGATAATCTATTTTTCCAACAAACAATTGGGAAAATTTTGCCGAGAACTAATGACTGCATAAGTAATCGAACGTGCATTCGATATTTTGCATTGCGAATCCCCATCCTAATAAAAAAATCGTTAGTTCAAATCCACGTCAGCTTTTCATTCCTCAGTTTTCGGGGGAAGACTTCGGCGCATATGGACCATTGTACTCATTCCGGCATTTTAACCACGTGGTAAAAAAAGAAGTAAAAAAACACATCCCACGTGGGAAACGGATCGAGGCCCCATCGTTTTCCACGTTTCGTTGTAGATGGGGACCGACTCAGTAGTACTTGATACTTATCCCTTTAAAAAAAGAAAAAGAAAAAAAGAAAACTCCTTTATTATTTTCGGTGGAGGCTTTTCGGACTTTACTGTTTTCCCCGCTAGGAACAGGGGGAAAAAAAAGGCGATTGGCCACGACCGAGACCTAATGATGATGTCAGCGCTTACGTCAGCCTCGTAAAATTTCGCTCTTGTCCAAGGTTCCATGCAATGAATTCTGCCGTCAAAAATATCCGCGCGATGCGCCCTCGTTTCGTTCCTCTCTCTCTCTCTCCTTCCTTCTTTCTTTTTCCAACCTCCCTTTCCATCCTTTTTAAGA
Organism: Corymbia maculata; assembly: GCA_014182735.1. Classification (NCBI taxonomy): domain Eukaryota; kingdom Viridiplantae; phylum Streptophyta; class Magnoliopsida; order Myrtales; family Myrtaceae; genus Corymbia; species Corymbia maculata. The sequence goes on along the minus strand of CM024687.1, from coordinate 7,760,990 downwards.
ACGTGGCCGTCTGGAACTGGGAAACGTGCCGAATTCCCCTCTCTCTCTCTACCCCCGATGGAGCATATTCTTAACCTCGTCAAAACGAGCAAAGGGAAAGAAGACAAAGCTCCGGATAGATTAGGCGGGTGGATAAGCATCGCATGCTTTCCTTTTTTCTATCTTTCGTGGGTTTTTTTTTGTTTTGGTTGGCGGAGATCTTGAATGGAGTTTCCACCTTTCAAACCACCTTGGAAATCCGCCGACGTTGCGAAGTGCGAACGACCTAGTCAAGACGCCGAGGAAGGGCGAGAATCTGGCCAATCGGGAAGATGTTGTCGGCCCGAAATACCTTTTGCGATGGGCCGGTATTCATTTCCTCGATTCAGGAATGAAAAATGGGTCGGCCCATACATTGCGGCGGTGATGCCGAGACGTTCTTCGGTGCCCCCCTTCGATCACGCGGATCCCATGTCGGACCCACCGAGTTCAAGGGCTCGGGGCCCGCATGCATCGGAATTACTCAAGAAATTTTTTCTATTGCGCATGTACCTGATCGACGATGCCATGCCAGCACACCTCGTGCCAAGTGCTAGCTTGTAGCCAAAGGCGCCAATAGGAATTATTGGTTCCCGATCCGGTCCAGTTCCACCTAGAAACCGGGAAGCAGACCGGGAGGAATGGTTCCCATTTTTTGGGACTGGAGACTGGACTGGATGGTCCTACCGAGAACTGAACTAGACTAACCGATCTAGTCCAGTTCAATGGAAGGGGGTCATTTAGCAAAAAAATTAAAAAAATACTAAAGTTATTACTATTTTAAAGTTTATTGTTATTCTCAAGAAATTAAAAATATATTTAAAAAGAGAGAGTCAGTTCATTGAATTGAGAACATGACCAAAAATCATTGGTTCCATTTTTATGAAACTAAGATTTGGACCAATGCCTTCGGGAATCGGACCAAACTAGCTGGTTCGGTCTAGATCCCGGTTCGATCAAACTCACCCCTAAACACTTGGGTATCATGCTCGTATGGTCATGCCATGTTGTTTAACAAAGGGTCTCAAGCAATAAAAAAAAAAGTTAAGGGTCACATCATCCCGGGCTGCTTCCGGAAGATTTTTCTTTGAACGCCTTGGCGATGAAAGCAAAGGGGTCAATCTCTTGCATCTTCTCCTCGCGAATGTACGTACTCCGGAATCGTCCATGCCATGGCTATCGCTAATCGTAACCATGACAATGAAACCCCGGTCTGCTCATTTAATGCTCCTGTTGGCCGAGCGATGGACCAGTTCTTTCGTCGAGTCCATTCGCGAAGAAGGCGAACTGCTGCGATACAAGGTAAGTGCGCGAGCTTCCACCGTAAAGTCGGCCGTTCAGATATCTTGTTTTGCTTCTCGAATCACCGTCCTTTGTGGAGAAGGAAACATGTTGCAGATGTCGCGCGAGAGAAGAATAGTCATCTCGGTAGTCGTCTGTCCTATTGAACTGAGGGACATTCCTGGAGAAAGCCTGCGATTGGGAAATTTCAAGTGTTTGTGCGAATCTAAGTCCTCATGGGCCCTCTTGACTAGATTACATTGGCAGTCTACAAAAAGATTTGGAATGCACATGCACGCCCTCCACTAAGCTTATCCAAAGGTGAAAGTTGCAGCTCCAACGAAAGATCTCCTCCATTACCAGTGGTCGGAATTTCATCCGACGTTACCTTTAATTGATAGGTTACAAATATAGCATCACTCACTTTTAAATCTTATTAATTTTGCGTATGGATAATATTCATAACTTGTAACCCGATAATCAGAAGCATGATCGAAAGAAAATATGACCTATTGTATAATAATATATGTCAACATCCCATAATTCACACACGGGATTCCAAGTTACTTAATCAAGGCATTCATCTTCTTCTTCTTTTGGGTCAGCGAAACTTGCTTCCATTTCATTTACGGAGTTAAAGTGAAGGAGCAACCCAAATGGGCTTCAGCGACTTAGGGGGATTGAGAACCCAGCTCTGAGGAAGAGTCGAAAGCAGTTTGCATTTAGCAAACCCAATCCGCTGCTTTATTTTGGGTCCTAGAGCAATGAGCTAGATTTAAAGAAAGACGTATATGTAGAGAGTAAGGCCTAGCATTCCTTTGATGAGCACTTCAGCGTCCCATGGAGGTTGATCCACACACGTTACCGACTGCACCGAGGTACGATGGTCCGACTCCACCTCCACCTCCACTTTCACTTCACTTTCATCTTTTCCTCTTACCCACTCACGCGCGAATCTTGCCCCTTCCAATAGAGCTAGGGTTTCCACTTGGAGTAGGGTTTGCGCCTAATCAAAGCACCCATCTTATCTATGTCGAGCATGCTGATATTCCGTACTTAAGTTTTCTAACCGTAGATTGTCGATTAGTGCTAAGCATATTTCCATATGCAAAAGCTTCCTTTTTCTTTACCCTGAGTCAGATATAATTTCACCGTCAAGCATGGAGCTAGAGCTAGAGCTAGGGCAGATACCCTGGACAGTCTTTGGTCAATTACTTTGTTTATATGACGAAGGACCTTACTTTTAGACATTTCATGTCCGATTGATTCGGCTTCATAGAAAAAGTCCGTACCTTAATCATACATGAAAAAGGTTAATGGGTGCTCAAAAAAATTATTTCTTTAATGAAAACTTATTATATCTATGTAGCCAGATTAATGCCAAGTGTATTTCAGAGGTGCCAACTTCCCTTTTCTTTATCCGGAGGTACAAATAAATTTAATGTCAAGCAAATGGCTAGAGCCGAGGGAGATACCTTGGTCAGTCACCCGTCAATTACTTCGTTAGGTATGAACGACAGAACAAGCAAAGATCAGAAGGAACAAAATACATGTGAGAAAGCACTCTAAAAAACCTAGTCCCCTGTAATGACTCTGAATCTGTCACCGGCTTGATCAGAAACAATCGGATTCACACAACGCCTTCAATTTGGCATATCGGTACGTACGTGAACAAACCAAACTCTACCCGTATTTGTGTTATCTCTAAAGTCGTATGCGTATTCTGGTTTGGCGTATAAATGTGAAGTTGTGGCTTTTAACCTCAAGCAGAACTTGCAGAAATTTTGTAAATTCCTATTTACGGAAATGTTCGCTGATCAAGCAAAAGGAGGAGTGCATGCTTGTGGAGATAGTCTCGGGGAAAAGAAAATTGACATCAACCATATTATCCATAATTTGAACATTGACATTGATGCTTCCGATTGAACCAGAAGCACTTACCTACAACACCTGGAAAGTTATGAATTTTCCTCCTTCGATAGGTTTATGGAAATTGGCCAAAAAAGTTCTTATATATCTGATTGACTTCATCTAGTAATATTTTCTTTTTTGCCAAGTATGAAAATTAACTATTGTAGGTTCTATTTTCTCGTATTCAATCTCTTGAATTAAGTCCATCCCACTTTGTATTTTAGAAATATTCCTTAATGATACCAACCCTAAAATTCATACTCCTAGTAAAAACACACTTCATTCTTGGATACACAAGACAAGGGATTTTATTTACTCCAGTCATACCTACGTTTGAAGTGGCTTCTCACATTAAATCATATTTCCTAAATTTGTCATAGGAACATCGACCGAACCACATAAGCCTATACGTGTTGTCCTTTTGAATTTGAAAGATATGGTCACCACAAATAATTCAATCCAGGAAAAGGATGATGCAAACGCAAAGAGCTTCACTTTCAAAGAACATGCAAGCACATCATACAAGATCCATTCATATCATGCAGACAATAGTAATGGAATGGTTTGACATTGTGGTGCTGATGGATAGAAAGTGATGGATATCAGAGCAAATGGTCTAAGCCAAGAAGAAAGAAAAGGGTTGCGAGGTCAGGGTTTCAGCACGTGTTCCGCTGTGCATTTTCAAAGGGCGTGTTATTTCGGGTCGACGAATTAGGTGAAGTGCTGGAAAAGCTGATGATTCCGCATCGAAATCGAGGGGAGAACTCCCCCTCCAAAAAAAAAAAGAACAAATGAATTATACGCTAACTGACTAAAACCAATGTCCCCGTCATGCGATTAGGACATGGCCAGAATCTGTTACGGGGGCGAGGAAATTAGGCCGGCCTCGTGGCGGAAAGCTAGGACTTTTGTCTCAACCTTGTTTCTGGCTTCAAGAAATTCACGAGGAAGGAGAAAGGGAGAATCAGATTTGCCAGAAACATTGCATGAACGACATAATCCCTAACCAAAGAAAACAACTCCTTGAAGAAGGAATGCTACCTAACTAATATCGATGCGCTCGTCAAAAGAATGCTTTCGCGACTTAGCCTATACCCAGCAAATGTCGATCGACGTGCATCTAAATATTCTCCAAAAAACTGTTGATCCATATCTTCTTATCTTGGGATAAGCATGTCTATAAACTAGCACCCCACTAGCTTTTGTCAGCTATGCTTCGATAGCCAGATGGCACTTGAAACACGGTCTAAGGCGGAATTTGCATACATTCTGAATAAAGCTTTTGCTGCAATTTCAAAGAGCTTTTGCCTTTAAGATACGTGGTTGGTCCGAGGTTTGCTCGCGGCGCTCAGCAGAGAGGAGGGTTTACGGGGAACAATTGAGTACCACCGATACTTCGGGAAAGGAACAAACGAGAACGATAGAGTCCATGTACGCGATTCGAAAAGGAAAACCCTAATTTCGATGGCGATGACACGACTTGCTCCCAGTAATCAATCTCATGACCATCCAAGAGGGGGCCGTTCCAGGAAATGGGTTACTTGTAGATTTTCTGAGAATGATCTAGAAAGTTGTTCTTGTAGCTTTAGCATTTAGAGATCACGGGATGTGGCAAGAATCATAGGACGACCTCACACATGCACACTTTCTTCGCACTTCTATCTTGGACGAGAGATGGAGTGATAAAGATCAAGTTAGGTATACCACGAGGGTATGAAATCTGACCGGTACCTTATTTTATACGACGGAGGTTTCGCACCTCCCATTTGACTTGATTTAGGATGCAACTCACATGGAGGGCTAGAAGAGATGGCCGCTAAATCATGTTCGCTTTCTCTTGGTCCGACCTATGCATTCATGTATTTATACGAGAGAAGATGGCATTTCTATGAAGGGAGCTGGATGCCCAAAAGTTGTCGAGCATCGTACCGGTTATAAACTCCGAGAAACCACAAGGCCAAATCGAAAAGGGCCATATGTTTTCCTCCATCTCTGATTGAAGGGCTTTTATCTTTAACCCTTCATATGATAATTGGTGAGTTAAGAACATGAATATCATTCACTTTTAATTTCGATTTAATTAATTTTGTATGTGACAATGTTCATAAATTGTATAAACACCAAGTACTGACATGGATGGAGGAAAATATAGCCATATGGGAAAATATACATATATAGACATTAGACCCGTCAAATGGATGGATCGGATCGGGTTTGGGTCAGGTTGAAAATGGTCCGACCCATATTAACCCATTTAACCCGTTTCGACCCATATTCATATAATGTAGATATATTGATCTATACCCGACTCAACCCGTATTGCTAAAAGTCATATAAATTGAGATGGGGTGGAGGCAAGCGGTAGAATGTCGCGGTCACTGGTAGATCATCACCACTCACCAAGCTTAAGGATGACTTAAATAAGAAAAACACTTTTTACAGTTGGATTAAAAATGGGTTAGAATGTGTGACCCATTTTCAACCCATTAAAATAGAACATGACTCACAAAATGGATCCATGACCTATCTTGACATCCCTAATAGACATGAGTATATACATGTATATTTGTCCTCTTACATGCTCATGATTGATCTTGCAATGAAACGTCAAATCGTTCGTGGATGTGGCTGCGTTATGTGTTGGCTACTTGGCTCTGATTGGTGGTCATGAGAAAATCTAATAATTCATGTACTTATAATCCCAATAATCTTCCCTGTCCCACCTACTCTCTCATATCTACTGCCTCACTTGATATGAAAGTGTCATGATTCGTGATTCTCCCGTAATCACGTATCTTTGTGAGTGAAGCTTGGAGTTATCAAATGAAGAGTAAATAATGCAAAAATAATGTATACAACTAGTTCAGGGAAATAGCATCAAGATGATTATTGCTAGGAGTTCTAACATAGAAAGAATATATCTCTATGGATCTCTAAAAACAGGGTTGGCCTTCCATATACAATCTAATCGGGAGCTAATGCCACTTTCTTGATGAGGCTATGGCACGTCAAGACTAAATATTGTGCCTAAAATAATTTGCTATTTCACTCGATAGACTAGATGCCTCAGATGAATTAAGTGTGGTACAATACAATACGAAGAAGGTATTTGCCATTTTGTTCTTTGGAATAGCTATAAGAGGAAGGTTGGCCTAATGTCTTCTACTCACCAAGCGCCACATGAGCATTTTATCGATCAAGGAACTAAGAGGGAGGGAGAGAGAGAGGAAGGTTTATGAAGATAATTATCAAAAAAATCTTAAACTTATTGTATAAATGTTAATCGATTATAAACCTTTCAATATGGCAAATTTAATTCTAAACATTTTTAACGATGTGTCAATATAATCTTTTCGAGTGATTTCGGCCAACAATCACTAATGTGAACATTGGTCATCCTATATGATACAGGCAACGTAGATGTAAATGATTTTTGCAACTTTTTAAATTCTTTTTTAATTCTTCCTTTGCCAGTTGCTATGGTCAGCTATCGACCACAGGCAAGGGATAGTGAGGTTGACACTCATTAGACTCTAGCAAGATAAGCGAGGCTATATTGGCCTATCGATGGCAAGTTCCTAGCCATTGACCATTGGCGGAAGAAAGAAAAAAACAAGAAAGAAAAGAAAATAACAAAAAATTCAAAAATTATAAAAATTATCCACATAAACGGAGATCATGCCATGTTAGACGTTTATGTTAGTGATTACCAACCCAAATTGGTCAGAAATATTATATTGGCAAATCATCAAAATATTTAATATTAAATCAATCAAATTGAAATGTTTAAGATTGGCATTCGTGCAATATATTTAGGACTTTTGTTATATTTTTCTCGAGGCTCGCGAGATATTTTTAATTTTTCTTTTGTCTCTTTGCAATACTTTTGATCGTGTTCAAATGTAGGAGATCCGGATGACAAATGATGGCCGAGTAATCTTATCCTCGTTCAACGGAAGATATGTACGGGAAAGTCACTAATTCCACATTAGATCGTGCACCGCCACAAAAAGTCATCGAAGAGGCCAGTCACCCTGTCTCTGTAAGACTGTTGTTAGTCTCGCTAAAAGATTTCGAGGTAGATAAACAAATGATTCCCGTACAATTATGAAGCGCCATCGCCCTTTAACAATTCCAGCATTAAAACGTGAGCTTTCAAATTGCATTATCAATCAAGCAACCTATAAACAAGTCGTGGTTCGAAGCTAGGGACGACCTACCCAGTTCATTTAAAATCGTATCAAGGGAGAGGATATAAGATAAACTTTCGAATAAATCCAGCAGCTTTACCGTTCGAAGAACGTCGGTCCATATGCTCCCATCCATTTAATCCTCTAAGAAAACGAAAATGAAGGCGGAGACGTGGTGCGGGATCCACAGAATCGGGGGGAGACCGGGAAGAAGATCACGTAGGGCACAGCATGAGATCTTGCATGGGGCCTGGCGAGGAGGGATTTTTTTTTTTTTTTTTTTCTAATCGTTGGAACTGTATTTTCTTTAGGGGCAGAGCGACGTTCTTGTTTTTCTCGTTTGCAAGTTTAGTGCAATAACGACACGAGAGAGACCGGCGTCGAACGTAAAGGGCGCGATCTGACCTGCGGTATTATCGCTTGGATTGAGGATGGATGCAACGGATGTGTTTTTATGTGTTGGCAATTCGTGACGACATCATTGAGATTGGGTCGCCCCCTTGATCTCTCCAGCTATGCCCACGTACCATACCGACCACGTTGGATGGAATTAGAAAAAGGCTTGACCCCTTCGGGACCACCGCATTGCCTTTTGGAAGGAGAAAGCTACTAGGGTTAGAATCATTTTTTTTTTTTTTTTGTCTAAGGTTATTAAGCAGAACATGAGACAATTATCAAAATAGTTATAAATCTATTCAGTTTTAAATTCATTATTTTTATTAATTGAGTCATAAACCTTTTGCAATTATATCAGTTTAGTCCATCTAGCTATATTTGACTAGCTAGCGTTGACATGGCTAGCAGCAACTTTTTTTTTTTTTTTTTTGAATTCTTTTTCTTCTTTTTTCCCCCTCTTCCCTCCTCCTTCCTCCTCCCTTCTTCTTCCTTTAATCCAGCAACTAGCCAAAGGGGAGAGTTGGCCAATTGCTGGACTAAGGCAACTGAGCTAACTCACCTTGCTAGTTGGTCGATGAGCTCACCGAGCTAGTCGATTGGCAAGCTCTCCTCGTTGTCGTTAGGTAAGGGCGAGCCCCAATCAGATCTGGCAAGAGGTCACCCCACTAGTGGCTAGGTGAGATTGCCCTCACCCGACAATGACGAGGCAAGCTCGCTGATCAACTAGAGAGGCAAGCCCTATCTAGTGGTTAGGTGAGCTCGCCCTTGCCCAACAACAGTGAGGCAAGCTCATCTAGCCACCTCAATTCAACGACTAGCCAATGCTCCCCTTTGGCCGGTCACCAAAGCAAAGGAAGGAGAAGGGAAAAATATATAAAATATAAAATAATAAAATAATTCAAAAAAAATAAAATATTAATAAAAAATAGTCACCGATGCCGGCCGATGGCCATGTTAGTGTTAATGACCAAATTTAACTAGATGGATTGAACAAAATAATTGTAAAAGATTTAAGACTTAAGCCAAAAAAAAAAAATAAGTTTATGATTGAATCGACACAATTGCAATAAATTTAAGAATTTTTTGGTAATTTTTCCATTAAAACAATGAAAGCTGGAGATCAATGAAGTGGCAGTGCAGGAGATTTTGCGGAATCACCATGTTAGGCGAAGGATTTAAAGATTTTAAAATGAAGGGTAGGGATTTTTTGTTGCTAGAAAATATCATAATAACACATAATTCCCTCAAATTGATTGTCAGGTTCCTAGATATAGCAAAATAGATTTACCCACTCTCTCTTTCTCCATGCATGCACAAATTTACTTGAATCTGGTACAATACAAATTTTTAGAAGACGACTCTCGAATAACGTCTCTTTTTATAAATGAGTAAAGATTTGTTACAGCCGAACAAAAATTCGTTGCCCAATATAGACGATCTTCACGTCACATGACATCCACGACACGAAGAAAGGCTTAAGATATGTGAGGCAATTAGTGCTCGTGGGCCTCGCTCTTGTCATGCCGAAATCAAGGTATACTATAAAACGACTCGACATGAATTACGACGCCATCAATAATTCATGCTCGAATCGTGTTATCGCGTCAAATCAGAAAAATCGCCATCCTCTGATTAAAGAGAAGGGAAAAGTCTAGCTCGAAAGCCCTTTGGATTTATGCAACTTGGGGAGCACAGGGGAATCCGAAGGCCTGCGGACCGGAAGAGAGGGCGAGACGAAGCCGAACGACGAGGCAGACGCATCGGGGCGGGTCGTGTCGTGGTGGTGGTGGGGGTGGGGAAAGCGGATCCCACGTGGCCCGACCAATCGATGTCGGATGCGGTAGTTGCGGATTTTAATTAAAGGATGCGCGGCGAGGGAGGGGCATTGAGCCAAAGGTTAGGTGCGCCATTAGAGAGTGTTTTGATTTTGTTAAACTGCATCATTACCACTCCCCCTCCTCTTCATAGTACGAGAGAAAGAGAGAGAGAGAGGGAGGGAAAGATGGTGGGGGGTTAAGGTGGGGCCCGGCGATAAGAAATGGACTACAAGATATGACAAGGCCAGTGGGACCCGACCGGTCTATGCCTCCCGTAACCGGCAGTGGGCCCCGCTCCCGCATTGTTCCCCTCCCTCCCATCTCTAATAAAAAAGATCTTTTGCGCACCACGCCGGGGTTTGTGCCAGCCCCCCGTCCTCCCCCTTTTGATAGGGTCGTGGAGCAAAAAGTCACTTCGATGGAACTTTATTTTTGACTCTACATGCCTCGCCAAAAAATAAATAAATAAATAAAATTTCGAGGACTCCATTTTCCTATTTTATATTGTATTTCGCAAATAATGTAGGAACCGTTTTTTCTTTTCTGTAATATTACGTTAGAAGTTTTGAGAACGATCTCAAATAGTATCCCATCCTCAAAAGACTCAGCCATGACCACGGGTGATTAGGGCGTTTTCGCCAAGGGTGCTAAGCCACTGAGGCCTCAAGCATGGCTGCTATCTCTAATCTAGGTTGAGATCTCGAGCCCAAACTTATGGGATTCAAGTTAGGCCGCCAGACACTCCTAACATGGGAGTTAGCGCTTGTTTGGTAACCGGAATTTCTTTTTCTTTTTTTGTTATTGGAAGGAGATTTGGAATAGAAATCCATTTATTAAAATTTTTGTTCATCACCTATCGATCACCATCGCTGGTGGCCGATGAGTGGCTAGATGAGATCCGATGAGCTCGGCCTTGCAGATCTAGGCAAGGCCAAGCCTTGTAGGTGGCCAAGTGAGCTTTGCTAGGCCACCAGCGAGTGTCGACCTTGCCCAAGCGACACGAGCCTCGTCGTGGATGGGCGAGGCTCGACCTCGTCGGCCCACTGCCAGGGCAACGTCGCCTTGGCCGGGTAACGCTAGCCGGTGGGCCGATGAGGCCGAGCCTCACCAAATATGGCCAAGGCCGACTCGCCCAACCATAGCGAGGCCGACCTCGCCTAGCCAAGTTGACACGACCCCGGCGGTGGGCCGCAAGGCTCATAGCCCAACCTCGCTATGACTTGGCATCACCGACCCATGGTGAGGGTGTCGACCCTCGTTTGGCTAGTTACCAGCCACTGGCAATCTATTAAGGAAAAAGAATGTGAAAATGGAAAGGAAAAAAAAAAGAGAAAATTGTATTTAAATCATTAAAAAATTAAAAGAAATTATTTTGGACTAGAAATTTTTAGATTTTACCAAATGCATTTCTATCCCGAGAATAAAAATTTTGGACAGTTACCAAACGCTTTCAAATATTTATAAATTATTCTCGGGAGTAGAATAAAAAAGAATCATTTCTGAATAGAAATTGTTCCTAGGCACAAAATCGTTACCATGCGTACCCTCAATGTTTTGTTCTCAACCTTGAGGGACTTAGACATTAGCACCAATGCCTCGAGCATTGGAGCATAGTATGTTCATCCAACCACTAGATCCTAGTTTTGGGACTCAACGACCTAGGTCCAGCCTCAAATGTCCCCTGAGTTGGTGTTGAGGTTCTACCCTAGATGCTAGGGTGCTCAGCCTCGTTTCGACAAACTTGGGCTCGAATGTCAAGATTTAGTTGTATTTTGAAAAAAGATATTCTAATTCATCAAATAGAAAGTCAGTGTCATTATTTTGAGCATAGTTTTTCCCTTGACTTAAGAATGTAAGAAAAACTTCATCCAATACTAAAATTTGAGGTTTAAATGATAAGGGCCAACTAATTTTAGATTAAATTTCTTTTATTTAGATATCTAATTGATTGTTAGATTATATCTAGAATCCTAGGTTAATTTGTCTTGTTTTATTACTTATCTTATTCGAATTCATATATAATAAAATTTTCTAATTCACTTTTTAAATATATTTTTCCAGTTTTGGTTTATCGGGATTTTTTTAGGACATTAGGTTGTATTAATTCAAAAGGAAAATGTCACCAAAAGCCCTAAACTATGCCCTCTATGACAATTATACCTTGAACTTTTTTTTTTGTCACCAAAAATTCAAAATTATGCCATATGTGACAATTTTACCATAAACTATATTACTTGTGACAATTTTACTCCGAATTATTTCTAAATTATATTACTTAGGACAAATTTACCCCAAAATTGTTTACAGTGAAGGGTATTTTCGTCATTTTCTATTTTTTTTTTCTTTTTCTATTTTTTTTCTCTTGAAAGGAGGAAGTCGGCGAGGCCACCCTCACCAGCGTCGAAGTCAAGCAAGGGCTGCCTAGGCTAGATCCAACTTGGGCGGCCCTTGTCGAATGCTAGCAAGAGTCGCCCTCACCGAATCTAGCTTGGGCGACCCCCGCTTGACATTGGCATGGAGTAAATTTATCACAAGTGATATAGTTAGGGTTTTTTATAACACAAAAAAAGTTCAGAGTAAAATTGTCACATATGGCATAGTTTGAGGTTTTTAATAATACAAAAAAAAATCCAGGGTAAGATTGTCACATAAGGTATAGTTTAGGGTTTTTGGCGACTTTACCCTAAATTATATTATTCTCTTTTGTAAAGGAACAAATTATCTTTCTTTTTCTTTTTTTTGAGAATAATTATCCACAACGTCATAAAACTATGACACATTGCTTAATTCATTTCTAAACCTTTCAATTGTGTCAATTTAATTCTAATTTTTTAACAAATTGCTAATTTAGTCCTATTTTTTAATTATATCAATTTAGTTCTAATCCATTTAACAACTTGTCAATCTAGTCCTAACATTTTTACAATTTACCAATTAAGTCATTACAGCCAATTTTGACTGAAAATCGTTGAGCTTGTAGTCTAGTTAGCACCGGTCATCCCATGTGAGATAGTTAGCATTGACGTGAATAATTTTTACAATTTTTGAATTTTTCTGAATTATATTTATTTATTTTTTGCTTTTCTTTCTTTGTTTTTCTTTTTTGCAACTCTGGAGAGAGGAAGTCTCTAGCCAACCCTTGGCGGCTCAAAGTTGCTAGAGAAAACGGGAAAAAAGAAAAGAAAAGAAGAAAAACAAAATATATTTAATAAAATTCAGAAATAATTAAAAATTGGCATGAATGACTAAATTAGCAAATTTTTAAAAAATTTAAGATTAAAAGTTTAAGTTTTAGGGATAAAAAAATCGGTGTCTTTGTGTCAAAATACGCATGGTTTCAGGATCTTTGAGATATTTGCCCCGACAATCGAGTCATATATTTCGTTCATCTTTTAAGCTCGGTTCCTAAACTTTCACTAATTTGATTTTGGTCCGTAGCCCTTATTTCGCACATCTTCTTGCTCTTTCTTCCGGGGCGAATATCACCCGCCACGATTGTCTGCTACAGGAGAAAATCTTTAGCAATTCTTATTATATTGCGACACGTGTTGAGGACATGGGGAAAGATTGTCCCATGTCACGATCCAATGAGTAGGCCGGCTAATAGGAACATAAACGGTGAAAAGAGGATTTTCATCATTGTCTGGGTTTGATTCAAAATTGTTGATTAGGACATCGCTTTATAAAGTTTTTACAAAAGTAATTCTCCACGTTGAAATAAAAGGAAAGTTAAACTACCTTTAGTTAATGCATTAATCTGACCCAGGATTAAATTGATGATTCCATGAATTTTATCTCAAATATTCAATTTGGAATAGAGTTCAACAAGATAAATATTTATTCGATATCTTTCAAAAGTTTGATTTTGGTTTTTCTAAAATCTTACCATGTCCATCCATATACCTTTTTAAAGTTTGCAATTGCCACACGATATCCATCCGTGTTATCTTAACACATCTTAGTTTTTCAAGTCTTAAGTCATTTAAATTGTACAAGAACTAGAATATGTGAACATGTAGTCTTGATTCTCAACAATCATGAGCTGCCGCTTGTAGCCAGCAACCTCTATTGGTTATTGTCGAGGCCTCCCAACCTGTGAAGGGAAATAGGAAAATGAAGAAAAAAAATGAAACAAATAGAAAAGTAAAAAAAATAAGAATAATAAAATAAAATAAAAAAAGCCAATGTTAGCATTGGCCATGACATGTAAGATGACTAGTGTTAGCTTGATCATTGCTCAATGATTTCCTATCAAAATTGATCAAAATAACTGCTTTGAAATTTTTTGAAAACATTTAAGTTTAAATTGACCAAATTAAAAAATTTAGAATTGAATTAGTATTCGATATTAGGTTTAGGATTTTTTGGTAATCTTCTCTTGAATTCCTAGACTATGTTCTGAGAACTTTATCCCACTCCTAAAAAAAATTTAAGTATATCTTCTTTCTTTCAAAAAAAAGAAAGAAAGAAAGAAATATTAGCGGTCTTCCAAATGTTGGATCTCTCCCACGAGACACGTGGCGGCAAGTCAATTCGAATAACCGATTTAAATATTCAGAAATCGGATGGTGAGGCGACTCTATGTACAGAGCAGCACGACGATCTATATTTTTAATGATGAAGATGAGCATTATTAGCCTTTTCTCAACCATGATTAGGCTATAGGCTAATCCTTTGTGGTCCACAACATTAATTAACCGATTAGACGATAAAGCGAAAGGGCTAACCCTAGGACTTTCAACGTTTATTAAATATCAGGAATTCTCACAATTAAGATTTTCTCGACCACACACGTGAGAATCCAACATGTTCGACTTTCGATGTTAAATGCTTATATACCCTTCCTTTCCTTTGCCATATTAATATTTCTAGGGTTTTAAAGTACCCTTGTTCATTTTCTTTCTTCTTTTTTTTTTTTTAAGAAAGAGCATATTATATATTATCATTATGGTTATAAATAAAGGTAAATGAAAATGATGCAAAACACAGTCATCCATGCTAGGTATGATATTAGTGGTGAATAAGTTATTTATGAGGGTGGGATTTTTGTCCATTTATGTGTTTTACGTGAGGAAAATTGTCAAGGAGTGCGATCTTAATAATCTAAAAAGGTTTGAGTAAATGACCAAATCTCAATTTAAATGCGGCACACCATGTGTCTGAATCATCATATCGTCTCTAATGATAGTAACTTTGTAGGCTACTTAGCCTAACAAACTTGGGCGACTTATGTAGATTTGTGGAGGTTATTTGAATTGAGATTTCGTATATCCATGTCATATTTTTAAATTTTTTGCAAATTTCTTGTGGGATGTCATTTTATGTCTAAAGAATAATATACGTGTGTGTACCGGTCATTTAGAATTGTCCAAAAATCGTTTAGAAACTCTTTATATTAATGTGGGAAAAAATTCTCTAGAAACATGAAA
The DNA here is from genome assembly GCA_014182735.1 of Corymbia maculata. Lineage (NCBI taxonomy): Eukaryota > Viridiplantae > Streptophyta > Magnoliopsida > Myrtales > Myrtaceae > Corymbia > Corymbia maculata. The sequence goes on along the minus strand of CM024687.1, from coordinate 7,745,948 downwards.
TGAGAACATTTTAATCAATTGGAGTTTCGGGTAAAGGTTTAAAAATATGGTTCGATTTGCCACGGAATATGTACCCAGAAAGAGAAGTGAAGCATTAGCAAACTTTTTGCAATGAGTTGTCTAGCATTGAGAAATTCTCCATGCACTTTGTACACTGGTTTTTCTAGAAACTAAGCAGGGGAAAAGTTATAAAAAGTTCCAAACTATGTTTATTGTGATATATCTATTTTGAATTTCTTTTTGGTAACATCAAAACCCTAAATTATGCCCATTGTGACATATTTATACTAAACATTTTTCTTGTGACATAATAAATTATGTTTTGTGACACATTTATCCTAAACATTTTTTTGCAATATAATATTATATTCATATAATACATTTACCCTTTGTTAAGGTTTCGTCTGATATTTTTCAATTAAAACAACATCGTCATTAAAGCCATGCGGGCGTCAATGCCAACATTATTTACTTTGATGTGTTTATGTAGGCAAAATTTTAACGGTTGAACTTTGACGGATGATAAATATGTCAAACATGTATAAGTTAGGATTTTTCATATTATAGAAAAAGTTTAGAAAAAATGTGTTATAGTGAATACAGCTTAGGATTCTTGGTGGCTTTTACGATTTCTTTTTTTGTAAAAAGAAAAAGGGAAAAAAAAAAACATAATTCTAGTTTCTTCATTATCCGATGATCTTAATTATAGCAATTCGCCATCTTATCGCCAGTTGTCAACTCCACTAAAAATAAAATAGGAAATCATAAATTAATACAAGTGCCAACTTTAATTTTAAGCTAAATGACAGATTCCTCAAAAAAAAAAAAATCACGAACCCATATGCTCATTTTCTTTTTAGTCAAGAACCTAATAATTAAAGGGCAATCAAGATATTAAATATGCAAAAGATGTGCTCAAGCTTGATGTTTAGCCACAAGCTGCAATTTATATATGTGCATATATATTGGAGTATTAAATATATATTAGCGCGGAAATGTTTGATGGAATTAATGATACTCTCCGAGGAAAATAGGGACACCGAGGAACAAGAAACTGAAAACGGGGCCAATCGACATTAGGCGTTTACACACGCCTACAGCCTTTGACATTTTGGTGCCTTTTTACTTTGCACACCAAAGCCATGACATCGGGGGGGCCCCACCACACCCCCGTTCCCTTCCTTTATTATCCCGTTGTCTTGTTGCCTTGTGCGGGGGCCGAGGTGGTCCCCACGCGGCCCCGCCCACCATCCCCACGTGTCGACCCCTCGCGCCTCCTCCCGGGGCACGTGTCGAACAGCTGGTGGCCCTCGCCCCCAGTTGACGTCAGCGCCGGCGCGTCGCCCCACCGCCTCCGTCCCGCTCCACGGCCCCGTTCGCCGTTGCCCCCCTACGTCCACGTCGGTCCGTGCATGGTTTAAGCAAAAACTGCAGGGCCATTACCGTAAAAACAGAGCTTAGAATTGACTAATCATCTAGCGATCACGTGGAGGTGTCGGGCCGCGATTCGCCAGAGCACAACGGCGCCGCGTAGGCGCGACCGTACGGGATCACCGCCCCGCCCCTGCCCTTTCGTCTCGATTCCGAGCCCCTCCCTCCCCTCCTTCCGATTTTCCATTTATTGGACGAGCCGAGCCAAAACTTTCAAGCTCACATTCTCATTCTCTCTCTCTCTCTCTCTCTCTCTCTCTCTCTCATGTGTTCACTCGTTGATCATTCTCTTCGTGAATTCTGAGTGGGTTCTGGGTGATCGGAGGAGGAGGGTCATTCATGGAGAGCACGGACTCATCGGCGGGGTCGGCGGCGCAGCCCCACCTGCCGCCGGGGTTCCGGTTCCACCCGACCGACGAGGAGCTCGTCGTCCACTACCTCAAGAAGAAGGCGGCCTCGTCGCCGCTCCCCGTCGCCATCGTCGCCGAGGTCGATATCTACAAGTTCGATCCCTGGGAGCTTCCAGGTATACCCAGTGTGGGGGGGCATATGCTTTTCTGTTTCTTTCTATCTCTCTTTCCTTTTCCCTGTTGAATCGTTCGCTGTCGAGATAGCAAATCCATTTCGCGTCTGCGAGGAAGATATTTTCGATTACCCAATAACGGACTTCTCGGCATATTTGAGGCTGTTCGATAGATAGTCTTTCGCGTCGAGAGTGCAGTACGCATGAGGGACTCTACGCGTCGACGACAAGGACCCAAGCTTTAATCTTCGTATGCCGTCGATGGCGGTCGTGGGTCGAGCCTCGCGAATTCTTTGGGCCCCTTTTCACGCGCAAGAAAGAAACACAAGATGTTTTGCAGTTTATACGGGGCAGAGGAAAGAGTATCGTCGCTCACTTGGGTTTTATTCTTCTTTTCTTTTCTTCTTCTTTCACTTTTCTTCATTTTACAGCGAAAGCGACGTATGGCGAGCAAGAATGGTACTTCTTTAGCCCGAGGGACCGCAAGTACCCGAACGGGGCGAGGCCGAACAGGGCGGCGACGTCCGGGTATTGGAAGGCCACGGGGACCGATAAACCGGTGCTGTCCGCGGTCGGGAATCAGAAGGTCGGCGTGAAGAAGGCTCTCGTCTTCTACGGCGGAAAGCCCCCGAAAGGCATCAAGACGAACTGGATCATGCACGAGTACCGTCTCATCGAGAACAAAGTCAGTAACAGACCGCCGGGATGTGACGTGGGCAACAAGAAAAATTCCCTGAGGGTAATGATCGAACCGATCCGTTTCGTTTCGTTTCGTTTCTTGGGTTGGTTTGATTGTGAGATTTGACGAGCGTGCAACTGAATAAGAGTGTGCTGGAATTTAATTTGGTTTTTGATAGCTGGATGACTGGGTGTTATGCCGAATCTACAAGAAGAACAACGTGCACCGGCCGATGGACCACGAGAGGGACGACTCGATGGAGGACATGCTCGAACCCATCCCGTCTTCATTGACGATGAACCCTCACAGCATGAAGCTACACCTCTCCAAGCCATCCACCACGAGCTACGGCGCATTGTTCGAGCATGAGCATAACCTTTTCGATGGGATGATGGGGGCTAATGGCAGCGGCAGCAGCATCCCGGGCAACGTGATCTCTCACCTCGCATCATCCTCGGGCTTAAAGCCAGAATTGGCCATGGTCCAAGCGTCCAACACTTCAAGCCCTCTTCCCCTGAAGCGGACTCTTCACTCACTCTATTGGAACGACAAGGACGTTGCCGCCGAGACAGGCGACCCTTCGTCGGTCAAGAGACAGTTCAGCGCAGACAGAAACGATCCAGGGAGCGTCGAGAGGAACAACAACGAAGGTACTAGTTCCATCGCGTCTCTGCTCAACCAGATTCCTCAAACCCCATCACTGCACCAGCAAACAGTCTATGGGCCTCTCGGCGATGGAGGTTTCCGACCACAGTTCCACATGCCGGGACTGAATTGGTTTGCTTAATTAGTCCAGAGTATACCTTGAACTTGATGGTAGGCATTACGCCATAGCTAAGTTAAGCTGAAAGTTTCTCCGCCCCATTAACAAGTTGGTTCTTCAGTACGACAAAATTGTGAAGGTATGGATTGGTGCAAGCGTAGAGACTAAGTGAGTGGCCCCCAAAGAATTCCTTTAGGAATGAGGGCATGAGAGAAGCTTCCAATTTCTGGCGAGGCCATTAGAGGCATATTACAATTAGGCTCATATACATGAATGTATATATTCACATTTTAGGGTTTGTTCTATGTGTATAGATGCATTGAATTCAGATAGGAGGGTGATTCCTGAGAAAGAAAAGGACATAGCTGATCCTCATGTAGTAAAATATAGTAGATGAATCATTAGTATTTTTGCTTTAGGATACAGCACCATAAATGATTGTATAGAGCCCTAATAATATACTTAAACGTCGCTTATTGCAATACGAGATATTTTATATTTAAAATCCCTATACATGATTTTACTTGCATATTTATTTGCTATTAGATTATTAAGTGACAAGCATGTCATTGGTATACATATCTTCCTACAATCTTAATGACATTTTTCAATTGAAGGGTGGTTACGATATCTTTCAAATAAACCCTAAGAGACAATTGTGACTAATAAATCAAGAGATGATTATCTAATACGTGCAATTGCACGTTCTTTTTGCTATAATCATTGAAAAAAAAATAGTTTGACTAAGCAAAGGATATATTGGGGAGGAGTAATGGGGGGCCTCAAAGAGCTCCAATCGTGTATTTACACAAAAGTTTGCATCCCATTACTTCTCACGAATAGCTAATCACATCTCGACAGCTCTTGTATCAAACCCTCGAATCTCATTCGAGGATTGTAAAGTCTGCTAAGCTAGATCGATTGACTCCTAGAATATGGAACTATAGGTTTTCCCGGTTCGATATCAACAGGTGGATATTAGACTGATCATGATGTTAATTAAGACTATTTTCGATGAGAATCATTGGGATGGTTGGATGTGACTCCTGGCTTGATAGCAACGTGGGATTGAATACAAAAAGAAGTATTATTCCCAACGTGAATGCTGTGGGCCAATATACAATACGTGCGTGACGTGCTTATGCCATAGTGATCATCATCTTCCGATCATTCTGATGAAACCTGAAGAATTGACATGTAAGAATGAATACCCATTTCTTATTTCATCTTAGAATATATGCTATACAGTACGATGTCTCTATATTGTAAGGTCTAAGGTCTAATCGAAGGCTTCCGTGACCTTTCTTTTCTCATTATATTTTTCCTCATTCCCAGTCTCATGTATGTAAAGTAAAACCCTACCTACTCCTCCCAGCACTTTTCTTTCGATTACAAAGGGAGTAGGATGATCAACTGACTTTTGCTAACAAGCAAAACAGACATGAAGCACGTTCCAAAGGCGAAAAAGAAAAGCGGATTCCGGTAAGATCTTTTGAGCATCTCCTTAGATCAGACGTCCTTAGGTCTTCAACGACCGAGCTTCTTGGCTGACCGAACGATGAACAGCATCACGATCACCTGCCAGATTCAGCAGCCCACATTATTCCAACGGAAGATTATCTGAACCGAAAGGGTCCAGCGGCTTTGAACAATAAAAGTACGATCTCGATCCACCTACCCCCATGCCCTAGAAGCAGAGAGAACCTCATTTTCAACCACGTTATCAAATTCTCTTCCCTCGATCTCATCATGCCCCAAAAGCAAATCTCAAAAGAAAGAAAAAAGAGAAAAGAAAACCGGGAAGATATTGGATTTTTGGGAGTCATTGTCGCTCAAGGACTCTGATAAGACATGGTTAAGTATATTCCACGACCTAGTAGACGTCGCACACTTCGCATGAATTGACAAGATGGAGAGAGGGGGGAGGTGGTGTTAACCTCAATACAATTAAGTGGGTTTCCTCTTGCGTGCTGCTGACCGAGCGATGGGGTCCATCCGGGCATCACCAGAAGGGAATCATTATCTTAAGACCACACACTAAATCTGACACCCTTTAATTAAATCCCATTACCTTTTCTAGGGCCTGAGTACGAAACAACTTTGCGAGTTTTCCCTTATCATAATTACTTAGTTTTGGTATGTAGATAGCGCCGCTGAGCGCCATTATCTTTCTCGATCTATCCCCGTCGCGGAAGGACTCTTTTCCATCAAACCCTAGAAGCCCCTCCACCCTCCACGCGGATCTGATTTTTTCCCTTTATAATGCGCGAAAGAAAAAAGAAAAATCTTACCTTTGTTCGTGCACAAAATAGAAAAGGAATGCACTGTGTTTTCAAGAATCCCCAATCCAAGGACGCTAGACATAGTCATTGTGTTCCTAATGCCGGAACGAGACCATGACTCAACTGATCAAGGGAACTCTACTGGAGTCGCACGTAGCTGTCGTGTAGGAGTCGAAAGTTTCGGGAATCTCGTACAACTTTCGCAAGTCGGGGGGTACGGCCCTGTTGATCGCTAATTCGAGGAGATGGTTGTCGAACTTGCGTACGTCTGTGGTGGTTCTGACTCGCACACAAATCCTGTTTACGTAAACACATGATAAGGAGGGAACTCGGTTTGTTTAAACCGCATTCCATATTAGTAGTTCTATCGACAAATGCCCCCTAATGCCGCAATAACTCACATCATAAAGTCGCCGAGTGCTGTGTTAGATTTTCTCCTCCTTTCCCTTCTCTTTTCTTTCTCTTGTCGATCGGTAAGAGTGCAAGAGAGTTGGCAAAGTGATGATTCTTGAATCCAGATGAAGAATAATGCAATCTATAAAACTATAAATGGACCAGCTTATGGACCATTAAGCCCTCGTCTCAGCTAGCAATTCAAGTGGGTGGCACTAGAGCTGGATTCAACCCTTGCACCGTCCAAGCACGTGAGAGGAAGTGAGTATTTCGCGAACACCTAAATACCTAATAATTCCGAGGAATCATGACGACGGAGATCGATAAGTGCCAAGAGCTCGATCTAGGGAGATCACGAATTTTTTCGAGAATCTTGCTGATCGAGTCCCCAGGCCCACGTTTGAAGCTCATCAATCGGGCACAACGTGATATTCGCAATTAATGTCCTGACGTAAAGGCTGGCGCAATCTATGAAGGGCGGAGGGTCGAGGACTTTACAAGGTAAAAGCAAATTAGGGGTAAGACCGTGGAGAATTAAGAAATTTTGCTTTTGGATAGGAAATGGCGGAAGTGTGCACAAAGACACAAGAAGGGTAATGTCGAACCCAGAAGGGAAGAACAAGATCAAAAGTAAGTTTTGGATTGGAATTGGGATACTTAAAAAGCTAAATTTGTTGTACAGATATCAACTCAATCCTAAATCTTTTTAATTTGATTAATTTAATTTTAAACTCATTGACGATTTGTCAATGTAGTTCTCATAGCAAATTTTGGGTTGCAATTGATGATTTGGACATCTATCGGTGCAGGCGTTGATAATTTTTTCATTTTTTAAAATGAGAAAATAATATAAATGATTCATAAACCTTTAGCCTAATGTGCAATATGGTATCTATGTCGTCATTGAACTTTTAATTTATTCAATACGGTTTTTGAACTTTGATACATATTCAATATAGTCTATGAATTATATGAAAATATTGAATGTCGTCATTGAACTTGAGTTAATGGAAAGATAATATTAAATATTTTCATATAATCTAGAGATTAACTTGAACATGTATAAAAAAATTTTATGACCATATTGAACAACTTAAAAGTTCAAAGACAGCTTTGAACATTGGGTTAAAGTTCATATATTATATTGAATAAATTAAAATTTTAAGGATCATATTGTATAGTGAGGTAAAATTGATGAATTATTAAGTCATTATCAATTAAGAAAGTTACTTTTGGGTAGGAAACGCCTGGAGGGTGCACCAAGACCCAAGAAGGACAATGTCAAACCAAGGGAAGGACGAGACCAAAGGTAAGTTTCGGATCGAAAGTGGAATAATTACCCAAAAAAAGTCCTAAATGTCAATTCGATTCTAAAATTTTCAACTTAACTAATTTAATCCTAAACCTTTTAATGATTTATCAACATAGTCCTTCCGGCAAATTTGGGTTGAAATCAATGATTATATTGGCAAATCATCAGTGTTGACCAAAATTAGCCGGAATAATTATATTGACAAATTGTTTAAAGATTTAAAATTCAATTGGCTAAATTAAAAAATTTAAAACTAAATCAACATTCATACGATTGATTCATGACAATTTTTGGTGATTTTTCCAATTTAGAGAAAACAAAACACGTATGTAACAATGGTGAGCGCATAGTCTCGTCATGTTTCAGCCACTAGGTCAAGCACAAATAATGGACGTTGAAAATAGCTGTCGAACTAAACTGTTCTGCTCGTGCTAAAAGAATATCTTCATATATCTTTTTTTTTTTTTTTTTTCAAACTGCAAAGTCACCTCCACCCAACAGCCGCAAGTTCTTTCATGGATCCACATTAAGTCAAAAGATTCTGACTAATAAGGTATACAGTACTTAAATACTCAATGTGGATACTACCCAATTGATTTTTATTCTTTAGATATCACGGATGTAATAAGAACATCCATCAACAAAATGTTCGCCCTAAGATGAACATGTTATGTTTACTAAGAACAAATACTTCTGTTTCTCAATCTTAGTGACTTGTTCCTACGAATCAAGGTCAAAAAGACTTAAAAAGATTATGAGTCATTCCCTATTGCTAGCGAATGATTCCAAGTGTAATCAAGATGATCTTTTGGAGCCCACAGATATGGCCCACGTGGTATCCCCATAATCGACAAATATGATTGATCCAGTCTACTGAACTCTCATCAAGTAAGAAATTCTCCCTTACAGACCTATTAAAATTAGTTATAGACTCATTTGTTAACCCGTATTTAATCAGCTAAATTGTTATATAAGTTATTTATATTCAATAAATTTATCATAAATGAAATTAGAATGATAAGAGCTAAAATAATATGGATATAAATGAGTTCATAGCTTACTTAAATTAACCCACCTTGATTCTCTCTTGCCCTCACTCGATTTTGCACTAGCTCATTTTGTGCTCTCGCCTAATTTGTTGTATGAGTTTTCATAAATTGGATTAAATATGAAAACATTTTAGCAATATAGGTCGGATCGAATATGAATTTGACATTGATTAGGTTTAATATGAGTCACTAAATTTGTACCGCATGAAAATGTATTAAAACGGGTTAATTTGATTGATATGAGTCGAAATATTTTTGACCAAATCCACCTATTTGACACGTCTAGTTGCTGGCCAATGGTTGGTTTTCTTACTTGGTTCAGATGGAAAAGTAGTAACACGGGCGAGTTTCCTGAACACAAGCCTCAAAATAAGACAGGAATCTAAAACGCAACGCGTGCAAAAAGAAACGAACCCATCTCTGACACTCAGAAATGGACATGCTACAGTGGATACGTTATTACAACCACTAATCAAATCACCAAGAAAATCGATTACTGGATCCATCACAAGATCATTGTGTCGAATGTGCTCGATTAAATATTTACGGATCATCTGCACGTTCGTGCAATTATGTGGTAGGACAAGCAGATGGGGTAAGACAAAACCAGAGACTGAGAAAACGTGGCTCCGCCAGCAGAAATTCCTACAAGACACTCGTCGGCATGGTTTTTCTATTTTTTTCTCTTTTTTTCTTCCTATATAAGAATTATGAGGTTAGAGATAATTACCTGATGATAAATTTTATACACGCAGATAAGAAAGGAGGATGGTGGTATAGGAATTATACACTAAAGATCTCCGATGCCCATGTACATCATCGATAATCCGACACCTCTAGACCCGCATTTCTATCGCTATGTCGATGAGCACGGTCCATCGCTAAGGTAGATTCCTCCATCTCCCGCTGTGACCAAGTTTGAATAATAGATGCATCGTCAAGACTATGTTTCTGCTTGTTACAACACCTACTGCTCCTGCAAACGAGGAAATTTTCCAGAGTGTAAGATGGCCATTTCCTGTCCACTAAAACAAGTGCACCACGGTGATTCTTTTTACCTCGGGAGGATTTAGCGACTGTGCGCCAGGATTGGCTTCGGCTGGAGCCTCGGCGATTCTTGCTTCTGATTTTTCGTTTGAATAGCTACAAAGAGATAAACAAGCAAAGATTAGTATGGAACTGGAGTAAAATAAAATCAGCAAATAGGGCAGTGACCTAGGCTGCAAAGTCCCGAAAAGTCTTGCTTAAGTGTCACAACCAACAATCAAAATTCAACAGTCACCACTTCAAGAACAAGCCCCATTTAAACAATAAATATTCAAGCAAATTGGCAATGCTGATGCAGACTCTTCAAACCAAACTTACGGATGCATTTGTTTCACTGAAAACTTCGTGATAAAGGAAGATATATTCCACGCAAGTCATTTTCAAGAAAAATAGTTACTTTTTATAGTTTGCTGATTTAGGAAAAGCGATTTTCTTTTTACTAGAAGGAGAAGTTGTTTTCCTTCAATTTAAACGTTTTCAGTCCATCTAAAATGTTTTCTGTAGATTAATTACTTTTCCGTCATCCAAACACCAGGAAGTTGGAAAACAACTTCTTGGAAATAGTTTGCCCTCAAACAAATGACCCTACAATGAAGAATAATTTCACTACATGCTACAGGCATCTTTCCCTATCAGACCCAAGTGTTTAAGATATAAAATAGAGCACTACTTCCAATATCACATCCTCTGCAGGGACCTAATCTACAAGCTAGATCATTCTTATCACAGGACTATGACGATCCACCATCAATCGAGTCAGAGTCTATATAATGAAAACTCACGTTGAGAGGATTGTCACCCATATGAGCTCAATACAGTCCACCCAAAGAAGCCTTTGTTCCACTGGGATCGCACCATAGGTAATCAGATGAGCAAATGGCCAAAGCTTCCATCCAGCCTGCAAAGAAAAGCCATGAAACAAGTAAGCATAATGGGCAAGGTACAACAGGTGCAGGTGTCGGTCAAGGAAATTTGATTATAGCCCAGATTACTGATGGAAAAAAAAAAACATAACAGTAAGCATACAAGCTTTTCTCGTAAATCAAGGAATAGGACAATGTCTCTGTTTTCCTTTTCTAGAACTTCATCTGTTTATTTGGATCTTTGACAAGTTCACTAGATGAACAAGACAGTAGCTTGACTCGAACAAATTAAAAGATTCATTCTCGCAAGCATTCAACACCTCTCAGCAGAATGAGAGTAGGTTGGATCAGATTCATCTTCCTACAACTGTGCCGCCAACTTGAGAGAAAAAGAACAACGAAAAACGGATAGGATTACTCACAGTTAACATAGGCAAGAAAGTTGCTTTCAGCTCAGTAAAGATGCTGATTGGGGACTCTAGACGTAAGAAACCCAAAACAGTGTAATATATGCTGTTCCAAATCGCTGCCCACACTGTTTGATCAAACACTACTTTGACAGGTACCACCCACCAGTCTTGGAAAGGAAAAAGCTCCTGTAGAATAAAAGAGTGGAGCTCACACAATAGTGGAAAGAAATGCTCTTTGAATGTAAAATGGGAAAGTTTCAATTACCTCGCAGAATTCATAGTAATAGTGAGAGAGAGACCCATGAAGTGTGAATCCAACGAGGCCCGATCTGAACATTCGTGCTCTATCAAACTCAAAGAGCGGTTTTCCTTCAAAGCACTGCAAAAGTTATGAGTCAGCAATTGTTGAAAGAAGCCCGGTAACTGGAAACTTGAAACTCTTAAATTTGTCTGATAGCAACAAACCTGTGCGATCCAGTCCCCAAGAGAGTATACCACTCCACTGATGACCATCTTGGCTAAAACAGGGTTTGTCTTAAGAGCTTCCTCGTAAGCACTCCAGTTGTGTATAGGTGCATACCGCAGTATCTCATAAATAGTCCATCCCTAGAAGAACGCCAAAATCAATTCAGCAAGACGCATCATCATCAAGTTGCATGAACAGACAATTATAACCCAATATAATGATAAATAAGGTTCGTTCTCAATGCATAAAAGGTCAAGAAGAGAGATTTTTCCAAGCACCTTTGAAGAATTAAATAAAAAGACAACTAATCACTAATTTCACATGCCTTACACCGGATCAAGCTATGACAAAGAAAGGCTCTTGATAAAGCTATATCATGAAACCGTAGACTTCTCATCATCCCAATTATTACAGTTCGGCTGTCATGTCCTTTATCCTCATCAAGCATCAACTTGAGGGCAACCAATTTCTATATAGAGCACCACTCAACAATATTTCTATCTTGGTATCTCTCAGTCTTCAATTCATCCCCCAAATTAGAACATATATCCATTCAAGCCACGTAGTAAAGGATGCAACCAATTACCAGCTTAAATTTTAGATGAGTTGGCAATGATCCTCCAATTTTTACATTAAGATCAGACTAGAAGTTCCTCTGTTCGAGGCTCCATTTACTCGTATGCTTCCCCATCAAAGTCAATTTCCAATTCCATGCTTTTCCGTCAGGACAATTCTTGCAAAATTCGAGACCATAACAATGAGTTGTCCCACCATAAAAGACAGCTCTGCCAAATAACTCAATCCGCAAATCAACTATACATCAACCAAAAATGCATCAACATCATTCACAGAACCAAAAATTGGTTTGCATCCTTCCGTCTATCCTATAATTGGCGTAAAGATTCAATTACAACTCAAAGTCACGACAATTGATCACCAGATAAAATAATAAAAGGAACACGAACAAATGTGAATTCACTCACATGCCAATAATCTCTGTCAATCGTGAGCAACTTGGTGATAGCATAAGTACCGGCGGCCAACACGATCATCCCATTTATACTCCGATCTATGAACCTCTCCATCTCTTCGCTTCCGTCCTTCTCGACTCCGCTCGAAGACGACGAAGCGCCTGAAGACGCCGACGAGAACCCATCGAACGAAAACTGCCCCTCACTCGTCGCGAACCCACCCACTTGGTTCACCAGCTCGGCCGCCTCCCGTTCCCTCTCCAGGCTCAGTGCCAAGCCCTCCTGCTGGTCCGTGCTGTCCCCGCTCTGCACCGGAATGACGTCGAGCTCCTCGACGACCGAGTTGGCGACGAGCCTCGAGCTGCCGAGCCTCGGCCTGTTCCGGGAGAAAGGCGGGAGCTTTGCGAGCTTGGCAGGGGAGAGAGGCGGAGGATGAAGTGGGTTCGGGCCTATTTTGGGGAGAGGGAGGAGGCTTCGCGGGGAGATGGAAGCCATAGGCGGTGGCGGGTCACTGAGTTGGGAGAGAGAGAGAGAGACCCGAGTTGAAGCAAATTATCGATCGCTTTTCTCCCAGTTCTGGAGAAGGAGATAGGGTGGCATTATATATGCAGTCAAATTTTTTTTTGCATGCGGCGGGTTTGGTTTTACTGTGGTCAGGTCCACAGTGCTTTGCGTCGGTTCATCGCGAGATGAGCCATGGGATGAGTTGACTTGGTGAAATCAAGGAAAGTCAGAGTTTTGAAATGAGTGGTGATTGGCTTTTGAGGTGCTGGTGTATATAACCGGAGTCAGGCCGGGATGCAGAGCAGCTTTCGCTATGTCGACGAGGATGTCCACCTCAGCAGATGGAGTAGATTCCGAGATTCACCAGACGACGATGAGCAGAACAATGAAAAAGAGAACTGGAACCTTAGCCTTACTTTCTACTTTGACCGATTACTGTGATGGGTGGAACAAGAAAATTTAGAAACAAATGAAGATTGACCGACTTATAATTCATTTGTTGGGCAGCAATTCTGCAGAGAGAGATTCTTCCCCAACTTGAGGGGAAGAAACAGCCACGCCTTGCAAAATCCAAGGATTCAACCAATGACAGCCTGACATCTCTAGCCCTGCCACAAGTTGCCTTGTCATGCGGACCCACATGGAAAGAAACTAGCTCCCACAAATTTCTGTGGGCGAGAGAGATCGCATCCCAAAAATCTCCTCATCCTACAGATTTTCTGCTATTTTTCCCACTTTTTTTTTTTTTTTTTTTTTACCGTTAGCCATTCAAATTTCTGAGGCCAGATGTTGGCCCAGATGGATCGTTTGTTTGGAGTGCATTGGAAGACTTGGGTATCATCTCTCTTCCGGTTTCAGCTGAAGATTGACCCGGCTTCATGTCACCGTCAAATAACCACAAGAAGCCAAATTGTGGATGTGTTCTACTTCTATCTTCTAACAAGTTCAACGGATAAAACCCTAAAATGTTCCGAAATATATGGTGATCTGTATCTACATCCACGATGCTTTCTTTTGGCTACCGAGATTTGAAAGGACGGGTCAGCTTAAGAAAATTTATCTTATTGTAGCTGGATAACATCCAGTGCATAGCAAAAATCAGGATGAGCATGGAATAGTCTTTTCCATTAGCGACTTCTCCACTGGTAATATGAGATCTAAAACTTTGAAAATATGAGATTGTGAGCTGATGGCCACAAATTATACGATGAAGAATGATAGTGATGTTTAGATGAATGGAGAATGTTCTAAAATTACAATATTATTCAATCAAAGCAATTGCCCCGAAGCAAGATGGCTAACACAATAAACAACGATTTCTCACGTTTTACAGCCATAAGGGTTCCAACAAGACAAATCTGATATAAAATGAGGCAAAAGTATGAATCCCCGCATGTGAACATTTTCATTCCTTGGTTAAAAAAACAAGAAGATTAGCTCTCGCTAGGGACTACAAGGCGATCTCGGCCTTCCACTAGCTTCGCAGATCGAATAACGTCTCCTGTTTTGATCTGTGAAAGAGTATCTCTCCCCGTAGTTGCATAGCTGCCAAACAAAGACCCTTGTTAGACAGGGAAAGAATGGTTGCCCATATTGAAAATTTTCTGGTCCGCATTACAAGGAAAAAGCTCAATGGATTAAAAACCTACCCAAAAACAGAAAATTGCCCTTCGTCAAAAGATATACCTCCAAGGCCAGACTACACAACCAAAATATAAACACATAAGGACAGTCACTCATTTTATAATCATTGAGTTCCAGCTGAATATAGCTCAACATTACTCACATTTCTTTTATCATACAAATAGAAGAAAAACTGATAAGGCGAAGAGTATTCGTCAGAGTCAGCACTGTGCGCCATGGCAACTGCCCCATAAACAGACATGGGAAGAACTGGCAATTCACCATCCTTCAATGCCACCAAGAAATATTCTTGTCAGTTTTAACAGACTTGAAATAAGGAGGAAGAAGAGACGATGTTACCTGTATACTCAAAGTTGTCCTGTACAATGGTTCAAATTGTCCAGATGGCATTATCTCTAAAGGAACTCTAAAGCCAGCTGTCTTATCAATGCCACTATCCGTGAGAACAGCTTGGTTGGCACAATTGAGCTTCGCCCCATCATATGCTCCATCAACTACCTACAGATTTTGACGCAATTGTGAATCTTCCAATGGGATGTTGGTGCTTACTGTTGAAAATTTTGCCTTATCACAAATATGAAACATTAATACTACCTATGGTTAGAAAAATATGGCTTATTAAACATATTACTAACTTCAACGATTATGAATAACAAATGAGAATTCTACGCATATCATTGATTTTGAATCAGCTATCCTGATGCCATTATAGAAGTGTTGGCTAGTAAAACTCCAGACTTGAAGGCCATGGGAAAAGCAAACTCATAAAAGCCTTCTGGATTCTGCATCAAAAGCTGAAACAACAGATAAAATATCCAAATGGCCGACCACTAACTTTTTCTTTTCCCTATTTCCCATGGGAAATCCAATAAAGAGCTATCACATGTTAACCGGTATGCCAGTTTACTTCACCTAACTTTAAGGATTGTCCTATGTAGCGTATTTTCCATCAAGCTAATTTGACCATGTTTTCACTGTTAAATGTGAGAAAAACATCTTCAGCATGCCAACTTTCTTCCCTTTTATTATTTTCTTACCATATTTGCAGTTCATTTAACCCATATAAAACTAAGCAAAGTTATATTGAGACAATATAAAACCGACCAAACACTAACACAAGTAAAGTACATCTATGAACTTCTGCTTCTTTGTATTCCACATCTTGATCGGCACACAACACACCAAACATCAACTAGATTAGACAATTATTTCCAGAGATTAAAAGAGAAGTTCAAGTACCATACCATTTTTACAAAATTCCCTGCAGTCAACGGCGCGGAGTATCCATCTATAACCATCTGCATAAACCGTTTCACATACAGCAGTCAGAGCCACACCATGTGGAAACTCAAGTTATGAGTATCTAACTTGACACTGGCTACGCTAGTTAGCGCCTGAAAATACATGAGCAGGGCTCTGCAAATCGATTACTCCATGGGTTCATAGAATCCACCCAATAGTAATTTATTGACGAAACTGATATTAATCCTCAAATTATCTGCAACCAGAAAACTATACAGCTGGCTAGCCAAGCACATGACAGTCCTAGTGCACAAGAACCAACAGATGCATTCTTCTTTCTTACAGTCCTCCCTGAATATCTATGTTTTAGTTTCAGACAGTGGTTACTTCAATGAAGCATGGTGGAAGGTGATCAAGCAAAGGGAAGCACAGACAAACTAATATAGTCAGAAAGACTTCCTACTAAACCCAGTATCCCCATTTTGCTTGGTTAGTCCAAGTCTGACCATCACCCAGCATGTTGTCATTCTGTGGACACTTAGATGAATGGCTCTGGATATCCTTCCATGCTGAGAAGTGAGAATCCATAGCAGCTGTGACCTGAGATTCTTAAATTTCCCCCTAGCTCTATAGCATGATGATTAAGCACCAAATCTGTTGCTAATAAGACACCAGAAAGATGAATGGCATCATTCCTGTTAACTAACTTATGTTGAACTGTGGATACCTGAATTGTGGCAGTCTTTCTTGGTTCACCTCCAGCTTCAGGTGAAAATGCTGTTCCATCCCCTTTCTCGATTGTAAGTTCGACAGTTGCTCTTCCCGTCAGTCTACAAGTGGTAGAAGCAGTTTGTTGAAGTAATAAACATCAATGGGAACAGTACATAATCATACATTGGAAGTCTGGCATGTCAAAGGATAGTTTTCACATCACACTGCAGTTATGTAAATAGAAACTACATAATGGTATGCACTTGTCATCTAGAAATTATGCAAGCCTAACTAGTATATGAAATTAGGTCAAGTAAAAAGATCATCGTCACATCATCGAGTTACAATGACATTGATGTGCAACAAATTTTTAAAAAAGATGTTATCTAGCCCAATATATTAATCTACCAATTAAGACAGGAAAAGAGCTGCGTAAAAGATCCTAATGCAGCCAAAAAATTCAATTTAACAAGATATCGCAACAGGCATTCCTACTTCCCTACTGACCTATTCTCATACCAGATCTATGTTACTACCCATAAGGCCATTGACGTCAACAAGTATTCTTGAAATGGGCAAATGCTATTTACTTGACAATATCTGTTGGTGTTATATTCACATAAGAATCTCAATTGTAAGAAAACAAAATAGTCATGCACCAAAAAGGACTGACCTAGGATATTTCAAGTATTGCTCTGGCAACAGAAAAGACAATCCAGGGGCCTGTTGTAAAGTATGTGTTCAGAATCTAGCCATTGTTACATTCTTGTAAGATGAAGGGTTAGAAAGTGCAACAGTTGAAAATCTGCTGATGCAAGAAGGAGCTAGCAATATAAAGCATAACTACTACCTGCAACAGTTCGATATTTGCAACAGTATCCAATGATGATGCAAGACCTACGGATACTTTATCAGGGTCCTTATCATTGATATTTTGAAGGAGCTCTTGCAATCCACCCTGAGAAAAGGAAGAAACTTTGGATCATTTGGGTAGATCTGGTAAAGGAAAAATGGTACAGCCAAGTACGACCAAGGAAAATTTGATGAAGCACTGCATCACTAATAATGACAGGTACCTAGGCCGAGATCATATAGAATTTGCTT
Source organism: Corymbia maculata (assembly GCA_014182735.1). NCBI lineage: Eukaryota > Viridiplantae > Streptophyta > Magnoliopsida > Myrtales > Myrtaceae > Corymbia > Corymbia maculata. The sequence continues at coordinate 7,728,554 of CM024687.1, read as the reverse complement.
GGGCACCAGAAGAAAAAAGATTGCCCTCTCCTCTACCATCCACATTAAGTTGAGTTATCGTTGTCCAACAGTTTTTGACATCAGTTATGAAGTAAAGTAGGAGCAAAGAGGACAGGAAAGACTTTTGAGAGGATTTGGCACAATAGAGGAGTCTCTTTTTCTGTTCTGCTAATCCACAGGGTTTATCACTTAGAAGAGTCCAGAATTCATGTGGCCTCTCTCTATCTTGGTATTTTATGTAATCCACATTAAGTTAAAGAACAACAGAGCTTATATATTCTCAACTACCTTACCATACCTTCCCATCCATGAGAGATGCATACAGCGATGAACCTTTGTCTCTCAGCTCTGCTGGGATACTGGCCAAAATAGAATCTTTCTCATCCTTTGCTATCTAAAATAGGAAAACATTAAATTGGTTTTGGAGAGGCTATCATATGAGTCACAAGGAGAATGATCCAGAAGTAAAAGTAACACAAACTGATGGTAAATGAGAAATCACACAAGATCTGAACAGCACAGCAGAATTACCAACTGAAAATACGTATTGCAATTCTCTAGTAAATTTTCGCACAAGATAGGCCAGGTTTTGGAAGAGACAGGTGTTTCTTGATAACATAACTTCTGAGAATGAATATGCTTTGGACACCCAACTCCTATAAAGTGCACCACATCAGATAAAAATGGAAAAGATAGCAGTACCTTGAGAGCTTTCTTGACATTACCCTCCATGGTTCCATATGGCTTTCTCTGTGGTATTCTCAGTAAGTATGAGATATCCTCCAACGATTCCTATAAGCAAATTAAGACAGGCTTCACTAATCTGATGAGAGAAGATCTAAAGACCGACAGAGTCATGACTAATACCTGTATAGACTTCATATTTGTGTTTGCAGGGATAGCTTTCCTCAAAGCAAGCTCCCCAGTTCTGGGGACTTTGGTGTCAGGAGAATAGAGAACAGCATTGGCTGGAGCGATAGACCAATAATCCCAACCCAATGAAGCAATTGGAGAAGTGACATGAACAAAAATAAGGGCTGTAGTGATGAGACTCTCGAGTTTCTTCAATGCATGTCCATGATTTGATAGGAAGAAGTTGAAAGGAGAGCCTTTATGCTCCAATTTATCCTGCGTGACTGAAACCCCATTCCATAGAGTAGGAAACACTTACGAGAGAAAAAATGTGCAGCTAATCTTGTGCAGCAATTTAAGAACTACATCATTACTTAGTAGGATAGCAAGCATTCACTAAAAAGAGGTTGATTGCCGCTTATTTTCTTTGACTTGATCATCAGGAGCAAATTTACAGCCCTAAAAATATATATATATATATATATATATAATCTTCCTTCCCCAATCACAATGGAAAACAAAGTCAACCTTTTTATTTATTATTAGCCACAGCCAGTGAAGCAACTCTTCTTTAATGCACACTTCTCCTCAAACACCTCATCCACAGTATCATAACCGTAATTATCCCATCGACAACGCTATCCACAAAACACACAGGGTCATCCCAATTTCTTCATGAAACTCAAGTTCCAATTTCTCTCCCAGATGAGGCCATCACGCGAAATTTGGCGAAACGTGCTCACACTATCCATTAAAGTACAGGGTCATCAAGAAGAAGAATTCGCTAGTTGATGAGCATACACCACCAAGACACTGAGATTATGGAAACCCATCAACCGGTATCATCACTAAAAGAAAGCTAAATAATTCAAAACCGACCTGTACGCTCTCGTTAGAAGAACCGCAGTAGATCTTGAAACTGCCCGAAGCGGCACCATTTTTGTTGCGCTCTGCATTGATTACGGGAAACGCGAAATGGGTGTTGACCAGAGTTCGCTTTGGAGAATTGGAGAGAAAGTTAAGAGAGGGTTTGAAAGTGTGAGAGAAGGACGGAGATGAGGATAGAAGGGAAGCCATGAATGGGCGTTGGTAGTTGGTGGAGAGGGCCTTTTGGCGCGCCTGAATCCTATCTCCATCTTTCTAGCAATTTCATTCGGTTTCGGGTTTTTTCTTTTTCTTTTTTTCTTTCTCCTTCTTTTTTTTTTCTTAAAAAGCCACTACAAACTCCAAACTTGACATATATTTATTCCAAATTATTTTTTTGATAAAAAACCTCCAAACTTATATTTATGTGATACATTTACCCACAATTTTTTGTGACACAAAAAATGCTAAACTTATAATCATACGACACATTTATCCCAAAAATTTAGTATCACGGAAAATTTTTGAGGTTTTTGGTGTTGTATAAGAGAAATGTATCAAAAGTAAAAGTATGGAGTTTTTTGTATTGCAAAAAAAATTTAGGGTAAATATGTAACATGGATGCAAATTTGGGATTTTTAGTATCGTAAAAATTAGTTTACAATAAATGTGTCACGGTTAGCAAATTTTAAAAATTTTAATAACTTTTATTCTTCTTCTTTTTTGTCAAATTTTCCTTATCGTATATCCATATTTAATTTTTAGATTTTTTTTTTTTTTTATAACATGGCTGTTTGTTGGCAATTGCATAGGTTTCGCGTGTTCAACCATCTAATTTGGCATTACTCTTGCAAAATTCGTGACTTCCTTATTTTTAATGGTCCGAATTACTATGATACTTGCAATCCATACTCCTCTTAATTTCTCAATAGATTAATTTCAAGAAATCTCTAAACTTTTGAGAAAAATTTAAATATGGATATAAAACGAGGGCCATTATCTTAAAAGATGGTCCAACATGAATTTTATCTTAAATAAAGACTCAAAGTGATCAACTTAGTCTTAACAGCCAGTCGAATCTTCCCCGGCCCAAGCTCTTCGCCTCCCTGCCCAAGGATCATCGATGTCACCCAGACTCAATTTGTCCTCAAGACCCTCGACGACTGCCCCGACCATGAGGCCCCGGTCAAAGCTGGCCGAGATCGAGTCCACCCTGCCTATAATTTGGGCTCTTCCGGTGAGGTCTGTAACCTTAGCTTCAATTTGGGAATCCACGAAATTGGAATCCTGGAGCACGAACCCTACTTCCAATTTGTGGATCCTTCAATTTGGGTCGAAGCTAGAAAATTTCGCACGACATTGCCCCCGCTCTAATCACCCGTCGGAAAAGATTTGGCCGTTCAGTTGAACTCGAGCCCTTATTTGAGCTAAGTTCATCACTCCCCTACCCTCATTTGAAGTTTCCTCCGTTTGCCTTTCCTTCTCAAGGAGCAAAATTTCGAATGATTTGGCCGGTCCGGGTGCGAAGTTGTCACGATTAGCGGGAGCCTGGAGGCGTATTTTTCAGGGGGCCCTGGATAGAGCTGAATGAAATCCAGACCGGCCCTACTGGACTTGAGCCGGCCGGCTCGGTCCAATAAATTTGTGCATAAAATCTTTTCTACGGATGGACTTGGTCAGCAATTTAGGCCCAAATGATCGACCCTCCTTGATATTACTGAAGGGGTGCAAACAAAATAAAAGGAAAAAAGAGGGAAACTAGTTTGACAATTCTATCCTCGGCTAAGACGAAAGGATAGGGCGGATCCAAAGATCAATTCAGATTGGTTTGAATAAAAACGTTAAATCCTCGAAGCCCGATTGGGTACGAGTCAAGCTCTCCCGTGGAGAAGGGGAGGAAAATGAGAAATAAGTGTCGAAAATAAATCTCGCGTCATATCCTCTTTCGCACCCACTAAATAATAGAACCGCTACTTATTCAAATCCACGCCTTTCATTGTTCTTTACGTGAAAAAGGCAATAAAATACTAAAAATCAACGGGGAAAGTTAATTCGAAACTGAATATTCCCAACCATAAAAAGAAAAGGGAAGGGGGAAAGGGGGAGCTTCGATTTCAACTTTAAAAAGTCGAATCGAATGGGTGGTGTTTTTTTGCCCTTTCTTTCGCTTTGCCTTTCACCTTTTTCACTACGCGCTCGAGACTTTACGTTTGTCCACCTTCTTTTGAGCACTTTCACTTTCCGTTCCCAGTCCCCTTTTCGGGACGAGAAAGCAATGTGAAGGGGATATCTATAGTATAGATATATATAATGAATTATGATTGCTTTTTGGATCTCTTTATTCCAATGAATGGCCATGGCCTATTCTTATACAAAAATCTTAGAATTATCAACCGCTTTAGCTTGCTACAACTAGTGCAATCTTATTCCCAAGGGCCATACTTTCCCCTCAAAAAAGAAAAATAAAAAATGATGGAACCATCGGTATCATGATAACTCGATATTCCACATTTCACGATAGAAAATGGCCCGCTTTGGGACTAAAGTTTCTTGACACCGACTCGACGACAACCCACATAAGCTGCGTCCATTAGAATCAGCTTCTATCGACCATTCTTTACCCAACAAAAAGGAAAAATCACTCGAAATGCATCGACATGTACAAACCAACCATGAACAAACCAAGCAAATCAGCCCTTAATCACGGGGAATTTAGGCTCATGAGAATCGGCATGTATGATATCATAAGCTTTTTCATGCTCAAGATGATGAGAAATCCAACCACGAGAATAAACCGAGTAAATTAGCTCAATTACGGGGAATTTAGACTTACATGCTCACTAGCCTTTCATGCAAGCATTTGATTTCAGCAGTAATCTTACATTGTAGCAATTTGAATCCGCACAAATATTTCAAAACTTCAAAGAACGGTGCGAGATAATGAAATATGTACAATATCAAGTCTTCATTAGAGTTTACTTGCCATCAATTACTAATTTTTCTTGATGGCCATAATTTACCTAACTCTCTCATTCTTTTACCCTATATGGTGCTCCAAGCAAATGCACCGGTTTGACTTCGCCTCCCCAGACATTTGCCGAAATCCCCCAAAAAAAAAAAAACATACCCAAAAAAAAAGGTTTTTTTTATTTTTCGATTCCCCTAAATATTCTCATTTTCGCTCTCTCAAAATATATATATTCTCCAAAAGAACGATTGCAAAATTTATAAATTAATATATGGTATATACCTCCTCCTCCTTCCTTCCTTCCTTCCTTCCTTCATCTCCAATCCAAACGGACCTCGCCGAGGCCCACAACGTGCTCGCTGGGCTTGGTGAACGACACGATGTGACTGCTCATCATGAAGGCCGTGACCCGCTCCGACACCCGGATGTCGTCCATCCTCAGCTCCTGCAGCCGCCGCACGTACTCCGCCGCGTGCACCATGTCCCACACCACCCCGACCCCGCCGGGCTTCAGCACCCGCACCAGCTCCCCCACCACCCTCATCCTCTCCGCCGCCGCCTCCGCCGTCCGGTGGCCGTGCTCCTTCCCCACCGTGTGCACGAACGCCGCCGACACCACCACGTCGAAGTAGTTGTCCGGGAACGGCAGCCTCCGGGCGTCTCCCTCCCGGCACGTCACGTACTCTTGCACGCCTAGCGGAATTTACACAGAATGTTTTCGCGTGAGATGAGAGAACTAATGAATTCAGATTTCATTTTCCGAAGTCTGGTATAGACTCAAAGTTCATGGCTTAGATCAGATAAGAAGCAAACGTACGAATCCATCCTCCATGGACGATCGAAAGCGAAGCTATTTGTACGGGGACTAAATCTGAAAAGACAACAAAGCGGAAATTACCTTCCATGTTTGCCGTCCTCAACGTGGAGAGAGCGATCCTCTTGCACTGGGCCAAACCCACGACCCGTCCCGAGCTGCCGGTCTTCTTGAGCTGGGTCGCCACCGCATTCAGCAGGATCCCCGGCCGCACCCGAGGTCGAGCGCGTTCTTCACCGTCGACCAGTCGCTGACCGCGCCGACGATCCGCTGGGCCATGTCGTGGTGCAGCGGCAGCGCCGAATAGAAGAAGTTCCCGGCAGCGTAGAACAGGCAGACCGCCGACAGCGCCGTCACGCACCCCGCGAAGCCGCCGGCGAACCGGGCCCATGCGGCGGAGGACAGGAGGGTCGCCTCGAAGTAGGCGCAGATGGGGTCGAAGTAGATGAGGAAGAGAACGGACATGGAGGAGAAGAGGACGGCTTGGAAGAGGAGGAAGAGCAGGGTCTGCCACTGCTCCATGCCGTATATCACGTAGATCTGCGACCAATCCCTGTTCGTCGACGGCTTCCCCATTCTTACTTTTATATTTTTGGGGTAATTTTGATTACTGGGTAGGGATCGATTCGCCAAAGGGCGGTGAGATTTGGCCAAAGTTAGGAGCTTTCGAGTGAGGTTTTTGAGTAAATTGTGGGGGACTGATGGGGCTGAAAGGGAGAGACTTTGGCGTTTGGTTCCTCCAATTCAACCTGCAAATTTTATGAAATTCAAGTTCAGACAGTGACAGTCATCGATTTGGGAGTGATCTACCGCGTAGGAAAGTGAAAAGGTGTGCTTTTTAAACTGAAACGAATTGCGAAAACAGAATGAGTTCAGATTCGGTGCGGCAGGGCAACACCAGATGCATTCAACAAACGATGGAAGGAGGCAAGAGAGGAGGAGACTGACCAGACGATGCTTGAAACTTCTATGGGAGGATAGATACAAACAGATGCGAATTCAGAGAGCGTGGAGTTCCTTCTTGGACTCTCGCTGCTCACAGTGATTTACAGATCTTGGAAAAAGCGAAAAAGCAGAGCCGCGCATCCATCCACGAACCGAGATTGATCTCTTTTCTGGAGATCCCAACACGAAAAAGCGGGAGAAGATCGCAAACGAAGGAACCAAATCGCAGCAAAAGTACTGCTAGAAGCCCATTCTCTGCAAACGAAAGAGAGAATCGTATATATGAGAGAGAGAGGGAGAGAGAGAGGTAGTAGGCCTGCAAGTGTCAGGCGTTAAATCGACAAAACATAATAAAAAAAAAGTTTTTCGGGTACGGAGCTTTAAATTTTCAGACCCTCCACTGAAATTCTGTCTTCTCTCTCTCGCTCGCTCGCTCGCTCGCAGGGGCTGATCTTTAGGTACGGCGGCAAATGGAATGACAACAGGAAAACAGAACACGAGAATCCGTTAGTTGTTGCGGCAAAGCCGGTTCACCCGGTCGCAGCCCAGCCGTGCCCGAGCCACCCCCACGCGGCCTTCCTTGTCGAATTTTAACCCTTCGATCTTTTCTTTCAAATTTTGAAATCAAAGCCAAGTGAAAATCGAAGGTGTCGGTTACTGTCCGTTTGCCCGCCCCCATCCGTGCCTTGAAGTCTGCTCTCGATTAATGAAATTAACACGCTCTGATTACACACTACTTTAAACGTATTCATTCCCTTTTTCTGATATCGTGCTTTAATGCCCGAGTTAACATCGATGTGATATTTGCTTGCTTTTGGTGCGTAGAGTTGGTATGTATACATAGCCATTAAATTGGGTAAATGGAATAGCGAAATGAAATTGAAACATGTGAATTGTTTTTTTATCGTATGATGCTTTTATTGACATAAACGCTTGCGAGTGATCATGAGATCCCATGGCTTGCGAATAGGGAGTGATATTGGACCACAAGACCATGTGCAAGATGAATGGTGCAAATTGTATCAACTAGCTTTGGGGTAATGTCGCTTTATAGGAATGAGTATGTCATCAATAGATAAGTAATAAATTGTTAGACCCCATATATGCACATAAGGGTATTATGTTGTATTTGCCGTATTCAAATACATGATCTATATGTTTGTGTTCTTATATCATTCACTCAAGACTATTTAGTGTCTATATCAAGTGAAATGTGACATTGATTAGTGATCTTCAAGCTATCGTTAAAACTGAATTGAAGCTAAGTGAAGTCATGCCAATTTACAATTAATTGTCCGTTAATAAAATCATGATTTATCAATATAATATGGTAGGAGAATATTTTTCCCTTTATAAATCTCAATAATTCATTTACTAAGTCAGTGATTCCTCACTTGTTTCTTATATCTTTTGGATTAGATAGGTGATGAAGTCAAGCATTAATTGACAACTGATCTTTACATGAGTATTTTGTAGGACTTAAACTTTTTGGGAGCTGTTGATTGACTTTGTAATTAGGGAGTGGTTGCTACATTTTCATTTGGTTGCTGGCGTTAGACCTTCATTTCACGAATGTTCTATCAAAAGTACACAGGAAATCAATCTAGTTCCTAGACAAAAAAAAGTACCATGCAATTTCAACAACTCTTGTGGACCACCCGACTAGATTTGGAATAATGGGTTGGAAAGATATATGGATCCATGAAATTCATGGCAAGTGATGAGCCCTTGCTATTTAGATAGCATCTTGAACAAATGAATGACCCGACCCCCCATACGGCATTGAAAATGATGCATTTTCAATGCGAATTAAACATCCCCACCTTCGCCAAAAATTTCACCATATGTAGAATATTCGATTCTTTCTATCCCTTCATTTTTTTTAATTTTTATTTTTGTCCCCTAGGGTTGTCTTTTCCTTTGAACCCCTAAGAGGGAGAACGTGAAGATCGAGGCATATGCCGTAAATTTCAAGCTAGGAAGAAAAAGAGGTCACGTCTTGAAGAACGATGTCGGATTTGACCGCCTCTGTCTTGTCCTTCCGCCTTTAATTGTTCACCGCAAATCAAGGAAATCAGGCCAAGACCACGTCGTACAAAGGGATCATGTAGGGAATTGACTGATTTGATTTGTGAGCTTCACTTTTGATATGCGTATTATTTTTGGCCAATCACACTTTAGTCTCGCAAAGAAAAAACAAAGGGGCGGTTTTCGTGGACTTGACAAAATTCATTTTATATTTGATGGACTGATTATTATATTAATTAATTATATTCGATAAATATGTTTGAAATAATAAAATTTAAAATAATATGGGTATTAAATATATTCACAACTTATGTAAACTCAACTCATATGTATAATTTCCTTTTCATCTTTATTCGATTTCATACTCATTTACTCCACACATTTTTATTTCAATTTGAATTTGAATTTTCATAAATAAATAGTATTGGGTTGATTATCTATTACTAAAATTATATTATAAACGAAATGAATTAAATAAATCAATTTAAATTGGATCATCTTTGACATAATATAAACTCTATTTGATTCGTTCATTTGACAAGTCTAAATTTTTATGCCTACCTATAGACTTGCCATTTTCTTTCTTATGGACCCACCTAAAATGTTTTCCACGCCCGTGCTTGTCCATACTCTATTGGATGTGTCTTGCTTTGTTGGGTTTGAAAAAGTGGGGGGCTTCTAAATTGAAAATTAAGAGCCATTTGCGACGGAAATTTGAAGTCGGTCTGCGCCAACTTCGACATACATATGGACATGGAAAAAAGGTAGCTTCGGACTTCTTCTTTTTTACATTTTATTTTATTTTCGAATATGAAAACATTAAAATAATCGAAATTAAAAAAAGAAGAGTCCACCAAACAAATGAAGGAAAACGAGGGGATGAGTAGTGGAAACGGTCGCTGGTTGCATTGGTGCGGGAAGCACGAACTCTGCCTGCCGCTTTTGACAATGTGCCCAAAGCTCCGTCAGCTGAATTTCAGATAATGCAACCATTTTTTATTTATTTTAATTTTTTAAAGTTTTTTTGTCCTGGAATTTAGTCCGACCTCAATAGGTTAGTGATGTGAATTCCGGCGACCCTATACACTTAGAATGACCCCCTACATATTTGAAATTTTCTGCATTACTTTAAACAAACACTACATGAAGAGAGAGAGGGAGGGAGATTGGATATCGTCAAAATTAAAAAAAAGGATCAATGTAGAAAATGCTCTCTCTCCTCTCTTTCCATCGTTTTTTTCAACCTTTAGCCATTGGGAGGGTTGGAGCTAGTTTCACCCTTTGCTCCATCTTTTATTTTATTATTTTTTTATTTTTTCTTCTCTCTTGATTTAGCTTTAGGAGCTCTCTTCTCTTGGTCTAGTTATGGATTTGACCGTTTGAATTCTCTTGATCTAATTCTAAATTTGAGTGTTATCCTCTCCCGATCAACATATGTGAGTTTTAACAAATATGTTTTTGGAGATTTGATGCCCCTCTATTCTACTTGTATATAGGTTTCTTTGCTTTTAGTTTCAACAATGATCGAAGGAGTTTGGACATTTTGTTGAATCACGAAGTTTTGCTCATCCACATCTTAGATCCATGTTTGTACAACATATTTTGGTTGTTTCCGTGCGACGGTGGTATAAAGGAAATTGAACCTAAGCACATACAATTGATTGGCAATAGTGTAGTTATTGGAGAATAAATTTTCAACGTGTGCTCATCATTGATAAAGACACAAAATCTAGTGGCTGTAGAACGAGTGCATGCTTAATTTGGCCAATGTTCCATTGATCCTCTTTGTTTTTTAGATTTGGCTTTGCTTTTAATATTCTTATTCTGTTTCAATTAATTTTGTCATGAAAACTATGTACTTCTATATTTTCTTGAGCAATTAATATAATTTTCTTTACCGAAAACAAATGCGGAAATGCTAAAAAGTGACATCATGTGGAGTGATCGAGACAAATTTACAAAGGGCATTTTTCATGATTGCATGGTGAAGTGCAATCATTAATAAAACAAAAGTAAAAATTATCAAAAATTCCTAAATATATTGCATTTGTATTAATTCAGTCATAAATATCAATTATGCTCATTTATTTAAATTTTCTGATGATTTGCTAATGTAATAACCTTTTAGTTAATTTTAACTGAAGAAATGCAAACGTGGCATCAGCCATCCCATAAGGCATGGTCAGTATTGTTGTAAACAATTTTAATTTTTTTTTCTTTTTTTTTTTCTTTTCTTTTCACGTGTGGCCAATCTCAAGTGACCTTGGAGACCAGCCATAGATGATGGTTGGAGAGGGTTGGGGGAGGGTCGTTCTCGCTGTTCACAAGTGAGGTCAACCTTCTTCAGATCTCGGTGAAGATCACCTTGCATGTAGTCAACAAGGGTTGTAGAGCCCTTGCTGGCCACAATAAAGGAAACAAAAAAGGAAAATAAATAAATAAATAAATTAAAATTCAAAAAATTCAAAAATTATTCACATTTTGTCAATTTAGTTCATCTGGTTAATTTTGATTGTAAATCGATAACCTAGATGTCAGTTATCTTAGATGGCATATGTTGGCATTGATGTAAATAATTTTAGTAATTTTTTATTAATAATTTTTTTCCTTTCTCTTTTCCTTCTAGCCACCAAGGGTTGTTGGGCCATTGCACAAATATTTGGGAGAGGTCAGTGGAGGGCTGTGACCCTTGCTTATGACCTGTGACCCTTGCTTATGACCAATGACAGCATCACGGTCCTTGCTGACCTCAATAAAAAAAAAATAAGAGAAAAGAAAATAAATAAATAAATCAGAATATATTTTAAAATTTTGAAAAAAATCATTCAAGTTAGCGCATACCATGCCACACAAAATAGCTAGAGTTGACATTAGCTATTTTTAGCTAAAATTAGCCAAATTAACTCAATTGTGGTTTATGATTAAATTGACAAAAGTTGCAAAATTTTTTTGGAGTTTTGGACAATTTTCTTGAAAGGGATTAGAGGGTTTAGTCATATGGTTGTCTTAAAATTAAGGGGAAGCATATCAAACCGACCAAATCAAGAACCGCTTGGACCGAATTGGACTAACCGGTTTGGTATGGTTCTTGGGAGTGTTGGTTTGGTTCTTGGTTCCATATATTAAATCCGTGATTTTCAGTACAATTCCTGATTCTTGGGGAAACGGATTGATTCTTTTTTTATAAAAATATATAATTTTTAATTTCTTAAAAATAATAATAAAATTTAAAATAGTACCAACTATAATATTTTTTAAATTGTTTTGCTAAATAACCGGTTTTCATTAGATTGATCAAACTAGACTGCTCCTCAGTCCCAAAAACAAAGAATCGGTCATCCCAGTCCAGATTTTAATTTTTAAGTGTGATTAGATTGGATCAAGAACCGATCATCTCTATTTAAAATGCATGATGCCAGATTTTAAAAGGGAAAATGATGATAAAAAGAGAAATTGCCGTAATGGTTTTCTCTTCGGCACTTCCCGTTTTCGTTATTCGTTCCCCGTTCCGTCCGGATGCTGCCCCAACGTTCGAAAAGTCTCTCGCCGACACTTCATCGATAAGGAATAAAAGGGGCTCCTGAATGCACAGGCCCTGCTAATGACACAGGGCACAATCATCACATGTTAATCACGAGGTCGGCCTGCCTCGTTCATTAATGCCCCCCGTTCGAGCGAGAGATGAAGCAACGTGCCCCCTCCTATTAAAAAAAATCGAATCTTTCTTGTCAAGATTTAACGAATCTACAAGTGTCAAGAACACTCTCCCTCCTTAAAACTATGTTATCATCTTCTGAGGATTGAATGGACTGCAGTTACTATAGCCTCTCTCTCTCTCTCTGTGTCTCACGTTTTTTAATGAGAATCTCAGGCGTGAGGTCAAAACCTGTTGGGGGAAATCAGAGGAACATGTGCTTAGTCCTCCCGAGCTAAGTACCAAGAACCCCATTAGAAAAATCCAACCTAAGATTGACTTCACGTCTGTCTTCTCTCCAGCTACGGTTTTGTCCCAATTATAGGCCGCTTTCCTTCTTCTTCTTCTTTCGGTGGATAAGCACCAAACTGTCCATAACTAATCTTTGAGCATAGGAGGATTTGTCAAAATGACACGTCAAGTTGATTCATCACCAACCCAACGAGGATGCCTGCGCTCGTATTATATGGACGTAGACTTCTGGAAAACGGAAAAGGTCAAATTCAGGGAAAGATGCACCCGCAGGTTTGCTCGAACTCTTACATGCTTAGAGCCTAACAGAGCACTAATGGTCAAACTATTATTAAATAGATACCTAACAATATTCGATCACAACCAATGAGTCAGGTTTGTACTCTGTTGACGCCCGTAACGCAGAAAGAAGGATGGACGTAGATGGGAATTGGCGCACAATGAGTTCACCAAACAAGTTCCGGCCATTCGTTTCAAAATTTGCGCATTGCGTTGCCCATTTCAATCGAGACTAACATTCACGTTAAATGGTGAGGATCCGGGCAAATCGGCACACGTTGTCAAAGTATGGGAGGAGAGATTGATTCAAAATGAACTTGAGATGAGCAGGCGAAGTGATGCAAAAAGACACTTGGACTTTCTTCTTTCGCAAATGGGCCGCTTTTGCCCAATACAGAGGAGTTGGTTGGACTAGGACCATGTTAGACATTTGCGTAATCCTAATCCAAGCGAACTAATGGGCCTTTTATAGATTGTTTCCAGCCCACCACAAGAGCTGGATCAGTTTTCCTTTTCTTTTTTGTTGGTCTTATTTTATTCCTAGTCTAAGTCTCGTGTTCAGACTTTTGCTCTATCTACTTATAAGGCATGAAAGTCAAAATCTGTATCCGAAATTAAATCGTCTCCACCTTAGTTTTCCATCCTTTGAGACGGTTGGGATTTGACCCTCCACCCCCCTTTCACATGTGAGAAGGGTGACCCAATGATTGGATCTAGTTTTCCCTTGATCATGATATTGCACATAGGAAAGTTCAAAGAATTTAGAGATTGACATTTTGCATCGCTCCAAAGTTTAGGTGAGATGGAACGAAGAGATAGATAGTAAATGATCGCCATGCACGACATGACTAACTAACCTAATATGTGGTGTAAAATTAGGTCATCTTGAGTAATCCTCCTCCAATCCATTGCTTTGTTACTGTAGATAGTCATAAACTTCGATTTCATAGTATACTCTTCTGTGATGATACATTTTTCCATTGTACCAGGTAAAGAATCAAAGCTCATATGAACGTGAAATTTAACCATGCAATTCTTATGAGTACTTCCTTTTTCATGACATTTTATTTTTTGGTTAGGGAATGGCATGAGATGTATTTGATTTTCAATGAAATTGATGTGGATTTTCAATTACTTATGAACTAAGGAACCTCATATTTATTGCTGCTTTGAGCATTGTCCATGTATCCACCCGTGGACCACAAAAATGGGCTATCTCTTTTGAATTTTTTGTTAAAATTATTGATGATATCTTGTTTTATCAATATCGCGTGGAATGTAAATTCATCACGTGCAATATTGCCTAAGTGTGGGTTAGTTTACGAATTTCTTAATTCATTCCGATAGAGCAATAAGCCTATATTCTATAGTTCTAAGTATATTTCGACATCACAAAAACATTGGAAGTTACGGCCACTTGAGGAAACCTAGCAACACTTTTAATGATATTTGGAAAGAATCATGAGAAAATATGGGTGGATATCTCTCATCATAATGAATAACTTGAATTAGAAGGAAAGTGCTTCCAAAAAAAAAAATTAAAATTGCTTTCAAACAAGTGGAATTTTTTGGAAAATAGTACGGAGAGGAAGACCTCAAACCGGCTCATCGGTCCACGCGTAATTTTCTTTTGAAATATCCATTAAATTTTGATTGTTAGCTACTCTCCACTTCTCATTTTTCTGAAATCACAAATATTTGTCAAAAATTCCCAAAACCCTTTTCCCATAATACCGGGCTCCTCCTACCTCGCTACGATCGGTGACATGACAAGGCTTTCCGGCGGATGGTTACGTAAACCCAGGTCACGTTCACAACCCTCGTTCGTGCAATGAATAACGAAAGCGAGGCATACTTGATTCTAAAGTGATGGTTATCACATTACATAGAGAATTCTAAAGCTAGAACAAAAGGACAGCCGATGGCCCATCTTCCACCTACGAATTTATTTCCTAAACTTATCTAATCATGTTAAAAGAACTTTGAAATATTTTTATTCTTTCATCATCACGATTATAACTGATCAAATATCAAGAAACGGTGAAATTTACCTCGAATTTCAAGCACAAAATGAACAGATTTTTTCAAGTTCTATCATTTGACTGATCGCATGATTATGTAAAGCCTCTAAAATGGAATCATAAGGAAACGTCGCGCCTACATTGCATGCATGAATTCGTGGAATGAGGAGGAAGCCTTTTCGCGCGCTGGGTTTAAAATTGCCTGACATGTGGGGCCGCGTGGATATGTGACGACTTGTGAATGGTTCAGAGCATCGATTATAGCACTTTTAAGATATTTAATATTTTCTCACAAAGCGTGTGGTTCTCGGCAGACGAACACGGTTTAGGTTTCGCTTCGGACACTGCTGATGGGACGGAGTACAGCATTAAATGCGTATTTCCACAGCCGTAGCGTCCTAGCCTTTTTCCTCTATTTAACGTGGCGGCTTTGTCCCTCAACGACTGTCCATCATCACCGTGAATCCATGATATGGCCGAGCAGGTTCGCCTCAGCAAAAACGTGAGTTCAGGCTCGATGCCCTAGCACCAAGCCTAGCGTCTCCACGCGTCGGTCATCCGACGGGCCAATTCCCGCATGATCTTTAGAAGACCGAGCCACCACCACTCAACCACTCCATAGAGTTTCGAAGTTTCTGGGCTTCGTACGTATGATGGGGCTAATGCTGGAGTGATCTTTTGCAGATCGAATGAGACCTCGCGGTTGAATCGGGGACGCGAGTGCTGACGGAGGAATTCCGATGGTGTGTTTCTGCTTCCTGGTGGACCAGGAGAGGAAGGTGAGGCGGAGCAAGCCGGTGGCGGGGACGTGCTCGCGGTGCGGCTGCGGGGCCAGCGTCGCCGACATGAAGACGGCGACGCGGTTCTGTTACGTCCCGTTCTACTGGAGGTCCTGGAAGGCCGTCATCTGCACCTTCTGTGGTGCCATTCTCAAGTCTTATAGATGATTTCTGTACGCATGATTATGTGGCTTTTCTTTTCTTGTTTCGTTTTCTTTTCTGTCGACGAAAACGATGCGAGTTTCTAGCGAATTTGGTGGGGATTGATTGTATCAAATATCAATCAGAAAGAGAGGCAGGAATTTGGATATATGAAGGTGTGTTGAAGAGGTTCTGATGCTATTTTCGGCTGACTTTGCAAGTATACTCGGTTATGTACAGATCCATATGCTATAATGAACATGTTTTTGATGTTTCTTCTTCTTCTTCTTCTTCTTCTTCTTCTCCGACGAGGCTCTTTCTCCGACGAAGACGGCGTGAGCCTTTCCCATTTGTACTCAGAGCCCGTCTGTTGAAGAGTCATGTCTATCTTCCATCTTTTGATCCCGCAAGCTGCTCGGCGGATTCCGTCCTGAAAATTGCCATGGGAGAAGGTGAAGAGTCATGTCTATCCTCCTCCACAAGGCCTTCAAGGCATTCTGCGCCATAACCATGGCTGACAGAGAATGATGTTTTCTTTAACCACAGACCGCGGATTGGTTCGTGCGTATTTTTGTTGCCTTGGTTCTTGTCCTATGGAACCCATGAAATTAATGAGAATGGTCCTAGCGCTGCAGCGCAAGCGAATCATGCGTTTCAGCGTACATAAACTCGTGCACGGAACATTGTTTGCATCGACCGCGTCAATAGTCCATTGTACCAGGCACATCCATGGAGATGCAATGAAGACGAGCGGTAGATAGGCGATGTTAGACACATTAAGAAACCCTATCAAAGCTCTTGAATTAATCGTGTGGTTAACAACTTTTTTAGAAAAGTTTCTCATATACGATAGAGTCATGTGAGCCAACTTCATCTCAATCATTAAATGTTGAAAGTTCTATATAAGATCGCACGATTTAAAATAAAGTGAGTTTACATGTATCGAGTGCATACGAGACTTGTCCTTAGAGTTGAAATAAGTGAGATGTACGCATCAAATCATAAACAACGAATAAAAATCCTTCACGTCACTTAGATAAGATTACATGTTAAACATGGTATGTATCAAAGAGAAGATGAACGGGTGCTTGAGGGGCTGTCCCTATGTGATAGGTCATAGGTTGTTTTCTATGCGGCAGCCTGGTAGGTAGCAATCTAGGAAATCTCTCGCAACTTCTAACCATGTTAATAAATGATGCATGACCAAAGTCAAAACAAATCCGCGGGAAAAATTTTGCATTCGGAGGCTGATGTATGCTGACTATTTGGGCACCGCACATGGGCTTTTGTTGAATATATTGTTTAGCATCTGAGCCTCAGCACCTCACCCAGCTTGAATATTGAACTATCAATTGAGTTCGTTGGGCAGCACAACAGATCTAGAATCTAAGTAACGCTAGAGTTCAGAGAGCAAATCTAGAATCTAAAGCGAACATTACAGTGGACTTTTACTCAATTTTGCAAGTTGGATCTACTATTGTAAGAAGATAAAAATCTATACTTTCAATTCAATTATTGACCGGGACAACAAATCGGAAAACTCTTTCATCGGACTCAAAAAGACGTCGATAACTAGCTAAGAAACGTTGAAATTTTTTGGAAGGAGCAACACGAAGTCCTACAATCATCTCGCGATTCCCACTAGTGCTACTATATCCCGATTGAATCCTATTTGCGATCAAGACTCCGTGAGATGCAAGCTGCGCAATCCATCAAGACGAGTGACGGAGTCCTGCATTAGTCCTCTCCGGGTCCGACTGCCATCTCGACCCCTCGCGTTGCTGGTTTCTCGAATCGGGTTGGTACATCGTGCCAACCACCCCCTCGACTCTCGGAGAAAGGCCGGACGTTGGAATTTGCGATCCGATTTCTAAAACTAGGACTAGATATCTGTGGGATAGACATCTGTAGAAAAGTCTGGATGCGTCGGTGTAATTGAGCATAGTGGGGGACATTAGGGCTGTGAACATTGCAAAAGCAGAAAGAAAAGATCTCTCGCGAAGCAGATATTTTTGCAGTAGAGTCGGTGGATGGAGGGTCCTGTAAATATGGGTTTTGATGTAATAGTTAGGTGCGGAGAAAAAATTGGGTAAGAGTGGGAATGCACAGTGTGAAAATCTCACTCTAGGGCAACACGTGTCGCCCGGGCCCAACCCTCTGTATTCCTCTTCTCTTCTTTCTTCCTTAGTTTTTTCTTCCACCCCAGCATCTCCGCAAAACCCAGCATCTTCTCGTTATGGTGTGAACTTCGTCCTGAACTTCTTCTTCAGTCCACTTCCTCCGCCTCTGCTGCCTCCGCCGTCGCTGGGGTTCGACGTGTTCTCCAACTCATTGTTGCTGTGCCTGCCCCTCGATGCCGCCTGTAGTGCTAGCGGCCGGAGCTATTGCTGTGGCGAGGGTGCAGGTGGTGAAATCTCCTCCCAGAGAACCCTAGGGCTTGGATCCACGTGTAGTCTTGAGGCCGGCATAAGAACCAAAGGCCAATGAAACAGGCATCTCCTTCTTTTCTTTGTGAACATTTCACCTTCAAAATTTTATCCCGACAAATCGATATTGTTGTTTTGCCTCTAACACTTCAACAAATTGGTATCGGAGCTTACGGTTCATGGTCATGGCTTCAACAAATAATCAGCTACCTCTTCAATGCCCTTGTTTTACCAAAAAAAGTTATGGTAATTAGGCCGTTAAATGAAAGCTCTAATATCAATTGTTGAGAGCACGTAGCAGAAGTTTAATACCTTTACTTAGAGAGATCTTTGAAAGAGAGTCTAAGCCCGAGCCGGTCAATATATCTAGTTGGACCAACCTTCATTTAAAAGCTTAAGTTAATGAGTCATGAGTCAATTAAGATATATTGACTGCTCTATACTATATCAATTATTTAATATAGGACTAAGTTAAAATACTTATTGCTCTTGCCGTGGAAGTAGAATTGATATTGTCTCCTCGAACCTGGGTCCAAGTAGGCAGCACTAGGAGCAATGCTCCCAATGCATTATTGCTAGTCTTAAATAAAGCCTCAAACTCATTCACATCAAATCTTTGCCTATCGAAGAGCACATGCATTTTAGGCGCCACTTTTGTGCATTTCACAAAGATGGCATGAAAGTGGCATGTGAGATGCATGAAAGTGGCACGCACATTCTCTCCAACTAACAAAAATTTAGTTGGCCGATGAGCTTGGGGTCTAATTTGATACTAAGTGGCACATTATATGCACGAAAGTGGCACCAATATTCTCTCCAACTGATGAAAATTTGGTTGGCCGGTCAATTTGGGATCTTATTTGATATTAAGAGTCTTATTTGAAATAAAGTACGGTCAACCCTAGGTTCCTTTTGAGAAAATATCACACTTCAAAACCTTAATTGAAATATTCCCTTGTTATTATTCAACAAAGGAGATGCGTATGGATTGTCTCATGCCACTTTATTAAAATGGCTGTCGGTGATTTGCAATTGGATAGAAGCTAAATAGTCTACTAATGCTACAACTTGGAAAATATGAATTTAGTATAATCAAATGCAAGAAATAAGTTAATTGAGGTTCAATCATCTAAATACTAGATAAATTACTAGATAAAAACCCATGTTATCAACAAAGTGAAAATTAATTTCATCATTTAGAAAGAACAACTTCCATATATTAATTACGCATTTGATGTACAAGCCAATCACATAATTTGTGTAGTATGTCTCCCAACAATTTTGCATTTAAATTGAAATCTCTCACTTTTCAATGGCATGCTTTTCCAAGAGCCACTGTCATGTGGTATAACCTATAGTTTAATTAGCTTTCGACTGCACACTTACACTTGAAACATGTTTTGATTCATGGGTTTAGTTTCAATTTGAAATGATAATCACAACAAATTTCTTACTTTCGTTTTTTTGCCACGCCAAATCCAATGATAGATGTAGTGATTGATTT
Organism: Corymbia maculata; assembly: GCA_014182735.1. Lineage (NCBI taxonomy): Eukaryota > Viridiplantae > Streptophyta > Magnoliopsida > Myrtales > Myrtaceae > Corymbia > Corymbia maculata. The sequence goes on along the minus strand of CM024687.1, from coordinate 7,708,987 downwards.
GAATTTTGTTTCATGAATTCACCCCCAAAAAGTATGTTCCTTGCCGATTGATGCCCACAGTAGTCGCTTCTGTCCCTCCAAATCAATTTCCAATTTAACCATGTTTATTCATTTCGCTTCTTCGACCTTTTCGATAAACCCTAACTCCCCTTGGCATTCCGCCAAAATTCCCCTAACTTCCAACTGAATTTAGACCAAGGTGAATGATTCGCCAATTCTTGTGTCATAGTAGTTTTGTTGAGTATTTGATGATTTATAGAGTATGTTGGGTTTGAATCTGTACATGACATGCTTTTTTCCCAACGTGATAATGAAACTGAATATCATGGCATAATGTCAATTGTCTCCGAGATTATTCTTTTAGCAATAGAAGGGTGCCTTTTGGACAGGAAAGACTGTGGAGTGATTCTTTTGGTGCCTCTTTAGAAAGGATTGCACGTTCAATGTTCGTGCAACGGAGATAATGAGCGGGTTTCCAAAGAGGGATTTGTTGAATAAGACGTGGGACATTGAAGTTAGTTGGTGGCAAGGGTGGCTTAATTCTTAAGCACTTGAGAAAGCAAGTCTGAAGAATTATGAGGAGAACTCGATAGGGAGGTATTCATATTCATGTTTTGATGCATTTGTCACGGGTAGTGTTTCCTTACTCATACAGTAGGAATTTCTTCTTTAGTCAGCCTCACTCTCAAAGAGACAAATTAGAGAGAAGCTTTGAACTTGTGATTGTATTTTCGAGTGAGTGCCAAGCGTGCTGCAAGCCATGCGAAGCTTATTAATTCGAGAGATTGAAGCCATCATTTACGAAGAGGAATCAAGAGAAATGGTGGGAATGATGAGTTTGAGAGCGGAGAGAGTTACTAAACCCTGGCGAATGCAGCACAGAAAGAAGATAAACACTAGCAAAGCCTTGTCTCTTATAAAAGCCGGGCAATTTCAAGCACGGGCGAGTTCATTTTAAAGGAATGTGTGCGCTTCCAGATTGGTTAGACATACAACGCCTTCGTTAGAAAGCCTTTATGAGCTCTCGGATACCCTGTCCATATAAATCAAGGCCATCATTGGATTTGAAAGGAAATGAAGTGCAGAAATATAAGACAGTAGACAAGGGAATATGAGAAGAATGTTTTTCTATATTGTATCATTCAATGTACAATTGATGTAATTTATAATACAAAAGATGTACAAGAAAGGAAATGAATCATGCAATAAATCAAATCCAATATTTGAAAAAGATCTTCAATATCAATTCCAATCGCAATTGGATATACGCAATCGGATGTCGATATCGCATATCTTCTAACACTCCCCCTCAAGCTGGTGGCTTGTAGATATCCAAGACGCCTAGCTTGCTTAACAGATATGCGTGTTGTCTCTGGCAAAGAGGTTTAGTGAAGACATCCGCGGGCTGTTCTGTAGTTCCAACTCCTCTCGTCTCAATTACTCCTTCTTGGATTTTTTCTCGAGTGAAGTGACAATCTACTTCTATATGCTTCGTTCTCTCATGCACTATAGGATTGGATGCAAGTTTGAGCGCTGCATCATTATCACAGAATAACTTGGTTGGTCCCTCAATCCTCACTCCAAGATCCTGAAGCAATCCTCGCAACCATACTATCTCACAGGTAGTCTTTGCCATGGCTCGGTATTCTGCCTCTGCTGAAGATAGTGACACGGTCGGTTGTTTCTTTGTCTTCCAAGAGAGTAAGGATTCCCCAAATTTAATACAAAAACCTGTGACTGATCTTCTGCTCATGGGACACGTTGCATAATCCGCGTCGCAATATGCTGTCATCTCCATATTACATTTTCTCGAGAGAAGTAGTCCAAGTCCCGGACATTTCTTCAAATACTTTACGATCTTCAGAGCAGCATTCATATGTGATTGCTTGGGCTTGTGCATAAACTGGCTGAGTGTTTGTACTGCATAACATATATCTGGTCTAGTCATAGTCAGATATATGAGTTTTCCAACGAGCCTTTGATATTCTGATGGATCTTCAAGTGCAAGATCTTCATCTTGAGATACTTTCTCATCATAATCTGCCGAAGTAAGCTTGGTGTTTTGCTCAATTGGAATAACAGCCGGTTTGCAGCCCGATAAGCCTGTTTCTGATATAATTTCCAATACGAATTTTCGCTGACTAAGGGAAATCCCTTGTTCGGATCGAGCAATCTCAATTCCTAGGAAATATTTGGGAGATCCTAAATCCTTCATATGGAAGGTGGAGTGCAGGTATTCTTTGAGATCCCTTATGGCCTCTTCATCATTACCCATGATCAGTATATCATCAACATATATCATTAAGTAGATAGACGACATACCTCTAGTTCTTATGAAAAGAGCATAATCATACTTGGTATCGAATCCGCAGCTGTGAGGGAAGCAGCAAATTTGGCATACCACTGCCTGGAAGCCTGTTTGAGCCCATAAAGGGATTTGCGGAGACGACATACTCTATTCTCCCCCTGTCTCCGTAAACCCTGAGGAAGATCCATGTAGATTTCCTCATCCAAATCCCCATGAAGGAATGCATTGTGAACATCCATTTGGTATAATTTCCAATCTTGGAAAGCTGCAACTGAGAGAAAAGAACGGACTGTAACGTCTTTGGCTACAGGAGAGAAGGTTTCATGATAATCGAAACCTTCTTTCTGTGTAAATCCTTTTGCCACAAGTCGTGCTTTGTACCGTTCAACCGTCCCGTCTGCCCGATATTTGATCTTGTACACCCATTTGCACCCAATTGGTTTCCGCTGGGGAGGTAATTTTACAAGTTCCCATGTTTCATTTTCCATCAGGGCTTGTAATTCTACTTCCATAGCCTTCTGCCAACGTGGATCAGTGTGTGCTTCAAGGTAACTAGAAGGCTCTCGCTCTTCAGATATGGAGCAAATGTATCGTCTATGTTCCGGAGATAATTGATTAAAGGAAACATAAGACGAAATTGGGTATGGAATACCTGGTATGTTTTTGGTAGCACAAACATAATCCTTGGTCCAAGTTGGTGGACGAGTGGTTCGTCCAGAACGTCGTGGTGGATCCAGTGTTGGCACATGCAAAGAATCCAGAGTATCTTCTGATGCATGACTAGGAACTTCTTCGTTGGGTATATTCTCCGGCACCGGTTCCACCATCGTTGGAGAAGCAAATTGATTGGGTGCCTGATGGTTGTTGGAGCTTCCAAGAGGTTGAATCATAAAATGTGCAGGCCTTTCATCGTCAGTGAAGGGCGTAAGATAATTTGTCGATGTTGTCTTGCCTTCCGAAGAATCCCCATTTTCAAAAGGAAAAATGTCTTCGTGAAAAGTTACGTCCCTACTGACGAAGAATTCTTTCGTGGATGGATCGAAAACACGGTAACCCTTTTGTAAGTTTGGGTACCCCATAAATATGCATCTCCTGGCACGAGGACCCATTTTGTCCCGAGGTCCCACTGTGGAGGCATAACATAAGCATCCAAAAATCTTCAGATGATCCAATGTTGGCTTCTTCCCAAAAAGAACTTCGAAAGGACTCAGTCCATTGAGGACTTTCGTCGGCATTCGATTGATCAAATACGCTGCTGTCGTTACACAATCTCCCCAAAAATCTTCTGGAATGGATGCCTGAAACTTTAATGCACGTGCAACTTCCAGTAGATGCCTGTGTTTCCTTTCTACTACTCCATTTTGTTGTGGAGTATATACACATGAATTCTCATGTAAAATGCCATATGATGAGAAAAGATGGGAGCAATCATGATTAAAGAATTCCTTCCCATTATCTGTCCGAATGCGCTGAATGGACTTCCCAAATTGATTTTTTGATAAGGAAATGAAATTCCTTAAATTTGGGAAAACTTGACCTTTAGATTGCATAAGGAAAATCCATGTGGCTCGAGAATAATCATCCACGATAGTGAGGAAGAAACGAGAACCATCATGGTGTGATATATGGTAAGGACCCCAGACATCGACATGTATTAATGATAAAATGCTATTTGCACGACTTTTACTAAGAGGAAAAGGTGCACGTGATTGTTTTGCCAAGGGACATATAGGACAATGATAGACAGGAAAGGAAGAGCTATGACCCATTCTTGAATGCAAAAGAAAATCTTTATCATTGGTTGTCAGATTACACAATGATTGTTTATTCAGGGAATTGCAAGACAAGTCTAAATTTTTTGGGAGGCTGGTCCAAAAAAATAATCCTTCAGAGAGATTACCCAAGCCCATCATTTTGCCAGTCGAAAGGGCCTGAAAGAAGCAAGTATCAGCATTGAATAGTACTTGACAGAAATTTTCTTTGCGAGGCTCTAGACACGGAAATAAGGTTGAATTGGAAACTGGGACATAAAGAACATTTTTCGAGTAATATACGGGTCGAGAGTAACTGTCCCGGTTGTGGTGACAAGAGTGATATTCCCATTCGGTAATTGAATAGAAATAGGAATATCTAATTTCCTATGAATACCAGAAAATAAATTCTCATTGCAGACGATATGGTCACTAGCCCCTGAATCAATTATCCAAGCATTTCTGGAAATTGAATTTACCAGGCAATGAGAAATACCTGAAAAGCTGCTTCCTTTATTGGAAATGTCCAATTTTTGTAATGCCTGCATAATTTGATGATATTGCCCATTCGTAATGGGTTGATTGAAATTTGAGCCGGTGACACGATATCCGCAGCCTGAGATTTCCTTCCCCCTTTTTTCTTTTTCTCCGGGTTTGCCATGTAATTTCCAGCAATTTTCAATTGTGTGATGGGGCCGTTTGCAGTAGTCGCAAAATAATTTTCCTTTTCCCTTGGAAAATTGCCCAAAATTCTTTGATCCGGTCGAAAAATGTCCACCGTTGGATGGCTTTGATCCGAACGTATTGCCACCGTCGGATTCAGGCGCTTGATCGAACGCCTTGGAGCCGTCCGATCGCTGCATCCGATCTGGGCCGTCCATTCCAGAGCCTTTTAAGGGTCGCGAAATCGCGAACCCTAATCCCTCAGATCGCCTCTCTCTCTCTCTCGATCTAGGGTTCCTTGCGTCGATTCTTTCCGATCCCCGCGAGCTGCGAGCGCGATGCTCTCTCCTCCTTTCGTGTTTTCCGGTGAAATGAGACGCTGATTCTCCTCTTGGACGGCCAACTGAAAGATCCGGCCGAGCGGTGGCACTGGGTCCATCGCCAGAATCTGCGATCGAAAGGTTAAGTACGAATCGTTTAATATAAGGAGAAATCGAGTTGTTTTTTCCCTGTCTTTGATGGCTCTGTATTGTTGCAATGTTGCTTCGGGTCCGTCGAGTTTCTCTTCGGCTGCTTCTAGTTCATTCCAGAGAGCGGACAATTTGTTGAAACATGCGGTAACGCTCATGTTTCCCTGTTTCAATTCGGACAATGCTTGCATGAGTGAAAAAATCTTCGCTTGATCTAGTCTTCCATACATTTCTTTTATGTTATCCCACATGATTTTCGAATCTTCTGTGGGTGGTAATCCGGCTGCAATTTCTGGACTGATACAATTTCCTATCCACGTTCGCACTAATTGATTGCATTTTCTCCAGTGTCGTGCCATTCTTTCGTCGGTCGGAACGGCGACAGAACCGTCGATGAATCCGTCCTTGTCTTTGGTTACGAGAGCCCGTCGGAACTCTCGTGCCCAGGTCGCATACCCTTTGGATCCCGTGAGATGGTGACTTATGAGTCGCAACTCCGGTCCATCCGCGGCGGAAACGAACAAGGCGTTGCCGGGTTCTGGTCGTCTAGTGACGGCCGCGATGGAATACGGCAAGTAGCCGGGTTGAAAAGTCGGGTAGGGATTTGCACCCATACCCGGATTTACGGATCCGCCTGGAAAACCCGCATTCGGTCCTCCTGACCCGTTGGTTTGACCCGCATCTGGCCCGCCCGTCTGTGAAAAAATAGGCCCACCCGTGAAGTTTGCTCCGTTGCTGGTTGGTGGGCTTTCATTGGGCTGGGCGAATCCCTGGTAGCCCACATTCCCAGGCAATGATGGATTTGGGCTGGGCCCAAAATAAATTGGGAAAGGCATCCACTGGTAAGGATGGCCCCCAATGGGCTGGCCCGCAATGGGCTGGGCCGTGGTGGGCTGCCCCAGACTTATCTGAGCCTGGGTTTGCTGCTGGTCGCCAGGGACTTGGGCGGATGATTGAACTTCAGAGGAAATTACTTGCTCTGAATCTGATGGAGAATCACGAGCCATTATGAAGAATACTGTCTTCTGAAAAAACTGATTCCTTTGCCGGAGTATTTGTTCTGTTTGCAGGTCAGAACCGCCGGTCAACAGGCAATCAAAGCGGAAGCAATTAAGAGCAGATCGGCTGCTCTGATACCATGAAAGGAAATGAAGTGCAGAAATATAAGACAGTAGACAAGGGAATATGAGAAGAATGTTTTTCTATATTGTATCATTCAATGTACAATTGATGTAATTTATAATACAAAAGATGTACAAGAAAGGAAATGAATCATGCAATAAATCAAATCCAATATTTGAAAAAGATCTTCAATATCAATTCCAATCGCAATTGGATATACGCAATCGGATGTCGATATCGCATATCTTCTAACAGGATTGTGCCCATTTTCGAGCATGATTTTTTCGGACATTACTGCCAGCCAGAACATTTCAGAAGTAGGTGTGATTGTTGGGTACGTGTACCATAGACATTAGTTTGCATGTTCGGAAATTCCAACATTTGAAAACTCGATCCCAGGAATGGTCGCATCATGTAGAATTTGAAGTCATGGGCTCTCGAATACTCTATCCATATAAGTCAAGGCGATTGTCGATCGTCGGGTTTGTACCCATTTTTCAATATGATCTTTCTGAACATTAGCCACTAATTCGAACCTTTGAAAATTCAAACATATGAAAACTTGATTCTAGAAATGGTCACGTCATGGTAAACTTTAAAGTTGGCTTCTCCATGTAGGAGGAGGTGATCCCCATTTATAAAGGATCCTTTCCGATTATCACAGTTGATCTCCAACCAGATCTAATAGTATAGATTGATGACAAGTCTCTAGAATATGAGTATATTCTCATTTTGCCCCCGAAAATACTCTACAATACCCTTGTGTACATTTCCTATATTGTCATCAAGAAGGTTCTAGGGTACTTAAGATATTTCCTTAGAAGTTTTCATCCAGTTATCCTAGATAAATCCTAGTAATATTTTGCCTTGAAAACCATTGGACCGTTGCACAATGGTGATAGTCTTTTATAAGCTATAATATCAATGAGAATGGTTCTAGCACGAGTGAATTCATTTGAAAACCATTGGACCGTTACACAATGGTGATAGTCCTATACAAGCTATAATATCAATGAGAATGGCTCTAGTACGAGTGAATCATGCATTTGAGCATACGAAACGCCGAGGCACATGACTATAGAATGAACTTAGCCACATAACTATAGATGTCTAGAAAATTACAATAAATTCATCAAAGATATTAAGAAATCTTACTAAAGCCCCCTTAGTGTATCACGTGAGTTCAATTCATCGTAGCCATTTAAATATTAAAAAGCCCACATGATTCGAGATAAAGTGAGCTCACAATTATTTGCAGCATATGCTTTTTAATAGGGATATAATGAAATTCATTGATCGAATGGGATCGCGATCACTAAAAAAACTTGTCACATCAATTAGTAAGAATTCCACTTTAATGATATCTATCAAACAGGTACGATAGGTTGTTTTTTAGCTTGGCACGCAACAATTCAAGAATCGTTTGCAACTTCTAATGATGTTAATAGATGATGCACGACAAAGTTGAAACAATTTGCTGGAAAATGGACTATACTGAATTTTGCAAGTTGGGTCTACTATTGTAAGGAGATGAAATCGATACTTTCAATTCAATTAATCACTGGCACCCTGAAGTCAGAACTCTTGTTGGAGTCAAAAGTGCACTGGAACTACATAATTAAAAAAAACAAAACAAGAACATTGAGGTTATGGTGGGAGCAACAAGAAATCAACTTATTATTCTCTAAGCTTATTGAAACTTCTGTTAATCGATTTCTTGACCAAGCAAGCTCAAAGTTTCACACTTATCTCCTGCACACAATGCCATTCCCACTAGTAGCACCCCCAGTGCAGTCCAGAGTGCCATACTCCATGGCCATTGCATCCGGCTGTTGATCAGGCTGCATGATTGGGGAGAAGATGCAAGCTGCGCAATTGGCCGAGAGGAGTGACGAAGTCCTGTACTTGTCTTCTCCACCCACGACCGGCATGGCGACCCCAGGCTTCGCTGGGTTCTTGAAATCAGGCTGGTACGTCCTGCCAAGCACTCCCTCGACCCTCGGGGAGAGGCCGAAGAACCTGAATTGCACTTCCAAGTGAGCAAAGCAGTCATCGGAAGGAATTTGATAGTTGTGGATGAGGCTGTCTTCATTCGTCACGGGCACGACATTGACCGAAATTTCGGCGACCCCTCGGATAGTGATCGTGGCACTGTTCTTGCTTGCTGATCTCTCTACCCTGAAGTCGCCTTCGGGGGAATGCCATGTTGAGGGAGTCCCCTCTGGCACGGTTAGTTCATTCCCATTGTAAGAGAATCTTAGATGATCCATCTCGGAGTCCCATGTGGCAGCTCGGATGGCCTCGATGGAGAAGATTTCTGAGCCTGAGAGAACTCCGAGAGCTTGGATCCATGTGTAGTCTCGGGAGCGGCCAGCAGGCCGGAGGCCAACGAAACGGGCATTGATCTGAATATGCCTATCGGAGACTAAGCTGAAATGCTCATCGCTCTTGCCGTGGAAGTAGAAGACAATGCCGTCTCCACCGATGAACCTGGGGTCCAAACATGCAGCACCAGGAGCGTTGCAATTTGGTTTCTTGTCTGCAACAATTAATGCAAAAAACATAGTAAAGTTACCATATAGAAGAAAATGATCTTGGCAAGTGCTAAAGGAGACTTTCAATGCAATGGACTCAAGATGCATGGGTCACTTATTTCGCAGTTCATTTTGCATACATTTAAAACAAGAGCACAAAACTAGAACAGCATGAGACTAATGTGAAGTGACTGAGGATCGAGAGAGGTCTAGGAAAGCGACATTACTCTTGCACTCAGGCGTGCAGATCGGCGAATTGCAGTTGACGTAGCAGACCTTGGCCTTAGAATCGCTGGGTAAAGTGGTGGGACATTCGGCAGGACAAGTCATCTTCTTGAGGAAGCAGGGACTGCTTTTGTAAAGGCAGGAAACGGAGGCTCCATGGACTTGTGCCAAACCACACACACTCAGCAGCACGATGACAAGAAAGCCATGACTTCTGGAAAACTCCATCTCTCTTCGCCTTGATTAAGGAAAGAGGAAGATGCTTCAGTCCGAACTCAGCTCCGGGTTGCCTGAGCGGCGTTCCGCTCTGCGCCTTTTGTAGAATTTTTGGCAGAGTCACAAGTGGAACCGGTTGGGATCTGTCTTGCCTAACTATGGTGAATCCAAGCTGGAGACAATTACGCGATTTGGAATTCAGGAACGTGGGCTGTGTCGGTGCGCTTGGATTCTTTTGGGATGGTGGTGCTTTTTAAAATCTGGGTCAATGCCTTGGGGCATGCAGATTGCTCATCTCTCACGCTATTACGGAATTCCCGCATCTTGACTATGTGAGGAGGAACGGCGCAGAGGGGGGCGGTCGCATGCATCGGGGCTGTTCCGGCCGAGCAACGACGGGGCAAAACGCTGCGTCGAGGCCTGGCCATGGCCGAGAGAAACACACGACTTGCGATGTACTCAACGCCGAACTGGTTTTCTAAGCTTGCACGAGATGCGCTCTAGGGGCGTACGGTTTCTAATCTTCCGTGATGGACCGACCCTCCAAAACGGATCGCATCAATCACGTTCAATTCAACACATGGTTGAATTTCACTCCCTCTCTATTTTAGAATCACGAGTTGTCAAGATCGTGGTTAGTCCATTTGTCCTGGCTGGAGTGGACTTTCACGAGTCGTACGTCACATGGTTGATGAAAATTCAGATCAAGCCTTCCGAAATCCCAAACCGAAATCATAGAGTAATGGTCCACTTGATGCATTACCATATAATTATTTGACAAATCAATCTCTATCGCATGCACTTAGATCGTCTCACGTCACTTTATTAAAATGATAGGTGGTGATTTTTAATTGGATGGAAACTATAAACGACCTACTATGCTAAAACTTGGAAAATACGAAGTTCGTATATACAAAGAGGCACGAAATAAGTTAATTGATCAAATTTCATCATCCAAGATACATTACTAGTATAAAAAATCCTTGTTATCGACAAATTGAAAATTCAACTAATTTCATAGTTTGGAGCGAAATCTTTTATCTATTAATTACACGAATGACGTCGTGTAAGTAATAGAAAAATCATATTTTCCTTATGATATGTCTCCCAATCAATTATAAGTTTGAATTTGGAATCATTCGCTTTTCATTGGCTTACTTCTCCACATGTCATTGTCATGCATTATTGCCAATACTCCAATTATCTTGTCAACTACATGTCGAGACTTGACAATTAGTTTGATTTACGGGTTTGTTTTCTATTTGAAATGACAAACACACCAATTTCCCTTTTTTCATTTCTTATCCAACCATATTAATGCAAAATTTATTAAGTTAGAAATTAATCTTATTTAGTTTGGATAGGAAAATTGGAAAAAAAAAAAAAAGGCAATGTTTTAATTTGGATTTAGTTTTCCTGAATTGGCCCAAGAAAAAATGTATTGTGTGAATTCCCATTCATTTGAGGCCCTCTAAGGGATAGTAGGCGGCCCACAAGGATCTTTCGGTTCCCTCCAAGCCAATTTCCAATTTAACTGAGTCAACTCGTTTCTCCTACCTTCAGAGACGCTCTCGATAAACCCTAACTCGCAGCGTTGCAGTCCGCCCAAAATTCTCCCAACTTCCAACCGAATTCGGATCAAGGTGAGCGATTCGCCAATTCTTGTGTCTTTGCGGCCTTTCTTGCTTCACGTTGCGGTTCCAATAAATCTCAAAATTTTGAAGAATGGAGGCTTGTTGAGGCGCATGTAGAGTACGTTTTTCCCATTCTTGCAATGCGGTTTTGTTGAGTATTTGATGATTTATGGAGCATATTGGGTTTGAATCTGTCCATGACATGCTTCTACTGAACGTGGTGACGGAACTGAAGCCCATGCAATGATGTGAGTTGCCTCTCCAAGATTGCTCTTTTAGTACTTAGAAGGCTGCCTTTTGAAATGGAGAGGCTATGGAGAAGTTCTTTCGGCGCCTCTTTGTGTCTATTTGGAAAAGCTTGTCCTTTCAGTATTTGTGCAGTGGAGATAATAAGTGGTATTCTCAAAGAGACCTTTTTTTGAATAAGGTGTGGGGAGATCGAGGATAACTGGTGGCAAAGATGGATGGTTTATCATCTGATGGCTTAGTTCCTAAGCGGTCGTTGAGAAAGAAAGCAGGTCTGAGGAATTACAACGAGAACTTGATTGATGAGGACATAGATTCGCACTTGGGTGGTGCATCGAGGAAAAGGACCAGGACAAGGGAGGATTTGGAGAAAGAGACTGAAACTGAGGCCATGATGGCTATCTCTCTTGGCTTCCCGATTGATGCATTGCTCGAAGAGGAGATTCGGGCTGGAGTGGTGAGGCAATTGGGTGGCAAAGAGCAAAATGACTACATCGTTGTAAGAAACCATATACTGGCTAAGTGGAGGAATAATGTGCGGATGTGGTTGACAAAAGATAGGATAAGAGAGACTGTTAGTAGTGAATACGAGCACTTGATTTGTTCAGCCTATGATTTCCTTTTATACCATGGGTATATCAACTATGGGATCTTGCCTCCAATGCCTGAAGAAGTTGTGGAAGGGTCTGTTGTAATCGTGGGTGCAGGGCTTGCTGGTCTTGCAGCAGCGAGACAGCTCCTCTCTTTTGGTTTCAAGGTGCTTGTTCTAGAGGGTAGAAATAGGCCAGGGGGTAGAGTCTATACTCAAAAGATGGGTCAGAATGATGATTTTGCAGCTGTGGATCTTGGTGGCAGTGTGATTACAGGCATTCATGCTAATCCTCTTGGGGTTCTTGCTAGACAACTCTCTATTCCTCTTCATAAGGTCAGAGATAAATGTCCTTTGTATAAACCTGATGGCACACCTGTTGACGAGAAAACCGATTCTAAGGTTGAGTTTATCTTTAACAGACTGCTGGACAAGGTCATGGAATTGAGACAAATAAAGCGTGGTTTCGGGCATGACATTTCTTTGGGCGCTGTCTTGGAGACACTGAGGCAATTGTTTGGTGTGGCAAAAAGCAGAGAGGAAATGCAACTTCTTGATTGGCACTTTGCAAACTTGGAATATGCCAATGCTGGATGCCTTTCAAATTTGTCAGCAGCATACTGGGATCAGGATGATCCTTATGAAATGAGTGGGGATCATTGCTTTCTTGCTGGAGGGAATGGGAGATTGGTAAAAGCTTTGAGTGAAGGAGTTCCTATAATCTATAATAAGATTGTCAATATGATAAGATATAATGATGATGGGGTTGAGGTAGTTGCTGGGGATCAAGTGTTCCAAGCAGATGCAGTACTGTGCACTGTACCGCTTGGTGTTTTGAAGAAACGAACCATAAAATTTGAGCCAGAATTACCTCCAAGGAAGCTTGATGCGATTGAAAGGTTGGGTTTTGGACTATTAAATAAAGTTGCGATGGTTTTTCCTTATGTTTTCTGGGGAGAAGATCTGGATACATTTGGTTGTCTCAGTGAAGAGGGCCAAAACCGTGGAGAGTTCTTTCTTTTCTATAGTTATCACACAGTTTCTGGTGGTCCCGTACTTATTGCGCTTGTGGCTGGAGAAGCTGCCCAAGCATTTGAATACATGGATCCATGCATTTCACTCGGTCGTGTTTTGAGCATACTCAGAGGTACTTTAAGTATCTTCAAGCACTTTTGAATTGCGTAGCTTATTTTTATGCCACTGAATTTTTTTAAAAGAAGAATTGTAGGGCTTCTTTTCTTTTCAGTCCATTCATTCAGAATGGTTGATGTCCATTCTGTTGTTTTAGATTGTTTTTTGTGGCCAGTTCTTGTTTTAGATGTTATTTTTGGTTCTTACAGGTATATATCATCCGAAAGGCGTTGATGTGCCTGACCCCATACAATCTATATGTACAAGATGGGGAAGCGATCCCCTTTCTTACGGTTCATATTCCCATGTAAGAGTGAACTCGTCTGGTCGCGATTATGACATACTTGGAGAGAGTGTGGGGAACCGGCTTTTCTTTGCTGGGGAAGCCACAAGTAGGCAGTACCCAGCCAGCATGCATGGTGCCTTCTTGAGTGGCTTGAAAGAAGCTTCACACATTTCTCATGCTGCCAGGGATTGGGAAACCACTTCAAGAAAGTTTGTGCAGAGAAATTTCGGGGCAAGCAGCGATTTGCTGGTGGATCTGTTCTTGAAGCCTGATTTAGCATTTGGGAATTTCATGGTCATTTTTGATCCTCTAAATGATGACCCAAAATCAATGGCCATATTGAGAGTTGACTTTGACAGTAATAAAATCAGTTCGCCTGGCAATTTAAATAGCTTCCATGAGCACTCCACTAATGGACTGTCACCGCTTTACACAGTACTAATGCGTGAAGAGGCTCAGGACCTGCAATTAATGAGTGGGGGAGATGACAGCAGATTATCATACTTGACTAAGACACTCTGTTTGAAGTTAATGGGGCTTAGTGCGGCGGTAAATATTGCTAACTCCTTGATTAGTAGCATTGCCAGTGCCCGGAGAATTAGGGGCAAGAATCGTCTTCCCTGTGGATATAAGAACAATGTACATACTTAGCTAGCCCTTGGTAGGTACCCTGCCGAATTTTTTTTTTTTCCTTACATAGATTTGGCTAGGATTTTATTTATCGATTTTAGGAGACACCAAAATTTGTTGCAGTCTGAAGGACACTGATTAGGTCTGCTGATCGATTTTTTGCATCTGATCACCAACTTCGGAGATGTAATCACCGAAGAACGTGTCTGTTATGTGTTGTGGAGTAGCTCAAACGATGTAATACCCGCATTCGCAGAGGAGGAGAATTTTGCTGGACTGACAGGGCACCCCATTTGTCCTGGTCGGGCTTCACAGGAGGCGCTTTTGTGCTTTTCTCTGGCCTTTTTTTGTTGTCTCTGCAAATTGCAGTTGTGTGTACACTTTTGTATTTTGTTTGTAAAAATGTTGATGGCTGATGCCAAAGAGACGTTTGATTTCTCACAATTTTATGATTTGGCGGGAGAAATCTCCATTACAGAAGGCTCTTTCTTCATGACCTGTTAATGTCCATTGAATGTCTCCTCTGTTTCTACTGAATTGCTGCTTCCTTGCTAAGTGATAAATGTGTTGAGGGAGATTGCACTTCCATTGAAATGGCAGCAGCGTTTGCTTGTGAGAGGGCCTGTCTCTAAAGCATTCCTGAGAAGACACTTTGCCTTGCCATACTCTATAACTGAATGTCCTCGAGACACTTACTAAATAATCAAACGAGAAAAGTATTATGAACTTCAAAGCATAATCTTTTCTTATGGAATAGGTAACTAATCTTCTGAGAATTGAAGGTATCCTTATGAGGAAGATTTGATATGAGCTACCTTGACATATCCCTTATCATGTAGTGGTACAATGAGATGACTACTTCAGGAAAATCCCTTATAAGCAATCCATCGAGAGAAGTCATCCTAGTGATGCTACACGTGTTAAATATGTCTCTTGAAAATTTTCTACACGTCCATAATATGTTTTGTGTGTATGTATCTAACAAGTCACATACAATGCTTCAAAAGCATTTATTCACATTTTTAATGTTGCTGAACAAATTTATGAATTTCAACTTTCTTAAATCCTATTAATTTTGATGTAAATAATATTTAATTATATCATGCTATTCGGTGATGGTTATTATTCTAGCGATTATTTATTGTGGTTGTGATTTTCATTTGGTAATTGTTTTTTACATTTTTTATTTATCAACATTTTAATACAACCTTTACCAAAAAAAAAAAATATTTATAATACACGTGAAATGTGAATTAAGGAGAATTAGTTTTCAACGCTCTATTTATTTTGTAAAAAATAATAATTTGAAAAATATTTTGTTAAAAATGATCATTTATATCGCCTGAAAAATAAATAAATAAATAATATTTTTATCATTCATGAAAATATTTAAATATAAATTATTGCTAATAATTTTTATTAACAAATTATTTAAATGGATAATTTGTTTTTCGTAAAATGAACGAAGCATTACCTTAGTCATTTTGTTTTGGATAATTACACAAAAAGAAGAAAATAAAATTGAAAAAACAGCAGGACGTACCGACACGGATCAGACAGTCGGCATTCTTGCTTTCAACATTTCGCGTCGCACTTCAATTCGATTACCCTCGCAGGCTGAAGCTCCATCGAACTCAAGACGCGACTGTATCTCTGCTTTTGGCAAGTGTTCTGAAATATCTCTGCTTTTCGATTCTTTCCTCCGCTGCTGATTGCCCCCGGTTTGATCGACAATAAGTCGGTACTATCAGGAACAGGGTTGATGTTGCTCGTGTCCGATTCCAGTCCCATGTTTTGTAGGAAATACTAGCTGAATATATCGAGAAATCTGTCGATCGCGTCGCTGCGGAAGGGGGTCTTAGCTTCAGTCGTTGACAAGACCTGCTTTTGTTTACTTGAGAAAAGCTTGGAAGCTCAAAGTTTGCTTCTTTTTGTGTTTTTCCTCGTCGTTCAGTTGATTGTGGGAGTGGGTAACTTCTCTTTTACTGAGTTCGCTCGGTGAGTTCTGGAAATCAAGGAATGCTGCTCGCATCTGTTCTCCGAATTTTGGCGACCGCTCGTGTCTGGAGTGGATTTAATTTGATCGCAAAAGAGAAGAAACAGTCCCCAGTTCCACGATAATTGAGTGGCTATTGACGTTGTCTCTTAGTGTGTAGTATTCGCGTGAATCTTGTTATTGTATTGAGGTTGTAAAATCCGTGTTTTAGTTCCTTTTAGTCTAGTTTGGAATAAGATTGTAAATGCAGTAGAAAACTCGGGCTGATATCTGATCCATTGGTTATGTTAGCCTAATTTCTCGAGAATGCCATGCTATTTTGCAGGAATCAACTCTACACAAGTGAAACAAACAACCACAACAATGAATCCTGGACAGCTTACTCTTCTCGGTTCCACAATCTGCGTGATGCTCACAACCCACTTTTCTGTACAGCTTCTTTCTGAGCATTTCTTCTATTGGAAGAAGCCAAAGGAGCAGAAGGCCATAATCATCATCATCCTTATGGCCCCTGTATATGCTCTAGACTCGTATGTTGGTTTGCTAGACTATCAAGGAAGCAAAGTGTTTTTCACATTCTTGGATTCGATAAAGGAGTGTTATGAAGCTCTGGTAAGGACATGATATTTGAAGCTGTGTACTCCATTTCATTGGTCAATGTTGATTACTCCATCACAATATGTTCCATATGTTGCATTACTAGAGAAAGACTCAAGTGGTGGTGAACGTCATCTAGATGGCTTGAACATTTCTGCGTATCATGTGCAGGTGATTGCAAAGTTCTTGGCACTATTATATAGCTACTTGAACATATCCATTAGCAAAAACATAGTCCCAGATGAAATTAAAGGGAGAGAGATTCACCATTCATTCCCAATGACACTCTTCCAGGTAGAGTTCACATATATGTTCTCTTCTTGGGTTACTTTATGAATGTCTGCAACTGTGGATGTTGCACTTTGAGGAACACTAAGTGTGCCTGGGGAAATTTACATCAGTCAAGTGGCACATGTGTGTTCTTCAGTCGTCATTCCGTTTATTGGATGTCTACATATCTGTCTTGAGAAATTTGTTGGAAATCTAGAAGGTTTTTCTAAATCCCGAATTCTTGGGAGAGGTCCCATGAGCTCAAATCTTCAATTAATAGTGTGCAAATACATATCATATCCCACCTATATGATTGCATGCTATAAACTTCTGAAAAGTTATGAAGATGAGCATAGCAGCCTGCTTTTTTTGTACGTGCGGCTCTAAGGGTTAATTGATCAACATAAGTGTTCTTAAATAGCATGCATTACATGTTCATGTAGTGACAATGAGACCACTGATCACGCCCTTTAGTAAGAAGATTCGTTATGCAATGATTAAAGTCTGATCCATTAGTCTCCATTTGCTGGTTACACTTATTCAGGCAATAGTACTGCTTTCTATTTCTCTACAGTTTGAGTCTTTTTGACATGTTAAAAAAAAAATGAACTTGAGTTTGCCCCATGGTTCAATTTATCTATTGCAGCCCAGGACAGTTCGTTTGAACCACAGCACATTAAAGCTTCTTAAGTACTGGACATGGCAGTTTGTGGTGATTCGGCCTTTGTGCTCCATCCTAATGATCATTCTCCAACTCTCTGGACTATATTCAAGCTGGCTTAGCTGGACATTTACTATTGTTCTGAACATTTCAGTCTCGCTTGCTTTGTATTCTCTTGTACTTTTCTACCATGTCTTCTCTAAGGAGTTGGAACCACACAAACCTCTTGCCAAGTTCTTGTGCATCAAAGGGATAGTATTTTTCTGCTTTTGGCAGGTAAGCTTAAATAGCTATACAGTTATCCAGTTATCTTGGTGAATGAGCACCAACCAAATGGTTGCAAGTTCTGTTTTTTCTACCAACATCTCTTGCTTTGCTTTCTTTTAACTTTCTCCCCAATATTTCGAAATTTCCTTTGATATTTATCATTAGGAAACTTTTTTCGTAAGGCTATATGCTCAGGTCCCAGAGAACTTCCAAAAAACCTGTATGCTTTGCTTTCCAAAAAGCTCTACTTTTTATCATTATGACCAACCATATTGCAAGGCTACACATCTTAATTAAATTTTATATGATATGCATGCAATTGTGTGTTGGGCATCAATTTGATGATAGCTGTTGCGATTGATCCTGCAGGGAGTGGCACTTGATATTCTTGCATCGCTGGGCATAATTCGGTCTCATCATTACTGGCTGGATGTGGAGCACATTGAGGAAGCACTTCAGAATGCATTGGTGTGCATAGAGATGGTTTTCTTTTCTGCTTTTCAGCAGTATGCATACAGTGTGGAACCATACAAAGATGATTCGATGACGGGTGCCAGCAAGAAGAGAGAGTGACTTTGGATACATCTCTGGTGGGGAAATGGCAATTGCATACTGTAATTATTGTAGCTGCTGCATGAGAAACAGTGATACCGGTTTCATTGAGTGAATGTCTCCAAATAAATATTGCTGAGCTTGTTTTGAGTGTCCCGATGGAGGAACTTATTGCACCTAAAGGCGAAAGCGGAAATTTTGGATGCCAAGTCCTCTGGGTGTAATGGTTCCTTTTCTTGGCCATCTTCTAGGTGTTTTACCAATCGAAATCTTCAGTTCCAATTTTTGTCATCTTGCTTTCCTTGATTTCGTCAATGGTGCATGTACCTTGAAATGCTGATACAGCGGAAAATTAGCCAAGCTCGCTCTTTCAGCACGTTGAAGAACGAGAAATTGAATCCACTGCGTAGATGGAAAAACGGCAAAAGAGGTTGATGCTAACATTCATAATCTATTCATCCTCGTCTTATTCCAGTCATGTACAAGTTAGAACACCCTAAATTGAAAAGTTCATCACCACATAAAAGTACAGGCCTCTCTCTTCGTATTGGAGCTTATGGAAGTACATTCACTGCACCGATAAAAAAAAAAGTACATTCGCTGCGATTGCGTCCTCTGTGTTACGACTCCATCCTCAGTGTGAAGATTCTTGAGCCTTCTGCAAAGAGAGGGAAAAGCTTCAAAGAGGGCGAAGAGAACAAAATCCTCATAATCACTCATACGTC
Organism: Corymbia maculata; assembly: GCA_014182735.1. Lineage (NCBI taxonomy): Eukaryota > Viridiplantae > Streptophyta > Magnoliopsida > Myrtales > Myrtaceae > Corymbia > Corymbia maculata. The sequence goes on along the minus strand of CM024687.1, from coordinate 7,690,114 downwards.
AGAGTAAGTATATGAGAAGAATTTAGGACTTCTCCGAGTGCCCTCTGATCACACGCGGTTTCAATTGTGTCGCAACTCAACTAAAGATTGGTTGATACCGCTCATGCAATGACACAGGTGTAACAAATGTGAAACTTAATATTGCAGATATGAATACAAGTTTTTCAACATTGGATCGAGACATGATGCAATCAAATGCTTTTCCACGTATGTCAAACGGTGAACCCAACATTGGTTGCTCAGTGAAATTTGAAGAAAGTAGGTGAACCGCCAGAAGATTGAAACTTGTCACCTTAACATGCAAAAATTAGATACCTCTTCCTTCTTGTCATTCTTTCCTCTTGTAAAATACTTGTAGCCCCCATAGAAGAGTAACCCCCAGCCAGTTAAGGAGACAATTACAAACTGCAAATGCACAACAAGCCCGATGAAGCATGCCATCAGAGAAGGAAGCATAAGCAATACAGGAAGACTCATATTGCACCGAAAGACAGAACAGAATGGGCTATGTCAAAGATTTCATCAACAGCAGCTCCACAGACGGAGGAGATTTTCTTATTATCAATAAAGCTCAACATAGATCACGTGAACTAGATGTTCAAGCAGTTCTTTTCCAACCATTGTCCAAGCAACGGACCATAAGTTCAGAAATCTTCTGCAGCCCGCAGTACATGCAATTTTCAACTTCGAATTCATTAACGTTGGCAAACACAAGTAACAACCAAAGGCTAGAAGGTGTTAATTTGAGTTATGATCTTGCTAGGGAGAATGTTTCTTTTAAGTTCAAAGGGATATATGTATAGCTTGTGGACATAAATCTTGCCCCTGATGGTATATGCATAATAGAAGTCCTTCAGCAAACACGTTAAGGTTCAACTCTAATTCTAAGTTCTAATGCGAGGATATCACAATTCCTGACATACTGCCAGCGCCAATAAGATCATCATATTCCAGAATTAGTAGATATCTATCATGGTATGGTGAAGCAAGCACAGAGCTGGGACACTCACGTGTTCCTCTTTCCATTTAGAAGGACTCAGTGGATCCTCCCAAAAGTTCACCTTTGGCGGTCCATGGTGTTCTGCATCAAGAGATCCCCAGAAGATGTAAGGATATTAACCAACTCGAATGGCTTCCCCATAAATTTTCTCATTGCGTCAAGTCGCATCTCAAATTAGCAATCATCGATTGCACAAAAACATGATATGCTAACGAACAGAATCATTTCTCACTTTCCCAAAAGACGTTCGACATAAACTTTTACAAAAGATTCAAGCTTTCAACCAAAACAAGCACGAGAGAGGGAGGGTCAACCGCCACCGCCGGCCAGACCGCGCCGATGAATAAGAGTAGCAGCTCCAGGTGCGGAACAAGGAGCAGATGGTCTCAGAGAAGAAAGCCGAGCCGAAGCCGCGGCTTGGCGAGTAGCAGCAGCAGCCCACGTCGCCATAGTTCGAGGCCACTTCCGATTGATGCGTGACGCGGGGAAACGAAGGCGGAGGGAGACAAGAAGTACGAGGATCGCCTTGCGAGTACGTCCAAGAAGCAGCGAGAAACTCTTGGGACCTCCGAAGTAGAGGTGGTGTAGCGAATATGGACACTTCGAGAAATGGAAGACTATTATAATTTTATTTTTTTGAAACTTATGAAAAAATGAGTCGGTCCAATATCACATGATGAAAAATTTCTAACTTTCAATTCGGTGATTACTTTCTTTTTGGCCAAACAAGAATGCTTAATTTTCCATTACCAGTTGACATTAAAACTTGATCCATTTTAGCTATGTCAAGATGCTTTTCACTATCGCCCCCTGGTTGAATATATTGAAAACACGGGAGAGTTGCCAAAAAAGTTATAAATTTATTGCAATTGTACTAATTCAGTCATAAACTATTTTTTAATTGATTCAGTCTTAAAATTTTTGCGATTGTGCCAATTTAGTCTATCTGGCCAAATTTGGCTGATCGGAGCTGATGTGGACGCCGGCTGGTGCCGAGGACAATATTATAATAATATTTTTAATATTTTTTGAATTTTATTATTATTTTTAAAATTTTTCTATTTTTTCCTTTTTTTTTTTTTTTTCTCTTCCTCCCTTGCCCCTCCCCCCGCGGCGGTAGTGGCCGGCTAGCTCCGACGAGGCTTGTTGGCCATTGTGCGAGGGCCGTGAAGCCCTCACTGACGACCAGCGAGGGTCACGGCCCCCATCGACTAGCCACCCTCGTTGGAGTTGGCCGGCCATTGTCGTCCGAGGGGGAGGGAGGAAGAGACAAAAAAAGAAAAGGAAAAAAAATCAAAAAATCAAAAATCAAAAATCAAAAAATAATTAAAATAATGTGGCACTAGCCGGCGTCCACATTAATTTCGGCCGGTCAAATTTGGCTGGATGAACTAAATTGGCACAATCGTAAAATATTTATGATTGAATCAGTGAAAAAAAAGGTTTAGGACTGAATTAGTATAATTGTAATAGGTTTAGGATTTTTTTAGCAATTCTTCCTTGAAAACACTATAAGCTTACGTAACTATACTAGAAGATTCTTTCATTAGGGAACCTTAGAAAAGTAATTCGATTATAAGCTTACGTAACTATACTAGAAGATTCTTTCATTAGGGAACCTTAGAAAAGTAATTCGATTTTTAGGGTCACGATGATAGGTAATATATCCGAATTTCTTTGATCTGCGATGTCTATCACAGCTAAATTTGATGAAATATCAATGAGATGTTCATTGCATATGCTGATTATAGTTCAAACTCATTTCAACGGCCAATCATGTTGTGTACGGACCCCGCGATGAGACCCATAAAATTAATGAATGAGATCTTATTCTTCCTAGCAGTCTATGGACAATGCAATAACTTAAAAGGAAAATTTCTATGTTCTTTCTGTCACTGGTGCTTTGTATAGTCAGGCTTGATCATGGGGTCGAGTCCCTCCTGGAGTTTGGTCACAAGGTACAATTTCGTTTGTAGGAGAGCCTATTCATTCATTAAACCCCAAAAGGACAACAATTGATTAATTTCTCTACACCTTATTCCTCGTCCAGTCAAAAGCAAACTCGAACCATACAAATGACCGATTGTCAAGAAAAACAAGCCATTCATGCTGATTCCAGACATTAACACAATAAGTCTCATTTCAGAAAACAAGCTATTGTTAATAATAGCTCCATGAGGCATGAGATGACATACTGCACAAAGATGGCGGCAAGCAGCTCGTATAAGAGTCGAAATGTCGAGGAGTGATCTAGAAAACACGTCGTGGATTACCCGAAACACCATTACTATTGCACAAAATGCAGCTCGACTCCAAACAGTACAAGGAGCAGTGGACTAACTCCAAAAGATTCAAAGACAAATGAAGAGAAAAGCATCGCTTCCAATATGGTTAAGAGATAATGTAACATCTCCCATTCCGTTGCTGGCTGATTAGTTTAGTTGATGGATACATGAAGAAAAGAAGGCAACAGAATTCCTCAGCAAATCAGTGCACTTGCTGTAGCCAGCTTAACCATACACTTCTAGACATGCGTATATAACATATTTACAGTGTCGATCATCTGGGACCATGCAAACGCAGCACCTATTTCGAGTCTACAAAAAAGAGTAACTGAATTAGGTGAGAATGCAGGCAGACCAACTAGAAGTGAATGTAGTTCAGGAAGCAGGTGACATATAATAATTCATCAATCACCAAATCCGAAAGCATAGCATTGGACCAATTGGCACTAACCAGCCCCAGGAAATTCCATCACAGAGACAGGCTAGCAAAAAGCAATTCCAGCTCCTCATCTTGTGATGCCGTTCTCTGACAAACGAAATAAAGAATCAGTAGATCAGCAACTACTCCACAAACTGTTAAATCAAGACATGGTAAATAGGACTGGAAACCTAAACAAGGCATTCCACAAAGTATATGTATAGAAAAGAAAGAGACAAAGGCAGGTTATCAAGCAAAGAGATACCATAAAACACCGAGACTCGAAAAAATTCACTTCATTTGCAATATTGAAAGAAACAGTTTTGTATTCAGCAAAAAGAAAACAGATGAAACAAATTTCCATAGAATGGAAATATACAGCTTCCTATGTTAGACTGAAAAATTTATAAAGAAGGGAGGAAAAAACTAACAACCCAGTGATAATGAACACAATATCAGTGTACACTAAGGGCTTCACTAAACCAAGTGTTGGAAACCATGCTGCTTATGATCCTCATCTATCAAAGCGAAAACCACCTAAAAAAGCAAAGCATATTCCACATGCAACTGTGAGTCAAAGAGTGCAAGCACCTGAACTGTCAATAGTTGCAAAACCTTGTTGAGAACCTTCAGGCGATGGGTTGCATATGTGCTGTTCGCAGGCAATTGATTCATTCTCTTCATCTCCTTTTGAACTGCCACCTTCTTCTGATCAAACCCAAGCTGGTTCCAGGAATTGACAGTCTGATAACTCTCTCTATTTTCCATGGCCTGATTTTGAGGAGTTTTGTCTGCAAATTGATCAAGCTGATTCCGCCCTCCGCTGAGGATTCCAATGTACAATCAGAGAAAGATCCAAGGAAACAGCACGAGGCCAAGACTCTTAAAGTTCTTCAAATAGGAGGAGAGAAGAACAGCAAGTATTCTCTGAACAAATTTCCCGAGATTTAAATCTCGTCATGTATAGTACATCTACCATCTTCATCGATCCTAATTTAAATCAGTAATCAACATTACACATGAAAGACCTTCTTCCATCATTTTAACTCTGAAACTTCCACCTCTAGCAAAGCCATGGGGACTCAAAAACCAATCTTTGGACGCAAAGGTGACTGAATAATAGTAGGCAAGGAGATGGAATTATTGGGTAAGGCTGCAACATAGTACAAGATCTATCCAAAACATTCCTTCAGAAATATTAGGAGGGGGAAAAATTATTGCAGCCAACAGCAACACATCCATCTCAAGATACAAGGACAAGCCTAACAGCACTGGGTACAAAAAGAAGACGCAGAGGATGACTTTCCACGCAACAACATCTTCCAACACGAGGAAACACAATCAATTTCGGGAGCTAAACTGGCATGTTCATAAGCATTTTCGAGACACAAGCCCTCCTTAACCATCTAAGCATCAAACGACAGCGAAACCCAACGGATTTGAATTTTCTTTCCGTCTTCCTGACCTAGGATCGCGAATAAATCAACAGCCCTTTTCAATTTAAAGAAAAACACCATAGAAGTATTGCGGAAGATCAAAGAGAATGGGGATAGAATCGAAACCCACCTGTAATCCATCGCAGACGAGGACGCAGAGACAGAGTGTCTTAAAGATTCGTTCTTGGGAAACCTACTGTAACAAGAACTGGCGATTCTTCTCAACCTCGGATTCAGGAGAGAGAAGGAGGAGAAGAACCTAGAGAAAAGCGAAAAACTCCACCGTTACCATTAAGCACCAAAACGACACGGAGTCTGCGTCTCCGGGTCGATGTCGCGCTATTTCGGGTGTCGTTTCCGCCCAACAATAACGATTGTTTCTTACCAAGTAGATTAGATTTAACCATGCTATACTAAAACTGAAGGCCCAGATTGATAAAAGAAAAATTAAAAAAAAGATGTGCCGAAACTAAGTATTAAAAATTTAAGTGTCGAAAATAAAAATAACTGTTTATTTGATAATAGTTGAAAATGGATCAAATACATATCTATGATCATAATTGATAGGTCTTGATAATAAAATTACAAAGCTTCTAATTAGGAAATTATTTAATGAGTTTAATTTCATTAAAAGCTAAAAAATTTACCTTTGATCCTCGAGTTGGATTATTAAATAGTGTGGTCAAGCACTTTTTGAGTCCTTTGTATTGTAATTAAAATTTTGGAAAGATATCAACCAAAAATAAAATAAAATGGAAAGATGAATAGGCTTATTTGGTAGTTATGTCAATGTGCTCTGAGATCTTATCACCAAAAAAATATGGTATAGGATATGAACGAATATGCATCGTGATCTTGTCCAAAACACAACATAAAAATTTGGCGTGGAACTGCAAAAATCTATGCAATATATTATCTCTTTACTATAAGTAAAAATCGAACTTTTCACAAAACTCTAAATGATATACTATCTTCAGTTTACTTCAAATAAATTTTCACAGCATAAAATGTGCATATTTGATCACGACCGTGTAAATGAAAAAACACCGGCATTCAATCGGTTGGATTTTTATTTTATGCCTTAATATCTAATAAGAATCAGAAAATGGGTGGAGAGGAAAGGGTTGAGGAGGGGGAGGCTTTTGGGAGTGACCAACATGACGAGGACAAGTCCACATAGGGAGAGCTAGTGGGCAAAGGTCTAGATGCAGAAGCATGTTGGCCTACGCTGGGTAGGGGAATAGCAGTACGTGCGGAGGTAGTAAAGATTCTATGGAGATGAAGAAGAGATCTTTATTTTGATTTAGCTAATGGTTCGATTCCCACCCTAAAATAAGAAATTAGGCACGGAAAATTGGACCGTCCATTGTCAGTTTCAATTTTATGAAATTGAAATTGGGACTGATGCTTATGGGAGCCGGCTTATCTAGCTCGATCTCGGTGAGGTTTCTGTTGCAAACCCTTAATAGAAAATCACTAGATGGTGGGAATTCGGGATTGTCCAGAAATCATAGAAGGCTCGGAAGACACGAGATAGGAAGGATGATGCGAATGGGAACGAGGAGCATTGTGCAAGCAAGACCAACATGATCTCCCAACGCAACGTGATCTTATAATGTCCTTTTGACATTATTAACTCCATGATTAAGGCGAGGGAAATCTCGGTGCGTTCTTTCTGGTCCAATCGACGGGTCATTCATCACGTGGACATCACATGGCCAACCCCAGTGAATGTCTGTTCTTTTCTCTCCATCCAATCGCCGGCTCGTTCGTGTAGAGATGGGGGGAATGAATTGACTAAGAGCACTTCGAAATGGAGGTTGGTTGGTTCTTCCCACTAATCCATGTAGGGCTCATGCGCTCCTCCGCCCCCACTCCACCGCCACCTGCGGAACCAGAAATTTTCAATCTGTCTCCTTCAATCTGTACTCAAATCGATGTCATTCGTTTGTGGGGGATGCATGCCGTGACTTTTATTCAACCTCTAACGCTTAAGACTTTTCGATACTTCCAAATATCCATGTGCAAAATGGTTGTGATTTTATCACGGGCTTTGGAATTATGTAATCTTTGTATTTTTCAATTTTTGGAAAAAATGTCGCCGAAAAATCTTAGAAGTCAGAAGCAATTGCTGAGTTTCCACACGTAATTTACAAGTTACATATGTGTTTGGAGTAATTTTTACATTTTAGTTAGGATTCCAACCATCAAAGACCATAAACCATGCCTTTTAATGCTAATTCCCCAAATTTGTACCCATGCAAGTGTGACAAACAATCTTAGATTTTGTCATACTGACACAAGTGTTTGGTATTGGTGATATAGAGAAAAAGTTTGAGTGTATTAGTGGCGCTGAAGCAATATTGTAGCACATTGTAGAGCTCTATGGCAGAAGGGAAAATGGCATGATAAAAGCTGGTGAGAAGTAAAAGACATGTTAGTCTAAGTCTATAGAAATCTTTGGTGATCTCAAAACTATCACCAATAGTTCTGTGTTCGATGTTTGTCCCCAGCATTTGTCTTATGCCTATATAAGGCAATGCTTGTAAATGCTAAGGGGTGGAATCCACCCTTCTTAATAATAATATTATGTGATTTTCTATAAATCCTTAAAATTCCCTCCTATCTCATTTTCTGTTTTGTACGATTCTTTACAACTATTAATGTTCTGATCAATTCTGACATGTGGCACCTATGCATTAGAATTTTACTACCTTAAAATTTTTTGTGGTGCGAGTAGAAAAATGAGGAGGAATTTGATGATTAACATGCAATTCTTATTCTTGGGAAAATTCCAAAAAAGAGCTTCAAGTGCCTATATTTTCTCAAATAAATGTTCAAAATGGACATTGTTTTAAATAAAAGCTTAAAGTATCATCATTTCCTCAAATAAAGGCCTAAAGTGAATCTTATATCAAATAAGAGCTTGAAGTGCCATTTTTTTTTCAAATAAAAACTTGAAGTGAATTTTATATCAAATAAGAGCCTAAAATGGCTTTATAATAAGGACCTAATTTTCCAGCAATAAGGACATTTTCGTAATTTACAGTTTTCTCTTTTTTCTTTTTCTTTTTTGTTTCTTCTAGTTCACCTACTTCTCTGTTGTTGATGGCCAATTGGCCATGACGAAGCCCATAGAGGGCTAGGCAAGGGCCACCCTTGTCGCCCACAGGCGAGGGATGGCCTCGCCTTGGCTGAGGCGACCCTCACCCTAGTTGAGGTTGCCCCTTGTGGCCACACTCGAGGTTGGCTCTTGCTAGCCCCGCTTGGGCACGAGAGGGCAAGATGACCCTTGCCTTGTGGCCACTCGTGGGCTCGTCAACCGCGGGCTCACGAGTCGCTACAAATTGAGGGTCGTCCTGCTCTCACCAAATGGAGTGAGGGTGATCCTCGCCTAGCCCTCTATTGGGTTCACCGGTGGCTGGTTGGCCACCAACAACGAAGAAGATGAACCAGAAAAAAAGAAAAAGAAAAATTGGCAAATGACGAAAATGCCCTTAGTCGATCAAAAAATTTAGCTGGTTGATGATCGGTAAGGTCAAGCCCTTAATTGAAACAATCATAACCACTTCATATCTTTATTTGAAATAATCTTAACCATTTCGAGCTCTTGTTTGGAACATAATTCACTTCGGGCCCTTATTTGAAAAGTAAGACACTTTGGGTCATTTCTTTGGAAATTTTTCCTTATTCCGAGATTGGAGGGGCTGTGCGTATAAAATAACATATTCGTAACAAATTCTGTGTTCGTTTTCCCAGATGCATATCATAGCGCAATTTTCTTTTGGTGGTAGATAGGGGTATATTTGTTGCACCTGTGCGAGGTTAGAGTTTTGATAACAACAAAAAATTTAGAGTACTTGTCATTAATTTAAGTTTTTTGTTTTATTTTTTGGTTTATTTCAATTCTAGCACACACATTTTGACCTCTCTTTTAATCTTGAACACTTGAGACTTTTCGCAATGTATAGGAATACGCACAGTGATTCACCAAAAAAAAGGTCATGTTAGAATTTGAATTTTCAACAAAAAAGCAAAAAACCATAAGAGTTAGCATCAAGACTAGATCAAAAAGAATCAGAACATCGTACTAGCCTTCCAGGAAGTTTTTTTTTTGGGTCAAAAGCCTTCTAGGAGTTGAAATCTCAAATCAGTAAAAATCTTCGTGATACTTTCAAAATCGCCGCATTGATGAGGTATACTTATACGGCTGAATGGGTGAATCTATTTCTTATTTACTAAAAAGCCGCGGTTAAAATCCGAAAATAATTTATCAAAATGAAAAGAATTACAAGCATTTTGCGATGTGTGATTATTTCTTAAAAAAACAGTTAAAAGAAAATAATTTATCAAAAGATAGAATCATGTGTGGGAGATAGAAAAAAAATACTCGGATCAGGGAATGGTGCAGACACGAACAAACCAAAACGACACGAGAAAACAAGGAGAAAAAAGCCGAAGAAGACCGTGGTGAATGACTTGGACTCCGCTCCGATCTCTCTCCTCTCTCTCGTTGCTTTGCTTTCCTGTTGTTGGCCGAACAGAGAGAGAGAGAGAGAGAGAGAGAGAGGTGGAAGATCAATCTGGTATCTGACCAGTGACCGGTGCTGCTCTTCTCCTCCTCCTCCACTGCCTCCGCCTCTCTCTAGAACCGAAAGCCGCCGTCTTTCGTTTCCTCCGTTCGACATGAATGGGAAGGCCAGCGTCACGAAGGAGCTCAATGCGCACCACCGAAAGGTTCGGCCTTTTGTTTCGCTCCTTCTTTTGCCGCTTTGACCCCGCTCTCTCTCTCGGTGGGTTTTTTTGAAAAAAAAGAAAAAAGGAAGAACTTTCTCATGGGTTGACTGGAGATGATTGGTGCTGTTCTATCCGTCCTCCGCCTTGTGTTTGATGTTATGCCTCTCGATTTAGCTTCCGATTCTGGGTCTATGGAAATGGAGGGTTTTGATCTTGCGCCTTAGGAATTGCGATCAGTTGGATGGAGTCATTGGCATGTCTGCGGCGGCCGATTGATCCGCGACGCTCTTCCCATTTAATTAGACTAGTTCCGCTTCGAGCAAAGATTTTTTTTTTTTTTATTTCAAATAAAAAAAATCTGATTTTGGATTGTTTGTTGTGCGTCTTGTGAACACAAGTAGTGTTGTTCTAGTGGTCTGTATGAATTGTCAGATTCCATCTTTACTTTTACTATGAACAAGCATTTAGGCTTGAAGCCTGGAATGGGATGAGCCAGAAACTATTTGCATAACATGTCTATAAACTTCTCTGGCGAGAAAAGAGAGAAAAGAGCTTCACCACTGAAGGAAGCATGTGATATGTGGAGATTCAATCGCTTTTCAACCTTCCCTTAGCCCTTGTATACTGTGAAAAGTGAACATCATCGTTTTGACCTATAATGGCATTCCTTTTTCCCATCCAATTTTCATTTGCTTTAAAAATCTATGCAGATTCTGGAAGGGCTTCTCAAATTGCCTGAGAACAGGGAATGTGCTGATTGTAAGACCAAGTAAGTATTGGTAAGAAGGAGTGATTATAGAAAATGTGTGCAACTCGATTACACTTAAATGTTGATCGAAGTAGGAAAAGCACAAATCTATGGGTTCACTCAATTCGGCAGTTGATGGTTTAGCCATACTGCTACCCATCTCCTCCTTGCACCCATTATTTGTAGCTATAGCTAATGCTATTGCTTTTTGTGCAGAGGTCCAAGATGGGCTAGCGTCAATTTAGGGATTTTTATATGCATGCAATGTTCAGGAATCCATAGAAGTCTTGGGGTACACATATCGAAGGTGCTATTTTAACATTTGACCATCCAATATTTTATTTTTGTATGATTTATGAGATTAATTGAGAGTTTTATTTGTGATACTTAGTTCTTGTACTGACCAGTTGTGATGCTTAGGTTTAATAGCAAAAATACCATTGGAAGTCTCTATAGCAAATATACTAATGTTTTTTGGGAGTTGTTTCTTTGTAGAGAAATCTAGGAAACTTGTGTCTCTATTTTCTTGATACTCTCTCCAGTAAAAATTGACATGTTCTACCCATGATATAGTTGGCAGTGACATCCCATTTGAGTGTAGCTTCATTCTTAAGCTTCATGTCCTTGACTGGTTTCAAAACTTAAGTTTAGATCTGATGACTGTAATTACGGGGGAAAGTTTCACCCTTAAGTTCAGATCTGACAGGGTTAATTTGGTGATTTGATGTGGAATGATCCCTTCATGATTCTGTAAGTGTAAATGTTCTTTTCTCCAAGCTTGTCAGCTTTTAGAAAAGCTAGAATGATTGATCGTCGGAAGAAATTCTGCCAGTTGATTTTGTGTGTGTGTGTGTGTTTGTGTGTGTGATAACAGATCCATGCTACTAGTTATATCTACTCACCGAGTGCTGGCATACATCAAGCATGCTTTGGAAGAGATAATACAATGCTGTTCATGAAGTTAATGCACTTCTGTATAATTTGAAGGACAGTAGCTTTGCATTTGAACTCAATCTTAAGCTGTTTGAACTGAAGTTTACTGTCAATTCCCTGCTGTGAGATCCATATAAGGTTTTTTTTAAAGAGTATTCTTGGTCAGATAACCTTAAAGAGTTCTTGAGTTGTTTCTGTCATTGTTTGTGAAAAAGCAATTTGAACATCATTTATCGGTTATGTAAGTGAGATAACAGTCCCTTGGTGTACCTCAACATCAGTTAAACCATCTCTGTTGCGAGTGCCTTGTTGATATTTAGAATGCAAATGGTAGCACACAAAAGAAATATGGATGTACTTATGTTCAAGCTTTTGCTGCAGGTCCGATCAGCTACTTTGGACACATGGCTTCCAGAGCAGGTTGCGTTCATACAATGTAAGGCAGAATTTTCCCCTGATTGATGTCAGTTTGGTCTATGATTGAGAAGAAGCATGCTAATACCCGCCGCTGTGCAGCAATGGGCAATGAGAAGGCAAATTGTTTTTGGGAAGCAGAGCTACCCCTGAATTATGACAGAGTGGGAATTGAGAATTTTATCCGTGCAAAGTATGTGACATACTTTCAATCTCTCGCTCTTATTTTTGTGGTGTTTGTCATTGTTCCTTAGATTATTACATTATCCATTGCTTCATCAAATGCTGATTATTGGTTATTCTCGCAGATATGAGGAGAAAAGGTGGGTTCCCAGGGATGGAAAACCCAAGTCACCTTCTAGAGGACACGAAGAAAAAGATACTGTACAATGGCAGAGACCTGGCGAAAGGAGTGCGCAGAGATTTTCAGGCAGGCCCGAGAGTTCGTTTGAACAAAGGAGGACCATTCAAGCCTCTTCTGTAAAACCCAGTAATCCTGTTCCTCTTAAAGGACCTGAGCAGGTATCAACTTGTAAGCCCATAGCATTGACCAATTTCGTCATGTTCTACAATCATTACTTTTGAAATATTTATTAATCAGAGTTAAATACAGATTTTAAATTTTGTGAAAGCTCAGGACCGGTGTGAGACACAACTATATCCTATTTTATAGTCCTCTGGAAGTTATCTTAAGTACTGGATGTCCCAAGGAACCTGTTTTCTACTGTAGCCATTGCAATGTTTTTAATACATGAAGATGTGCTAAATTGAAAGTTGCATCATAAGGCACTGTTTGTCTCAGTATACAGTAATTCTAATGGCAATTCAAGTTTATCTGGTCCACTCAAAACTTAAATCATGTAAAATACAATGTTCATAATGGACAGGTCACTGCTGCTCCCAAACTGCAAGACACTCCGAAGACAGAAATGGCTGCGGCACCAGTTGAAGCAATAATAGAAACTGTAGATACTGCTCCAGCTGCATCTCCTCCAAAAGTTGATTATGCTACTGACCTTTTTAACCTGCTATCCATGGAAGGTCCAAATGAAAATGGTTCAGAGGCAGCTTCTACTGATGATTGGGCTGGTTTTCAAAGTACTCTGTCTCACTGTCTCTGTCTCTGTCTCTGTCTCTCTCAGACACACACACACACACACAACAGGACTGATCTAGTTTGTTCTTTCTATTCGTATTTATGGTAGCAACCCCTATGTTAATTTAATTGACACTGATTTCCTACCTTTGATGTCCAGCTGGTGGAGCAGCAGCCGGAACTGAGATAGAAAAGTCCAATCACTCAAAACCTGTTGAGAGTAGCACTCAGTCCACTTCTGGTGTTGAGGATCTTTTTAAGGATGTCACTTTTGTGCCTTTAGTTTCAGAGAAACCTCAGAAAGATGTGAAAAATGACATAATGAGTCTTTTTGAGAAGGTAAATGCTTGATCATCTTCTTTTCAATAAATTCTTTCAACATTATGCTCTCCAATCTTGACTTATCAGTTCAATTTATGTTATACTCCTGCTACACATGATGGTGGTCTTATGTGTATTATGAATGATGCAAAACAATTGCCAACCTTTATTTGGAATTTTGATGAGCCCCTTTATAGGAACTTATATCCTGTATTTCCTCAGTCTTGTTATTGAGTGTGTTAAAATGGTATATATGACAGTGAGATGGTTTGCTTTATTTGCAGTCCAACATGGTTTCACCATTTTCAATGCATCAGCAGCAACTTGCAATGCTGGCACAACAGCAGTCCCTTCTCATGGCTGCTGCTGCGAAATCTGGTCATGTAGATCCAAAAGTTCTCAGTACTACGCAGCAACCTAGTTCAAATGGTACTAATTATCCCATGATGAATTGGCCCAACATGGGTCACCAAGTTCCAGGAACCGCACATCCAATTGGCAGACAAGCAGATTTGCAGGCACTCATGCAGGTATGATTTAATGAGGCTTACTCTAATTGCTTGAGCTTTTCAGATTTTTTTTTTCCCCCTGATCATCATATCTTTTTCATCATTAGATGAGCAACCTACCAACTTCACATCCGTTGGGGAACTTCTCAAACAATTTAACATCAAGGTATGCTATTAAACTTCACATGCTTGTGAAAACTAGATTGATCCATTAACAAAACCGAATAGGGATTGCACATGGGAATGAATCCTGTCCAGAATACTTTGCTCTTATGTATTTTAGTCATAGTGAAATTAATCTAGATGCTGATCTTTCCAACTGACTCTTTGACACTACCTGGGACATGATCTTCTTGTTTTGGCAGGGTGGAAATTGTCTTCCCTGGGGCTGATTAGTGGTTCTTTATTACTAGGGTTTAGAAACTGGCGTGACCTTGAGAGTGCTTCATGTAGGATTCAACTAAATGATTATACCAAATTGCATCAGTACTTCAACTTATATATATTTCATATACGTTAATCATACTTTAATCGTTGTTAGCTCAACCTCAATTGTTTCTCTCTTTTCTTGAAATCAGTAACTCAGCATGCAGGTGTCACGTTGAAAACTCTGCTGCACAAACTCCTAAATTTTTTCTCTCAGGAAAAATGACTCTTTTCCGACCAAGTAATCATAAAAGATATATTAAATTTTTTCTCTCTGGAGCATGATTAATACGGATGGAAGAAAGTTTACATGGGACTTATTTATAAGGATCTGACTGATGACTGCCCTTAGGGCACTTGCTAAGAAAGTTTAATTTTCAAAACACTAACCTTTTTTCTCTGTACGTAGTGTTATGAAAACCAAATCCTTTCTTTGAAAGTATGCCTAACTAGTGCTTGAGAGCACTCTTTAACGTGACCTGTTGACAATTTATCAATCCTTCATTGGGTCTAAGGGGCATATATGGTATTTAGATTTCAATGAACCTCTCCCTCACATCAAATTTCTTGGATTACATCTTCTGTAGAAAGTAGAAATTGCCAAAGTGATTGTGCCTACATGCTTGGTTTTGTCGTTAAAAAGTGGACTAGAATGGGGGCATATTCACGTGCATCTTATCTGATACAAAAGTAGGAAATAGTAACCTGCAACCTTTTCCTTGAGCATCTTATAAACCCACATCTTATCCAAGAATACCATGCTCGATTTTGGTTATTGAAGTAACAAAGAAAGCTTGCCAGAGGCTAAAGGGTAATGATTGATCCCTTGACACACACACGGACAAAAGGTGAAATGGTCGTCTTTGCACAAATTTGATATGATTAGTGTTGTGGTCTGCACAATAATCTCGCTGAATTTGGACTCATTAGAATGTCCAGGTGACAATGAATTATCTTGTGTAAATAATTGTTTATGATGGAATTCGGCAGTGGCTCTTCACATTCTGATGCTTACTCAGTTTCTACCGTGGCATTAGTGTTCTTGTTTTATTATGTTCTAGTGTTGCTTTTGTGTCATTGTATGTCTCTTTTCATGCTTTTATTCGGTGTATCAAGATTATAAACCGTATGGTTATGGTTAATTTCTTATTTTGCATCAAGCAGTGTGTATACTATGGGGCAAACTACCAATGTCAATGGTCTCATGTCTGCCGGGGTTACCAACCATCAATCGACACCCACTGTTGCATCTGCTTCTCCTTCAACACAATCTGGGAAAGAGTATGACTTCTCTTCATTAACCCAAGGGATGTTCTCAAAAGACTGAGTAGGTTGAGAATGCAAATATTATACAATCAGGAGACAGCAAATTTTATAGGGAAACGTGCTTGGGACTTCTTTTGCAAGCATGGGTCACAAGCAATTTGTTAAGGGTTGGTTTTTCTGTTCATGTATTGGGTCGTGATTTGTATGGGTAGCCCTTTTGAGTAATAAAAAGGTAGGTCATATTGATTTGAATCTCATCCTCAAGACTAAAATGTTACATGTATTATTGTTTGTTTGATGAACCCATGGGTCTGACATTTTGGTGTGGTTCTATGTTTGCCTCTGGCACTACCTTGGGAAATCTCCATGGTAGCCTCCTCCTGGATTTGTTTTGATATATGGTCTCTTCCCTTTCTTATCGCTTGGGTTCAAAATACTTCCTTGCTTGGTTGTGACTCGAGAATGAGCATAGGAGACATGACAAGGTGGATTGAAAAGATTGATATGCTGAAGGAACAGAGAAAGTACCGCTATTGTTTAGGTTGGGCTGTCCATAATAATCATATGGTCAAGACTGAATTTGGGTTAGATGTGGATGGGAGGGGGAAAATTATTTAAAAAGTCATTAATCTATTGTATTGTAACCATTTGGTCCTAAACCTTTTAATTTTTTCGATTTATTTCCAAAACTTTTGATAATTTGTTAATTTAATCTTTTCGGCCAATTTGGTCGGTAATTGCTGACATGATTGTCTAATTAGATCATTGATGTGGTAATCTAATTGGCGTTGATTGTCTTACATAATATGTTTAGCGTTGCATAAATAATTTTCTTTTTAATTTTTCTTCAATTTTTTCCTTCCTTTTTAGCCCTTTTCCCATCATTGGCCATCATAAGGCTGCATTGATGGCTAGTAGAGGTCGCCGCCCTTAGGTGACAATCACCCTTGCCAGCTCACTTAAGTGATGGTAGCCCTCACAAAAGGTATAGGATAATTGTTGAAAAAGTTCTAAATTGTTTTTTGTCAAAAAAAAAGTTTTAAATTTAATATATGGTGTTTTGTTCAGTCATAAAATTTTAAATTGTATCAATTTAATCATAAATTTTTTAATCATGTCAATTTAGTTATAAAGATTTTTTTACGATTTATCAATTTAATTATTTTAGTTAATTTTGAATGAAAATTATTGATGTGGTGACTTAGTCAATGTCTCACATTTTACATGACATAGTTTGACTTGGAAAATTTTGACAATTTTTGTTTTAATTTGTGAATTTTTTCTTCAATTTTTTCCTTTTTCTTTCATTTTCTTTTTCTTTGTTCCCTTTTCCCTTGATCCCCTCAAGGAATTGTCGCTCTTGCCAAACCCCAGGTGGTTGTCACCTGAGGTCAGTTGGCCCTTGTCGATAGCTGGTGACTTTCACTTGTCATAGACGAGGCTTGATGATGGCTTGCGAAGGGAAAAGGGAAAAAAGAAAAGAAAAAGAAATATTTTGTTTATAAAACTAAAAAAATTGAAAAAATTATTAATGTCAACGTCAACGATACCATATAGGGACAGCTAGTATTGACTCAACCACCCTATCAACTATTTCCTGTTAAAATTAGCCGAAGGGATTAAAGTAACAAATTATTAAAAGATTTACAATAAAATTAATAAATTATCAAAATATTTATGATTAGATTGACATAATTGAGCAGTTTATGATTGAATTGGTCATTATACAATAAATTATGATTTTTTGGATAATTTTTCAGATAGAATAAGTTGAAATTGGTAACATGATGACTTCACATAGGATTCATCACAATCATTATTTGAATGTGAGTTTCATGATGCATAGGCATGTTCTCTCGTCATCTTTCTTGAATGTGATCAGTCAATCTATAAGCATTAGCTGGGACATGTAATTAAGTAATGTAACGGTCTACCCAAACAGGCCTCACCAACACAAGGAAGCTAAACTAGAAGCATGATCGCCCAAGCCACGTGCCCATTAGTCAATAGTTATATGCTCGTCGGAACAAGGACCTTTCAACGCCCAAATTAGGCGCAACGACTTGAGACTTTGGGCAAATAAATTGCGGCCATTCGAGACTGGGAAAACCTAGTCGTCGGTCTGCCATGTCTGGATTATTACTACAGACGACGCATGGGACTCGAGGATCCCCCGTCGTACACGTGTCGTTTGGCCAGAGGCTAGGCGGCAGCAGGTACGGACAGATCCCCGTCCAATGATTTGGGCCCTTGTGCTTGAGAAGATCAAACTGCCCTGCTCAATGAGTTTTGCCGACATTTGAAACCCCGTTCTTGGATATTTGAGCAGTTTTTCAAAAATTCAACGTTATTAGTTTTTATAATAATTTTTTTATCGTTATTAATTTGCATTGATTTTTGTCTACCATTAATATAAAAAGGTTTTGTAACATTTTATAACAACTTTTTAATAGTTATATAACGATTTTTCAATTACTTTGTAACATCTAATTTATTTATCAAATAAGTCATTTATTATTCTACAACGCTCTACAAAAGTTTCTTAGCAGCTCTTTAGCAATTCTATTTTGTTTGAATATAAAAATAAAACTAAAAATGACAATCTAGAGAGATACATCGACTCAAGAAGAGAATATCTTTTTCTTCAAAAAATCTTTCATTTCTTTTTCCTTGTTGGGTTATACACAATGTTGTCCTGTGCATTCTAATATTCAGTGTGGAATATAGAAGATGGTTTGTTATATCTTAGAAAGATAGTCGCTAGAGCTTATCACATTGAGTCTTATACTTTGCGGGGTGGAATTATCCTTAAGGATGGTGCTTTTGCACGCTTCAAATAATTTGTTTTACTCTTTATTCTTTTTCAACTTATTTCAATTATTATTGTTATTTTTATATGTTCTAATATTTTTCCAACAATCTTAAGGAAGTGTTGTCACAACTCAGGAAGTGATGCGGCAAGCCTGGGCATGCATTTGTGTGAGGTGGAGGTGATGCTGAGTAACAACGTGTGGGCGATAGATTTTGAGAGCTTGCTCAATGGAGTTTGAGGTGACCAATTTGATTCTCCTGTTGAGGATCACAGGAACACGCTCATCTCTTTTAGAGGATTCTGCCTCCAATGAAAAAGCTAAGTCCAACAATTCGTTCTTTTGATTTTCAGTAGCCTTATGTGTATATATTTCTGGTTTACACATGTCGTCAATTTTATCTGTAGAAAGGCTGACTGTTGAGACCAATCTGAAGCACTGTACATCGTCCACGTAATTTATCCTTGCTTGTGGTATTTCGCGGGCAGATTGAGCTGCGCTGTTGCCATTAATCTTGACGGTTTTTCCTCTCTTTTTTCTCATTTTCCCCCATTATGATGTCATTTGATTATGTTGTACCGAAGTGATTATTTTAAGAGTTCGACTTATTATAACTGAAGCATTGTAATTGTTATCTTTTGAATTAGGTCATTTTGATGCAATTGAAATTTATTTTTGCATGCTTCTTTAAAAAAGAAGAAGATTGATCTTTATGATTTTCTATGCGATTGAAGAAAATATTATCTTTGGGGATTGAATTTGTTGGGTTTATCTACGTGTAAATTTGAGCACTTTTGAGCTCTATAATGGGTAAAGCTTTCACGTAGACAGAAAGCGTCTCATTTCTCAAGGACTAGTGAGGCTTTATAGTTGCCCAACATAAAATATGTTTAAGTTTTTCCTTTTTTATTACTTTACGTTTAGAGCATTTAATTTTTCTATATGTTATTGGTAAATCTTGTAAGTCTAGCAGCATTTGGAAGTTTACCATGTTAATATGGATTGCCGGTTCAAATGGAATAATTTGGGTAGGTTTCTCAAAAGAGAAATGCTGGTGTTTTACCCTGTTTGCTGTCTATGTAGATTTTTATTATTATTTTACCACTAAAAATGTATCAAAGAATATTTTGAGTTTTATTTATTGCTATGTTTGTATACATTTGTTTTGGATAGTTGCTGAAAAGATTCACTGCCATATACAATTTTTGTGTGACAATCTTTGAATTCAATTCTTGTTATAAGGTGATACTTGTATATGGGTGCTTTTCAAGATAAGTAAATGTAAGGCCCAGAAACTTAAAGTTGTACTTAGCGTGTGCTATACGAAGCTTGTTTGGACAACTTATTTCTTTTGCAAATTGGACCATATATTTTAATTTCTGCATCTCTAGTGCCTTGGTGTTAGCGTCTGTAATGTGCCGATGCTTTTGGTGGGTGAATTGACTGCCTTCTTTGGTTATTAAAAAAGTAAGGTTATTGAGCACACTCTTACATGCCTGTGCACAACAATATGCACGGCGGTGATCATTAACTACTCTTCTAGAGATATTTATCAAAAACAAAAAAATATTCAGCCCCTTACGTATTTTATTGGCACTGTTTCGTTTTATAACATGAAGTCATATCGTTATGTTTCATAGTCAATACATGTTATGTTACTTGTTATTACTTGTTGAATGTTTGTAGTATATAATACGGGCTCTAGCTATGGGCTATTCTGCTCTTCTGATTGATATTCCCATTATTACGGATGGCTCATTCATCGAGATTAATTTATAATATGACAATATGACATGGAGGCAAAGTGAGTGAGATATTGAAGTGCTCCCACAAGACTTCTTGACTTCTCTGGATGTTTGACAGGGTCACTCTCTTTTTGTGAGAATTGTTGTCCAAGATCCATAGGGGTAGGTGTCGGTTTGCAGTCATTCAAACCAAATCATTTTAGAAGATCAAGAGCATATTTCTTCCGAGTGATCTTCATTCCATGGCTAAAGGCAATACGTTTCCCACTCTCTAGGATGCTTTGTTATGATATAATCATGGCATTTTACATAGTGAATTTTTTGCTGTATTAGAATGTTACGGTGATGTTAAGTGGATCTTGGATTCATACGAACAAAATCCACTAATGAATATGTTAAATTTTGACTCGAGTTTAAATTTTTTCACGAACTCAATCCATAGAAGGATTTTGACCTGTTCAAAATATTTCCTATCCTATTCAAGATTGGTTTTCTTGTTATTCTAAGTTTGACTAGGATTACTTTTGCACAAAAGGATAAAGACAAGGGTTTCCTCTCTTACCTATAGGAGAAACCTAGTAGTGCTAGGTTTACACATACACACACACACACACACACATATATATATATATAAAAGGTTTCTTCAGCATACAGAAAAAGAGAGCGTCGCACAAGAATAGAAGCCAAGCCAATAAGCTGCAGTTGCTGTACGAAATATACAAGAAAGAATGGAGTTCCTGTTTTTCGTATGTTCGTGTGCGAATTGCAGGAGGGCTTGAACACTCGATGATTTTGTGTTGTAAGTTTACATTGTTTATTTGTAAATACTTTGGGTTTGGGTTTAGATCTAGGTGTGGGAAACACTCGAGCGTGTGAGCGATTGTAACTCTGATTCTCCGATTATAGTGGATTATTTGCTACCGGCTCTCCTCGTTGATGTAGGTACCGATACTCAGACCGAACCACATAAATTTCTGATGCCCTTATTTTTCTCTAGTATTTTCGTGTTGACGTAAATTGCAAGATCCTGTCGTTTCCGCGTATTATATTCAATAGAATATGTGTTCACTTTGTGGAAGGGTTGTGACATAAAAAGCAGTTGAATGAAATTGTGGGGGAAGTAACAATTTTGCTAAATTAAAAGTCGACTTGGTTGGAGTAGATGATATGTAAACAAAATGCCTTATCCTCCTAAACTCCAAGAGGGAAGGAGAAGAAAGTAGTCTCTATTTTTTGGTAAATTGAGAACTATTCAAGTTCTTGAGAAAAGAGGAAAAATTCTTCTCAAACTCATATATGAAAGAGGCTAAGTAGTTGAGAAACTCTTAGTAGATATTCCTTTGGGAATAAATGACACATTTTGTGTTTATATATTGTGAATGCCAAGAGGCAATAGCCTTCAATGGTAAGAATTGACACATCCGATCAAGGGGATGACGTGGTAGCCTTCAATGGTAATGATGGAATTATGTCCATTAATTATATGAAGTCAGAAATGGATTTTGGCCAATCCTTTGACTATACATTGAGGTGAATGGGACAAGTCAATTGAAGAAAATGGTCTCAACCTATGTAATTGGTGATCCTATGAATTAAGTTCATATGGGTAATAACAAGTCACTTGTTCTAGTGGTGCACTATTAAAAATTTAATGTCCCTCCTAAGGTGAGAATAGTGCAAAACTGTAAGGAAAAAGAGGTTGAACTAAGCTCTTAATGAATTCCATATCCAATGTTGATAGTGTATTAAGTTGCAGAATGCACTTAACGGAATTACCTATATAAGTGTGGAGTGGGGTTGCTCCTATGAGATTATTGGCGATAATCTGTAGAACACCTATGAATAAACCAAGCACGTGCATGGCCTATTAACACAACTGCGTTGAACAACAAGTTTGTGGGAGTGCAATGTAATTGGTGAAAATTATAATTCACAAAAGGAAATTCTTGGTTCATAGAAGTTTCAAACTTAACCAAAATTTTGTGAATTATATTTTATTTTTTCTAGGGCTGGTTCATAGCCTAACAAGTACCAGTTCTGATACATTATTCTCCAATAACCCAACATTATTTTTTTTTCTTTTCAAAACTTTTTGAAATATGTTGGGGATTATTGGATAGTTCAGCATTTTTGAAAAATTGAAAGTTATTAATTTTTGTAACAGTTTTTTACCGTAATCAATTTGTAATGGTTTTTGTCTGCCATTAATATAAAACGATTTTGTAACGTTTTATAACGGCTTTTTAATGGTTATATTACAGTTTTTCAATCACTTTACAACGTTTAATTTATTTATCAAATAAATCTTTCATTATTCTATAACAGCTCTATAACAGTTTCTTAGTGGCTCTTTAACGACTCTATTTTGTTTAAATATAAAAATAAAACTTAAAAAGATAATAGAGAGATACACAAAATCAAGAAGATAAAATATTTTTCGTCAAAAAATCTTACATTTTTTTCTTTGCTTGGTTATTATAACATTATTTTGTTCCTTCTAATATTCAGTGTGGAATATAGAAGACGATCTATTATATTTTGGGAGGATAGCTATTAGAGCTTATGTCATTGAGTTTTGTATTTCGAAAGACGGAATTATTCCTAAGGATGATGCTTTCGCACGTTTCAGATATTTTATTTACAATGTATTTGAATTATTATTATTTTTATGTGTTCTAATATTTTTTCAACAATGCGTGCTTTGACATTGAAATGGCAGGTGCTTCCTGTGCTCGGAGATGCAAAGAGGAGAGTGTCGTATGGGTCGGGACGGAATAGTCAGAATTTGCGGCCAGTGAAGTGACAACTTTGAAAGAACGTGGGGACGATAGCCCACGTTATGGTAGGTGCGTCATGTTCATGTAAGCAATGGAGTACCAAAGTACTGATATTTTCGGCATGCGGTATGTCTTGTTTTGAGGAAGAAGGTGGTCCTGGCCAGTTAAATACTCCAGCCCCCAACCAAAAATAACGAGACGTCGACTATCAAGGTAAATAATTTGGGAAGGGTTGAGAGCAACTACGGTCCAAATACCATCGCATGAAGCTTTTATACCGGTTTGGACTTGTCTAGTAGAACTATTGATTGTATGGATTCTATACATCCGTGGCTTCGTACGACGGTTGTAATAATCTTTTGAGTCAATTAGCTTTAAAAAAAACCCAGAAAGAAGCTATTCACCTTTGTATCAGCCGAGAGGAAAGAGGAAGGGGTCGATTTTCACTTCCAAGAGTTTGTTGATAGCAGGGGATCAAAAGTTTTCAGCATTTAGTTTAGACGAAAGTCCGATTCTTTTCCCCCCTCTCTCTCTCCCTTTTTTTTCGTTGTCGTGGTACATCACCTGACACCTATTTGGATTAGTCTATCTTCTTCTTCAAGCAAAAGCCATCATGTGCTTCAACGCTCATTAGTCGCAGTCATTAACGTTAGCCACAAAAACTCAGCTCCTGTGCGCTCCTAACCAAATCCAACTGTGAAATCACAGTGGATGTTACATTAGGAAAGAATGGTAGATGGCAAAAAACAACAAAAAAGACTTCACTCTCTCATCGTCCAATCTGGAATTTACTTAAAAGGAAAAATCAATCAGAAGAAGAAACTTGTGATGACAAGCCTCCGAAGGAAAGCAAGATTGGTCCGCCAATGGACTTTCAAAAGCCATTTCTAGATCGTGTGGCAAGGAACAGGCTGAAACAAAACCGATCCTCTTGAATTCCCATCACTTGTGTATTGAATACATAAAGCTTTGGCTGGTTTTGTATGCATGTCAAAAACCTTGCCCCCGCACAATCCAGAGTTAGGTTGCGATCCCAAAATCTGTGGTCTTATGTCGATTTCACGACACATCACACATCAAATTAGTTGATTTTTCTCATTTCATTTGGCCCTGTATTAACAAAAAATTGAACTCCACAATCTTGGCCGATCAAATCCTTTCAAGGATCTTTTCCACGTTAGTGGCTACGTTACATTGATTTTGTTGATTCAACGAACACATGTTTCGGTTCTTCCATTGATTCGCGACAAGAATAAGAATGTTGTGGCCCAACGCAGTGGGGCACATGAGCAGGATTTGTCGGGCCATGTCTTAAGGGAATGCACTTAACGCCTTACGTCCCCCTGGGTAATTTCCTTTCCTTTTCCTAATTTCACGTCGTACAGTTTCCCTAGAGCTTCTTGTCCTCGTTAAGTAACAAGTCAATTCCGTTCGACGGTACATGTGATTATAAGTTATGCGATTTTCTGTTACCCACATTTTGTCTTTTACCTTTTGGAACGCGAATCATCCTAATTTCAAAGAAGTGGGGTTTCTTCTTCTTCTTTTTAATATTTAAATGAACTTGAGGAGAACCCTTGTCTCCTTACTTACCCCCACTGCATCTGGTAAGTCCGAAATGAACACGCAAGAATGGAGTATATATAAAGTGAGATTCATAAAGCACTATATTCCCACAGAGGGAGCAAGCAAACCCAGTTACTTAAGGGAGTATATATATTTTCCTTGTGAAGACTAAAATCACAAAGAAAAAGCTAAACTCAATTTTTCTTGACCAAAAGTGTATGTTGGTATAGTTACTTATGGCAAATGGGCGATGAAAATCATATATATATATATATATATATATATATATATGAGTTGTGTAATCTATGTTTCACATAACTTGCTTTCAAGCAATCTTTGTGGCTGTGTACTTTGATGAGAATTTAGGTTGTCGAATTTTCCAACTCATCTTCTAATTATGCTCTTTAAACATATAGAGATCTTTCTTTTTTCCCCATCTTATTTAGAGAGTTCTATACTTTGTTTCTCTTAAAATGTCACGGGAGTTTTTGTATAATGCAAAAAAAAAAAAAAAAAAAAAAGTCATGAAAACAATAATTGAAAACCTGAGTACACACAAAGGGGGATCCGCAATTGATGTCCACCATAGAAAACATATAGTTATCTTTCTATTATTCACTTCATGTGTTTGACCAAAAGCCGAGAGCTAACTTCTGACCCCAACTACCCACTAACTCGATAATATCCTTTCCCTAAGGAAATAATGTATATTCCCATCATTCCTTATCTCCAAGGCCTATCATTCCTTATCTCCAAGGCCGATAGAAGGTCGAACTACACTCTTGACTTTGAGAAGAATTGTCCAAATCATGCTCTCTGGAACACTCGTTCCACTGACCTAACAAACCAAGGAACACGCGAGGTAAAACTCGAGATGGATCTTGTCGGAACGTGGATTGCCTACCGAAAGGCGTGCCCTTGATCGCCTTGCATAGCAAGCCAGGAATCCAAGTCGGGGACCATAGTTTAACGAGCAGAAACGCTATCTTCGATGCAGATTTCACACTGCCCGCCGGACTATGATAATGATAGTAACACTACAACCGTTGTTCTTCCGAAAAGCTCGGTCGGTGAGGGAGGAGGCCCGGTGAGGTGAGGGGAACATGCCCCATCCGATCCTGAAATGTCTCCGGAGTTGACGGTCGGATTCTCTTGTCCAGGCCCCCTCCGGCCTTCAAATCATGTCGTGCTCCCTCTTTGACACCCCACCTACTTCTTCCCCATTATGATAGGTAGGGAAAGAAATTTAAGTTCATGTTTGTAATTTGTCTCTTGTTTTTAAATAAATTAATATTACAAAAAAGGTCAAATTGATATACCTATAATAAATTTATTTCAAATTAAAACCCAAAACTAACACGTTTGTGATAAATTTACTTTTTATTAGTTTCCGTTAAATTTTACTATCAAATTGCTGAGTTGAATAACACGTAACGGTTAATGGATGTATTAGTTTAGGGTTTTATCTTCCGTTGTTCACATGCTTTTCTTTAATGACATGGCGAGCGAAATGAGGCGCTGGTTTACAAAATGCGGCTGAGAAGTCGAAGAGGAATTCATCTGAAAATTCGAGCCAAAGGAGGAGGAGAAGAAGAAGCAGACGACTCACAATGGCGCATGTTCGAAAAGAGGCGACATAATCAATTTCATGGCACCGCCCTTTTTTGTTTTTCGTTTTTACATTGCGATGAAATTGACATGATGATGGCTAGTCACAGTATCTTGGATGGTAACTCAGCCGGATGAAAGCCATTGCTCTAAAATTGGTTTCACTTCGCGTGGACAGGACCTGAAATTTTGGGCGTTTGCAATTGGAAAAGGCAAGTCGACCCCCGGTGGAAAAAACAGTTTGGTTTTGATTGATATTTCAAGGACCTCTCACGATGTAATCTACAGTTTCAATGCACGGTATTCAATAAAAATTAGACACATTGAATGGGTAAATTGGTTCGGACTTGATCGTGTTGTGAATGGTCCGACCACCATACAAATCTAGTGGATAATTTTTATTTTCTTTTGAACAATCGATTTTTTCCTTTTCTTTTTCTTCTTTCTTCTACGTCTGCCATCGACCCTCCCCTGTCGGGGGCAAGGGCCCTTGTCCAAATTTGACGAGGGTCGATTGGATTTCAATGGAAAAAAAAGTAAAAGAAAGAAAAATAAAATAGAAAAAATTATAAAAATTTGTTGGCCACACATCTATATGTGATATAACTTAACTTGAAATTTTAGG
Organism: Corymbia maculata; assembly: GCA_014182735.1. NCBI lineage: Eukaryota > Viridiplantae > Streptophyta > Magnoliopsida > Myrtales > Myrtaceae > Corymbia > Corymbia maculata. Next base: position 7,663,394 of record CM024687.1, on the reverse strand, counting down.
GGTCTTTTAGGGTGCATTTGTTTTCTTTCCAATTTTTCTGTTATTTTGTTTTTTAGTTCCTTGGAATAAAAGAAGAAGAAATTCATTTGGTAACATCTACTAGTATTTCTATTTTTCAAAATAGAAAGTATTATAAAGAATAAAAATGAGAAGTAGAAAAAAATAATTTTTTGTTCTTGAGATTAATTTTTCGAAAGTTATTTCTTAAGTTGCCGCCACTCGTGATCGCTGCCGGTTGCTACCCATCGCCCACGACTCGCTGCCGATCGTCGCTGCCACCCTTTGCCGGCCGTCAATTGCTGAGTTGCTTGTCTGCTAGTCGCCATTGCCATCGAAAGAAAAAGAATACAACTTTTATTAGTCGGTATCAAATGTATTTTTATTTCAAGAATAGAAATTTTTTTATAATTATAATTATCAAATGTTTTGTTTTACTCATAAATTATTTTAGAGAGTAGAAATAAAAAAATTATTTCTAAAAATAAAAATATGATCAAACGCATCAGTAGATCCATTTATAATTTACTTATTTTGTCTTCTTTATTTTGTAGACTCATTACGTTGATCCTTGTTACGATCATATTAAATGTTTTCGAGTTATTAAATGGGTTTTGGAACCATTTTGGGACACCGGAGCGGCTGGACATCTTATGAGAAAGTTGAGACGAGTTGTGTACGTAACCTACTCATCATGATCCTAGATAATGATTACCATACTTGACAACCTCAAAATTTAACGACCACTCATTTTTTAATCTGTTAGCCGTCGAAAAGTCCGACCAAAAGAAAAAAACTGTTGAAAAGAAGAGGAAAAAAAAAAAAAGCAAGAAAGAAATTTGCCGCGTCGCTCTCGCGCTCTCTCTCCTCTCTCCCTCCCCCCTGGTCGCTCAGTACTCCCAACTCACACTCTCGCTCACAACTCCCAACACACGCTCCCTCCCTCCCTCGTCTCCCTCTTTAGATTCTCCTCTCCTCTCCTCCTCTCTCTCTCTCTCTCTCTCTGCGTGTAAATACCTGCGTATACGAACTCTCGACATCGATACAGACATGGCGATCTTCTCCGGCGGTTCGAACGCCGCGTGGTTGCCGTCCCTCCAGGTCCTGCTCGCCTCCACCCTCGCCCTCTCCGCCGCCCTCCTCCTCAAGCTCTCCCTCTCGACCGTCGCCGACTTCCTCACCCGCGAACTCCCTTCCTTCTACGGCCTCCTCCTCCCCTGGCTCCGGTCCCCTTACCTCTACATCCTCATCAACTGCGTCATCATCTCCATCCTCGCCTCCTCCAAGTTCCGAAGAAGCAAAGTTCAACTTGCCAAGAGGATTGCTTTACTTGCATGGGAAGCACGTACAAAGCCAACATGCAGCCCACAATTGTTGACTATTCAAAGCTAGCTTATAAGAAAGAACATTGCAGCTAGACTTTCACATTGAAGGCGGCAAATAAGATAAAAAGTGCAGCTTTGCTTCTTGTATCTTGGAGTGCAGGCGGTGGACTTGCCTATAAATATAGATGTAGTTCTTTAGTCATGTATGTGGAGAGTGTGAGTGTATATAGGCTGGTGTGCAGAGAGAATGCAGAGAGAATAGGGAGGCTAGAATACTCAGCAGAGAGAGCCTCAGAGAGTTGCTCGTGTGAGCAGGTTATTCCTCCGTGATCGAGAGGAAAGCTTATAGTGTTAAGCTTGTATTAGTGGTGTGTGATTTGTATAAAAGCCTACGCAAAGCCTTTGAATATTGTTGTCTCTCTTTTGTGTCATTCTCTCTCCACCAAACACTCCAAAGCTATTTGTTATCATTTTGGTTCCAACAATTGGTATCAGAGTTAGGGTCGCATACCCAACAATTGGTACCAGATCAGGGTTATATACCCAACAATTGGTATCAGAGTTAGGGTCGCATACCCAACAATTGGTACCAGATCAGGGTTATATACCCAACAATTGGTATCAGAGCCAGCAGGTCAGGGACCGCATCAGAGCCAGCAGGTCAGGGATCGCATCAGAGCCAACCGGTCAGGGATTGTATCAAAGCCAGCAGGTTAGGGACCGCATCAGAGCCAGCAAGTCAGGGACCGTATTAGAGCCTAGGAGGTCAGGAACCGGAGTATCAAAACTTGTGGCCGGAGACCAAGATCCTAGAGTAGACGATCAAGGATCGAGAAGTCAGAGCCAGCAATGGCGTCCACCAATTCCGTTCAATTGCAACTTCCAAAGTTAAATGGAAGGAATTACAACAACTGGTCCGTCCAGATGAAAGTTCTCTTCAGATCCCAAGATTCGTGGAACCTGGTGGAGAATGGCTACACCGAAGTGGCCGATGCTGAAGAATTCAATGCTTTGAAGAAGGAGGAGAAAGATTTGTTGGTGGAGACTCGAAAGAAAGATCAGAAAGCCCTATTTGCGATCTTTCAAGCCGTAGAAGAATCGATATTTGAAAAAATATCGAGTGCGGAGACCCGAAAGCGAAAGCAGCTTGGGATATTTTGCAAAAATCCTACAAAGGCGATGATCGTGTCGGGCGGGTGCGGCTCCAAACACTTCGAGGAGATTTTGAGTCGTTACGCATGAATGACTCGAATCTATCTCGGCTTACTTTGATCGAGTACAAACCATCGTTAACCAACTGAGGGTTAATGGTGAAGAACTCCAGGATGTACGAGTTGTAGAAAAAATCTTGAGGTCTTTGACTGAAAGATTTGACTACGTCGTTGCGGCGATCGAAGAAGGCCAAGATATATCAACCATGACGTTGGAGCGGTTGATGGGTTCGTTATGCTCGCATGAGCAAAGAATGAATCAGAAGTCCATCGGTTCAAATTTCGAGCAAGTATTGCGAGTCGAGTCACTTGCTCACGTCGAGGTGGCTGTCATGGTGCCCAAGGTTGTGGAGGTGTTCGAGGTAGAGGTGGAAATCCGAATTCCACTAGAAGGTATAAAACACATGACAAATCCAAAGTCAAGTGTTTTAAGTGTAACAAATTCGGACATTACAAATCCGAATGTCAAGCAAAGACGATGGAACATGCACATATTGTCAATGATGACAAAGATGTGGTGCTAGCATGTACCATGGATGATGCATGTACCCTCTTCAGAAATAAAAGAGGTTTCAAGAGCCAATGGAGAAATGATGTTGGCATTGGGAATGGCAAACGGTGGAAAAGTCTTGATGAATGGCAGAGGCAACCAGCAGTGAGAAGCACTCAGCCAGGGAGAGTTCATGGAGATCAAGATAAGAACAATAGAAGGCATAGCAGACGATGCTACATTTGCGGCAAGGTAGGTCACTTTGCTAGAGTTTGTTGGTTCGGGCAGAAAAAAGAAAATACCACAACTTTTACCAAGAAGAAGAATGAAGCGACTGCAGCCATTGGTATTGTAGAAATAAATGATGGAACTGCCCTTGTCTCAAAGAAGACCAAGCCAAGGGAAAACTCGATGAAGCACGTAACAACTTCAACAAGCAGTCATGAGAAGGAACTGCAGGAAATGTTGAAAGAGAAAGATAAAATGTTGAGGGAAAAGGACAAGGAGCTCAAGCTCAAAGAAAGAGAGCAAGAGAAGCTCCGGTACGAGCTCAAGACATTGCAAAAGCTCAAGACATGTTGCCCAGAGAAAAAGATCCCAAGAGGCAAAGACAAATGGAAGAGCGTGGAGAAAAAGTTCCACGAGAAGAAAGAAAAAGAGACCGACGTGCAAGTCGAAATGGCGTTGATGAAATCCGAGCTTCGCAAAGCCCAGTCGGAAGTCAAGGTAATTAAATCAGGGAATTATTTTGCAGGTTTGGAACCGGCATCAGAAGAAGACGAATATCAAATGCTATAGGAGAAGAGGATGCTCGGTGTTGTTGTCTTTCAAAATCAATTTTAAGGGAGGCTGTTGGAAATTAATTAAAATTGATTTTGTTGAAGGACACCGCCTCTTGATTCTTAATCAGCAAGAAAAGAAGGATGCAGAAGCATCAGGAGCTCTCTAAGAAAGAAGAGAGAAGAAGCAAAGTTCAACTTGCCAAGAGGATTGCTTTACTTGCATGGGAAGCACGTACAAAGCCAACATGCAGCCCACAATTGTTGACTATTCAAAGCTAGCTTATAAGAAAGAACATTGCAGCTAGACTTTCACATTGAAGGCGGCAAATAAGATAAAAAGTGCAGCTTTGCTTCTTGTATCTTGGAGTGCAGGCGGTGGACTTGCCTATAAATATAGATGTAGTTCTTTAGTCATGTATGTGGAGAGTGTGAGTGTATATAGGCTGGTGTGCAGAGAGAATGCAGAGAGAATAGGGAGGCTAGAATACTCAGCAGAGAGAGCCTCAGAGAGTTGCTCTGTGTGAGCAGGTTATTCCTCCGTGATCGAGAGGAAAGCTTATAGTGTTAAGCTTGTATTAGTGGTGTGTGATTTGTATAAAAGCCTACGCAAAGCCTTTGAATATTGTTGTCTCTCTTTTGTGTCATTCTCTCTCCACCAAACACTCCAAAGCTATTTGTTATCATTTTGGTTCCAACAATTGGTATCAGAGTTAGGGTCGCATACCCAACAATTGGTACCAGATCAGGGTTATATACCCAACAATTGGTATCAGAGTTAGGGTCGCATACCCAACAATTGGTACCAGATCAGGGTTATATACCCAACAGTTCCACCACAAGGCGGATGACCAGATGCCGGAGCTCGCCCTGGCTGACTACGTGGGTCCCCTGCCCGAAGAGTTGGTTTTTGGGGATCCGGCGGAGGATCCGAAGGCGCCGGAGGCCGTGAGTGAGGAGCACGGCGTCAACGCTGCCGTTGACGATCCGAGATCGGTGGAGGCTATGGAGGACGACGCGTACGGCGGAGCCGACGCGGGGACGTTGGAGGCGGAAGTGGAGAAAGCGGTTGATGAGGCGGTGGTGGCTGTGGACGACAGTTACGAGCCGGCGGTTCCGGAGTCGGCGAGTCCGCCGCTGAGAAATGAGCCTTCGGATTTCTCGTTCTTGAGTCCGAACGAGGATCGGAGAGAAAAGTCGCCCGTTTCGGCGAGGATAGATCATCGGAAGCCAAGTCCCGAAGGTACTCTCTCTCTCTCTCTCTCTCTCTCTCTGATCGCGTCTGTTCCATTCGACGTCTGATTTTGAAACACTCCATTAATGGCGAACGACGATATTATCGTATTTCGATGCAGTCGGGAGGCAGTTGCGGGTCTCGAGGCCGAAGCGGAACGACACGCTGGAGAGCACATGGAAGACGATAACCGACGGGCGCGCAGTGCCGCTGGAGAGGCACCTGAAGAAGTCCGACGCGCGGGACTCCCACGCGCGGCGGAACGACGGGAGCAGCCCCCCGCCGCCGCCGAAGATGAAGAAGTCGGAGACTTTCGCCACCCGCCCCGCTCCCGCCACCGCCCCCGCCAACCGGCCCGCGAGCCCATCCCCGGCCGCGGGGAAGCTGAGGGAGCCGTCGTTAGGCCAGGACGACCTGGAACTGCGCGCGGAGGCCTTCATCCGGAAGTTCAACAAGCAGCTGAGGTTGCAGGCGCAGGAGTCCCGGCTCCAGTTCCAGGGGATGGCAGTGGGGCCAGTTCCACGATTCTCGGTGAAGATGGATCCATTTTCCTTTCTTGGGAAAAAAATTAGTAAGATAGATATATGAATAGAGAATCGGAGTTGGGAAGGACTGTAGTTAGGCATATGAGTTATAAATATCTGTGAAAAGGTCCAGAGTTTTTTCTTTATAGCATATGTTAGTACGGAAGGTCATGAGTTAGTGAAAAAAAATGGGATAGAGTCCTTTGTAACCTAAAATGGAGAGTTCCATTTCCTAATGCGAAGGCTTTTGCATTACCTGTGATAGGGTCTGACCATAGTCGGATTCTGTTAACCTTGGATGCAACTGGAGTGAAGAGAAAGAAAGCCTTCAGGTTTGAAGCATTCCGGGCAGAGGATCCTAACTATCAAAAAGTAGTCCAGAGGGCCTGGAAAAAGGAAAACTTCCATGAGAATACCATGAAAAACAAAACAAGTAATTGCAGAACTGGAAAAGTGGAGCAAGAAAAAGTTCCAAAATGTAGCCAAACAGATTGACCCTCTCAAAAGAAGACTTACTGAGCTATCTAATGGTGAAGAGGAAGGTGCACGTGATGTAGAATATAAAAGAATTATCAAATAGATTGAAGAGTTATGGAGGCAAGAAGAAATGTACTAGTATATGTGATTTGGGATCAATTGGATGAGATGGGGTAATCAAAACATGAAATTCTTTATGCCAAGACAATTCAAAGAAGACAGTGTAATTAGATATCCATGTTAAGGCTTCATGACCAAAATTGGAGTCGGCATTTTTTGACCATTAAGCAACATATCAGCATATTCCATCATTTGTCGTTTATGATGGTGGGACATAGAGATTACCAACTAGTTCCATGCCAATGCTCTTCAATCGTCAATAATGAGATGAATGAGGCTTCATTTGGTAATGTTTTTATTTCTTTATTTTTCTGTTCTTTTGTTCTCTGGAATAGATAAAAGAACATAAATCCATTTGGTAACGCCAATTGATTTTTTTTATTCCTCTGAATAAAAAGTTGTTATTGGGAATAGATTTGGAATAGAAATGAGAAGTAGAAAAAAGTAGCTTCTTATTTTTGGAACAATTTCTAGAAATTATTTCCTTCATTATTATTCATGACCAACCGCCATCCACTAACCACCGCCCATTAACCTCTAACCGTCGACCGCCACCGATCACTTGTTGCTGTCAACCTTGACTACTGGAGACCATTGACCGACGGTCGATTGCCGCCCTTCACTAGATGATTGGCAACCCTGCGGCCGACAACGGTAGCCCGGCATCTAGCGACCTGCGGCCGGCGTTCAACAGTGACGAATAGTGGCAACAGTGGCGTCGCTGGTCTCTAGCCGTCGCCAGTCGCTGCCCACCCCCCACCACCGTCATCAAAGAAAAAAGAAATAATTTTTTTATTAGTATCAAATGCATTTCTATTCTTTTTTTATTTCGAAAATAAGAAATTTTATAGTTATCAAACGGCTTATTTTACTCAGAAATTGTTCTAGGGAGTAGAAATATAAAAAAACTCTTTTTCAAAAGAAATTGTTCCCAAGAATAGAAATGTCGTCAAATACACCCTGAGTCACTCATCAAGTCAATTTCTAGAGAAGAAGTAAAAACAACAGTATTTCAAATGGGTGCTACAAAGGCTCTAGGGCTGAATGGGCTAAATCGACTATTTTACCAAAAATAGTGACCTATCATCCATGAAGACATTTTCAAAATGGTGGATATATTTTTCAAACAAGGTACTTTGACCCTATGATTAATGAGACACATATTACTCTAATCCCCAAAGCCAATAACTTGGAAAACATCATTCTATATAGGCCAATTAGCCTTTGCAATTTTAATTACAAGATCATTGCTAAAGTTATGGCTAATAGATCGCAACCCTAGCTACATGATCTTATTTCTCCTGAGTAAAGTGCTTTTGTGAAAGAGCATCAGATTCAAAATAATATTTTTATTGTATAATAAGTACTACATCAACTTAGGGTGAGGAAAAAGAAAAAGAAATTTCAAGCAATCCTAAAACTATATATGCAAAAAGCTTATGATAGCGTTGAATATGATTTCTTATGTGATTATATGTTGAGATAGGGTTTTGTGCAAAATGGGTCTTGTTAATCGGATTTTGTATATCTTTAATATCTTTTAGGGTTAAGGTGAATGGAAAATCTTGTGAACCCTTTCATCTTACTTGAGGAATTTTGCAGGGAGATCTACTATCCTCCTATTTATTTATTATTATGGCAAATGTGCTCTCTTCCCTCATGACTAAAGCCAGGGAAGATGAAAGTATCAAGATGCTATTCTTAGACGACACAACCAAGGAAGACCAAAATATGTCATCTATCGTGAATTAGCAATGTTATGCATCAAGTCAAGTTGTAAATCTCAACAAATCAAGAATATTCTTTGGAAAAGACTGTTCTAAAAGGCCCAAATCAAATATAGCAACAAAGTTGAGGGTTGCATCATAGAAAAAATGAGAAAATACCATGGTATACCTTCAGACTGAGGTCAGACAAAGAAATAAATGTTTGCATGGGTATTAACAATGGTGGATAGAAGACTAGAAGGTTAGAAAGAGAAGCTTATTTCAAAAGCAAGTAAGGCGATTTTAATCAAAACAGTTATACAAGCATTATCACAATATATTATGTCAATTTTTAAAGTTCCTTAATCTATTTATCGGGCAATCAGATAGAGAGTATCATTGTTTTGGTGGAAACAAAATGCAACAAAAATTGGTATTCATTGGAAAAAATGGGATAATATGAAAACCAGAAAGAATTGTGAAGGCCTAGGTTTAGGGTTCTTATTGCTTTTAATAAAGCTATGCTGGGAAAATAAGCTTGGAGGTTAAGCCAAGACCCGAATGCCTTGTGGAGTAGAGTGCTAAAAGGTATTTATTTTCCTAGAGGGGAGTTTTGGAAAGTAACTAGAGGTCCTCAACCTTTTTGGGGCTGGCAGAGCATTTTAATGGGGTGAGATGCAATAGAACTAGAGGCCCTCAATCTTTTTGGGGTTGGCAGAGCATTTTAATGGGGGGAGTAGGTAATGGTAAAAAGATTTGAGTTAGAGAAGATAAATGGATGCTCTCAAGTAAAATAGGAGGCTCAACAAATCGCAACAATCCTCGATTCCTTGAGGATTTAATTCACAAAAACTCAGGTGAATGGGATGTCCAAAAACTGAATGTCATGTTTGATGAAAGAATTGTCTAAGAAATGATAACTACCCTTTTGAGTTTGAACCCTAGATCAGACAGGCTATTATGGACAGCAAATTGTTCAAGGGCCGATACAATAAAGAGTGGCTACGATAGGCTACATGATCGAGAGAGACAACAAGCAGAACACCAACCATCTACTTCCTACCAACCCCTAAAAACATTATGGAATGTGATCTAGAGTTACAAATTTTCACCGAAGTACAATTTAATTTGTGGAAAATATGCAACAATGCACTCTAGACCAAGGAAAATTTACATTGAAGGGGAATGTTACCTGACCCGACATGCTCGCTGTGTGGCCAAGCTCCAGAGATAATAGAGCACCTATTCACCCTATCTAACTAGACAAAAGGTGTTTGGTTAGATCCTCGACAAAAGACAGAAACTTCCCCTAAAGATATAACACAAATTGACAAGCGGGTCTACTAAAAACTCACCTCTGCTTTCAATCCATAGTCGAAAGCACAATTTACAGGGGTGTTGTGGCAGATTAGGAAGGAGACAAATGCCATGGTGTTCTAGGCATGTAAGCCGAACTCAGACACAGTCATTGTCGAAGTCACCTCCATGATCAACCTCTTTGCAAAGTGGAACTCGAATGTAAAGACTCGAGGTGTTTGCTTCAGTTCGGCACTACAACAACTGCATCTGCCATTAATCAATGTCGATTGCTCTTGGTACACATCCACGATGGCCGGATTAGTTGTTGGAGTTTGTAGAGATAGTCATAGGATTTTGTAGATGGTTTCACGAAAAAGATTCATGCTTCATCGATGTTAATCGTAGAAACCCTAGGTGTAAGAGAAGCACTTTTTTGGGTAAAGTAAAGAAAAGAAAATCGTGCAACGGAAAATGTGACGTTTTGAATTTCGACCCTATTTTGGGATTATATGAAATTGTGATATTAATCAATGCCTCATTAGTATGATTATTCTAAACTGATCATTTATGAGTTAACGAATCTTTCGAAAGTGCAATTAGGGATTGATACATGTACAACTAGCAGATTCAATCAAGAATGGACCATTCGACCATAAGGATCCAAGGGAAAACAATACCACCCTATTACCAATCCATTAGTGAATGAAAATAAATTGATTCAATAGAGATACAGAGTCAGATTGTGGGTGATTGACACGACTTCGATATAAACTACGAATGATGTTAAACCGATTTTTTGGACTTGGTACTTTGAATTATCAATTGAACTCCTAGGATTACATGACCATTAAAGGTCGTCTTTGGTTTGAGAATTTGCTTAAATATTGATTGAAAAGCCATCGACCACGGGTTAAATGTAAGTAAAACCCTAAAAGGGTGCTTGATAGTTTAAACCATACTAAAGTGCAATTGATTTAATTTAACCTTGATTTTTTATCCAATTTTGGGTATCAACTTTTCAATGACTTCATGACTTAATAATTGAGCGTTGCCACATTTATTTTTGAGTTTTTTGGTAAGAAGCAAAGTGTCGGAAAAGGAATTTTAGACTAGGAATTTAAGCTCGCAAGTGGGCCGGCCCAAGGCCAACTACCCAATGGGCATTGCACCTAGTAAGGACGGCCTAAGGAGGGCCCAAGTTGCTCCATTTCTCCCTTTTCTTTAGCCCATGGGCCTTCTTCTTCTAGAAGCTTTGTTGTGTGGTCCTTAGACACTAGGATTTGCTTGGTCGAGGATGAAACTTGGTGAGTAAGCCCCCTAGGCTTCTTGAGTGAGATTTCTTCTTTATTCTCTCTCTCTCTCTCTCTCTCTCTCTCTCTCTCTCTCTCTCTCTCTCTCTCTCCTCATTGGTCGACATTCCCTCCCTAGCTCACTCTCTCTCTTTTCTCTTCATTTTTCCTTCATTCCTTTTTATCACCCCTCGCTGTTCACCCTTACTATCGCCACCGTTGCCGTTTGTCGGAGTTGCTGCCACCATCCATTATACAGTCATTATCCTTCAGAGCCCAACTGTTGATTGCCGATAGCTGATCATTGCCATCAGCTGCCTCTGTTTTAGCGAGAAACAGGATTGTCGATGCTATTTCGCCAAACTCTACCCGCTATTCGTCGGCCGTTGCCATCTCCAAGCCGATCCGCATGGCCCTTGTCCTCGTTGTCGCCCTAGCATTTGCCTAAATCTTTTAGTGTATGAGTTAATTTTCTAATCCCTTTGTTAGGGTTAATCTTGCTTTATGAGTAGTTCAATTAAGCTTAAAGTATGATTTATATGGCTTAATTATGCTTAAGTGAGATTATGATAAGCTAATCGTGACTTGATTGTACTTAGTTATTAATTAATTGGGTTTATGATTAATTAGAATTATATTATATTACGAACATTGTTTATGGTTGATTAAGTTGGTTAATGAATGATTAGTATTAGTTAATTATGATTAATTATTTATGGGAATAATTAATTATAATTAAATTATTTTATGGAAATTATTTATTTATGGAAATATTATATTATTTTGTGGAAATTAGTTAATTATTTATAATATTAATTAATTTCGAATTATTGATTATTTATGGATAATTAATTATTTGAGAAATAATTAATTATGATTATCTATTGATAATTGATTAAATTGAGCAATGCTTATGTTTATTTAACTATTGCTTAGTTTCCTAAGGTTGATGGGTATATATATACTATAAAGTGAGTGGCATTTGATTTATTAAGGAAGGGTTTTATGAAATCAAATATTTTGTGGGAGTTAATTATTTATTAGAATAATTGACTAAAGAATTTTATACTTTATGAATGAGTATTTTGAATTATAATCAAAGTCTGTACTTGTTTTGTGGTAGTCAATTATTTATGAGAATAATTTATTATCGTTGACTATTGAGGCATGTGATTGGGTATTGTTGATTGTTAAGGCATGTGATTGATTATCGTTATTTGTTAAAGTATGTGGTGGATTATCAATAATTGGTTGAGGCACGTGATTGGTCGTTGAGGTATTTGATTGTGGATAAGTTATCGATAAGTGTCGTTTATTACAAGGATAGTTACTGTTGATTACTATCTTGGGAACTACGAGAATATTATAGTGTTTGTTGGTTGAGACTGGTGGTTGAAATATAACTTGAATTGCTATGTTGTTGGTTGTATTAAAACTGTTGAATTATGCAAGTTTATGTCATCATTGATTATTGGTGCATTACATTATACGTGTGTTAATGGCAATAGCACGTTGCATGAGCATGGCATAGTTGCATTGGCGACAAAGAATATATAGAAATGAAATGGTTGATGGTTGTGCCGCATGGTCACATAAAGGGGACACCCAACGTTATCGCCAACCCTTGGGGTCGTGTCGTGGCCTTTGGGTCACTTGATTTCGATTGATTGCCTGATAGTGGTCAGATGTTGAGTCGCGATAAAGGCCAAACCAATGTTCCTTCGAAAATGTTGTCTAGGGGGAGGCCTATGACGTAGCCGTGCCCAAAGGGGGACGATGCTTGATTTTTGGACCTATAGACCGCAAATCATAAGGTTGTGCGGTGGCCCGAGAGGTCATAATAATCATAACATATGTGGATACTGATACATGAGAAAGTTCAATTGGTGTTATGACTATGTTGCTATGGCTTGAGTTATATTGTATTTGCAGGATACATGTGTTAAGGCAAGGTAAGATCGCTTGTGGTTATATTTGATAACTGATGGTTTATATTGTGGCTAAGTTTCATGCATGTTATTAGATAAGGCAAGCGAGGGTTGCTTTGTAATTGATCTACCGTTGATTTTAGGTTGCCTAGTTAAGCTACACTTGAGACGAGTGGAATTCTTAATCGAGACTTAAGACTTTAACTTATTGAGTTTATCTTACCTAATTGTATTTAATATTTTTAGGGCCCTAGTATGATGTCGTACCCAATGAGATTTGGTGTCCCATGAACATGAGCATCATTGTCACCATGCGACTTGTCTTGGATCGTAATTTTGTTTACGAGCAGCATGTGACAACGATATGAGTGGACAAGCAAGAGAGAGACTCTTACGTGCCACATCTCTTCAAGACGTGGTACATCCGGCAGGGGGATAGAGGCTATGACGGGCCTCCATTGCATGAGAGGCCGGGTGATGAGATGTGGGATAAGATGAACCTCGATCCCCTTGATGGTGTAGTGATGGACCCCTCGTTGGGTGAGTCTGACCCTTTTGAGGCCAATAATTAGGCACTTATCACCTAATCCCTTCCTAACTAACCCTCCCCTCTTTTTTGGCAATAGTAGGTTAGGTAGGTTTGGTTCCTTTTTATGTTTGCCTTTGGAACATTGCCTGAAGAAGGGCTTGTATATGTACTATTCCCCAAGCTAACCTCTACAGATAAATAAAATGTGCTGCTATTGTTTTACTGCTATGTCTTTTTGCTATTACTACTTGATATTTGATTGGGTGTGTTTAATATCATTTTTGTATGTGTTTAATGATAAGATAAAATGAACTAGTCAACAATAAAACCTAGGGTGTCACATATTTCAGACCACAAGTGAATTGGGGTTGTCGCGAGCTCGAGAGTCGGGACGTGATAAAGAAGAAGACTTCAACTAACCTAGATTTTGATCTACACATAAGGAATGCAATTGATAGCTTATTAGTTGTTGAAGACTTATAAGGCCAAGGAGATGGGCCTTAGGGCCATTCAAACCATTTTAGAGGATTGCAAAGCACTTCTAGCCCATTTTTTGAAGTATGAGGCATGAGAAGCAAATAAGGTTGCAGATTGGCTAGCTAAGGCTCACAGAGCTGGTTCCCTTCCACTAACTTGGATAATAAATCCCCCTATTCCCTTGTTTCAATTTTATGTCTAGGTGTTGATACTTCTTGTTATCCTTTGCCAGTTTAGTAATGAAAATGTCATCTTTTTGACCGAAAAAAAGAAAAGAAAAGAAAATGACATTTGATTTTTTCCATTGTTTAGTCATCTTCTTAGTCCACATCTAGTTTCCTTCTTCGACAATGACTTTGTCTGGTCTGGTGTTGTAAGCATGATGATTATGGCAACCTTCGGCTGGACCAACGAATGCATTTAGGCGACGTTTGCTCATCTAGACTAATCACAATAAGATTTGATAGGATAAGATATGAAATTTAAAAGATTTTGCTATATCCCATCAACTGTTTAGTAATTACAGTAATAAAGTTTGATATATTAATATCATATCATATATATTGTATAGTATAAATGGCATATTAATATAAATAAACCACAAATTTTACAAATGGAGATAGTAAAAATTTCTCGCAATACTCTTATCTACTTTGTTTTATTTTATTTTACTCTCTTTTTTAATTAATTTCTTCCCCTTCCATTATTCTCTAATAATTTTTTTTTAAAATAGATTATCATAATAATATACCTAAAATATGTAATAAATATTATTTAATATTGAATTTATATTATAAGATAGAATTAAATTTGAATATATAAATAAAAATAAAATTAAATCAAAAACCAAATTGTAATTTTTTGTTATTTTGAATTTCTTTTATTAGAATTCAAATATTATTTATATTAAAATATAATTTTAGATTTATTAATTTAAGAAATTCTAAAATTAAAAATTGTATCTACTTTTATCCCACTTCCTTATGGGATAATTTTATTCGGTCTAAATTCTCTTTATATTTGAGTTTATCATGTATTGAGTAGGCACCAAATGCAAAACATGATAAATTTTATTTTATGTCAAATGCACCTTTGGGGCTTAGCCGGGGTGAATTGGTGGGATTCGAGACGCCCCATTTTCCGAAAGAAACGGTAGTGGAAGCGAAGGATTGGGCGGCTTCTGATGATGGTGGGAAGGAGGGTCTTGTCCCTCTCATGCGAGTTTCCCTTTTGCTGCAGGTCCGATCAGCTAGTTTGGACAAATGGCTTCCAGAGCAGGTTGCGTTCATACAGTGTAAGGCAGATTTTCCCGTGACTGATGTCAGTTTGGTCTAAGATTGAGAAGAAGCATGCTAATACCTGCCGCTGTGCAGCAATGGGCAATGAGAAGGCAAAATAGTTTTGGGAAGCAGAGCTACCCCCAAATAATGACAGAGTGGGAATTGAGAATTTTATCCGTGCAAAGTATGTGACATACTTTTGATCTCTCGCGGTTATTTTGGCGGTGTTTGTCGTTGCCCCTTAGATTAGTGCATTATCCAATGCTTCATCAAATGCTGATTATTGGTTATTCTCACAGGTATGAGGAGAAAAGGTGGGTTCCCAGGGATGGAAAACCCAAGTCACCTTGTAGAGGACACGAAGAAAGGGATACTGTATGGCAGAGACCTGGCGAAAGGAGTGCGCAGAGATTTTCAGGCAGGGCCGAGAGTTCGTTTGAACGAAGGACCAATCAAGCCTCTTCTGTAAAACCCAGTAATCGCGTTCCTCTAAGGACCTGAGCAGGTATCGACTTGTAAGCCCATAGCATTGACCAATTTCGGCCTGTTCAACAATCGTTACTTCTGAAATCACTATTGTTCAGAGTTAAATACATACAAATTTTAAAGTTGTGGAAGCTCAGGACTGATGGGAGATACAACTAAATCCCATTTTATAGTCCTCTGCAAGTTATCTTAAGTACTGGATGTCTTAAGGAACCTGTTTTCTACTGTAGCAATTGCAATGTTTTTAATACACGAGGATGTGCCAAATTGAAAACTGCATCATAAGGTGCTGTTTGTCTCTTTTGACTTGAGAAAACTCTGTCTACATTCGGTGGGGTGAGTTTTAAGGAAGCGCAGTATACAATAATTCTTATGGCAATTCAAGTTCACTTGGTTCCCTTAAACCTTAAATCATGTAAAATAATTCTTATGCTGCTCCCAAACTTCCAAAAACAGAAAAGTTCACTTGGTTCACTTAAACCTTAAATCATGTAAAATATGATGTTCATAATGAACAGGTCACTGCTGCTCCCAAACTGCAAGACACTCCAAAGACAGAAATGGCTGCGGGGCCAGTTGAAGCCATAAAAGAAACTGTAGATGCTTCTCCAGCTGCATCTCCTCCTAAAGTTGATTATGCTACTGACCTTTTTAACCTGCTATCCATGGAAGGTCCACACATAAATGGTTCAGAGTCAGCTTTTACTGATGATTGGGCTGGTTTTCAAAGTACTCTCTCTCTCTCCCTCCCCGAGGCACACACCAGGACCGTTCTAGTTTGTTCTTTTTATTCGTTTTTATGGTAGCAATCCCTATGTTAATTTAATTAACACTGATTTCCTACCTTCAATGTCCAGCTGGTGGAGCAGCAGCCAGAACTGAGAGTGAAAGTCCAATCCCTCAATACCTGTTGAAAGTGGCACTCAGTCCACTTCTGGCATTGAGGATCTTTTTAAGGATGTCACTCGTGCCTTCAGCTTCAGACAAGCCTCAGAAAGATGTGAAAAATGACATAAGGAGTCTTTTTGATAAGGTATATGCTTGATCATTTTCTATCAATGAATTCTTTAAACATTTTGCTCCCCAATCTTGACTCATCAGTTCAATTTTATGTGAACTTCATGTTTATACTCCTGCCACACATGGTCTTATTTGTATCATGAACAATACAAAACAATTGCCAACCTTAATTTGGAATTGTTGACCAGCCCCTTTATAGGAACTTATGTCCTGTATTTCCTTGGTCTTGTTATTGAGTGTGTTAAAATGGTATATATGACAGTGAGATGGTTTGTTTTATTGGCAGTGCAACATGGTTTCACCATTTTCTCGATGCATCAACATCAACAGCAACTTGCAATGCTGACGCAACAGCAGTCCCTTCTCATGGCTGCTGCTGCGAAATCTGGTTGTGTAGATCCAAAAGTTCTTGGTGCTACGCAGCAGCCTGGTTCAAATGGTACTAAGTACCCCTGGTGAACTGGCCCAACATGCATCACCAAGTTCCAGGAACCACATATCCAATTGGCGGACAAGCAGATTCACAGGCACTCATGCAGGTATGAATTAATAAGGCTTACTTTTTAATTGCTTGAGCTTTTCAGAATTTGTTTCTGATCATCATATCTATTTCATCATTAGATGAGCAACCTACCAACTCCACATCCGTTGGAGAACTTCTCAAACAATTTAACATCAAGGTATGCTATCAAACTTCACATGCTTGTGAAAAATAGATTGATCCATTAAGAAAACTGAATATGCATTGCATATGGGAATGAATCCTGGCCAGAATACTTTTCTGATGTATCTTAGTCATCGTGAAATGAGTCTAGATGCGGATCTTTTCATGTGACTCTTTGATACTATGCGGGACATGATCTTCTTGTACTTTGCAGGGTGAAAGTGTCTTCCCTGGGGCTGATTAGTGGTTCTTTATTACTAGGGTTTAGAAACTGGCATGTCCTTAAGAGTGCTTCATGCAGGATTCAAATAAATGATTATGCCAAATTGCATTGAAAACTCTGCTGCACAAACCCCTAACCTTTTCTTTCCCGGAAAAATGACTTTTCCAATGAAGTAATCATAAAAGATATATGAATTTTTTTCTCTATTGAGCATGATTAATACGGATGGACGAAAGTTTACATGAGACTTAATTATAAGGATCTGACTGATGACTGCTCTTAGGGCACTTGCCAAGAAAGTACTCAATTTTCAAAACACTAACCTTGTTTTTTGATATGTAGTGTTATGAAAACCAAATCCTTTCTTTGAAAGTATGCCTAACAAGTGCTTGAGAGCACTCTTTAACATGACCTCCTGATAATTCAGCTATCTTCATTGGGTCTAAGGGACAAATTCGGCATTTAGATTCCAATGAACTCTTTTTCATGTCAGAACTGTTGGACCCCATCTTCTGTAGAAAGTAGAAATTGCCAAAGTGATTGTGCCTACATTCTGGGTTTTGTGGTTAAGAGGTGGACTAGAATAGGGTCGTTCGAAAGTAACCTGCGACGTTTTCCTTGAGCATCTTATAAACCCAAATCTTATGCTCCTAATTGCTACCTAGAATTACATGCTCGATTTTGGTTATTCAGGTAACAGAGAGCTTGCCAGAGCCTAACGGGTGATGATTGATCCCTTACACATACACACAAAGTTGAAACTTGAATGCTTAATCATGAAATGATTATCTTTGCACAAATTTTATATGATTAGTATTGTGGTCTGCACAATAAAGTTGAATCTCGCTGAATTTGGACTCATTAGAATTTCCAAGTGACAATGAATTATCTTGTGTAAATAATCGTTCATGATGGAATTCGAGTGGTTCTTCACCTTCTGGTGCTTAGTCAGTTTCTACCTTGGCATTAGTGTTCTTATTACATTATGTTCTAATGTTGCTGTCATGTTGTTGCATGTATCTTTTGATGCTTTTCTTGACCTTATCGAAGAGTATAAACTGTATGGTTATGGTTAATTTCTTCTCCCCTTGGCCTCAATCAGTATGTATACAATGGGGCAAACTACCAATAAAAAGGTAGGTCATATTGATTTGAATCTCATCCTCAAGACTAAAATGTTACATGTATTATTGTTTGTTTGATGAACCCATAGGTCTGACATTTTGGTGTGGTTCTATGTTTGCCTCTGGTCCCTGACGTCTTGCACTACCAAGGGAAATCTCCATGGATAGCGTCCTCTCCTGGATTTGTTTTGATATGATGATCTCTTTCTTTTCTTTATCGCTTGGGTTCAAAATACTTCCTTGCTCGGTTGTGACTCAAGAGAATGAGCATAGGAGACATGGCATCGTGGATTGAAGAGATTGATATGCTGAAGGAACAGAGAAAGCACCACTTTTGTTTAGGTTGGGCCGTCCATAACAATCGGATGGTCTAGACTGAATTTGAGTTAGACGTGGATGGAAGAAGGAAGATTATCCAAAAAGTTCTAAATCTTTTGTATTGCAACCCATTTGATCTTAAATCATTTAATTATTTTGATTCAGTTTTAAAACTTTTGATAATTTGCTAATTTAATTCTTCCGGCCAATTTGATCGATAAGCATTGACATGATTGTCTCATTAGATCATTGACATGGCATGGCGTTCTAGTCAGCATAAGTTATTTACATGGTATGTTTGGTGCTGGCATGGATAAAAAAAAATTAATTTTTTCTTCATTTTTTCCTTTCCTTTCCTTTTTTTTTTTTTTTTTTTTCCTTTTCCTACCATTGGCCATTACTAGGCCTTCATTGATGGCCAGCAAAGGTCACCACCTTGAGGCGACAATCAGCTTGCCAGCTCACTTAAGTGATGGTAGCCCTCACAAATGGTAGAGGATGATTGTTGAAAAAATCCTAAATATATTGTATGGCGTCTCATTTAGTCATAAATTTTCGATTGTACCAATTTAATCTTAAAATTTTTAATCATGTCAATTTAGCCCCAAACATTTTTTATGATTTATCAATTTAGTCATTTTAGTTAATTTTGACTTAAAATTACTAATATGGCTATTTAGGCAATGCTTACCCCTTTTATAATTTTTTTAAATTTTGTGAATCTTTTTTCTTCAGTTATTTCCTTTCCTTTTCTTTTTATTTGTTCCCTTTTCCCTCCATCGCCTCAAGTGAATGTCGCTCTCGGCAAACCTCAGGTGGTTGTCACCTGAGGTCGACTGGCCCTTGCCGATAGCTGATGACTTCCACTTGTCATAGATGACGAGGCTTGGAAAACGGCTTGCTAAGGGAAAAGGGGAAAAAACAAAAGAAAAGGAAAAGGAAAAAATTGAAAAAAATTATGAATGTCAAGGTCAACGATACCACGTAAGACAATTAATATTGAATCGATCACTACATCAGTTGTTTTTGATTAAAATTAGCCAAAAGGACTAAATTAATAAATTATCAAAAAAATTAGGATAAAATTGATAAATTGTCAAAATATTTATGATTAGATTGACATAATTGAGAAATTTATGATTAAATTAGCCGTCGTATAATAAGTTATGGCATTTTGGATAATTTTTTCCATACAGGAGACGTTGAAATTGGTAACATAATGACTTCACATAGGAGTCGTCACAATCATTATTTGAATGCGAGTTTCTTGACACATAGGCATGTTCTCTCATCATCTTTCTCGAACGTGATCATTCAATCGATAAACATTAGCTAGGACACGTCCTTAAGCAACGTAACAGTCTACCCAAGCTGGCCTCGCCAGCGCAAGGAAGCTAAACCAGAAGGGTCGCTCCTGCCACGTGCCCAATTAGTCAATAGTTATATGCTCGCCGGAACAAGGACCTTTCAACTTTCAACGCCCAAATTAGGCGCAACAAACTCGAGACTTGGGGCGAAAGACCCGCCAAATTGCGGCCGTTCGAGGCTCTGGGAAAAACCCGGCCGTCCGTCCAACACCCCGTTTGGATTTTAGTACTGACGACCCGCGGGACCCGAAGATTGGGGCGTTACCCCCGTCGGACACGCGTCGCTTGGCCAGAGGCTAGGCGGCGGCAGGTACGGAGAGATCCCCCTATAATGATTTGGGCCCTTGTACTTTGCAAAAGGTCAAGCTGCCCCATTCATTGAGTTCCGCCCACCTTTGAAACGCCACCCGAGCCCCCGAGTTCACGTCAAGGGCTGCTCGGACGTCGAATTGGCGCGTGCTTCGTGTGCTCGGAGATGCGAGGAGGAAGTGTCGTGTGGGTCAGGACGAAATGGTCAGAATTTGCGGGCAGTGAAGTGACCGCTTTGATAGAACAGGGGGAAGATAGCTCTCGTCACGACAGGCGCGCCATGTTCATGTAAGCAAACGGAATAGCGAAGTACCGTCCTTTTTGTCATGCGGTATGGTATGCCTTGTTTTGAGGAAGAAAGTAGTCTTGGCCAAGTTTAAATACTCCAGTTCCCCGACCAAATTGCAAAGGGTCGAGAGCAACTGTGGTCCAAATACCCTTACATGAAGCTTTTATACCGGTTTGGACTTATCCGGTAAAGTCATTAATTGTATGGATTCTATGTATCTGCAACGATTGATGGTTGTAATCATCTTTTGAGTCCATTAGTCTTGCCAAATAAAAAAAGCAGTTTGCCTCTGTACCGGCTAGGGGAAGAGGAAGGGCTCGGTTTCACTTCTGAGACTTTGTTGATAGTGGGGGATCAAAAGTTTTCAGCATTTTAATTAGATGAAAGTCCTATTCTTTTCCCCTCTCTCTCATTTTTTATTTATTTATTGTGGCACATCACCTATTTGGCATTGGCTATCTTCTGCTTCAAGCAAAAGCCATCATGTACTTCAACTTTCACTAGTCGCGGTCTTTAACATTAGCCACAAAAACCCAGCTCCTCTGAGCTCACGAATTGGGCATAGTCCAGCCTCCTAAGCAAATCCAGCCATAGAATCACAATGGATTTCGCATTAGGAAAGAATACTGGTAGATGGCAACCAAAAAACATGAACGACTTCGCTTTCGCCCGGTCGCAATCTGGATTTTACTTGAAAGGCTATATCAATCATGATACATAGACTATGTTACAGCTCATTTGCAAATATCATGTAATCTTTTTGATGCGATTGGTTATGTTGCTGTCGTTTAGCAACGCAAGTTGATTTCGCAGGAGCAGAAACTTGTGATGACCAGCCTCCAAAGGAAAGCGAGACTGGTTTGCCAATTGACTTTCGGAAGCCAATTCTGGGTCGTGTGGCAAGAAATAGGCGGAAACAAAACCGACCCTATTGAATTTTCATCACTTGCGTACTGAACACATGAAGCTTTGGCTGGTCTTGCATGCATGTCAAAACCTTTGTGCCTAGCACAATCCGAAGTTAGGTCGCTATACTAGAATCACATGGCCTCGTGTTGATATCACAATACATCACGTATCAAATTAGTTGATTTTTCTCATTTTGTTTGGCCTAGTTTTAACAAAAGATTAAACTCTACAATTTTTGGCCAATCAAATCCTTTCAGGAATCTTTGCCACGTTAGTGACTACGTTAGATTGATTTGTTGATTCAACAAGCACATGTTTTGGTTCTTCGATTCGATTCCATGTTGCACGACAAAAATAAGAATGTCGTGGCCCAACGCAGCGAGGCACATGAGCAGGATATGTTAGGGCATGTCTTAAGGGAATGCATGTCAACGCTTCAAGTCCCCTCGGGCAATTACCTTTCTTTTTCCTAATTTCACGTCGTGCAGTTTCCCTAGGGCATCTTGTCCTCGCTAAGTAACAAATCAATCCTATTCGTCAGTACTTGTGCTGAGATGTTCTTTGCGAGTGTCTATTTTATTCGTACCAACATTTGTCTTTCACCTTTTGGGACGCCAATCATCCTAATTTCAAGAAAGTGGTGTTTCTTCTTCTTCTTCTTCTTTTTAATATTTAAATGAACTTGAGGAGAATCCTTGTCTCCTTACTTACCCCCACTGCATCTGGTAAGTCCGAGATGAACACGCAAGAATGGAGTATACATAAAGTGAGATTCATAAAGCACTATATTCCCACAGAGGGAGCAAGCAAACCCAGTTACTTAAGGGAGTATATATATTTTCCTTTTGAGGACTGAAATAATGCCAAAAAGCAAAACTTATTTTTTGCTCGATCAAAAGTGTATGTTCGTATAGTTACTCATGGTAAATGAACCACGGATATCATAAATTTATATATATATATTTTCAAGTAATCTTTGTAACCGCGTGTTCCACTGAGAATTTAGGTTGTTGAATTTTCCAATTCTCATGTTCTAATTATGCTCTTTATACAAAT
The DNA here is from genome assembly GCA_014182735.1 of Corymbia maculata. NCBI lineage: Eukaryota > Viridiplantae > Streptophyta > Magnoliopsida > Myrtales > Myrtaceae > Corymbia > Corymbia maculata. The sequence continues at coordinate 7,640,964 of CM024687.1, read as the reverse complement.
AGAGACCTTTCATTTTTTTCCCCATCTTATTTAGAGAGTTCAATACTTTATTTCTTTTAAGATGTCACGGAATTCTTGAATAATGCAAGAAAAAAGTCATGAAAACAATCATTGAAAACATGAGCATACACAAAGGGGGATCCACGATTGATGCCCACCATGGAAAACATAATTACCTTTCTATGATTCCCTTCTTACGTTTAACCTAAATCCAAGAGCTATTTTATCCTATGACATTGACCCCAACCACCCACCAACTCGATAATGTCCTTTTCCAAAGGTAATTACGTAAATTCCCACTATCCATATCTCCGAGGACGATAAAAGATCAAACTTCACTCTCAAGTAAACAACCAAGCCCTCTTCTCGCCCGTGATATCCATGTGACTTGACTTTCAGAAGAATGTCCAAATCTTGCTCTCCCGAAACCCTCGTTCCACCGACCTTACAAACCAGGCAAAGACGAGAATAAAAACTCGAGATAGATCTCGTCCAAACATGGATTGCCTACCGAAAGGCGTGCCCTCGATCGCCTTGCATAGCAAGTGAGGAATCCAAGTCGGGGACTTAGTTTAACGACCAGCAACGCCCTCTTCGATGCAGATTTCACACTGCCCGCCGGACTATAATAATAATAGGAGTAATAGTAATACTACAACTGTTGTTCTTCCGAAAAGCGTGGTCGGTGAGGGAGGAGGCCCAGTGAGGTGAGGGGAACATGCCCCGTCCATCCGTCCTGACCGGATCCTGAAATGTCTCCGGAGTTGACGGTCGGATCCTCTTGTCCAGGCACCCCCCTCCGACCTTCGAATCATGTCGTGCTCCTCTCTGACACCCCCACCTGCTTCATCCCTTTATAATAAGTAGGGAAACAAATTTAATTAACGTTTGTAATTTGACCCTAATTTTTAAATGAATTAATATGGCAAAAAACCTTAAATTGATTCATATAATATATTTATTCTCTGTTAATCACAAAATACTACAAAATTAATATACATGTGTCAATTATTATGTGTCATCTAGTTTAAATTTGTCACATGTATATTAGTTTGGGATTTTGATAGTCAAAAAGTTAATTTGAGATAAAATTGTCACATATGTCAATTTATGATTTTTTCATGGTACTCCTTTTTAATTTGATTGAAGCAACGATTATCTAAAGATCATGGTAACCTTCGAGAATAGAGGGAGAGGGAGAACCCAAAACTGGCCAATGCCGAAGCAGGCTGCATACAGCCTCCTTCCTCCATGGACCTCCACATGGCGGCCTCGGCACAGCAGCGCGTGGTGCTGCCACCACGCCGGCATCAGCTATCGGGGGCTTCTCTAATTACGTGTCATGTCATTCATTGTTGAATTTCTGCCGCGTCTGCTTCAATCGGATCCGCCATGAACTTCCACGCTCGCCCTTCTTCCCTTAAATTCCTCGGGCCCAACGGCCAGATTGGTCACATGCCTTCCATTAATGACATGGTGAGCGAAAGCGGACGCTGGTTTGCAGTGTGCAGATGAGCTGTCATGGAGGGATCCATCTCAAAAATTCGAGCCGAAGAACAAGAAGAAGAAGCAGACAAGTCACAATAGCGCACGTTCGGAGTGAGGCGACATTGTCAATTTCATGGCACCGACCTCTTTTGTCTTTGGTTTTTACATTGTAATGAAATTGACATGTTGATGGCTAGTCACTATATCTTGGATGGTAACCCACCACGATGAAAGCCATTGCTCTAAAAGTGGTTTCTCTTCGCGTGGACAGGACCTGAAATTTTGGGCGTTTGCAATTGGAAAAGGCAAGTCGACCCCCGTGTGGAAAAAACAGGTTGGTTTTGATTGATATTTTGATGGAGAACCTTCGTGAAGTAATCTACAATTTCAAGGCACAATAGTCAGTAAAAATTAGACATATTAAATGGGTAGGTCAAGTTGGGCTTAGATTGGGTTATAAATGGTCCGACCATAATACAAATATAATGAATAATTTTTATAATTTTTATTAAAAAAATTATTTTTTTCTTTATATATATATATATATTTTTTTTTCACTTCTATGTCCGCTACCAACCCTCACCAGCCACGAGGTGAGAGCCGCAAGGCCCTCACCACCTGCATGTGAGGGTCGGCCCTTGGCTCATATCTAGTAAGGTTTTGCAAAGGCCTCTTAAATTGGCTCGTAATATATCCATTTATAATCCACTTATTTCGACTTCTTTTTTTATAGACAGATTATGTTGATCCTTATTATAACCATATTAAATTTTTTTAGGTTAATAAATGGGTTTTGGACCCATTTTGACATGTGTAATAAAAAAAAATGCGACATCAAAGAGATTCAACATTGTGTGAGACAAATTGAGATAATTAGCATGCCTAACTGACTAATCATGTTGCCCATCTTACATACCTATCACCCTACATGACACCTAAAAATTTAATGACGGACTCATTTTTCATAGAATTAAAATAGATACAAATAAACTTGCCAAGAATGAACCTCTCAATTTTTCTAAACCTGCACCCAATTCTTATGGAAAAACTATTTGTTGTGTGAGAATAATATCTTATTGTAAATCATAAAAAATAAGTAAATCTCATATTATTTTATAATTTTTTATGATTTAGAATAGATTGTTATTTTTATATTATATCAAAGATCGTCATAAAATTATTTCTAAAAAAACTGCTGGAAAGAAAAAAAGAAAATTGCCACGCCACTCTCGCTTTCTCTCTCCTCGTATTTATATACACACACTCGCTCACAACTCCCAACACACGCTCCCTCCCTCCTCCCTCCCCTCCCCCCTTTAAATTCTCCTCTCCCCTCTCTCTCTCTCTCTGCGTGTGCAAATACCTGCGAATACGAACTCTCGAGATCGGTACAGACATGGCGATCTTCTCCAGCAGTCCGAACGCCACGTGGGTGCTGTCCCTTAAGGTCCTACTCGCCTCCACCCTCGCCCTCTCCGCCGCCGTCCTCCTCAAGCTCTCCCTCCCGGCCATCGCCGACTTCCTCACCTGCGAGCTCCCTTCCTTCTACGGCCTCCTCCTCACCTGGCTCCGTCCCCCTTACCTCTACATCCTCATCAACTTCATCATCATCTCCATCGTCGCTTCCTCCAAGCTCCAGCACAAGGCGGATGCCCAGATGCCGGAGTTCGCCGGTGCTGAGTACCCGGCTCCCCCGCCCCAAGCGGTGGTCTTTCGGGATCCGGCGGAGGATCTGAAGGCGCCGGAGGTCGTGAGCCCGGAGTATGGCGCCTACAGCAGCGTTTACGATCCGAGGTCGGTGGTGAAGGCTGTGGACGACGACGCTGGTGGGGCGTTGGAGGCGGAAGTGGAGAAAGCGGTTGATAAAGCGGTGGTGGCTGTGGACGGCAGTTACGAGCTGGCGGTTCCGGAGTCGGCGAGTCCGCCGCTGAGAAACGATTCTTCGGATTTCTCTTTCTTGAGTCCGAACGAGGATCGGGGAGAAAAGCCGCCCGTTTCGGCGAGGTTCGGTCATCGGAAGCCAAGTCCCGAAGGTACTCTCTCTCCCTCCCTCCCTCCCTCTCTCTCCCTCTCTCTCTCTCTCTCTCTCTCTCTTATCGCGTCTGTTCCATTCGACGTCTGAACGACGCTATTATCGTATTTCGATGCAGTCGGGAGGCAGTTGCGCGTCTCGAGGCCGAAGCGGAACGACACGCTGGAGAGCACGTGGAGGACGATAACCGACGGGCGCGCGGTGCCGCTGGCGAGGCACCTGAAGAAGTCCGACACGTGGGACTCCCACGCGCGGCGGAACGACGAGAACAGCCCCCCGCCGCCGCACAAGATGAAGAAGTCGGAGACCTTCGCCACCCGCGCCCGCCCCGCCCCCGCCGACCGGCCGGCTAGCCCGGCGTCGGCCGCGGGGAAGCTGAGGAGGGAGCCGTCGCTGGGCCAGGACGACCTGAACCGGCGTGTGGAGGCCTTCATCCGGAAGTTCAACGAGGAGATGAGGTTGCAGAGGCAGGAGTCCCTGCTCCAGTTCCAGGAGATGATCAACCGTGGGGCCGGCTAAATCTACGATTCTCAGTGAAGCCGGATCCATTTTCCTTTCTTGGGAAAAAAATTAGTAAGAAAGAGATAATGAATAGAGAATTGGGGTTGGGAAGGAGTGTAGTGTAGTTAGGCGTGAGTTATATATGTCTGTGAAAAGGTCCTGAGTTTTTTTCCATTTGGGTGTTGATGATAGCATCTGTTGATAAAAGCAATATGAAAAGGACACTGATTTTTTTGCGTCGTTCGGTCGTCTTCTCAGTCCACATCTTGTTTGATTCTTCGACATTGACTTTGTCTGATCCGGTGTTGTTAGCATGATGATCTAGGGCAACCTCCGGTTGGACCGAGGAATGCATTTGGGGCTTAGTGGGGGGGTGAATTGGTGGGATTCGAGACGCCCCATTGTCCGAAAGAAATGGTAGTGGAAGCGAAGAGTTGGGCGGCTCCTGATGGTGGTGGGAGGGAGGGTCTTGTCTCTCTCATGCCGAGTTTCCCTGTTCTTCACTTGTCCCATTCAATCGCCCCTCTCGTGGAACCATTTCATTTTCAGTGACTGCTTCTTATGATTAATGAACAGATTTTCCGAGTGGGGCATTCATTGTTTTACATCGTTCTTGCTATATTATAATATTGACATTCCTGAAAATGGGGATGTGTAAGCTCAGAAGTTATTTTCTTTTTTTTTTTCTTTAACCATTTCTGGATCCGAGGTTTTGGGTTTCACACCGGTTTGCATGGTAAAAGTTTGCCGTCTCCCGGCTCGCAGCAAGTCCTGTCTCCGGGACTGAGCAGCTATTATAAGTCGGTGCCGGACGGGAGTCACTCGCCCCCATTGTTTACCAAATTGCCTGGGAGTCCGAGCAGAGTGCTCTGCAAAACTGAGCAATGCCTGGGCTCCTCGTGCGGACGAACGATCGGTTTCCTTTTGAGATTCGCGTCGAAGCGGTTCTTTCATGAAGAGTTATCCACTCGGGTTGATCTTTATCCATCGAGCCGCCTTCTTTTGTCTGTTCATCAGCGATTCTAGCGATTCGGGCATGGCAAGGGACGGTGGATGATGACAAAAGGAAGCGACCATTTTAATTTATGTCTCGAGCCGTTGCATAAAGTAGGGGAGGATCCCCGCAAATCTTGAATTTTCCCTCCTCCCTTTCGCGAACAATTTTTAAATTTCTCTCGACTTTTTAAATGCTAGTCGCAAATCATGTTCGATGGGTTGAATTGCATCTTTCGTACTGTTTCCATTCAGTTTCCGATCCCATTTATTCCTTTGGCAAGTTGGGTCGATTGGAAAGCAAATTCGTTGCTACATTTCAGAACCTTTTGAGGTAATTGTACTAAACAAAAAAAGGGCTCCTCACCATTACGTCTTCACTGGGATGCCCGTTGTTCTCGTCATTCCTAGTCCTACAGAGATCAGGAATTCATTTTTGTGTGAGTCACTGCATTGCTTTCTCTCTGTGCTTTCTGTGAATTTTCTAACGAATCTAGCGATGCGTTGACTGTGACGCAGAGTTAGATGAGGTGTTGCCTTATTTCACCAATTCAGTGGCTCATATACCTCACTACAACATACTGACTGCCGTGCAAGCAAAGAAGAATATTAGATCAAATGCTACGTGGCGAGTTTTGACCGAGTTTTTGGTGGAATAGCTTCAATGCGAATGATTCATAGTGAAATCAAAGTCAAAGTAACTTAAATCAAATTATTTAAAGACGGACTGCACGTGGAAGAATGGACAAATCAAATGACTCTGAAAGTTTATCTAGAAGTTTTTCACATGTAAAGATTCCCAAGGTTCACATAAAATAACTTAATAATGATACCTGAGTTAGTCACTTTCGATAAAAAGGGAATTATGCTAGGAGTCCCAAAACTTGCGTAAGAAAATGCGATGAAGGGTTATTGAACCATTTAATTTGTGCAAAGCAATGTCATACATCAGATGATAAGTTCCTCCTTTGTGAAAACCACATTGCAACTTTTCCAAATCCGGATTAGAAATAGCGGCAAATGTTGCCTGAAATGTTGTTTAATGTAAAGGGAGCGCAGCATCAGTAAAACATATCAGAGGATGCTTTTCAGAAGTCTTCTGTAGTTACTTTTCAGTTTCGTCGGCCAGACAATTATAATACAAAGCAAATGTTTCGGGGACTTGAATCCTGCTCCGTGATAGGAATTCTGAGAGATCATTACTCCGTAATCAGTAAGAGGAAATGATTCATTATATGGGGCACTGGAAATAACATTTTGAAAGGCCGTTTCACGAGGTGTGGCATGGGGCACCGCTGGAGCACGCGTTGCACTTAGATACACCTCACATCAAATTTCTGCAACCAAGATATTAAGCTATGGGATTGGCACTCATCAAGCATATTTGTCCTAAATCTTGACCTACTTCTTATGCTGCAACAAATAGGACAGCGACATTATAACAGAGACAAGCGAAGAGAGGATGCTTAACAACCTTTCAGATTCTGCTTTTATGGCATATGCATACGCACAGATCAAGTCCAAGGACTGGAATGGAACTTGGTGTTGTGATCCTTCTTGGTTTCTTATGCAATTATTGTTCAATAAGAGGATTATGACGAATCAATAGGAAATATTTCCTTCAAAATAACTCTCTTTCTAGGATTTCTCTTAAATGCACAGAATAAAACTCTTAGGCATACTCTTTGCAAATAACATTTGCTATTGAAACATTAAATAGAGATTGCTTGCAACTACATAGCATAAAGAGCTATAGCTTGTGAAATACGCATCAAATATACTCTAGTTTTAAAGGCTTGGTTTAAGGTCAAGAGAAAATTACCAGCAGCCATTTCAACAGAACCACCAAATGGTCCAACCGCTTGGGTTTCCTCCAATTTCTGCTGAGCCTCAGGGATATCCTGCAACAAGGATAAATTAGAACATATTTATGAGTAAATGACGGCACAGCAACATATAAGCAATATGGTCGGAGCAGTAGCATTTTTCTGGTTATGAACTAACAGGTCAGCTTCACTGAATTTCTCAGACGTGTAGAAGCATTTACAGCTCTTAATGCTTAGGAAGCACCAAACAGTTAGTACTAGCGTGACTTGTTTTTGGTTCAACTTCATCTAGGTGCTACAAATCTTCCCAACTTGAAATGGCCAAGATAGTCGTTCCTTCTTACATGGTGCATCTGAATATGTTTTTTTCCACGGCAATAAAAATTGTCAGATATGCACATTCTGTAAGAACTAACTAGAATGTAAAGCAAACCTTTGTTTTTTTCTATTTTTGGTAAGATAGGTGAGTGATAGCACGTAGCTTTTTTTGTTTCTCATTTTGAAAGCTAATTTGTGTATAGCAAAGTCAGAAAGGAACAGACTGGAGTTACTCCAGAACTTGCTAATGCCACAAAAATGGTAGTCATGGTCACTACTTATTTTGGAAGAAAACTACTTAGATCCCTATGGTAGACACAAATGAGCTCGATGTCAATTTTAGAAACTTTTGTTAAATTTCTGCCATATTGCTTTATGTAACCCTAAGCCTGATTAGTTGGGTCAATTGTACTTAGATGGCCCATTGCACATATCTCTCATTATGCTGCTTTTACAGCAAGAACAAAATTTGATCAAGTGATATTGACCTTTTTTTTTTCCCTCAAATATGTCATTTTAACTGTTTCCACAAAATCAGGATAGTTTCACATTTTGAAATAGGATGATGCAATCATCACAGAAACCTCAATAAAAAGGAAATGAGCATGAGATGGAGAGGATAGTGACAGCAACTACAAACTATTCCCTAAGCTCCTTGATATTTCATGCAACCGTCATATGGTTAAACCAAGAGCATGATGCATACACCTAGTTGGACCATGGTCAAGATAATAAGCCTCACCTGAATAAAGTCATTCCTCGAGCAATCCATGCAGCTAACCCCTCCAAAATCCAATACTACAAGTGCATGTGCTGACATAATGCATCCACAATGGAGCAGCTGAGAAAGAATCCAGGATCAAGGTAAATAGGAAATTTCTATGGAAAAACAAGTCAAACATCATTGTCAGAACTACTACATTTCCATATCTGTCATTGATGTTGGCACTACACATGGCAAACAACAAAGGCACAAAATTGGTAACATCTCATGTGTACCTTCTGACAAGTATTGCAATTTCTCCAACCATCAGCAGTAGAGTGATATGTATCACAGAATGTACCATTCTCATAAGCAGACCTAAGAGACATTGTCAAGTGACTTGTAATGAGAACAAAGGGTAAGACTGTGTAACCTGATAACTATTGATCATTTAATGCGGTGATATGCATTGGGCAAGATGCGTAAAATAAATTTAACCTACTAAATCCCAGTTCAAACCATGAGGATATTTAGATGGATACTAGAAAATTTAAAATTCTCAAGCAACTTGTTGTTGTAAAGCACAAGAAATATGAGCCAGGAAACCTGTTATGTTGATGTTGCTCTGCCTAATTAAATAAGAAGGCCAGTACCATTTCCAATAAGGAAAAAACACCCACAAAAGCTGTTTATGTTACAAGTAGAGCTTAACCTATTCTTCAGTCCCTCTTATAGTCAAAGCTTCTCATGGGTACTGGAAGTAGGCCGAAGGAGATCACCACTTCCATCCTAAAAGTTCTTTGCTTTTGATATAGATCTGTCATGATTAAGAAGGCTGGTCATCTGTCTTTGAGTTTGAGCATTAATCATGACTGTGAAGCACATACATACTTGTCCAGGATTAATCAGAAAAGGAAACTGACGGGACCTAGCACTTAGCTTTCCCTTTTATCCACATGTCAAGATTTTTTAAAAGCAACACTGGTGCTTATGGCTCCTGTGGCGCTGGCATAGCATGGTCTATGAAATTCATTTGAATCTACAGAACATTAGCATAGTTATCTTTCTATTTTTGTCCTTCCACCACCACTCAGTTCTCAGTTGATTCTATCGTTGAATACCATCCAGCACTTTGATGTCAAGTCCTTTAGATAGTGTTGCTCATAGCACAGCAGCAGCCTCAAATTCATGAGTTTTAATTTAGATGGACATAAATATATGGAGTGAAGGATAAAATATTGAATTAAGACCACGAACGAACCATCTCAATCAAAGAACTCCAAAAATAGTTTTAATGAAGCAAGCTTAATTATCTATGATATGGGTGCTGAAGTCTAAACTTGCATGCAGGATAAGAAACTGAACAATTTGTCACGAGAACAGTCATGATGGTATATATCATCAAACTGATGAAATAGGAAAGCAGAAGCATAAAAAGTCATGAATCTCGTTCTAGCACAAATCCATAGTAGAATTACCATATTTCTATGTAAAAAATATCTTGTAACAGGTTGTGTCACAAAAGGAAATCCACACAAATCGATGTGAGATCGCATGGACATTAATTTTCTTCTCTTCATTATTCAAAGAGAATGTGCTGTAGATGGAATCTGGTATTCTAAAGAATCTTTCAAGAAAAGCTAAAAATAACTCTTCCATCATAGCATATTTACCCTACTTGCCTATCTCCTCCATTGAAATTGAAGGAGAAAACGGGGCTACTTGTGTACAGATGATTTGTATGGTAGTCTGGAGGATTAGACCCTTTGATAGCCTTTATCAAACCCACAGATAGATACCTAAGCCATTTCAGTCACAAGAAAAGGAATAACTAGTTACTCCCTATTTAAGAAGTATTTAGATATACCTCAAATGTGTATACAACAGCATCACCAATAAACATATTGATGAAAATTTTCCAGGGATGAACAATGACCACAAATAGGTGAATGCCTTCTATTTGTTTTATTATATGTATATGTAGCCCATCCCGAATTCAAGGTTTGTACAAAAGCCTACAATTTGCTTTCACTGCAGGGTCAATTATGAGATTGTATTGCCATTTGCATTCTGCAATCAACCTCACAAATAGGAGTTAAAAACAAAGAGAACCAGAAGTAGGGTTGCATGGAACCACTTACGATTCTCCAGGCTTAACTAACCACTCATCTTAATTCTTACCTTAAAAGCATGTTAGTTGGCATATGCCTTGTCTAGTCATTCAATTATTATATGAAGACTAGATAACCCATGGAATAGTGCCTTGTGGCAATCTTTCTCCCACAGACAAGCTCTTTGAGAAGACAGAAGGCCTCACAGTACCACCTCAACATTGATCAAACAAACGATTGGTTCAGAAAAGCTTTTCAAGAACATGTTCATCACAACCTAGAGATGATCAATCCAATCATATTTTCCCTCACTTTTGCATTAACATCCTATGACTAATCCTCTTCTAAGAAGCATAAGGCAGGGAGGTAGGAGCGGATGCTATCCTTCACTTAACACACAAGAACTTGTCCACCAAATGACCATAGTACTCTCCCTCTTATTATACCACACACTTAGAAACCTGGTACTATTACCAATTTTTCTATTACTTGTATGGTCTATTTTTAAACAAGACATAAGGGTTTTTATTTCCTCATGCCTTTTATTACTGCTCCACAGACAATCAGATCTTTCTTGTGTGACTCAGAGAGAAGACAATCAAGAAAAGGTAAAATTGGCATGAAAAATGGGAAATCCCATAATCAAGAAATAAATCAGCAATAAATAAGATATTTACTTTACATACTGGAGGTATATATACATTGTGCATTAAACATGTCACAGTACTTGTAAATTGTTTAAGGAACTAAGCTCTGGATAGGCAGCAGTATAAGCAGAAAGACTGAATTTTTCTTGCTCTGCTTGAATGGCATCTCTTCTGGAAATGCTCCTCCTTATTTCAGCTTCATAACATTTTAAAAGAAATGATCCTTGAAAAGCAATATACTTATGGAACAAAGCAAGTTCTCGATTCACGAAAAAATGTGATTTGTTAAAGATGGAAAATCTTTATGGATGAGATGTACAGCAGGCCTTGATTGGCAGACAGCCCACCTAGCTATGTCACGCTACAGAGTAAGATGCCAATGATTGCAAGTAAAACAAACTTCCAGCAACAAAACCCAGACAGACTCATTTTAGTAACACAACACACATGACACTGGTGCATGACACTGGAAAACCAGCCCCTGCTTCTTGATAATTATTCTGCAGAACATAGTTATGGTCCTTTCAGGATTATTCCAACAATGAATGATGCTGAAAAATCCACTGAAAAATTCAGTCTGGGCCAGTTTTTTGGCAGCTTTTCTGAGCAATAAACATTATTCTGATGCCAGAAAGTTATTTTAGAAAAAATTAAGAGAAATGAAAAACTCGAATAGCAATATATAATCTCAGAGACACAGTCAATGACTTTCTTATTTCAGACTCAAGGAGTTGTGTTTATTCTTATACTGTGCCAAATTCAGACTATATCATTGACATTGCTATGCTGTTTCTTATTTCAGTTTACAAAGCCAAAATCATCCTACTAACCAGTTGATGTGACAATTATCTCTTATCTTGCCACATGGAAGCAGCATTTAACACTTTATAACGATGAATTTAGATTCAAGAAATTCTCCTTGCAAATATTTTGTATCCTAACACTTAAATAGCAGGAGTATCTTAATACAGATGAGGAAAAGAATCTCTCTATAATTTGTGGATATCATTTGTATTATTATTATTATATTATATTTCTTGACCTATGTGGATCTCGCTTGTGGAACAATTGTTCAGGTTCTGTTCCTCCCATTTGATGCTCTACTGCTCCTGAAATGCTGCCCTGTTATGCTTGCTAGATCAAATTTTGCTACAGAAAAGGGCCTTATTCTTGTCAAGAATCTTCTGTTAACCGTTGATAACATCTTAACTTAGTTCGCTTACAATGAGTTCCAGGAAATAGAGGGAATCTTCAGTTCCATCTTTTTCAGAACTTATAGCTCCAGCATTATCAGTTGCTAGAATTATATATCTGTAGATGGTACAGAATCCAACAATCCACGTTGAACAGGGGGATAGTCAACCCGATGTCGGAATCACACTCCAGCCACTACTTATAAATGCTCTCGGACTTATACAAGAAGATGTTTGGCTACGCTTGATTCGAATACATAAATCCAATCTAACTCCCTAAAAGTCAGACCCGCACTGGATTAACAAGATCAAAAGGCAATAACCCCAAATATTCCCTGAGCTGCGATAAGCTTACCTAATTCAAGTGCTGACGACAAGCATCAAGAGATGCAGTCACCATTCCAGAAGCTTGTAAAGCAAGCAATAACACCAAAATCCGTGCATCATCAACATCACAACCAAACAGCTCACAACCGGCCGATTGACCAACCAAGCATGGCTTCCTAGCCTTCCATCACCATAACCACGCGCTCGATAAAACAAAAAATGCGTGCGCACAGACAAAAGAGGCATTCCCGAAACGAGACGGACTGGCAAAAGGAATCACATAGCATTCGAGAAATGGCAAGGCAACTTGAAAATCACGGAGTACTCTTACTACTCTTACGCGCATTCGTCGCAGAGCTGCGCGTAGCCGCCATTGCTGAGCCGCCAGCCCGACCGGAGCCGAGCCGCCCCGCGCTTGCAGTAGAAGCAGGAGCTCTCCTCCTTCTCCTCCTCCTCCTCCTCCTCTCCGGAGAAGCAGACCGGATAGTACGCCATCGTCGTCGGAGCTCGAAGGGGAATCGCAGATGCGATTTTCTCGCAGTTTTCTCGTGGCTCGAGAACTGCACAGAGAGAGAGAGAGAGAGAGTGCAAATTGCATTTGCGCGCAGAAAAGAAGAAGACGACGAGACGGTTGCTTTTTTGTCTGTACGCCAATCATGAGCGTCTGCGCCAGGGCGCCATTAACGGACAACGAAGAAGATACGGAGGGGAGGAAACGTCCCGTGTGATCGCTCCCACGCTGTGTTACGAAGGTAAGGCGCTCGTGAGCCGCTCGATGAGAAGAAAGTTGTGATATGGACCCTATCCCTGACCGGGAGATCGAACGGAGTGGGGCCGATGGCTCTCCGAGCTCATGGAGGAGGGCCGCGTCCTATCGGCGTCGCGAATTTTCCGAAAATGGAAACCATCGTACCGTGACCTGGTGCGCGAATGGCTGAAACCGGGCCAGGAAAATTAGAAGAACTTTGTCCTAAAACTTTAATTCAATATATAATATAATTTTTAAAATTTAATTTAATATGTAATATTATTTTTAAAATTTAAATTTGTTAATTGTGATTAAAAGACAATGTTAAACATATATCAAAACTATATCGATCATATTGGACATGTATAAACATGTCTTTTAAATCTTATCTAGACAACGAACCGATAAAGCCTCGCGGTTCATGAGTAAACAAGGTCAGTCAGTTGGAACTGAAACGTTGGTCGGGTGAACTGGTGGTACACTTTTTTCATTATTTACCTAATTTATTAGTGTAAATTAGCAAATAGACACATACTTATTGTTAATGCTTCCCTTAAAACCCGACCATTATTTAACTTATTTTTGGCTTTACTCTCGAATTGCTATTTCCTCTTTTAATGTTTAGAGTTCGAAGAAGGGAAAAGCTTTTTCGTAAGCGTAAAATATTTAAAATTTAAAAAGGCCCATTTTTCATTTTATAGTGCTGAGCATCGCTTTTTTGTCATCGACCTCAATTCATCCTAGTCTTGTCATGCGAGTACTGCTGGAGTCACGACGAAGGCAGCGGAAGTCAAGGACAGTGCCACAGCATAAACGGATGATGAGATGCTGCTTGTATTTTGTAGTTGCATGACACAAAGAAGTGGAACTACAGATTGCACACTCAAAAATCATCCATCGCTGGTATCAACTATTAGTATGCTAAGACGTAAATCCGAAATAATATGCGCTACCCAAATGAAACTTCCATAAGGAAAACATCAGCATGTTCCCAATTTGAAGGTACAGAGAACTAACTGGAAATATATACCAGCATGGCTAAGAAAAGTCTGCCCTCAAAATCCAGACCAACAAGGAAAGAGAGCATGCTATTGCTAAATAGATGTTGCAGTAATAGACATTCAGCTTAAGAGCGAAATAGAGGAAGTGTCATAAAGTCATGCTTTTGTTAATTGATCTCAAGTGATGTTTACAGAACCAGAGAGGTCAATCCCTGCATCCCATCTTCAGGTATATATCTCTAGGATGTAGTTTCTTTCACTAAACAAAAGAGATACATACATAAACTGACTCTTGGTACAATCAAACTCTCCGAAGCTTTCTATAGACCAAACACGAACTTCAGTACAAAATGTATCGCCACATAAAGAAGAAGATGTTGATAATTATAACTTCCATCTTATTTGGAAGAAAGAACAATTTCTATGTAAAATGCAAATTCTTGAACTAAGAAACTGAAACTCCTATAATGATTCTACTCCCTCTTCATCAAAAAAAGAGTGTGGACCAAAGATCGAGCTACGTTAGTCATAAAGCGTTTTTGCAGAATGGGTTCTCACGGTTTTGCTATCATTCTTTGAAACTTTCTCCACGCTCTGCTCATTCTTTGATATGGCCTTTGCCATCGCCTTCATCTTCCTGACATTCTTCGTTCTTTTCATTGGTCTTCCCTTCCTGATATTTCTGTTCAAAAAGGTTCAACGTAGAAGGATGTTCAGATGGCATGAAAACCTTGGAGACCAGAATGTGGATAGGAAACAAACAGACTCCAAAAGAGATGCAAGGCAAACACAAGGAGAAGCAACTATCTATGAAGTACCAATACAGCAACCTGAGTAAAACTTGTATTTCTCCAGCATAAATTACTTCCCCAAAACCACCAATTACTCAATATATGTTCCTCATCCAAGTGAAAACAAAGACGGGTTGTACTTGTACCCATAACCCAGAAATTAAAACCCAATACAAAACAATTAGAGAATAGAAGATATGCCATTTGATGTCAAAGTTTCCTATGGAAGGTGGAAATAGCTTCGCCTCAGGGTAGACTAATCACAAGTTAATGGGTCTAGAATGGAGTCCAAGAACTGAACATCACCCCACAAGTGAAGCAATTCCATTCACATCTCTCAGACGGCAGCAAAGAGACTGAGAAAGGAGGGAGAGCAATAGAACTTTTCACCGGAGGTTTCTTTTAAAGGAGCCTCCGCGCAAGACGACCACAATTAACTTCATTCCAAATTCACTCCATGGAGTTAACTCAACTCCACTGAAGGGTGACCGAAAATGGAAATCGTCGCACCGGAATGAAAGTCGGGGAACTATACCCAAACCCATGTTTCTTCACAGACAATCCAACTCTCTATGCACAGATACAATCAAGTGTCTTATAATCATTCCTAGGTCCATGCATGGATTGTCGGCTTGCAAGTGCTAGA
Organism: Corymbia maculata; assembly: GCA_014182735.1. Taxonomy (NCBI): domain Eukaryota; kingdom Viridiplantae; phylum Streptophyta; class Magnoliopsida; order Myrtales; family Myrtaceae; genus Corymbia; species Corymbia maculata. The sequence continues at coordinate 7,625,639 of CM024687.1, read as the reverse complement.
CAATTAGAAAGCATGAATTCACCACGTAGATAAGTTATGCAGGACCAAAGAAAAGTTTGCTAGCTGATTCCACCGACCTATTCGCCGCGCCTGCAGCCGAACTTTTAGCTCCAGTCTCTGAAGTGTCCATCGCTGCATACAAATAGATTATAAAAACACGCTCAATTTCATTGCCATCTTGAACAAAAGACATTCAATTCGACTCTTCTCTCAAGATTTGCCTCCAAGACGGAGAGAGGACGAAGCTTGAAAGTATCAGGAAACCCGGAGAGAAAAGGGGGGACGAGGACGAGATTACCTTGAGGACGGTCGAAGACAGTTTGCTCGGTGACGTCCATTGCGTCGGCGGCGTTCCGCTTCTTCTTGTTCCTGTTCTTCGCCATAGCTGAGGCGAACGAGAGACGGAGAGAGAGAGATTGAAGATGATGGAGCACGAAACCAAAAACCCTAGCGGTAGCAGTAGAGCATCGACGCTTTCGAGTCTCGCACTTTTGGCGGGTACAGACGTGGGCCGATATTGGGCCTGGGCTTTTGGAAACATATATATTGGGCCGACATAATTATAATTACGTTTCTTTATTTCCTCTCGGCTTTTTTTTTCTAATCAGTTATCATTTGCTAATTAATTTTTCTATGAATACATGGACCATGGGGACTAGTTTTACGAGCCTGAACAATTTGCATAAGTCCTTCGATCGTGAACATTTTACACTAATGGAGACTAGTAATGCTGTGTAAAAAAAAAAAAAAAAAAAACCATTGAAATTTCTAAATACAAAGCATGAACCGAATTATAAATGAATTTTAATTAAGTGTTAATCAATGAAATTTCCATGAATCAATTTCATGATAATCACTGTCAGCTATACTTTTAGCAATAGGAACGAACTATATCATGTCTGGAAAAGATGTAACTTTCAACAAGTATTTTCGTGAAAATTATCTATTGAAGAATTGAAGAAAATTTTCGGGTCTTCCATGTGCAAATATAATGGTTGGCCAATTTGAATAGAGGCGATCGACAGGCCGACGATTAAGGTGGCGGGAATTGGTTGCATGGCGGTGGCCGTACATTCACATGTGGGTTTTGTTAAAAGAGTCTTTAGGGGCTTGATAAGAAGTATTGGTTATACTTAGAAACTTGTGTGTTTTATTTGTGACAGACCAAAAAGAGAACATTTTTCCATTCTGTTTAAAGTATGTTAAAGATGGTTCTTTCTATCTTTAGGTTATTCAGACAGTTGATGATGACAACACCATTCACATATTACCATTAGCCACAGTGTTAGATAATCAGGAAACCAAACATCAAAAGATGCAACGAATTTTTATTTGTTTCAGGAAAAATGAGTGATGAAAAATACATTTTTTTAAAAATGATTTTTTATATCGCTTTAAATAATCAATAAATGAAAAAAAAAATCATTATCAACAATTAGTAAATGATAGAAAAAAATACATTCATTATTTCTGTGAAAGATAGAAACAATCATTTTTTGAAAATATTTTTCAAAAAATTTCCTTTCCACTAAAAACAAACACATCCTAAAATAATTAATTTGATTAGTTGTTTCACATACCTGATGCGGCAAATTTAACTTATAACCAAAAAGTGACTTTAAAATTTAAACATGTACCATTTTATCATTCCATTGAAACGTTGATTTGTTCATAATGTCGCTATGATAAAACTAAGGACACATAATCTTATTCTTGACAAGAAAATGGAGAATCGACTCAGGTACAATTCACAATTATAAGATTAGCTTTTCGAGATCCACGTAGCATCATCCTCATAGTCAAAGTCATGAGTTGTTTCTGTCAACGGATCACTAAGGAAGATCACCAAAATCACAGTAACATGGAAAGCTCTTGATCACGAACTATAACAAATTTACACATCCTCTCCAATCATGCACGCTCAAGGCCAATTTAGACCCCCATCAATCTATGACCCGGGCACGAACTTGGTGGCGTAGACCCAAGCATTGTTGGCCACCGGGTTTTGTAGGTGGTCCAACAGGTTCTCGAGCGGGCCCTTCCCGGTCACGATGGCCTGAACGAAGAACCCGAACATCGAGAACATGGCAAGCCTCCCGTTCTTGATCTCCTTCACCTTGAGCTCGGCGAATGTGACCGGGTCATCGGCGAGGCCCAGCGGGTCGAAGTACTGGCCGCCGGGGTAGAGGTCGTTGCCCTCCCCAACGCCGGGGAGCCCGTTGATTCTGAAGCCCTCGACGAGGCCCATCAGGACGACCTGGAAGCCGAGGACGGCGAGGATGCTCTGGGCGTGGACGAGGTTCGGGTTGCCCAGGTAGTCGAGGCCTCCCTCGGAGAAGATCTGGGCCCCGGCCTTGAACCAGATCGGCTCCTTGAAGTCGACCCGGACCCATTTCGCTAGGACCTCGGGGGTGATGCAGCCCAGGGCTCCAAGCATAGCCCAACGCCCATGGATGACCTGATAATTTTTGGTTCAACATTAACCAAAGCCATTCTTAAATGGAAATCCAGGACTTTCTACAGACGGGATAAGGAGAGAATACTATGCATATCTATGAACAAGAACACTAGGATCTCCCACAATTCAGCATGAATTGAAAGCACAACTACGACTGTATTAACGGGATAATCAGTTTCTCTAGCGGTTGCGAAAAGCAGGAGACCGCTTTCTCTCTCGCTCTTTCAAGAAGAGGAAGGAGTTGAATGATTTGAATTTACCTCAAGAGCCCTGTTCCGGGCAAAAGCCTCGGGATCGGCGGACAAACCAGCGGTGTCCCAGCCATAGTCACCCGGGAATTCACCGGTGAGGTAGGAAGGAGTCTGAGCAGAGAATGGTCCCAAGTACTTCACTCTGTCCGGCCCGTACCAAAGCTCGTTTCCCTATTCAAGAGACAAGATCCGGCAACAACATCGGCAAAAGGCAACATCAGCTGACGACCCACTAAACAAAAACCAAAAACAGATTCATGGGCAAGTGAGGCTCAGCGAGAGGAGACGCTAGAAGGGATACCATGGTGTACTTGCCGGTGCCCACGGATACGACATCTCTGAGAGCGTTAGAGGATGATCTGGATTGGCCGAGGAATGGGGAGGGTCTGAGGACAGTGGTGGCTGCTGGTGTTCCCATGGAAGCCATGTCTGAAGAAGAAGAAGACCCTTTGGCTTGACTTGTGCCTCCGAGGAAAGCTCTTGAGTCTTGAAGCTTCTTCCGAGTGCTTGTCCGGCTCAACGAGGTCTGCGTTGGAAGATGGGTATATGTGCGCGCGCGCAGACAATGAGACACGGAACCAAAACTGGTGGCCAGAATTCGGGGGACTTGGGGAGTTTTGTCGTGGTGGGGATGCAGAGGTCTGGATCAGCCAATAGGAATGCTTCGATAGATTTGAAGTATCTCCTCGTTATATCCTTCTATCCACATATTATCTTGTCTGTCCCTAGATATTTTTTTACCCGGAAATAAGTAACGGCGTTTTCTGGGGCAAATAATTCTGAAAACTCATAATTCATGGAATTAGTGAAACCACTGATGCCATTAAGATTTATTTGACGCTTGCATGTGTTTTTACTTATTCAGTTATTTGATGATAATATGTCGCATTTTAATAAACTAATTGGATGAATGTATTCTGACTATGGAGTTTCATACAGCAGCGTCCACCAATACTTAATTTTTCATTAGAAAGTATTCGTAATACCAATGTCTGCTTAAACAAATGCTGATGAGTAACGCCTAGATGTGAATTAGTTAATGAAGCTGCAAGGAATGAAATGGTGACCGGCAGACATTTTTTCAACCTTCATATTATATTTGGATCTAATTCTTAGTTTTAGTAGTGAACTCAACTGCCCAAGTAGAATGTTCAAAAAATATATCAATACTCAATTATAACGCACATAGAAATGCTTGAAGGCAAATGGATGCCAATTTCACATATCGGGCAGACGACCAAGAACTCCAAAAGTTTTGAGCGGAAGGAGTCTTTAGAAAAATACATTGCCGCAGTTAAAACTTGTGAATGAGTACTCGACATCTCAGCATATGCCCAGACGAGTATTAGCAATTTGCATCAGCCATATTGATCACAACTACGCTTCTCAATGCACATAGTAAAGAAAAAAACCAAGTCCAAGCAACGGGCCCAATGGATACCACGGCAAGATGAACCTCCCCCATAAGCCTGTACGTTCTCAAAATTTAAATAATCTATTACCTAGCATACATTACTCAAGAAACACAGAAATGGGGATTCCACACTATAGCCTTAAGAGATCATCCTGTGAAAACAGGAGCAACTCTGGCAATTCCTTAACCGTTGCAAGAGCATGGTCCTCAATCAAGAAGCATATAGGTCAGTTTAATAGTGCACTGCTTCTGACTATGGTATGGATGCAGCATGAGGCGCTGATGACAAGGCATGGAACCATAGTATCTCATCTTCTCAATGCACCGTAGTTTCTCGTTACCTAGGAACCGAAAACAGAGCAGTCAGCTCCAACTGTAAAATATCGACATTGCAAACAGGCTCCACATCTTATCCACCTTCATATGGGTCCATTCAGATAAAGAGACAAACATTGACTTTCGACTGTAGTTTCATATGCATTGTATAGGGAGACAATGGAGATTAATGAGTGAAATATTTTCAGCTGTAATTATATCTATCTATGAAAAAAATAGAAAAAAACTGTAGTTATAGATGCATCACATGAATCAGGTTCTTCATTCATTTTTGTACCTCCATATAGTGAGAGATTGAAAAGGACATGCTATTAAAATATGGAATCACTTGGCATGTGGCATGCTAATGATAGCCTCATGGGCATTCTCACTATGGTGTAGCAACCACATTAAGCTTATCTTGATTATCAATTACTTTCTAGAAGATTCCTTCAGCACTAGGTGTACACAATGCAAACCACATACAGATGACAAATCTAGGACATACAGGGTACAAGTTTTGTCGTTTTTTTAAATAAGAAAACAGACAGGGCTACAGAGAATGAAATACTTCAGCTATTCAACTAATACAAGTCTCTTTTCTAAGTCAACAATGAAGGTGAAATTGATTACAGCAGAGGATTACACAGTATTTTGCACTATTTTGTTAATCAGCAAATTATGAGGCTGATTACAAAGCCTGACATGCAAACAATAAGCAATAGACTTTAACGCTGAGGACATTCATCTTGAAAAGCAGAGGATAGACTTCATAACATGTTGCCATTATGGGAAGAAAATAAATCACTCTCAAGACTGAGAACTCCTTACCCTGGTTTGCGACTTATTTGGTCTCTTTCCCACATCATCTTCATCGTCATCGTCGTCATTATTGCTCAAGAGCAGTCTCTGAATTGAAGAACTGTCAGTTTTTCTGCCACGCTTGGAAGATGCTCCTGTGCCTCTACCCCTTCCCCGTGGAGCAGCTCTTTTGCGTCCTTTTCCTTGCAGATTCTCATCACTTCCCTTTGGAGACAATAATTATGAGGAAATTCACAGTTAACATGAGGGGATGCTTATTGGCCAAAAAAGACCCCACAACCTTGCAACAAGGCATGGTCAGACCAACAAAAGAAAATTCCAATCTAAAGACTGAATATGCCCACCAGAGATCAGTTGATATGCAATGGCACTAGTTGGAACAATATTTTCATTTAAACAGAAATTCATTTCGAATCGGTAACTAGTTAAGATCAAATATACACAAATTCAACTAGGTAAAGCAAACATAAAGATTATCATAGTTGCCTGTTTGTGGTAAGCATATGCTGTGGAAGAATCTATTTATAGGAAGAAAAGGCATGCTTTCTTACTGAGCTTTCCTCGGGATCCTTGCTCACATATCTTCCTGTTTCTTCACTAGAGGCAGAATTTAAATCGTCCTCATCATCAAGAATACTTGTGGCAGCTTTTTTTGCAGCCCCTGCTGCAGAGGTGCTGTAGCAAGAAAAAACAGCCATAGAGAATTATCCCAAGTGCTGATATAGAGGACTGCAGATTCAATAAGTAGATCACTGAGAGCTAGCATAATTCATCTACTATCTGCACACAAGACATAGATCCTCCATATACATGGCTTTATAAACCACTGCCTGCAAGAAAGGCATCCCGTCATGTAAAGTTAAAAATCAATGTAAACAAGAAGTTTTGGGGGAATGCAGGCTCAACACAGATGCTTATGGACATCAATTGCTTTCACATCCTTGTACTTTCGATGGCTTAATTTAAGCCATAGGAAGCTGGTCAACACACACACAGCGAGCGAGCTATAACTTATATGCTATAAAGCTGGCATCTTCCAGGTATTAGTTTGTCCACAGATTACTCCACCGCACTCTATCCAAGTTCTGAGTATAAAGCTCTGCACATTCAATTTAATGATCTCAACAAACAACTATCCAGATTGCCATTTGAAAATACCATCACTTAATTTAATCCCTGCAGACACTTCCTACAACAATGTTCTTGTCCTAACCATCTCTATCAGAGAGGCTACTATATCCAGATATTACGCTGGACATAAATGCCATTTTTTTTCCTGAAGCACTTCAATTGCAAAGCCAGATCACTTGAGGGCGCAGATAATCTTTAGCTGGGTGATTTGTGATATGGTATTGGAGTTTGACTACTTTTATCCATAAGCTCAAGTTCATGACTACATCCGCTACTGACCTTTCACGACGGCGAGATACCAAAGCTGAATCAAGAGTAGTCTGCTTCAAATTAGCAGATCCTCTTCCCCTGCCCCTTCCTCTTGTAGAAGTTTTCCCTCTTCCAAGGTCTGAAGTAGCACGGGAGGATCTAGAAACTCCCGATGATCCCCTCCGGCCTCTGGTGGCAGATTTTGAGCCAAGTATCTCTGCAGTGTCCTCATCATCGCTAAAAGAAACCGTGCTTCCTATTCCTGTAGCACTCCTATTTCTAGCAGCCTAGGCAGAATTTAACATGGAAACTTTAACATTTAATGGCTTCACAGAGAAACTCATAAGAATCAAAGAAGGATATTCAGCTTACGATCCTTGAAAGTGTTTTGCACACTACAGCTAGATTTACCTCTGCAGAAGGTGCACTGGATGCTCCATGCGGGGTGTCACTGGGATGTACAGAACGTTCCTTAACACGTTCCTGAATATAAAGAATAAAGTTGATTGCCGTTAGAATAAAGTTTCCTTGTAAAGGAAAAAAGCATCATTCTTTATTTTAGGCAGGACATGACAGGAAGAAGATGAGTTAAAAAGAGCTTCTGGCTTATTGTCTATGGGAATTAAAAACAACAAAGAAAAAATAATGCTCAAGACTGTATCCAAGCTCCTAGTTTCTCTCATTCAAATGCACTTCTGTAACTGCTGAAAAGACCTTACAATAAGATATACAAGAAATTCCTGCTTTACTTTAATAACGGCCACAATCATTGCACAAATTCAAAGCCTGACTATAGATTGAAGCAAATGAGCTAAAGCCCCCAAAATTGGAAGAACTCCACACTGAAAAGACCTTACAATAGGATATACAAGGAATTCCTGCTTTACTCTAATAATGGCCACAATCATTGCAGAAAGTCACAGCCTGACTACAGATTGAAGCAAATGAGCTAAAGCCCCCAAAAATTGGAAGAACTCCACCTATAACATGGTTGGATGAGACTAAATTCGTCACATTATAAGGATAACAAGTCTCAATAGATAACTTCTTGCCTCCAAACACTCTCCGACTTTAAGAATTAGATCCTCCTCCTCGCATTTCGAGGTATTGGAATCCCTAGCAATTTTGTTCTGCACATGTTCATAAGCGAAAAAGTATCAGCACAGCAGCATAACAGAAACATAACATTCACATTATAGCATGAGCAACTGAGAAACTGTCAGAAGACACAATTATTGGCCAAGCAAATGACAGCTTAGAGTGATACCTCCGCAACAACAAAAGCAGGATATTATACTTACACGAGTTTCTTCAAGATTTAGTTGCACGCAAGAATAAAATGCCATTTTATCATCCTTATTGACAAATTCGTGTAACGCTTTATCCAGATCATTGACTGGAAGTATCTCCATTTTCTGCAAGGTATAACAGCATATTAAACTATGTACAGACCTTGCGAAAACTGAGACTGATAATATCCATTAGCATATCTTTCTAACACTATACCCAAAACAATACACTCAATTAAACTGCAGTTGAAGTTAAAATGTGTGTGCAAAACAACAAATTACAAAGCAAAGCACATGTTATCATTATGTATTTCATCAGTGGCTGTAAGAGATTTATACAATATGAACAATTCATTTAAAAAGGATAAAAAATCAGGGTTACCAGATTATTCTCGGCAACAAGCGCCTCTATGTTTTGTTGATTTAGCTCCTCAGGACGAAGTCGCTCAGAATCTTCAAACTTTGCTACAGATCAGGAAGACAAACAATTAAAATAGCTTGTAAATGCAATATACCCATGAGAAACAATGCTTTACCAATATAATTATTGTTGAGTAGACAAATATTTCTTGCAATTAAAGAGAGTGAATAAATAAATCTGATATAGGTATTATGCATTTCACAAGTCATTTCTTTATTCAAAAGCAATAGGATAGGCATTCATATATTAACTTGGAAAAAGAAGGACAAGAAGTGCTAAAAACATAGCCTACTAAAATCATTTAACTCCATTGATCAAAAGATCTGTACCACTTTCACTCCGACCCTTTCTTGAAGCCTTGGAGAAGATTAATATATCTTGAGGATTAGCAACCTGTGAAAAAGAATTCATTAATCCCATTTTGGCAGCACTGTCAAAGGCTACACAATGTGCACCTTCGAATATGCATTTACCTTTCCAACATACTTTTGTCCAAACCTTTGAGGATTTATCGTCATAAATCCAGAGTAATCCACCTGCCACATGAATGAGGAGTTTAAATTCCACTCTGAGAATGCATACACTAGTGGCAGATATCAATTTCTATCATAAAGTAACAGAATCACAAGAGCATTTCACATTCATGAACAAAATCCAAAGCAGTGATAGAAAAGAGGATTTTCAGTGCCAAAATGAAAGGAACTAAGAACTAACATATTACAAGTAGCAAGAGGGAAAAAATAGTAGATTGAAAAGGAGTCAATTTTTATGGCTAAGTTGAGAGGGACAAGTGGTACCGAAAAAAAAGGAAGAGGTTACCTTTATTCGTATCAATGGAAGTTTCAGCTCAGACCTATTAGCTGCCTTTTTGCTGGACTTGTCAATCAGATTTCTGACCTGAGAAAAATTTCAACTTATGTGTTGACATAGAAGCTCCCAAGGAAGCACATCACTCGCTGTAATTTGCCACATGCAACAGAAAAGGAGGGAAATCCAAAAAAAGTACTGCTTCCACTCCTTGCAAGAAGCAAAAGATGTACCACTTTGTCCAGATGCTCAAGAATTGAATTCTGATCATTCGGATCAATGTCAGTGACATCCTTCAACACGACCTGTACCATCCACATTATGCAGTCAACACAGAGTTTTTGCACATGAAAGAAATCAAATTGAGGTACCTCTGTATATTCGAAAGGCCTTATTGAGGTCAAAGGAATCTTGGTTGGTCGGTACTGATTACCCTATTTGATAATGCATTAATATCATTACACGATGTTAATGCATGAGGAAGGTACACATGAACACTTCAAAGACAAAGTCACGACAATAAATTCTTCTGTTTGAAACCCACCTTAATTTCAAGAAGAAGTACATGCTTCGGTTTAGATTCCCCATCAATCAATGATGTTGCAATAGATGAACCTGGCTGTGTGATGTGAAATCCCATCCCAGGAACTTCCTGTCACAACAAGATCCATTTTGTCCTGTAGGTATCCTGAATTCACACTTCAATAGAAATCAAGTGATAAGAAGTATTCATTTGATTCATACCTGAGGGTCAATTATACATTCATGTTCGTGGCCCCATACTATAAAATCCAGGAAGCGTGGTAAGAAGTGCTCGTTTATTGCATTCTTAGGATTTGTTTTCACTCTGCAAAACAATTGCATATACACACATAGTTTCATAATGATGACAGTGATGGCAAGAAACAGCATGTAAATGACTAGCAGCACAAGATTGAATTTGGGCAGCTAACATTGACATATTGGAACATTTTCTCTTTATGCATTCTTGATACAGTATTTTCCAAGAGCAAGGCATCACCTGTTTTGATGAAGGACCAGAATGTTAAACCAGTCAGAAACTTGACACCCTTCCTGAGGTTCTGGTCGCATCCACTGGACAGCATGAGGCGTCTGAGAACAACCCACAACATCTATGTGAGATTCGACAATTGTTAGGCCAACAAACGGTGATAGGGAAACTTTCCTTTTTTTGCTATCAGGAACTCTTTTATCAAGTCTATATCACCACAACACCCCACCCCCCAATTCAAAGGAACACAACACCCACAAAAAAAAAAAAAAAAAAAGGACAACAGCAGAAAAAAGGTGTACACCAATCCCAACTACGAAGACATCCTAATTCCGAACCGTGGAGATGTCAGCTTATATGAGAAGATACCTGAAACATTCTATTGAGTCGTTCATCTCTAATGTTGCCAAGACCATAAAGGGCTACAGTTGTTGAACCCTGCATAGTTTTCAAGGGTTTCATGTGATGGTGATAAGTTTGTGGGGCGAACACTCCAATAAGTTAAAAACAGCTGCTCACAAACCTTCCTTATAAGAATTGGGTGAAGAGTAATCTCTCCAACACCAGAACCACCAAGGACCATTTTCCCAAAATAGTTCACAAGATTGCATGTGGACAGAATATCGATGGCAGAAAGATTATCCTGTTGAAAGTCACCACCAAAAGTAACTAGTGATCAAATCAACCACAAAACCATAGCTACAAAAGCTACCAAGGATCATTACCATCCACCAAACCACTATATTCAGTAGATTTAGGGAGAGAAGTCTTGCTGATGCTAAGGAAAAGAAGAGAATCAATCAAGACAAGATTGCCAGCTTGATAAACCTAAATTTAATGACTCAGCAGTTCTTGTGCTTGTCTTTAGCTTACAGAAATATTACCTTTCCCCATGAAAACATTTAAACTAAGAATGAACTTTCAATCAGCAGAACAGTTGTAAATTTGAGAAGCAAACTCTGTGAGAACACAAAAGAAAATGCAAGCACATTTTATAAAGGTGGTTTAAGTGACCAAGAAAAATCATCCAGTCAAACCAGCACCATACCAAAACACAGCAACCTGCGATTCTATGAAAGATATACCCACCAAATGGTAATCTCCAATAAGAATACATGCAATTCATTGAAAAGAACAGGGCATATAAAAGTCCCATTTCTTGTATCACATGTGTAAGCATGTATCTCTACGTTTCTTCAAGCTCTTTTGAATTCTCCCTTAATTGAAAACTGAGAAGCCTGGACAGAAGTTTGATGATGTTGGGGCACAATAATCTTAAATCAACATGTCCAGCATTACAACAAATATTCACAATGTAGAGGCCCCATGCTGTACATTATAAACAAACACCTGATCTGACTTTTTAGGGAAAAATTTACTCTTAATTTGTCATTCTGTTTAGACAAGAGGTTAAGCATATTCACCTTCCCGCTAACTTGACAGAAATGTAAAATGGATAATTTGCAAGTATATTATCTATAAACGCAAAACAAGCAGAAAGTTATCAAATCCAGCATTTGGCCGGTCATTACATACCACTCCAGCAGGATCATCATGATTTCCATGAATGGTGAAGACTGGCAGGCCAACATTGAAGTGAGGATCTTCATAATTTACATGGCCAAATCTGTGATGACAAGAGTGATCTATTATAGACAGAAGACCAACACCTAAAATATATGCACAATTCTTTCACAGTAAAATGGTGCAGATGAATGCAAGAATTTCCATTTGAGCACAAAAGGGTGATATCCTACATTTTTGTTTTCTTTTTCAACAGTGTTGGTTTCAACTTTTTCTCATCTCTCATGTAACAAAAGATTGCTACAATTAAATCATGCAGCATGTCTTTCTTATTGTCCATTCCTCCAACAAGTAAACAAACAGAGCCATCATGTGAGAAACAATAATTACATATTTTGAAAATTTACGGTCTGGTCGCTAACAACTTCAAATTGCACTGGCTGATTGTTCAGACAATAGCGACGAAGAATCTCAATGGTCTTTACTAATGTCGATCTTGAGGGTTTGTTCTCGTGGAAAAGATCGCCACCTAGGAGTAAGAAATCCACCTGATAGAAGCACAGCAAATGCCAATAATTCAGACAAATGAATAACATGTGCAATTAGCCAAAGAGATCTTCATTCGAGAATTATTTTGAGAAAGACTTCACATTTGCAAATCAACTATTCATCTCAAAAGAAAAGAAAAAGACTTTATCATGCGAGTGTGAATGCATATTCTTAATCCTTTTTCCAGGTACACAAGATATAGCATCTGTGGCATTAATTAAGTGCAGACTATTGGCTTGATGGACAACTGCTACTTGATCCAGGGTATTTAGCCATAAGCAGTAGCAATTGGAAATATTTACAGGCCACTATAGATGTACCATGCAGAAGAAAGTACAACTTTCCGAGGACTAGTTTTTTTATTTTTTATTTTTGGGTTGGTTCTGAAGACTAGTTTGAAACAAGTAAAATTAGCAAAGTGGTAAAGCTGTGGTAAATAAGACGAACAGGATTACAATTGAAACCTTCTTTTTCTCAGCTATAGAGCAGATCTCTTCAAATGCCTGGAAGGAATCGTGCCGCCGCACTTCATCCTTCTCCACGTAGCCCAGATGACAGTCCGTAGCCACGAGTATCCGAAGCGTGCTGCTGGCATCCTCCCTGAAATTGGAGGAACTGCCGCATAATGAGATCAATTCAAGACATGAGCTCCTTACAGAGAAAACTGACAATAGTGAACCAACATCCATAAACAAAGCATCAACTACTTGAAGTAAGCAACATCATCAAGTTCAGGCTTCAGAAGCCACTTAGGTAGCCCTACTCTCAAAACCATACAGTAAAGCAAGGAATCTCGAGACAATGACCTCTGCCATTGTATCTCTCCCTACCAGCAACTAAACGAAATAAAAGCAGAAATGGTCGGTCATACCTAGTCTCATCTCCCATGCTTACAGAATTCCGCAACACCGCCTATGTCATCAGCACTGCAAAAAAAAAATCTCAGACGAGCGGGCGGCGTCTGCACAAAACGAAACGATCATCATTACGCTCGCAAAACCCAGACGTCGGACGACCCAACTCGAGTCGTTGGAAGAGGAAAACAACGCAAGAACATGTGCAATCGCCGACCAGCGACTTCGATTAAAAACCCGAGGGTGGGGAGCCTAAAAACCCTAGGAGACGGTCTGCCGGCCCCCATCAGCCGGAAGGGCGAAAGCAGGAACCATCGCAGAACTTGGAGAGATCAAAATGCGAAGCTAAACACAGCGCGCGCGCAGTTCACTCGCAGAGAAAGTACTTCGAGAAGAGACGAGCCGGAACGCTAACGAGTCGTCATTTTCGTCGACGCATCCCTACCTGCTCGCTCGACGGTTTAGCTTGGTTTTCCGGCTGCGGAATCGGAGGGCGGCTCGAAATCGGCGACTTCCGATGCAAAGCTCGAAGTGAAGGTGGCCTGCAACGGGATGGCGTGGGGTTGAGTGGGTGAGTGGTTGAGTGGGTGAGTGGGGAGGCGGACGGTGGAGCCGGAGCTGAGGAGCGGTGGCGGGGAAATTTCAAAAGCGCGGGGGGCAGCGGAGACGCCGGTCGAGTGGGTCGCCCGTCCGTCGTCGTCACAGAATGTTGCCCCGTCCGCGAGCGCGATCGTCGTGGACAATGGGCCCCAATAGCATCGGACCTTGAGCGACGAGTTACTAGGCCATGTTCAGAAAACCCGTAAAGCGAGGTTTAGTAGTTGGGATTAATTCATAAGAAGATAAAATTTATCATAATTTGTGTTTGGTTCCTGATTCCTACTAGTGTCGTTAAATGAGTTGATTGGGTCAAGTTGGATTTGATTTGCATTGGGTCAAACGGTCCAAATTTGGTCATCTAACATGTTTATCCGATCCAACTCATTTACAAAAATACTTTTATATGTTTATCCAAGTTATGAAGTCTACGTCCATCTTATTAACCCGTGTTCAGCTCTTTACGCGAATATGTTATACAGATAAAATCCCTAAGATGTTAAGCTTTCGACATTGCATGTAATTTTTTATTTTTTATAAACTCACAACTATTAATAAGAGAAAATTAATACTGTGTGGTGATTTATAAAATTACAACAACAAATAATGTGGAGGAATTGAAATTGTAATCAAATGGAATATAAGATATTGAAGACGATAATTTATGATGACTATGAATTACAATAAGAAGAACTAAAATTGAAATATTACATACAAATAACCATGGCAAATGCCATCAAGGAAATACCTACTCTAATAATTAATAAACGAACTTACAAGAATAATAAAAAATAATGGAAAAAGAAGAAGAAGCCACCTTCATAATTGTAATAAGGGTCAAGTCAAGCCCACAAAGACTTTTTTGAATTTGGAAGGGTCCCAAAGACTCCATTATTTTCTCATAAAAAGGTGACTAGAGAATTGTAAAGGTAGATTGGGTTCGAATAAATTATAAACCCATTTAACATCGAATCTTTGCAATTTAAACTCATTTATAACCTATTTAGTAAACATAGCAAACCATTAGGATTTGCCTCAATGGATATGTCAAAAGTTTGAGAGTTAGCGTAAGAGTAAAATATGACTAACCAAAAAAAAAAAACATTGTTAACCCATATAAAAAAAAGTTTATGATCTTGAAAGGTTAACTTTGACCCAAGATAGAATAAAATCATATATTAGAAAGACATAACTTTTTAGATAAAAATATTACATAAAGAGAATGTGAATAAGATTTATTATATTTAGTATAAAATACTTTTCTCAAATATAAAACCTGAAACTTAATTAATAAAATTAAAATAATATTTGAATTATAATATAAAAGATAAAATTTATAATAACAAAAGAATAACAACAATTTTCATTTGTATTTTTTATATATTTGAATTTCTTTCCATCCTATTATATATTATACATTATATATTTGTATTTATTTCATATTATAGGTATATTGGTGTAATTTATTATTTAATATATTATATTATGGAATGATGGAGTGGAATAAAAAAGAAAAGAAATAAGAAAGAGGCTAAAATTTATAATAAGAAAAAAGTAAATAAAGATAAAGTAGAAAAGAGACTTGAAGCAGTATCTCGAAGTGCAATATTTTTCGGAATCATGAAGGTGAATGATCTCATTTCTCTTTTTTACTAGATTCGGCTTTCATTAACTGATCTACCTTGTTGATGTAATTTTAGCTCATTAGGTTTCTTGTCATAATTGAACTTGTGACTCTTGAATGTTTCTTTTTTACTAGATTCGGCTTTCATTGACTGATCTACCTTGTTGATGTAATTTTAGCTCATTAGGTTTCTTGTCATAATTGAACTTGTGACTCTTGAATGTTGTAATGAGCCCCTATACTATTTAAGATCTAAAACCTATGATAATCATGGATTTAAAAATAGAGGTTATCTCCATCTGTGCATTTATGGTTTTTTAGCAATGTCCTAAGAGATTCTTATTATGTCCATTTATGCATTTTGAGATTTGTTTATGAACAAAACAGAATAAGATATGAAAATATTTGATTTTATTAATAACATTCACCAAATATTGAATATCATATAACAAAATCCATTAATTTCATATTCTATCCCATCTAATTTTATTGTAATTAGAAATTCAAACGATCGCAGTATAACTATTTATAACTAATCTTTAAAAACCCAATAGCGTGAAGTGGTTATCATGCAGGTAATGTAATTGATTGGTTGTAACATATCAATTATGTTACTAAAATATAATATATACTTTCTTAGCATTGAGGTACTTTGCAGTGATATACTTTCTTAGCATGAAGTTAGGCATTAGATTCTTGATATATATTTTTCTTTTGCACCTTAACTCTCTTGTTCAACAAAATTTTGTTACGAGAATGGTCGGTTTCCGGGTGAGTTCACCGTCTGAAAGCGGGACAAACCTGTGACTCTCAATCGATTGATTTCGGAATTATCGATTCCTGAACAGGTCAAATACGGATCTGGAGCCTTACTTCCTCTTCGCCGTTCTCTCCTTTCTACGCCACTGTTTCCTGTATGATATCCTTAACAACCGTAATCAATTTTCCCTCAAAATAAACATTCAATCTTTACTAGATTTCACTCGTGCCCTTCCGTGATAAGCTCTCACTTTGCATGTATCTTTCGACTCACCCCAATTAGACAAAAGGAAAAAAAAATTAAGCACGAGATGTGACAAGTCGATGAGGGGAAAACATTATCTTTGATCAGCATCCTCTTATGCTTCTTATGCTCCGAACCCAAAATGGTCATGCAATTTTGCCAATGTTCGTGATGGATATCAACAAATTTTGTGGATGGAGACGAGACACGGCGGGCAGCATTTCGACTATTTCCACTAACGACACTAGAAACGTCAGGATACACACACACCAAAGAAGAAGAAGAAGAAGAAGAAGAAGAATCGGAAATGCCCAAAAGCTAAGCTTTGACGCTCTCTAAGCTGGTCACAAACTGGCTCGCATCAGGTGCCTCAGCTCCTGCAGAACACCGGAACAACAAGATCGCCAGGCTTCCGATGCAGAAGTAGATGAAGCACCCGAACCGGTGCGTGACGAACGACCCAAAGTCCGTCCCCACTATGCACTGCCATCCCGGCCCGTACGTCCTGTCAAACTCCTGCACACACAAGGTCGTGCCTACATCAGCGCTTCGTGAATGTAACATTGTGGAACTGTTCGATGCTAGTAATTTTGCAAACCCGCGCAACGGAAGACCCTCTATCGCTCGTCAGTACCTGCTTGATGAAACGGGCTATGTCTGTGGCTTCCGTGACGTCGTAGTCGTCGAGAGCCCTGGAAGCCAGATCCAGCGCGCACCGCTGCATGGCCTGAAGCATGTCCGTCTCGCCGATCACCGCTTTCCCTTCGAGCATTGTCGACGGCTCGAGCTCGGCTTATCTGGACCCAGTCGGAGTAAGCCTAAGTGCCGAAAGCGTCCTTCTGCTCAGAATTTCGGATTGATTTGTGGATGATAAAGAGATTATATGGAGCTGCAGGAAGAGCGTAGGGGGGTCCGGCATGGGCACGAGCCGCGGGTGGACCCGAGATGGAGACCGCGACCGCAGAGGAAACACGTGACATGGGTGTCTGAAGTTTTCGCAGGGGGGCGTGGCGGTGCACGGGGGGCGAAGGACGAAACATGTCGTCGTCATGCATCGTTGCCGGATGATCGATGCGTGGCACGCTTTATCGCGAGAGACGTGGCGCAGGTTCATCAGTAGGATTTCACCAGGTGGGCTGGGGGGTTCTTGTCTGTTTCCGACCGGAGATTGGTGACCAGGGAACGTCTGGAGGGACGAGATTGGAGAAGTCTTTTGTCTTTTTACTGGAAAGTTGCAGAACGAACTTGCCAACGGGTTCCGCTCCATCCGTTGGATCATCTGGGAACTTCTAGAGAGCAATGTGGAAAACATTGTGCCTACAAGACTGAGCCATTGGATTGAGACGAGGAATTCTCTTAAAGCGATTGAATCATAGCTAGTTTCACCAGATTATCTAAGGGGAAGCATGGGAATCGGACCGATGCTTGACATGAACTCGTTATAGTACGACACCTATTTGTGTGCACACACACTTATAATTATAGTCATTAGTAGTAAAATAATAAAAAGAAATAGAGCTAATTTAAATTGAATAGGTTAACTAAGGTTTGGTTATTAATCGGGTTGATAACGCATCTAATAAAATGGATTAGACTGGGTCTATTTCCGATAACACGAGTTAAAGCTTAAGATAGCTTGTTTATTAATCATGGTGAATGGATTGACAAGATAATGGTATGGCCGCTTATAAAATAAACTCAAATCCATTAATTTCGTGTTATGTCATGTCATGTTAGAAATTGTCATCCTTAATCTAATTAGTTCGATATAGCATACCATGTACAAAAAGCCTCGCAAAACTGGATGGCATTGTATCGCTTCAAGAAGCTTTTACAGCAAAGTGTACTGTTGTGAAAACCAAAATACAAAAACCGACCGGCTTTCGCTAGTTGAACATCCAGGAGCATGGTACTGACATTGCACCGAAGAAGCACCCCCAACCATCGAACACAGTTGCTCAGCCTCCAGGACTGTGGTCACAGTATTCAGGACGGCGATGGAGCTAATCAAGCAATTCATCATCAGTACGCGGTTGCTATAAGACTCGAATCGCTGGAGACGTGGGAAGGCAATCGAATGACCACGAATTCCTGACGGCAATTAGAGGATGAGAAAGTGCTTTTATATCCCACAGAAGGAGACAGCATCAAACGTGTGGCCGTCCTCGTCCCAGAACCTCGCAGCCAGTCTCCAGAAGTCTAGGAGACGCTCTACTCTTGCTGCAATATCCGTCCGCCAAACTCATCCCGAATGCAAAGCATGGCCTTGAACAGAAGACTGGTTTTCTTTTCTCGTTCACGTGGAGAAAATCTCTGTCAAGAAAACAACCCGCAAGAGAAGCGACACATCACGTTTCTCGGTTGCTCCGGCATGTAGGTGGCAAGGGCAGTCAGCCTCAGCTTGGTGACACGTCGTGCTTTACCATAGGAGTTCCACGTCTGTAATCAAAATATTCGATTTGAGTCACAACTGCTATTTATTTTTTTAAGCTCGTTTGCAACATTTGTAATTCTAGTAAAAACTAGGGGGAACCAATATTCCGTGATGCATCGTTAACTGGATTTTTAGTGGAACCGCTCTTGATTATAAAATAAAATAAAATATTGAACTATATAAGATTGATCGAGCATGCCCAAGAAAAGATGTGCTTGCTAAACAAACCGATTATGCTTTTAAAGAGGACCGAAACCCGTGACATCCTAGATTAAGTCAGTTCATTAACTTGTTCCCAAGAGCTAATCCTTTGCTCATTCCATATCGGCATGCAATTTGATTCATTCTTGCTCCCTCTATCATTTAAGGATGGTCACCGCTCTTGATAGATGGGTCAAGGCATGCATAGTGTTAGAAAGTACAACAACAAAAAAACCTTAAACTAACAAATGCATAGCACATGTACATGAAGAGTATACGTGATTTGCTATCAAATAATGTGGAATAATATTTCAGCCCCTCCTCTTACGCACACGATGAATTATGAGCATATGTGAATTTTAAGGGGGTGCAAAAGAATCAGAAATCACTGGAACTAGATCAAATTGACTCATAATCGATGGTTTCATGGAGACTAGTCTGATTCCCGGTGCCGGTTAATTAAAACTAGTGAGTATCAATTGAGTTCTTGATTCTAAATATAAAATCTGAATTGATATATATTTAATTTTTATGTTAAAAATTTCAAAAACACTAAAAGAATCTAGCTCATCCTCTCCACGATACGTCTTTTCACATCCTCACAAACGCTCGCACTCCCCAAGGCATGCTCTCTCCCTCTCTCTCCCCTCACCCTCCACCACCAGCAGGCCTCGATTCCCGATCCACCTCGTCGTCTCCACACTCATCCTCGCCCCACGTCTTGTCCTCTCTCACCTCTGCACCACTCCATCCGAGAACCCGTGCCCGCCCTTCCCCACCTCTTACTCTCCCCTCAACCTCCACCACCATGCCTCCACTCCTTGGTCCACCTTATCGTGGCCGTACTCATCCTTCCCTCGTCTTACCCTCTCCCACCTCTGCTCGACCCTACCCAATGATCCATGCCCACCCTTCCCCTTCTCCTCCACCCCTCCCTACCCTTTCTCCACCTCCCTCAGCCGGTCCCATGGATCCACCGATGAATGGGCCAGATTGGATGGCTCCAAGAATCAGTTTGCGATTTCCACTTCTCATTTTGTGGAATCAGTCCTTAATAGACAATTATCGATTCCATGATAAGAACCACCTAATTTGGAATTAATTACCCTTAATGAATTTGACTTAATAGGAATAGACGCATACATAAAAGGCATGGCATTGATTCTAATATAATGTTGAAAAATTCAATCCAAAAATTTAAATTGATAAAAGATTGAATGTATATAAAGAGTAGGTTTCAATGTTAGACATGGTGCCGGGTGAAATTTAATCTATTGGGTCTCTTTAAACTAAAACAACGTGGGAGCGACCACGTCGCGCGAGACAACGTAAAGGTCCTCGACAACGCCCTTTGCATAATCATCCATTACCTGTCCTAACCGAGTAAACCACGTACAACAATAGTCAACAGAAGCAACCATAAGCCCATTTGCTAACTCACGAATTCGAAAGGCCTCGTATCTTTTTTCCTCCATCACCGTCTTCTTCGCCGCCTCTCTCTCCTCGCCGCCCATTGTCAACCTCCTCCTCTCAAGTTTTCCCTCGTTCCCTTTTGTTCCCTCCGTTCCAATTACCACCTACCGTCTCATCTCCCGTTCCATAACCCATTTCGAATTTATCTCTCTGTAATTCTTACAGCGGTCTTTTCGTCGCGTTCGCCGCCGCGCGCCACCGTTGTTACTCAGGCGACGAGGAGGCGAAGGACCGATGGCGCCCCGTCTCTTCGCCTGCTTCGGCACGTCCTCCAGGAGGGCCGCGTACGAGAAGCAAACGGCGACCACTGCCGACGCGTCGGCCGAGCAGAGGTGGGGAGGCACCGTGCTGGTGGAGCTGTTCTCGTCGCAGGGCTGCGCCACCTCGCCGGAGGCGGAGGTGCTGATATCGAGGCTGGGGCGGGGGGACTTCGAGCTGGAGGCGCCGGTGATCGTGCTGTCGCACCACGTGGACTACTGGGACTACATGGGGTGGAAGGACCCGTTCGGGTCCAGCCAGAGCACGGTCCGGCAGAAGACGTACGTGGAGGCGCTGCGGCTGGACACGATGTTCACGCCGCAGGTGGTGGTCCAGGGGCGGGCCCAGTGCGTCGGCACGGATCAGGAGGACCTGCTCTCCGCCATCGCCTCCGCACCTCGGTTCCCTGCTCCGACGTTCCAGGTCTGTACGCTGTCCCTCTCTCTTTTCAGATTTCTCATTCTAGGTCGCATTTTCAGTCCACCCATAACTTTTACATGATTTTATAGATTTGTGCAACATTTTCTCGATAATTAAATTTTACGTATTGTGTAATCAAGTACGCGTACCATACATAAAAAATACCCATTCTTTAGGTATTAGTTATACATGTTCTATCGGCTTGTAAACGTGATGAAAGAAAGATTTAAATCAATTTAGAATCTATTTATGTGGAATCTATGAATACTTTATATGAATAATTGACTACCAATGACACAATTAGCGGATGTATGAGCAATTCTTTTAATCTTTTTATGGTAAGAAAGCTCAATTTTGGATAAGTATATGGCTGAGTTCATCAAAAGCGTTTTCCCTTGTTGGACAATCATATGTCAATCGTGCCAAGCATCACAAATGATTTGGACCTCCACTCCTGATAAGATTCACCTCGACTTTATGGTGGGTCCTATAAACATTCATATGATGATGTAAAGATATAAAAATGATTTACTTACCAGATTCACGAAAAAGTTGTCATTGGGTACTAGAGCATATAGTATACTCCGTTTTTCTATATATAGTGAAAAATATTATTAAAAGATATGGCAAGTTTAAATTGTATATCGAAATAAGTTGAGATTCATATATTAAATTATTGGATTCTTTGTCAATTTAATAGAAAAATGTACTGAAAACTTGCTGTCAAAGTCTCTCTCTCTCTCTCTCTCTCTCCGTCGTTGACTTCTTCAACTGACATGCAAGCCATCTATTTCGTGTACAATATGCAAGGCAACGTTCCAGAGGCCGTCGCCGGACACCTTGCAAGTCACCCTCTCCGGAGCACTGAGGAGCAAAGTCGACAGCCAGGGCGTCAATGTTATGGTGGCGCTCTACGAGAGCGGGCTGGTCACCGACATCCCCAAGGGCGAGAACAAGGGCCGGGTCTTGTCCAACGACTTTGTCGTCCGGAGGCTCGAGAAGCTCTGCGCCGTCAAGGACGTGTCGGCCAAGAAGACGGTCTCGGGGACAGTGAGCTTGCCTTTGTGGAGGGGCTTCAACAGCAGCAAGTGCGGCATGGCCGTCTTTGTCCAGAATAGTGGTTATCAAATTTTTGGGTCGCAGAACTTTTCCTTGCCGCACAATCTATGAGAGAGAGCGAGAGAGAGAGATTGGATCGGTCGTTCGTTTGTCATTCATTTGGTTTTTTAAATGTGTTTTACGGACTCTCCGGCCGGCCACGATTCGGACCATTATGTACAGTACATGTTTCTGGTTATCTAGTGCGCCCTCTTTTTTCCCCTCTGTTTCATTAGTTTCTTCAAAGACCTTTCATTTTTCCTTCTCTTTGCTTTTCCCTTTTCTAGCAGCGAAGAACAGATGACACAAAAATCAAATTCTGGGGATGTTCTAGCAAAGTTGCTCGGGGCATATGATAGCTCCTAAAGCTCCCGACAGTTTTGCGTGTCCAAGGTCTCGCGACATGTAGAAAAGGCCTAAAATCTGCATCTCTTCAAGAGGAGTATCTACGTACAATATATAAAAATATACCTACTGATAATCTTGAACCATGATGTCTGACGGTTAAAAATGCCGTATAAACAATGAAAAAGTTGAGTGGTTGTCATTGATCTAGGACTGCGAACTCTTGCAGGACCTAAAAAAAACTATCATGAATCGTGTGATTCCATAGTTGAATATAGCCTTCCCTTCCCATGATTTTGCTTCTTCTTTTTTCTTTTAGACGTGCTCGCTACAATTCTCTCATCCTGTTTCTTCACCTATTAGTTTTGGCAGTGAGTTCATAAGAATTACATGATGTAGAAGGCGGCAACCCTCCCTGGTTGTAATTTATCTTTGCCATTCAATCTTAAGCCAAAAGGTTAGTCCACGAGGGGAAGGATGCTGTCATAAAAAACAGCAGACCATGCATCTAGTTATCACCAATCTGGAGTATGGAGTGTTGTGCACTGTCAGAAGGATGGACTGGTTACTCAAAAATTACTACATGCTCATGGACATATGCGTACATGTGGAAGAGAGAAACTCCCCTTCAGTTAAAACAGCATGAACCTCGCCATAATCACGAGGAAAATGATGGGGTTTGCACCAGCAAACTCTGCTTCAATTGTTCCCATCCCTACTCATCAAACTCTCTCTCTCTCTCTCTCTCTCTCTCTCGATACTACAAGCTTTATTTTCACAGTGAAGTCTAGGAATATAGCTCACAAGCTCAGGAGTAGCTATCATCAAAAGCACCAACTATTTACAATCTCCTGGTACATCATCAAGTACATGCACGTATTCACATTCGCGAGAAGACGAAAATGATGATGCACAGACAAAGCATGCATGTAAATCCATATGTATAGATCGATGTGCAAAATCATTCTTGCACTATGTATTGGGTCCCCAGAAGCTAAGATAAAGCACCATCCTCAGCGGTTCCTCCGCAGCCACACCCTTTTCATATGCCGTCATCGAGCTGTAACCAGCCTTAGACTTCGACGCATCCGTTGTGGCCATGCCGAGACTCATCGCTTTCACTTGCGTCTTTGCAGACCCAACTGGTGCTCTCAAGCTCTGCTTGAGAGCAGACGATCCGGGATTCGCATGCGACATCTCTCTCAACCCGACAACTGTCCCCAGTGCGACTAGAACGCAGGCTCTCTGGGAAATGGTCATGCCCTTTGGTTTATGCTGGTGGGTGTGAGCGATTTAGAGGATATGAATGAGGTAAGCTAATGATTGTTTCAGATACATAAGGCTCAAAGAGCACGAGTGGCGGCGCTAAAAAGTGATGGGAAATGACCCAATTCTGTTAAAACCATTGGCGGCCTTAAAACCAGCGATCTCGGGAGAGAAGAGTGTGCGCTTGTTCAGAGGTCATATCTGCGGCCTTAGTTTTGCACTCTTTTGGAAGACGAAATTGAGGGCGCGGGTCGGAGTCGAATCGAGTCAAGCTACTCGCAAATGGTTAGGGTTTAGCTGGATGACTTTGATATCCGCTTGCTTAATTTCGAATCGAGCTCAAAGTCCGAATTACTAGAGTATCTTGTCGGGTAGAGCTGGAGCACGAGTTACTTGATCATCTCGTTGAGTTCAAGTACAACTACTCAAATGTCCTGTGAAATCAAACTTTGAACTTATTGATACTTAAGCTTTGCTCAGTATCTTATATATCTTTTAATAATTATAAAAAGAGAAAAGAGAAACTCTTATTACACAGTATTCGGCCTCATAAGAGTCGAGCTCAAACTGAAGTTCGAGTTCTACTTACAAGGGGATGGAATGGAGTCCTGGTCGAGCATCTTGATTTTCATTTGAGTCGAGTTTAAGAAGGCAAATCACTAATGGATCAAGTGCCGACCATTCGAGTCGAGCGTGAGCTGGAGCTTGGCGGCCTAGTGTGGGATGATCTCGCTGTCACTGGAACAGCGAGAGATGGCGGAATTCAGCGTACGTGGACACTGAGTCAGTGTCCCTTCTTCCCCCGTGTCGTCGTATCCCTCCAAAGTTCCTACCCACTTCGATAAAGAAAGTCTGAAAAGTCGTCCTCAGAATTGCTCAAATAATTGTACCATCTCATCTTCCAGGGTCCCTCAACTTCACCGTCTTCACCTGTCATTATAAGTAGCTGATCCCGGAGCGCGCAATCCACGGGAAGAGGGCCCCAATGGTCGCTTAAATCAGTACACGGAAGGCAATGGATTTGTCTACCGCTTCAAGAAGCATCAAGCATTCCCAATGCAAAGCCATGACCACCCTGTTTTAGCCCATAATGGCCAGTGTCCACGGCGGGCGGAAACAACTGACGATGCTAGCGACATCACACGGTGGTTACTATTGAATGATTTATCAAATGATGGTGATAAAACTTTAATTAGTGTGTAAGCCACTTCGCATCTGAACTGACATCCCAGGATAAAATTAACTCGCTACCATCACTTCATAAAAATTAAGCTAAATTCTTACCCGTCATTGCTATACGAAGGAAAATAACTCCAGACAGGTGGAAAAAAGTATACGGGAAGGTAAAATTTCAAAAGGAACAGGAGCCATTAAATAAACAAACACGATATCTAACCTAGATTCTAGAATAAAATCCACAGGGGAAGAAAACACCTACATACATTTTCCGTCAACCCAATTCGTACATATCTCAAACAAACTCCGACATATTCTGACATTATTATCCTCCGTGACACAGCAAAATCCATTGAAAGGAAGCAGCCACGTCCCAACTCTGATTGATCCCTGACTCGCATCCTTCTGTTCAATAATTTTACAAGGCCATCACTGGAGGCATCCCATCTGCCACTCTGTCTCTACATGAAGCCCTTCAAGCCAGATCACCCCCTTCCTTAGTTTCAGTTAACAAACATCAAGCCCATGCACGAAAAGGTTGATTTGACATTTTCCAATTTGGGCCAAGATGGTGTTTCAAGCAAAGATCAAATGATTTTTATGTTAATCCTACAGCTTCGACTTGCTGTCGAGCTAGATACTTCTCCCTGCGCTCCTTCTGAGATGATAGGAGGTTAAAAGTGTTAAAGAACTTTCAGATAAGGCATGCTTAAATGCATGTAAAGCAACCATGAGTCGATGAGAAAATTTACCCATTCATCTATCACGAAACCATCTCCTACAACTCGAGCTCCTGCTTCTACTGGAGGAGGTTTCTTGCGGGTGGTTTCAAGAGCAGCCTCAGCTTCTGCCAACTGACGCTTCAGTTTTTCCATAGCCTGCAAAGGAAAAAGCACCCACTGTTGGTGTCGGCTTCCTATGGTAATCAACAAGTGGAGCAGGTCACACAACTCACAATCGGGCAGGCTATTTTGACTTACAGGACTGGGGCGCTCGACATCTAGAAAGACAACACGTAAAATTCGCTCCACTGTTACTTGATCCTTTTGTTCTTCAAACTGCAAATAATTTGTCAATATGAGTCAGCAAATGGCAGTTCATTAAAGAGTTAATTATCTATCTAGTCAGTTTATATTGAAACAGAAGGCAAAGGTCCTGGAAATAGCAAACCTAACTAAATACCAACTAGCAGTGACAAGACTCCCCCAAGAAGCACATGGGATAGAGATATTGTGGAGAAAAGATATAGGAAGAAACACCACAATCACCTTAACCATATAAACTAGAGGGTCCATCATCCCATTCCTAATTATGCCCAGCCAGAGAAGCAGCCAAGTACTATCATGGGACAATCAATAAATGAATGCATTGTTAATCAGCAGATGCCTCTGTTATCCACCTTGTTTTCTCTTCCACAATTTGTATGGTAACAATAGGAGAAAGTAGTTCACCAATACAATTTTTTACTTTTTCCTTTAGTGATTAGACAGCACCTGACACGAACTACTATGCTTTTGCTTGTCCCAAAACGAGTACAATCAGAGCATAATTTCATTTCAGATATTGCAAAACCAGTTAAATATGTCAGAAGTGTAAACTGAGGAGGTCATCAGGAATGCAAATAGGGAAAGGAACAAGGTCAGATCCAAGACAGTTCGCCAAAAATTCCTCATATAAAATTCACTCCATCCAATGGTTGCATAGATCATTCAATAAGTCCATCATATATATATATATATATATAGAGAGAGAGAGAGAGAGAGAGAGAGAAATGCTAATATAGCTATTAATTTATGATGTAGAGCAATTTATTTACCAGTTCAGGCACATAGTCTGTCCCTGCTTTGACTTTCAGGCTCATTATCTTGAATTTTACATTGCTCTTTTGTTCTACTTGCCTTTCATTATTCTCTGGTTGCTCCACAAACTTGAAGACTGCAGGACATATTCAAAGAGGAACCAACAGAGGCATCAATAGAAGCTGGACAAAAAATTCACAAAATATATATTGGCATATATTCAAACGTAGAGTAAGTGATATCCTCATTCCATGTTAAATGCAAGTAGTTTCAAAAGCAGTGATGAATTAATGGCATGCACTAAAAGGCCAAAAAAGAGAAATTATTACCTGTAGCTATAATACTTTCACCAGGAGCAAGGGTACCACCAGGAGGACGCATATAACAGCTTTTTGGTGCAGTGGTTTGGAACTAATTAAGAACAAGCAATTAGATTAAACAGACCCGATGTCCAAAAGCAAGATTACTAAGTCAGTTGATATTCAGCAAATTACACTGTAACCCCATGTTCTACATTTCACTTTTATCCAGAGAAGTATTAGCAATGAAGCCCTATAAATCTACTACTTAGTGTTTTCCTTAGTTCACCTAATTTTCATTCCAAGGACATACACGGTGATAGCTCCACAAGACCGCCAATCACAAAAGGAAAAAATAGCTTTTTAAGTCTATTCCACATAATATTAAATTTTCTACACCAGTAACTCTCTACCAACAATCACATTTTGTAAAATCTCTCCTCAAGGAAAGATCATTCTACTTGGACCCAGTAATGGAATTCATTAGTATTGAGTAATTTAATTTTGTTTTACATACTAAATGAGAAAAAAAAAAAAAAAAAACCAATCATCATTGAGCTCGGCACAAAAAATACTTTATAAGTCCAAATTTCGTCCTCAGACTTAATGTACATGTTCTTATAAAATCATCTTACCTTGAAAGCTACATGTGACCTGCTCGTGTTTTTCAATCTGACTGCGCTCTTCACCTGTTTCCCCGGTTCATCTGAAAAAGGATGGGAAGTATAATAACAATAAGGCCCCATGAGAGCATAACACATATAGCTAGGGGAAACAAATGCAAGCATGTACAAGATAAATGAACATATTCAATGCCTTGGTGATCATAAACATAAAAAACTCGTCATTTTGCCGCTGTGCAGCGCATCATTCAAAAAGTTTTCTCTTTTTTTTTTCTTTTTTTTTTGCGATGCCCGAAAAAGAAGATTGCTCAACGTTGCTTCCGTAAGCAACGGGAGGGAATGAACAAGTATAACACCGAGAAAAAGAATAAAGAAATCAAGCTGAACCATAGCCCCAATTAACATGATATAATCTCGAGACTCTCTCTCTTTCTCGCGCACGCACGGAGTCCAAAGGCTTTTCCTTTGCACTTTCTTTCGTGGAAAACGTATAGAATGCAGGGCACCTTGAACGAGATAATCTAAAAAATTTAAACTTTACGTGCCCGAGCGAAATGGAACGGTCAAACAAAGGAACAAACCAGAATGAACCCACGACAGAGAGCTTGAATAAAAAAGTAAAAACTCTCCGCGTACGAATTATTATAATCAACAGACCAACGAACCGAAGAATAAAAAGTCAACGACATCTCACAGGGGAAGTAGAGTTTATTCGCCGGATCGAGCCGGAGCCGGCGCCGGGCGGGGAGGAGCGATCTGGCGACCGAGGACACGGTGCTGGACGAGCCGCCGGACCGCGCGCGCGATCCGTCCGCGGGGCGGCCAGCCTGGCCCCCGTCATGGTAGGCATTGCTGTTGTGGAGGTTGTGCGTGGAGGACGAGGAGGACGACGTGTTCACGCTGGCCGACTGCCAGAACGGGCACAGCCCGAACACCTTCGGCTTCTGCCGGTCGGCGATCGCCATCCTTTCTTCCGCTGGCCCCAGGAAAACAAAAAGAACCGACAAAACTCCCCGGCGAGAGGGGTCCTGTCACATTGAGCGAAGGGCGTGATCGGCGACGGGGAGCCCCCGGCGAGGGGTCGGAGCCGGAATTGGGAGGAGAAGAGCGCGCGCGCACGGCGGAGAGAGAAGCTTAGAGAGAGAGAGAGAAGAGAGAGAGAGAGAGAGAGAGAGAGAAACTAGAGAGAGGGGTGTGGAAGGTTTTTGAGTGAGGGCTTTTGGGAGAAAAATCGGAGGAAGCCTAGGATAGATGATGACGAAGACGGTGGCAAAATGGTAATTACGAGCCACCCGCGCGAGCTCCCGATGCGGGCAGGGGGAGGGAAGGGGAAGGGGGAGATGTGCGCGTCACGAGTTCAACACGGAGAGCGCCGGATTTCAATCCCGGGTTGAAGCAGATTTGACTTTCGGGATTTGGCGTCCGCAGCGCTTTGCACCCGTTTCCTTGTCCGCACGACGTCGCATTCGACGATCGATCGAGAGGAGAGGGGAAGGGGGGGAAGATTCCAATGATTAAAATATAAAATATGGGTTGGATTTCCGTGCGGGGTTAGGCCGCCATTAAGGTCGGGTTTATCTCGATCGTGGAACTCGTGATCTTTCTCGGGGGATCTGATAAGGGCGATGGAACTCGTGGTTGGGGAATTTATGTTCCTGAAAGAATAAAGACAGCGCCTTTCATAAATCGAGCGAGTAGGAAATTAATTAAATAATTCAATCGTGGATCATCCGTCTTCAGTGGAGACGGAGCCGAGCTGAAAAGATGCGGGAGCTCGATTTATTACGGCCCCATTTTCCGTCCTTTTATTTTTCTTTATTATTCGAAGGTTTAATAATAATTATTAGAGAGTCGTCCACTCTTCTTAAGTAAAAAGGCAAAGCGAGAAATTCGATTCCACATCTTTTCAGAAACTAGAGATAAATGAGTTTAATTTAACCCGTGGATTTGAATTTCACATTTTGTAGGAAAACTAATAAAAAATTCCAGTCGAGTCAAGAGGGAAGACTATTATTAAAGACGGTGTTAACAAAATCCAAGACAAAATTAGGGAAGTTTGATCAGCAGAACATTGATTATATATTATGTCAAGAAAGAGGTCCGTATATTGAAAATGCAATATGTCCCCTATTAAATTCTTGATAAAGATTTTCGGAACAAAGTTTTTTCGATTCGGTGCAGATGATATCAAAAAACGATTCACGTCAGATGCGACGAAGATCGTGATGGTCTTTCTCTCGAGATATTTTTGAGGTCGGAGTCGTCGGCGATTGAATGGGTTTCCGGAGAATTAGGTCGGGGGATTCGAGGGGGGCATTCAATTGGGTGTCGGCTAAGTTTGTTGGGACGGGTGTTCGGTTCGTTGGGGAGGGGGAGGTTGACGGCACTTTAATTTATTAGATTGGAGTCCCACGCTTCCTCCACACACGTCACGTTTCAGTTTCCCTGCGATTTTTCAATAAAATAAATGTATTAAAATTTTAAAACTTATCAATTTAGTCCTAAAAATTTTAAAAATTATAATAAAATCTTAAATTTTATCACGAAAGTGTAATCGAGTCCTAAAACTTTTAAAAAACACAATCAAATTTTAAAATTTATTAAATTAATCAAATTAAATCATTTCATTGATAATAATTTTTGAAGGTTTTATTCGATTATATATTTTAAAAATTTTAAAATTTGATTGCACATTTATAATAAATTTTATGACTTAATTATATTTAAAATTTTTTATTATTTAATAACACTTTTTTAATAAATTTTAAAACTTACGATACATTTAGCTATTTTTTGATTGATTCCTAGTGGTCAACTTGGGCTTTGGGCCATTGCCGTTGGGTCCATCTCTCATTCGCGGGCTCAGCCCGGCCCATTTCAACCGGGCCTCGTAAATCCCCTCCTCTCTCTCTTCAATTCGTGTGTGTATATATACATATAATTATTATAATCAAATAATTTCAAATACCTGTCTATATTTATACACACACTCATTGAAATAGGGAATGATTTCGACCAAAAAAAGAAAATAGAGAATGATATTCAAGACCCAAAAAAAGAAAATAGAGAATGATATTAATCGTAAATTTAGTATTTATTGATGTATTCACTCTACAGATCTTATGATCACCATCGAGGAAGTGCAAACGCAATGCTAAATCTCTAATCAGGTCCCCAACAGACTAATTGCAGCAAGAACTCCACCCTCTGTCTCTTCCTCCTCTCCTCCTCCACGTCCGCCGCCCTCGCCTCCCTCTCGCTCTTCTTCTCCTCGGCCCCGCGGCCCCCGCCGCCGCCGCCCCCGACCACGACCGGCCCCGCGCCGCTGGGTCCCGCCTGCTGCTGCATCGACTTGAACGCGGCCTCGAACTTGCACTTCTTCTGGTCCCGGCCCGCCGTCGGCTGGCGGCTGACTGCTTGTCCGATCATCTCTTCCAGCCTTATTTTTGATGATCGATTGGTTTTGAACGCGCGATCCTCGATCATCGAGGCCTCGCGAGCGGGCGTATAAATAGGTGAGACGGACGAGCACACTTCGAGCGAATCGATACGGAAGAGAGGAGGGCGGTATCGGAGAAATCGGGGGGCCGCGAGATCAAAAGGTGGGTCGGGAGCTCCCGGATTTGCGGCGACGGTTTATGGTTTTGAAATTCTGGTGGGGTTCTTGATTCAGGAAGCGAGCGCGTGGCGATCTTCTTCGGGAGCACGTTGTTTGTTTTGCCTGCACCGAAAGCGATGTTTGTGTGTACATAAAATCAATCATCGCTTTTGAATAAGCACCCGCCCTCCCGCCTCCAGGATGATGCGAAATGGCAGCTCGGGTAAAATGAGCCGACCCTGGGGGCGTATGTTAGCAGAGTCTGGGGGTCCTGCGCCTGCGCACGCGATCGAAGGAGTTGATTGACGATTGCTTTAGAAAAAGGCAAAGTTTGATTGACAAGGGTCCTTTTGAGTAATCATAGCCAAATCTACCCTTGGATTTCTTGTACAATAATTAGACTGATGATAAAATAATGATTGAGTGGCCTTTTGGAAGAGCTCTTTTTGAAGTAATTACAGCCAAACCCCTACCTAGATTTCTTGTACGATGCTTAAATTAGGAGCATGCGCGATTAGAAATGAGTGGATCCATCATTTAATTTAGAGCACAAATAATAATATTTCTGATCAGAAATTAATTTTTAAAAAGAAAAGATTTTTTAATTTTTATTTTTAGATGAGTTTCGAACAAAAAAACGCGTTTGATAATAACAAAAAATTTCTATTTTTGAAATAGAAATTTGTTTGATAATCAAAAAAATTTCACTTTTACAAGTGGCAACGGTAATGGGAGGGATGGTAGCGATTGGCGGTGGGTGGGGGAGGTGGTGGTGGTGAATGGCGGATGGCAAGAAACTCCTTCGGGATGAGAAGTAAGAAAAATAATTTTTATTTCTATTTCAGAAATAAAAAAGTAAACAAATTTTATTTTTGATTTTTATTCCAAACTTATTTCTTGAATAGAAATCTGTTCCAAAAATAAATAAATAAAGTAAATTTTTTTACTAAACGGATTTTTATTCTAAAAAACAAGTTTGGAATAAAAATCTATTCCAGAAATAGAAATAAAATAGTTATTACGCATAGTTTTAGGGATCAACTCATATAGTATTGGTTCCAAAATTTTAAAACTAAGGACCAACTCCATCAAGTTTAACATCAAGGATTGGATCAACCTTGTAGATTCAATTCGATTCCAAGATCACCTTAAGACCAACCAATTAATTTTTTTTATTTCAATTTTAATTTATTAAGATGACAAATATATTATTTTAAATTACATATTTTTCAACGACATTGAGCAATGAAACTATGAAATCTAGTACATATCAAACACATGAGGTAAGTGAGGAGAAGCCAAGGTGAGCGACGTGGCAAGTGAGGAGAGGTATGCTGCAAGGTGAGCAAGAAGAGCCAAGGCAAGTTAGGTGAGCAGTGAAGCGAGTGAACAAGGTTGAGCCAAGAAAGTGAAGGCAATTACTACTTTTTTAAGTTGAAGTAGGTTTAAATTTCTTTCTACTTTTTAATTTACATAGCAAATTAAATTGCATGAGAAAGAAGAAAACAAAGGAAAATGCACTAGGGCTTTAACAAAAGTATAGGATATATAATATACAAGGTTGATTAATCCTAAAATTCTAAAATCAAAGATCAACCCGTATAGTGGAGAGTCCAAAAGTCTTAGGATCAAGGACCAACCCAAGCTCCCCTGGAACTGTGAGTTGGGCTGGTCCATGATTGATCTTAAACCAATGCTCACCCCTAAATTAAATTGCTGATAAAATAATAATTAAGCAATCTTACATAAGAGCTCTTCACGGTGGTAACTACTATAAACCTTACCAAGCCGTTTAAATCCCAGCCATCAAATTCGTTTCTTCAAAGGTGTGATCTCATGCATCTATCATGACCTCTCCAGAAAACTCATTGATGGCTTAGTATGATTTGCTAAGGTAATTGGGCTGAGATCCTGAAGTAATTAAGTTCAAGGAAGAAAGAGGAACTACTTTTCGAGTTAACTAAGTTTATTTTAATAAGCACGTTAAGAGGCTCTTATCAACCAACTTGAGGCATAACTAGGTTGTTAAAGCCCATAGATGAAATTTGTTGTGTTTCATGACCTATCCAACGTCTTTGCATGTTCATCCTTAAAAAATGAAATTAACTTAGGATGCATTTGGTTCAGTTTTGCAAATGAGGTTTTTTTTAGTGTAATACAAATTTTGAAAGCTCAAACTACTGGGAGAAATGCAAATTATGTTTAATAAAACTTTTTTGTAAATGGACTTTGAGTTAAATAAAAAAAACTTTTTTTTTTTTTTTTTAATGGCCTTTGGTTATTTTTATTATTATTATTTTAAAAAAATCAACCAAACCCTCATTGGTCTGGCAAAGGGCTTTGGTTGTTGGTGAGCTAAATCTGACAATGGTGACTGTTGATTACTCGACCTCAAATGAGGGTTACATGACCTAACTGAGGGTCACCCGAGGTCATTTGACCTTTGGCAAGGGTTACTTAGGCCAAACCGTTGCTCGAGTCTTGTGGCTTTAAGAAGCCCTCATCTAGGTTGGGTTGAGCAACTCTCGTTGAGGGTTGCTTGAGGTCATGGGGCCTCAGGCAACCTCTCGTTGGGTCATGCAACCCTCGTCAGAGGTTAGGCAACCACTTCGAAGGACTGGCAAATGGTTGTTTCTTTAAAAAGAAAAGAAAAGATTAATCATGGACAAAATCGAAAATATGAAGAATTAGCAATGATAGTTTTGAAAGAAAAAATTAATTTTAATATTGATCAAATGCTAAAAGCACAAAACTAATCCTTACTAGTATTGGGCTTTTAGCATTCCCAATGCTTAGATTTCAGTTAAAAGCTTCTTTCAAGTTATTGCCAAAAAATCCAATATTTCTCCGGGGCGCTTTCAAAGGTACTCTTATTATTGAAAAAAAGAAAAAGAAAGGAAAATTGGTCTTATTAGGGAATAAAGTATCACAGGACCGATGAAGCATCATAAGAGGTCTAGTGATTAAAATTTCATAAATAAGGGAACTGTTAGGCCGACATTTAGCTCACAATGGCCAATTTGCTTGGCTCAGTGCCAATTAGACCGACATCTCTGAACTCATCAGCTGTTACTTTTTGTTTGAATCTAGAGGAAGAGTGGGAAAAGAAAATTCGAGGAAATTTTTTAAATCTCTTTCGCTCTCTCTCTCGCTCTACCGAACAAACATTTCAACATCTCTCCCATTTTCCAATCTAAATTTCCTTCCTCCCATTTCTTTAGCTTTTCTTTCATTTGATCAACTTAGCTAAAATAAAAATCAGGAGCATAAGAAACAAAGCTTCCTCATAAGACGAAGGATTTCTACTTGGAATTTATCCCTCTTTAAGTATGAGAGCTTCTTTCTTTTTTGATAAGTCGATCTCTACTTTGACAATTATTTTATGTCACAATGAACTTGTGTCCATGACAATTAAGGAAAATTAGAGCATAAATCATCAATGTAAGAAAAATACTACACAAACCGTTTTATTCACCTGATTTGAGAGTTCGTGAGAGGGTTAGTTATTAAGGATGTGTTTGGCAACGATTTCTACTTTAGGAAACAATTTCTGAGTATTTTAAGGTGTTTGATGAATTATTTAAATTTTTTATTTCGGGAACAGAAACGTGTTTGGTAATTTTTTTAATTTTTAGTACCATTTGTTATAATTTTCTTTTTTCTTTTTTTCTCCCATTCTTCCTCTTAGCTATCACCACCGGTGGTGGCCGGCAAGCGATCGGGCGAGGCTCAGCCTTGCCCAAATCTGTGATGTTAAGCCTCGCGAGTGGCCGGACGAGGCTGGCCTCACCCAAATCTATGAGGCCGAGTCTCATCAATGGTCGAGTGAGGCTTTGACGAGCTTGCTAAACCTCACTTTGGCCTAGCGAGGCTCTAGTGAGCTCATCGGACCTCACTTGATTGCTCACTAGCGGCGGCTTAGGGACAGCGATGGGGCGGTGATGAGGTGGGAGGAGGAAGAAGAAGAAGAAGAAAGGTAAGGGAAAAAAAGAGAAGAGAAAATCATAATTATTTTCGGAAGTGAAAAGTAACTTTTATTGTTTCTTGATTCTACTCCAAATCTATATTTCGGAACAAATTTATTTTTAGGAACAAAAAATTTACGGAGCATATTTATGTTTTAAATCCGTTTTTAGAATCAGTTATTGTTGGAAGCATTATCAAACAAATCCTAAAGCCCTCTAGATATTACGATGGTAAACTTGTGCATCTAAAAGTTGCATGGTCACACATCTGCTATGATTACTAGAGAATTAATCTCGCGAAAATGATGATGGAAAAGGAATTGGGTGAAAAAAATCTGCACGAACTGCTCAACTTCATTTCGGCGGTCATAATTACAGTGGAACTATGGCAAAACCAAGTAGCAAAAGGAGAAAAGAAAGGAGGGGGGGAGCTTGACAATCAGTAAGGTCCCCAGCAGCTCAAGTACATGACTTTCCTCAAAGACTCTTCGCGCTGCTTCACCTTCCGTTCTCTGATTTTCTCAGAAATAGCAGAAGCAGCCGAGCACGAAGACACTCTCTTGGCCTGAGAACAAGACCCGACATTGCTCTTGGCGTGTTGGTGGAGCGACCTGAGGGCGAAGTTCCACCTGCAGAACCCCTGGTCTTTCAGCGCCTCCACGGTCCCAATGATCGTCGCAACAATCCATGCTCTGCTGGTCGAACTCATGGTGACTCGATTTGTCTGCTCTGCACAAGTACTGGGATTGACTTAAATGGAGGAAAGATTGAATTTTGAATCCTGGGTCTGCGGATTTCGAGCACTAGGATCGACTTAGATTGACAAAAAGTTGGATTTTGAATTCTGGGTCTGGGAGTCACGAGGACTAGGATTGACTTGGATGGAGAAAAAGATTGAATTTTGACTTCTGGGTCTACGAGTTTGGATGGTATTGGCGGAGCAATGGGGCTTCTGGACTTATATATAAGAACGGCGTGGGTATTATGTGCGTCTCAGAGAAAATGGGAATGCGCAAAACCAGAGGCTGTTTCACCAACCGCTCAGGAGAAGCAGCCCCTGGTATTGGGCATGGAGAGGAGTCCAATCCCATCCCATCCAATCCGATGCAATTATCTGCTGAAAAGGATGGACATTTTTCTATGCTGATATGAATTGATGTGCCTATGAATGGAGACTCCTTTTCTGAAACGACAAAAAGGACACATGGTTATGGCGGTAGATGCCAGCGCCACAAAAGTCAAGTTGGGTGGTCACCCACATGAGAAGGACCTCTCTATCCTCTAATCCTTGTACTAGTGTCGCTTCATTAGTACTGCTTATCATTAAATATTCTCCAAGTCCTCTTTACTTTACAGATTTCCGAGTGATTCTACTGAGGTGAAGGTCGTAAGTTCTTGACCACAACGAGATTCGGCTGTTTCCCCGTCTCACTCATTTCTCGGTCCTTTCATCATAGATTCGACGGCCACAAGGATCATTTGACATTTTCTCTATCACCGGATCTGAAACCATGGTCGATGCAGATCTTGCGGATTTAGGCTAACCGCGGTGGCTGTTGGATTAAAATCCACCCGAAGATGCCGCACGTTTTGCAGATCGTCGTATTTTAGAAAAATCGAACATACTTGAACAGTAAACTGAGGGATCCACTGAAATCAATGTGCGTATTATATGTGGTTCTACTGCTAAAGAACAAAAGCCACGCAGTCTAGTTCTGATGCCTTAACTGGACTTCTCATTACCCTCGCTAGCTTAGGTATTAACTCAAGTAGCAGTACTGTTTTTCCTACTCCTCTTGCAGTTCTCCTTACATGCAACAAACAACCAGTAGCGACTAAGGAGTTGGGGCCTTTGCGTTATTAGAATTTTCTAGGATCAAAATCTGTGGAAGACCAGGAGAATCGGCAAGTAGGAACAAATTTG
Organism: Corymbia maculata; assembly: GCA_014182735.1. Taxonomy (NCBI): domain Eukaryota; kingdom Viridiplantae; phylum Streptophyta; class Magnoliopsida; order Myrtales; family Myrtaceae; genus Corymbia; species Corymbia maculata. Next base: position 7,588,440 of record CM024687.1, on the reverse strand, counting down.
GAAACAAACTGATGCTCATTTTACTCAGTAAATTCCTTTTTTGATTAAGTTGATGTGAATAATTAGGATATGTTTGGCAACTTGCCAATTTTTTTGTTTTTCTGTTCTTTTGTTCCCCTGGAATAAAAAATGAAATCCGTTTCAGTAAAAGCCTAACCTGATTTTTTTATTAGGGAATAGAAAGTTGTTCTGAGGAATAAATTTGGAGTAGAAATGAGAAGTAGAAAAACTAACTTCTTATTTTTGGGAACAATTTCTAGAAACTATTTATTGGGACTTCTCACTGCTTATAACACGTGGCCACCCACCCACCGCCGCCCGCCACTTGCCACGCCCTCGGCCGCTGATCTCCGGCACTTGTCGCCGGCCGACCGCTAGTCACCATCCTTCGCCTTGCGGTTGGCGGCGGGCGCGGCGGCGACCGCGGGCGGGGTGGTGACCGCGCGGTGGGGTGCGGATGGCGAGGGGCGGCGGGGCGGCCCGGGCGACCGGCGGCTAGTGGGCGGGGCCGCCGCCCGGCCGCCATCCGCACCCCACCGCCGCCGGTCACCACCCCCGCTCGCATGTCGCCGCCGCCATCGAGGAAGAAAGAAATAAAAAAATTTTGTCGATACCAACCGCGTTTCTATTCTTTTTCTATTCCGAGAACAAGAAATTTTTGTAGTTATCGAACGCCCCATTTTACTCGAAATTGTTCCGGGGAAGTAGAAATAGAAAAAAACTATTTCTCAAAAGAAACTGTTCCTATAAGTAGAAATGTTACCAAACATACCCTAAAATGCATTTGGTAATCATTTTATTTTTAGAAACAATTTCTACTCAAAAATGATTTATTTTATTTTATTCCTCGTAACAATTTTTGAGCATTTGAAATTATTTGATAATTGTCCAAAATTTTTATTTCGTAATAGAAATGAGTTTGGTAAGATCCTCAAAATTTTTAAACCAAACCATTTTCTTTTAATTTTTTTAATGATTTTATTACATTTTTTTCCTTTTATCATTTTTTCTTTCTTTTTCAACTTCTCCTTCTCCTCCAGTTGCCAACCATGGCTAGTAACCTTGCCAAAGTATCACTAGCCTCTGGTGACATTGAGCCATAACGAGGATCATTGGCCCAAGCCTTGCCATGAGATATGTGAGGCTTGGGCTGACGAGCCTTGCCGTGGCTTGGCGTCATCGGGGGCCTGTGATGCTTCGGTGAGGTCGCCAGTGACCGGTCAAAAGAAGAAAAAAAAGAAGAAGAAAAGGAAAGAGAAAAAAATAGATTTTGATTTTGAAATTGTTCCTAAAAACAAAAAAGTAAATTTTTTTATTATTATTTTTATGTTCTAAATCTATTTTTGTAAACAAAAAATCTATCAAACAGATTTATGTTCCAAATCTACTCCGAAAATAAAAGAATAAAATTAGTTATTATTTGACTAAAAAACAAATAGGCCCTTTAGCAAGTCAGCCGTAGTCAATGGCAATGCAAGAGTTAACATGCCTCTGGAATTTTCCCTGACGAAGAACTGCGCAAACAAGTCATGCCATACCTCTGTTTCTCACCCTGATTCACATAACTCCCCATGGAAGTCATCAACGCGGCACCGAGACCAGTATTATGTCAGGCCACGCTCATCATTTCGAGACGTTCGTGATCTCTTGAGGTGTAAGATATGCTTAGGCCATCGAGGAAAATGTTCCTGTAGACCAAAAGCTGCAGTGGGTATTTCGTGAACAAACGCTTCCCCAATCCCGACGGAAGTGCATGATGTTTCACACCAAAGTAACTATCACCAATAACATAGCATTAAGTGCATCGTACAAAACTGATTGGTGCCCTATTACTAATCTCAAAATCTAACTGTATTTGGACCCCAACAGCTCAAGTACATGACTTTTTCCAGCGACTCCTCAGTTCGCCTCGCTTTGTCAGCATTCGGTGCCTCTGCCGCCGCAGCAACGGATGGAGAAGAGGAAGAGGAAGAGATCTTCCTGGCCTCATGGAATGAAGTAATGTTGTTCTTGGCATGCTGTTCGAGTGACCTCAATGGGTAGTTCCACCTGCAAATCCCTTGATCTTTCAACGACTCTACTGTTCCGATGCATGCCGCGACGATCCATGCCCTTCTCACCGCATTCATTCTTGAAAGTCTATCGGTTGGTTTCGGCATAAGCCACAGAGAATGTTCTCGGTACTTGGGAAAGTCTGATGGTGAAAAGAGGCTGGGGTTGTCTTGGTATATATATATGCATGAACGAGATGGTTTTGCTCATGAAATGGAGGAGGTTGAAAACCACACGCAGCAGTGATGCCTACAGTCAGGGACCAAAAAAGAGGGAAAAAGGTTCCGTGGATTTATTAGGAAGACTAATACTGGGTGCTTTGCATTT